>OY720642.1:66927720-67541175 GCA_963169105.1 Ceriagrion tenellum | reverse complement strand
TTATTACCATTATGAGCATATACGTCTATAATTAACATTTTTATCCTGTTTTAGAATTGTATGTTTCCAAAATGATCTGGGATATTATTGTTTGTTTATTATCTCTTTCTGATTGATATTATATTTCCATTTTTTATTTAGTGTGAATTATTTGTGATGTTTCCAACATAATCTGGGATATTATTGTTGTACTGGGGGCACCCATAAGAGCAAAAAATATCTCTTCCTACGTACTTTCCTCTTTATTTGATCCATGAACTAATTCCTTGGTCTTCCTCTGAGGACTTTTCACTCTATTTTTCCTTCAATTATGTTCTTCACAAACTCATTGGGTCTTAGAGTGTGTCCAATGCATCTTGTTCTTCTTTTCTGTGTGGTCTTCCTTAAGGTCCTTTGCTCTTCTACTTTTCTGTACACTTCAACATTTCTTATTTTTTTCCGTCCATTTTATCTTCAGTATCATCCTCCAGCACCAGGTTTTGAAAGCTTCAAGTCTTCTCTAGTCTTATTTTTCCAATTGTCCATGCTTCTGTTCCATAGAGTGCTACGCTCAACACGAATGTTTTCACATCCTGTTTCCTGGTTTGTAGTCCTATATTCTTTGAGCACAGCAGCTCCCTATATAAACATTTGGTTTAAAAAATTGTCCTTTCATTGGTACAGTAAATTACTCAATTAAAACAAAACTGAAAGTACGAAATATGCATGTTGTTGCGAATAAAGAGGTCACTCCTGTATGGCAAAAATTATGCAGACTCGAGTTGGGTAACTAATTAGAAAAAACGAAGTACCTAAATAAAACAAGATACTTAAAATTTAGCTAATTTTTTCTTGCGTTCCACCATGGTTATCAATTGATTGTTCCATTTTCCTGGGTTTCCGCCGTGTTGTTTCATCTTGAGAACGAAATTTCGCCGGCTGTCCTGCAGGCCTCCTCAGGTCCAAGTGAGATCCCTAGGAAGCGTGAAGGATAGCCGGCGAAATATCGTCCTCCAGATGAAACAACGTGGTGGAAACCCCGGACAACGGAAGAATTCAACCTTTATCTGAACCCCGTGGAAGCCTGAATCGCTTCTTAATTCGCCTCAATGGTTATCAATCATTTTTCAATACACCATTAATTTTTCATCGCGATTAGAACAAAAAAAAAGAGCCGGATTTTTGTCGTTTTTGAACAGAAAGCTCTCTTTGGCCTGTTATTATGAAAAAAATGTACGTTTAATGAACACGGAACTGTTATTTTTTGTACGAAAAACGTATTAAAATGAATTATCAAGATTTCAATTCTTGCAAACTGGCCATAAAAAAGTTATTATCAATTTTATGAAACAGCAGTTTTTTGATTAATAATAGTACAGGAAGCAAGATCTTGGTCTTTTTTGTAAGCTTTTTTCAATATAGTATTTAAAAAGAATTACTATACTTAACCCAAATTGAGACATCGATTTTTAACGAGTTAATAAACAAGCATTTTAGCTGGCTTAAGCTGACGGTGATGCACGAACAATCTCAGGAGTTACGTAGCTCATAAGAGGATCGTCTAATCACGCTTTGGTTGAGGAGAGTCAATAAATACTCTGTAGTCTTAAAAAAAGGCATTATTAACAATAAGTTGGCACCATTCTTAAATTGGCAGTATTGTGAACGACAGTGGTTTCGGCAACCGAACACGGGTCACCTCTCTTTCTATCCCTCTCCTTTACTTTCCTCTTCTCCCATTCTCATTAAGATGGCTCTGGTCAGACTATATTAGTCAAAACTAATACTAAATTAAAGTTTCTGTTTTATTTGGTTTAAAAACTCCCGCTTTCATTGATTAAATGGGTTACCTAATGTAAATGAAAGTTAAGGTACGAATTATGCATATTATTCCAGGATTATATTTTTAAAGACCCCCACATGTATCCAGCTACAGGAGCCGTATGCATTTCCTTTTTAATGAAACAATCGCATTTTGACTTCATTTACGTTACTAATTTCCTGATAATACAATAAATAAGGTCGTAATATTCCTGCTTTTCAGTATAGTTCGAAGTCTCAGGACAGTTCGCTTCTAATGATCAGTGTAAATAAAAGCCTTGTTGATGAAAAGCAGAACGTGTGCCTTTTGGCTGATGTGTTTGATTGATGATTTTTTGCTGATCTTTTTTTTATATTGTGGAAGACTGATTTTTTCTGCTGTTATTTGAGCAGTCTCCATGGTAGATCACGTAAAAAACTCCACTTTTATTGCTGAACTACAGTGAATCTATCCTGAAAACCGTATTTGTTTCCTCTAACGGTTGAAATTCGCTACGAAAAAAGTCACACGACCAGACCGGGATTCGAACCAGGATGAACGAATTGTCGGTCAGGTCTTTTAGCCACTTACACCACCAAACCGTCTTACTTCAAGGCAAATTTCGAGGAGGGTTTATGCAAACTCAGTTTTCGCGTCTCAACTCCACAACTCAGCGTATAAGACGATAGTCGTGCTTGCAAAGCCATTGTCGCGTTAGATAAACCAAAGATTTATCTTGGTCAAGTCAAGTGTTTTTTTCATGGCGAATTTCGACCCTTGGTGTATATGCACCCGTGCGAGTGACATCGAACCATATGATTTGTATATGTAGTGATTAGAAATTCATATTCGTTTTCATCCTAGTTTAGAAAACTTAGTTCAACATTGATTTCCAAGTTTTCAGAACCTCTAGGATAAGTAACCCTGTTGCTATAGCCAAGAACGTTAAGGGGGCTGTATACCACGGTTGAAAACGCTCCCAAAGTCGTCTTCGCGCTTTTATATAACGACTCTGTTTGGCTACTTAAAGCAAATCTATTCGCCTCTGAAATAAGGATTAGTATTGAGAGTAAGAGTCGCAATTTTTGTTTTTTGCAACAAATTTGATTATTGCTACCGCAGAAGAAATGTAAAGGTGTTAAAGATCTTATAATTGCCGTGAGGCTCACGACGTACATTAGTCGACGAGTCTTTACACCGACTCTCATTTGGGAATCCTTCATATCTCACTAAAATCCCCAAAAAAGTTACAAATTGTGTAATGTAACGTCTCTCTGAACTTCCTGGTGAATGCATGCAATGGATTTTTAACCGAACTATCAGTGGCCGGGTTATCCGCGGCGGAGAATGGAAGGGAAGGCGTAGATCTCATTGGATGCCGGCGTAATCCAAAAATAAAACTAGAAGGGTAGGACTAAAGGGATGTTTTAGATATGCAGTCCCATTTAATTTACTAAATATAATTTCCTTACTTACAAAAAATGAAATCAGAATGGCACGCCCTGAGACGAAATGGGTTTGACAGATGTAAATAATAAGTTTTTATTACCACCCACTTAACATTCACGCAAAAAATACAAAGATCATACATACATTTTTTGGGAAGCTTTAGGTAGCCTCTAAGAAAAAAAACTGAGGTGAGGATACCTTCATAGGAGTGCATAGCTGCGCATTTTATTTAAAAAAGTAACAATTAGTAATTTATAAATTCGAAAAAAAAAACAAATACATTACAATTCAGTTGTTAGATGAGCCAAACAGGATAGATACAATAATTTCAAGAAATTTTACACAATAATATTAAATAAATAACCTACACTGGGCTGAGTAAGTAGCGATTTCACTGCCATTATAAGAAATTTTGTTTTCATATTGACCTTTATATTCTCTGGTAACAAGTTATACACTTCAGGTCCCATATACATGAAGCATCTTTTAAAGAGTGTTTTTTTAGGTTTAATTAAAGGTACATCGAATTTGTTTCTAAGATTGTATTGCGTTCTTTGCAAAGGTTTATTACCACTTCTCAAATAGAATACCCTAAGGTATAATAATATATAAATGTTTTAACGGTAACAATTTTAATGAAACAAATAAAGGGAAAGGAGAAAATCAAGGAAAAATAGAAGGAACAGTCCTTAGAGCAGGGCCTAGCCTAGGGCTAAATAAAGAAGAGAGAGAGAGAGAGTAGAAGAATAGTCAATAAATAAGGGAATTAACATTAGATAGGAACGGATGACGGTCAGCAGTCAAAAAATCTTAGGATTGAACGACCAATAATGAAAAAAAAATATCCACATAGGGTGTACCGCCGATTCATACGGCTCACGTTACACTCACGAATATCCACGGACTGTGTATTATACTCTAAATACTCCCAACCGGCTAAGATCGCAAGTTGTAGAAACAATGCATGTATTTCCAATATGACTCCTATTAAACAAGGCGTTTGTTCATTATGCGTTGTTTTTCGGTATGCGGTGTCTTCCTTGGTAGAAATGATCCGTTTATGTTTCAAGTTTAATGTAGAGAATAAAATGAAAAAAACTAATTTTACTAACTTACCAGTTGGTTGACTTTCTGCGTGTCTAGCAGCCTTAACATGCGATGAATTTGTTTGTCTTACAAATCGTTGAAAGTTATGGATTGTGTTTACTTGAGCTCGATAATAAACCAATATGACGGATTTACAATGAACCATTTGAAGGCATTATTAATAATTGTGCGACGATTAAAGAGTATTGTTATCCATGATACCACTTCAGACTTGAAGACGCCAGCAGGGTGGCTGGAGAAACATTTGCCAACCGTGGAAATCACGCGGAGGACGCCCGAAAGCTGCTCCACTCACAATTCTAATATGATGTCTGTTATCAATTGGGAAAAATCTCGCTCAAACTACCTTAAGGTGGCAGGAGCAGTAATAGCGAGTCGTTTAAAACAGGTTTCCCATTAATGTGTTGGGCCTCGCCTTTCAGGCAGTAGTGAAAATGATTCTAGGATAATATTTTACATTTTTTACTTAAATAAAGCATACTATAACTAGAATTTACGTCTTAGTATACGACATTTTGATAACAATGTATTAAAGTATGAAATTTCCGAATATTGGACAAGGCGTGGCACCTTGATAGTCGTCAGAAATAATAAGACTAACCTAAGGAGTGCATATTTCATGTTTAGAAGAATATCTGAACATTTTAAATCAAATTGTTAAGAAGTATATTCGATGTGCCACTCAAAAAGGCGTCGAAATAGGCATGACAATACGAAGGCAAATTCCCACGCAAATCTGTACATTAACAAATATTGCTCTAACCACCTTATCGCACTATCGGAACTATCTAAGGTACGACTAGTTAATTGTTGCTAAGATGAGACTGGTGAATATTCAATAACGATCGAGGAGATGTGAATTAATTAATGATTAGAATATATCTTGCTATTTTTGTTATCTAAAATTTACTTTGTAAATGCTAGAGAGGAAATATCTATTACAGAAAATGTGTAAGAGGTTTATGAAACGTCCATCGTGTGCCTACGACGATGTTTGCCACACTCTGATTCCAATTTGAATGCATTAAGCCCGTTCGGCATAAATAAAGAATTTAGAATGTCTTGTTTTAACAGAACTTCCTTCGTACCAGGCTGCAAAACAGGGTATGCGTCTACGAGGACCAAAAATAGGAGACCTGGATTGAAAAATAAGAATCTGTTCAAGGCGGTGGTAAGTGCATCCCTTTTTACCTACACTGCAATGATGGCCATTGGGAATACTCATGAAGTCACCTCGCACTATTATTAAATTTCCGTATAGCGATATTCACGAAGTGCTAAGAAGATAATTACGCATTTGTGTAATTAAATTTGGAGTGGAATTAAATAAATATGTTGACCGGACGGTATTAAAAAAGTGTATAATTGCGTCTCGCGTGTATTACTACATTTTTTATCCACTACATTATGATTACTTGTAAGCAAAAACCAATGTATATTCATGGAAAAACCGGTAAGACGTGTTTATTTACAATCTGTCGACTGTATTTACATTTGAACTTTCGTCTTTCATCACTAGGCGGCACCACTTTCCAAAAAGTTAATTGTTTACGGAATTCTAGACAGCAGTTTTTGGCAACGAGATCTCAATCCATAATATATATTCATGCTTAAAACAAAGCAATTTTTGAAGTCTTATTTATTATTGGCATGGCTTTAGGATGGTGTTGCTTGGCAACGAAACGGTGCTCACTGAAAATGGAAAAATGTAACCAAATGCGAAAAGTGTATTGCTCTGTGTTTCAACTATTGTTCTCAGAGTGGCAGATGTCTACTTAGTGATTTAACTGTATTTAAAAATATAGAATCAATAGAAATGTATTTTAACTGTAACTGTATTTAGAAACTGTATTTTTAACTGTATTTAGAAATATAGAAATATAGAATATTTACGGCTGGCTAAAAGACGGTAGGTGCATAATTAGGCGAGTGACCCAATAGGTATCTATTGGTGATCTTAATGGTGAACGTTTTTTTAGTTTAAAATGAATTTCTGAAGCCGTGTTCCGTCAGTTTAATGGGTGCGATGATAAGTGCAGTGGATTTAATGCCCTTGGTGAAAAAGCAGATTTCCTATAAGATGATTTCATATAGAGTGGAGAGTGAAAGTACTCTACCAATTAGAGAAGACAAGCAATAAATGACCTCGAATCCGTAATGGCTTTAAGATGAGCTGAATTTCCTCAGCAATCTCTTTTTTCCTTCCCAATCGACAAATCCACTCTCTCTCTCTCTCTCTCTAAAGACCACCCCTTGTCTTTCAATTCTCCGCCATTACTTTTTTACTCATACCTTCACCAATCGCTCCGCAAAAAGTTTTTCCCATCCAGCTAACACTGCACCGTTTACTCTACATTTTTTTTCGATACGTCCCCTCCTTCTAATGCGATGGCTTTCTTATTTATCCTTCTTCCTGGGGATTTCACTCTTACAGCTTCCTTTTCCTCGTTCATGTCCGTGACTTGCGCTGTTATGGTACAAAAACATGTTTAACGTTACCTCATGAATGCCATATATTCAACCAACGGACCAGGCGGCGGCGGGATAAAGTCCTCGTCTGCCAACCCGAGGGTCGCGGGTTCGAGTCCCGCCTGGGTATAATATATTCTGCCCAGGACGTGGGTGTTTGTATCTCGTCTGTTGTTACTGTTATTCACCCGACGTAAATTGGCCCATTGTGCTGTACTTGGAGTAGTGAAGATAAAAAAAAATAACTGCTGCATATGTTGGAATATTCAAAATGACCTCCGGGGTTTTGAAGGTATATCAATCAATAACTATATCTATATTTTTGAAGTAAAAACAGAAAAATTTGAATCTAGTAAATAATATTGATTTTGGTGTGACTAAGTGAACGTGCATTTAAATTTGGAATCTCATTGTTCAAATTTGCTCATGTTCAAAATTTGGAATTGATGACCATTATCATCGCTCATCAAAAAGCCAAACGGCTCATATAGAAAAGTCTTACTGCAAAAGGCAAACTAACTCAGTTCTATAAAAAAACTCGTATGATACAGGAAAGACATGGCCTGTGATCTAATTGACCTCTCTCTAAATGAGAGATAGATGGTAATGTACATACAAACTTCTGCTACTTTGAGGTCTTTATTTCCATATTATATTCTCCTGCCTAAAAAAATAATATTCAATTCAAGAAATTCACACACATATACAAGAAATAGAATCACGCACTGACGCTCTTCTACTCTTAGGACTCTTAATATCCTTGATTATTGAGATGATCTCTTGATCTGTTGAGATTGTAATATAGTTCTTTAGACATTCATTCATCTGAGTGTACTACCTGCTGATTGGTAGGTTTTTGGAGAGTGCTTATCCTTACGTCCTAATTTCTGGCATATCGTTCCCTTTTCCCTCCTATACGTGATCTGTCATTGGATCCCTTTTTAATTCCTCATATTGTCTCACTCTTCTCGTTCCGTCCAGTATTCCAATCCCCTTTCTTCCTGTTCCCCGCTTCCCCAGTGTTCTCCCCTCCATTACCCTCTTCATCATTCCCTCTCTTCTCAATACGTCCTCCATACATCTCTTCTGCCTCCTCCGAACCTCCGCCATGTGCTTCCTCTCCTCTCCAACCATATCCAATGCCTCCCATTTCGACCTCATCACTCAGCCCACCTTCCCCTACCCACATCTCAAACGTCTCAAGTCTACAGGCATCCTCCCTTCACATTTATCAAGTCTCAGACATAGAGTAACACGCTCTATATTAGAGGTTTCTCTAACCTATTATTTACGTCTCTACTCAGTCCTCCTTATTACTTCTCTCCTATTTAAATGTCCTTCCTTAGCTATGGTAAATACACGTTTCATATTCCTATCCTTTAATCTATTATCCTCCAATTTACTACCCAGCAAAGTAAACTGCTCGACTTGTTCTGTTTTGTGTCCTCTCCCACCCTCAAATTCAACCCCGCCTTCTTGCTTGAGACGGCAAATATTTCAAAGTTGAAGTCCGGGTAAATTATAAGTTACTATTAAGCAACTTGAAGTATTTAGATATCTTCAAGAGTATATGTCCACCAATTGGCGTCTCATCATCAATCTTTAAAACAATTGCATATTCTATTTGCCCTCCTTGTTTTATTTGAAGGATCCTTTCTCGGAGTTTTTCCTAGTTTCTTGAATATCGGGTGAAGTCCGCAGTGGAATCGATTCACATTTGTGAAGAGAAGAGCCGCTGATGGACAATTGGCCGTACGTACACCTTCTCGTGGTACCCGATGGTAAAGGAGTTACTTGTGCCTCCTGCGGTGATCGCTTGCTCCCACGACCCAACCGATCCTTGTGGCGGGTAGTGACCGGTGGAAACAGGCTTCTATCGTTGTTCTATGTGGGGGGGCACGGATGGCTGCAGGCTGACGTAAATACGTGGGCACTCACATAGGCAAGGGAGGCTCGGAATCTCTTTCTTCAATAAAGCAGAATTCAGACTTCTGATGGCAAAAAGCAAAAACCAGGTGTCTTGGTTCACTATGCGGTCAAATTAATTGTGACCGAGTTTTGAAAGATTAAAGAAACAAGGTTTTGTCAAACGTATAATAGGAAGATCTTCGGATGAAAAAGTCAAAGAGAGATACAACTTCGCTCTGGTAAGGCCACACCTCGAGTACGCCGCGAGCATTTGGGACCCTGGTCAAATAGATTTAACCAAAAGAGTTAATAAAATACAAAGGAAAGCAGCGCGCTTCGTTAAAAACTGCTACGAGCGTACATATAGTGTCTCACAACTTTTAAGGCCGTTTTAAACGGGAAACGAAATTGCACAACTTAACACTGCATTAGTTCCGCAATCTGCCGAGTAATAATTATTGCGAAAACAAATGTATGACTGCTTTACACGGTGGTCGTAAGCATGAATTAATTCGTCAATTCCAGTCGTCTGATAAGTAAGCTAAGAGGGAGTGTTTTGTTCAAACAGGAGAGATACGATATTCTGTACACGGCGTTGTTGACATTCAGTGAAAAATAAGGTTGTGGTGATTGTGGGATTCTGTGATATTGACATTGAGTCACCCTCTCTCTGTGTGACAAATAATGGATCAGAAGGAGGCTGCATTGATTGCCGCAGAGCTAGCAGTAGTGGGAATTATGATCGGTGCCGCAGAGCTCATAGAAAGGCGTAACCGCAGGAGAAGAGCCAGAAGAGCACTTTGGATGCGGGAGTAAATCCGTAGGCGAGAGGAGGGAACGGGCATTCTTAATATGGTCCAAAAGGAGTTGGCTGTAGAAGACAGGAATGCCTACCGCTATTTTATGCGGATGACAGAGAAACAATTTAACGAGCTATTAAATATCTCTCTAAATAAATAACAATATAAGTACCTGTAAATATCCTCCCACACAAAGGATAACTGTAAGCACCCATCGCTCAGGTTATCGAACAATTTCGTCAGTCAACTTCCCTTGAACTTAGATGACGTTAATTCTGCGACCGCTAGATGGAGTGCTATTCGAACAAACTGCATGGATGCGACCACCGAATTAGAGCAGGGGCTATTCTGACGTCTCGCATTCATGCATTTGTGCATGCGTTTGAATTTCGCCGTTTTACACGGTGCATTTTGAAATTCACGATTGCACGTACATTAGCTTGTGCAATTACATGCTCCGTGTAAAACGACCTTTAAAGGCATTAAGGTGGGAGCCCCTAGAGACTGGGAGGCTAAACGCTAGGCTTAGGTTGCTTGATAAATTCAGAACTGATATTTTTCAGAGCGACATAGAGAATATTATCATGACTCCTCACTACATCTCTAGGTCTGAAGGATGCGATAAAATAAGAGAGATAAACTTCCGAACATATAGGTACAAAAATTCGTTCTTTCCGCGAACAATAAGCGACCACAATAAAAATTGAGCTCCACTAAATACACTCCTATAATACATGTCACCATTTCATCTCCAACAATCTTACACGTTTACACGGCTGGTGACCAAATACCCCCTGCCACACGCTCATGCGGTGACTCGCGGGGTATTATGTAGATGTAGGCGTAAATGAATCTACCCTTCCTAAAACTCCGTCCTCACCCTTTTCCCCAATGGTTCGGAGCGACTCCTTCTTTCGCATGGATAGTCCCACGTGGTTTATTACTCAGCATAGGTGCCCGGGGATTCGTCCGGTGAATCCTTCCCTATTAACTATTATTTTCTTAAATATTATTCCACACCAGGTTTTTTCCAGCACTGAGCCTCATAAAAACTTGTCTTTGCTCGTTTTGAATCCAACCATTTGGCATCAGGTTTATAAATCACAGACCCATCTCTTCCTGAACCTCGCGGAAGCGGATGCTGATGGAATCTCAATCGTGACGGAAAACGTACGTTTTATTATCTGATTGGACGTATTCAAAAATGCACAAGGTCGTTCAAAAGGAAGTTAAGTTCATTTTTTACAGTTTAGGGAATGTTAGGTATATGTTCTGATATTTTTCTGCATATGCTGAGCATAATTTACTGTACAATCTGGGGAGAGTTTATCTGATCTATTTCTGCATTTCATTTTTTCTTTCTAGTAATTCTGACGACTATTTTTATCAGCTTATCCGTTTCCCTCTCAGACGTGTATCATGGAAAGTGTCTTCGGCAGTGGTAAGTTTGGCAATAACCATGATTCTTCTGCATGTAAAAATTTTTTGGTTTCACTGTAACGAATCCTATCCCAAGTACTCGAGGATTGTACACAATTCTGGTTTTTCCGACCTCCAAGAACTGGCTTTTGTTACTTCTTCGTCTGCTACTGCTACATTTAGGATTAATTACACAACTAGCATTTCATTCTTTTTATTTTCAAGGCCTTTTTGTTTAAATCATTCAATTTTTGCAGGTTTAGCCTCGGTTTATTAAGATAAAAACCTATATTTTTGCGAGAATTACTTTATTTGTATGCTTTGCCGATCTGATGGATACAAAAATCCATTCATTCGACGCACCATTTATGATCTCACGTAAAGAGAACATGCCGATGAGAAAAAATCAGCGGATAACACGAAAACATAGTATCGCTAACATAGTGTAAACATTAAATGATATTTTGTACCCTTCCCATTTATTTTCTCTAATTCCATCGGACTGCATGGCTGGTGTCTTGACACTCCTTGCCTCATGCCCACGTGGGGGCTCGTTGGAAAGTATGTTGACGTACTCTGAAAAAAATAAGAACTTTTAGGTATATATATTCAACTGTATCAGGCTAGACTTGATGGAAGTTGTCTCTTTTCACGTTGATTAAATAATACTTGGTTATCTCCCGCAGATTTATTTCTGGCACGACGTGTGTGTGGCACATGATTATGCCACAGTGCAGTGAAAACGTGCCAGTAAATGAATCTGTGGGAGATTACCAAGTGTTTGTGTACTTTTTCCCACTTTGTTGTATGATAGTGAAACATGGGTGTGTCAGAATAGACATAAGAGTAGACTAAACACCGTGGGTATGAGTTAGCTGAGGAGTGTTTGCCGCAAAATTAGGATGGATAGGATAGGGAATGAGTGGGTAATAAATGAATTTGGGTTAGTTGCTCGTGTAATTGACATATATGAAAGGAGTGTGCTTCGTTGGTTTGGCCATGTTGAGAGAATGGATGAGAGTCGAATAATAAAAGAGATATATGAGAATAAAATGACTGGTGAGAGAGGGAGAGGTAGGCCGAGAAAGCTGTGGTTGACTGTGGTTGACTGTGGTTGAGGAAATTCTTAGGAGAAGGAATATTAGGAGTCTTAAAACAGGGGGCATGTATGAAGCAGTGCATGGGGGTAAATGAGGTAAAAGAGGTTTGCAAGGATAGGTCAGTAAAGGGGGAAATTATTGAAGCAGAGTTAGGTGTACAAATATATGTTTATGAGTGAAACTCCTTGACTGTGCCTACCCCGGAAGGGAACGGCGTGATCGGTATGTATGTATGCATGTATGTTTATCATGGAAGAACTTTTAGTTGGTTGGAGCGATTTTCGTCAATCTGCATATTTACACGAAACTTTGCATATTTTTTCTTATTTGTAAATTACATCAGGTCACACGCCTGATGATGTCGACTATCCGACGAAACGCAATAAAGTCGCAACGTAAAGCCATAGAGAAATGGTAAAACTCACAAAGTTTTGTTAATTCCTGAGCATTGTGGAAAATTTTTACAAATTTAAGGCTGAAAATAGTCCATCCCAGGCCTGGCCCGGACTAGGTTGTTGTAAAACTCTGTTGTGAAATAAAGTCTTGTTAATTCCTGAGCACAACGTCAGCCTGTCCACCTTCTTTGCTCAGCAAGAGCACTTTTGTCTTTTTCCTGTTTATTTTACTTCTGTGTCCTGTAGATAGAGTATCTTTCATTATTTCCAGTTCCTCGTTCAACTCTTCTTCACTTTCAACTAGCAGCACGATGTCATCAGCGAGCCTAATCCTTATGCCGACCAAAATGTCCTCTTTTCCTCCCACTCCGTGCCATGAGCTTCAAGCTTTCGTGTCATTTCGACAACCACTTAACTCCGGTTCATTCTCCGCAAGCCACACATCGGCTCTGGTATACAGTAACAATTAAGTCTTAATAATTAACTAAATCAAGTTTTTTTACCACTGACGTTAGAAGCAATGGTAAGATTAACAATTACTCAAAAATAATCGACTGACAGTACGCTGCTAACTGATATATTGGAACTTGTTACTAGGTTCAATTTTTCCTGAAGGTGCATTTACACGCGAAAGTTCATGTCTATGGAAGGAGTAAGTGAAGCAATATTTTGGATCGTATCGCTACTGGTAGGGAATCGCTCTACTTTCTCGTACCATTCCACTTTTCCCGAAGAAATGGATGACGGGAGTAAATAATATTAATGGTAATTTCAAAAATGGCCAAAATTTGACCATAATTGAGTTTGTGTACTGCTTCCTACGAGTCCCATAGACATTCACAAAATTCATAAATTTCATTGATTGTGCTTTATTGCATCGTAACAAGTATGAAAACTATGACAATAATTATTATTATCACAATATAGGCAAGTCGTGAAGCTTACCTTTGGCGTACTACCATAGATAGAACTATAGTTCACCATATGATGCCATAGATAGAACTACCATAAATGTCAAAGCAAAATTTTGTCTGAGTTTACATAATAAATTGTATTTTAAATAGCAATTAAACCCTAGCGCTAAGAATTTTCAATTTTTTTTAACTATTTAGGTAAAGTTGAAGTAGTGGGACACTGTGGTATCCCAAGCGATCACTCACGTAACCAATCAGAACGCGAGAAGTCGAGTGTTAAGTCAACTACTTTGGTATGTTAGAAACGTGTTTGGCTAACTTATATCAAAATCTTTAACCTCTACAATATATATTAAGAGAATGGCGATAATATAAAGCCGGGCTATCGGGTTTTGAGTGCCGAAAACTGGGTCTTTTTTCAAAACAAATGCCTTAGAAATCAATATAACGATAGAAAAAATGTTTTACACGCATCAGTAAAGGTATAAATGATCATTCTGTTTTATGAATTTTATTTTGTTATAATCTGCTGACCTTATTTGAAGATACAGCATCCTATACTCTATGGACTTAACTTTTTTAATGGACAGCATGTTGCTTCAATTTCTGAGAGCCCACTTTGAAAAATACCGTATTTTTATGAAAGTATCTCCCAGTATTTTTGGACATTTTTAATGCAAAAAGATGGCACCGAGAGAAAAAAGTTCACTATATTCGTTTACTCTGTAGCATCACCCCGTCTACAGCAGCTTCATTTGTTTCACTCATCTTTTCACAAACTCATTCTCTCTTCGGAATGTCTCAGAAATAACTTCCACTCTCCGCGCGACCTATCACTTTCTCATATCGTTCTCCTCTCCATCCAGCCCGCTTTTCTCATCATTATCCAAACCTACATCTCGTGAGTCCCCAATCTACGCTCATCCTCTCTTCTGTAAATACAGCGTTCTCATCCGCACCACGCAGTGCCCCACTTTAAACCCTCAACTAGACGAAAAAAGTGTTTCCCTGCGAACGGAATCGCTCTATAGTTTCTCCCGCGTTGGTAAATTCAGTAAAGTGCCACTCCATTGAGTTATCAATCTCGCGAGTCACGCATTTTGGCCCCATTCTTGGGAGTGATTTATTTATCCGATAACGCCGCTCGTTTCTCAAGTGATTATGGGGCAATCAAGAACGCAACACCTTCGGCTATTGAGTAATAACGAACGCCTGAACACTTTTGAGAATAGTATTTTTGAAACATAATTATAGGCTGTCTAGTAAATAGAACGACATTTTTTCGCGAGAAAGACAGCATTAACTGTCAAATTTGTCGGATTGGTTATCATTTCCTTCCATCTGTGCGTTCATCGATTGTTTCAAGGGCGGTTAAAAAAAGAAAGCTATTTTTTAAAAATAATTATTTTATAGTATTTATACTGATTGGTCCTTGTACTACTATGTATACAGGGTGTCCCATAAATGTCACGCCACAGTGACACTGGAGCTAGGGCAACCTAAGAGGAACCGAACCTGCCTAATATGACCTCAGTAAAAGTTGCACGGTTTTCGAGATATTGCCAAATTAAAGCTTTTTCAAAAATTTCACTTTTTTTACATTTCTAGTCCCAGAATTCACTTGAATAGCTCTCAATTTGGCTCTCTGATGGGGCTACTGCCACAAATTAAGAAACAAAGTACTCTATCCATCCCATTTTTTGAAAGCCGTTAAAGTTAGACAGGTATAGTGGATTTCGCGTTTCTTTTGTTTGTTCGGACCCCATTACCCTCTCGGGCCTCTGTTCCAGGTAGAAGTCGGCACATGAGTCACACTTGGAAGATTAAAAGAGCGGCTCTAATGAGAACGTTAAATTATCCGATTGAATTGATTGAGGTCATATTAGGCTGGTTCGGTTCCTCTTAGGCTGCCCTAGCTCCAGTGTCACTGTGGCGTGAAATTTATGGGACACCCTGTATATTGAATTCTTTCGCCTGTAGACTGTAATTTTTTTACTCCTTGGTGAACCAAATACAGCAAAAGGCGCCTTAATGATAGATTATTAACAAATAAACCTACCATGACTAATCCGTAAATCTTAACAAAATCTCAGGACGTAAAAACACTGAATATGATAAGGAAAAAAGAAATATTTAGTGTTGAGGAGTTGCGGTGAGAGAAAAAAATTGCTTGTTAAGTCTAAAGGTCAGAAATTAGATATATACATGCAGAAAAAGCTATTGATTACGGAAGGTAAATGAAAAATTAAGGGTCCTTGGACTCAATTCTTCATCATTGGTCGCACAATCCGAAGCTTGGTTGACTGCAACCCTCCACCCTTCCCTATTTAATGCTAAGACCCTTACCTCTCAGTAGCTTTTTATATGTTCTTTCCTGTTTATTTGTTCCATGAACTTATTTCTGGTTCTTCATCTTGGGGCTTTATCCTCTATTTTGCCTTCAAATACGTTCTTCACAAACCCATTGTGTCGGAGGGTGTGCCAAATCCATCTGGTTCTTCTTTTCTCTATAATGTTTCATATGGCCTTTTTCCTCTTCTTTTCTTCTGTACACTTCATAATTTCTTATTTTATCCGTCCATTTTATCTTCAGCATCCGTATCTCCATCTATCTCCATCTTGTGCCAGTCTTTTCATTTGCACGTATCTGGCACAGCCTAGCTCCGTCGACAGTTGGCCCATGAAATCCATCGCATGCCTGCCCCGGAAGATAATTCCCTCAACAGAAACTTTTTAAGAATGTGGCCAGCAAGTTTTCGTGTCTTGTTCGGTATCCTATCCAATTATTTGTACGTTTCCTAAGAGAAACCAGCACCAAGTTTATTTGTCTTGTTAGGTGTCCTATCAAAATTTTTGTACGTTTCCTTAGAGAAACCAGCACCAGGTGTCGAAGGCTTCTATAGTGCTCGCAGAGTTTCTGTGCACTGAAGAGTTCCTCCAAGACTAGCTGCCCATGGTAGATGAGCAGCGATTGGCTGCCGGCGTCCAATCCCGTGAACCGCTTCTTAGCTCAGTGCGCCCCGCGTACGAATACTGTAAGAGGCGACCCAAAAGAATCGGCGAAAACGAACGCTATGCCTCGCCGACGCGAGGGCCTTTAGAATAGAAATACTCTGGACGAGAAACTACTATAGATATTGAGTCAAAACTTGCAGTGATTGCAATAGTCATCGCAGTGAGGTAAGAAGGTAATCCCCATCGGCGCAGGTCACCGTGATTACACGATAAATAAACAAAACTTTAAGTCAGTATTAAAACAGTATTCGTACACGGCGCGCACTGAGCTAAGACCGATTTACGGGATTGGACGCCGACTGCCAATCGCTGCTCATCTACCATGGGCAGCTAGGCTTGGAGGAACTCTCCAGTGCACAGAAACTCTGCGAGCACTATAGTCTTTTCTGGTCGGCTTTTCCAATAGTCCATGCTTCTGATCCATAGACTGCCACGCTTCACACGAATGTTTCCACACACTCTTTCCTGGTTTGTTGGCTAATCATCTTTGAGCACAGCAGTTGTCTCTTCCCCATGAAAGCCTGCTTAGCTTGGGCTATACTTCGCTTGATTTCCGTTGTACTTCTTACGTCCCGTATCTCTTCCTATGTACTTTCCTCTAAATTTGGTTAATGAACTTATACTTGGGTATACTCTGGGGACTTCTTCTTCTATTTTACCTTCAATTATGTCCTTTGCAAACCCATGGTGCCTCAAAGTGTGCCAAATCCATTTGGTTCTTCTATTCTGTATGGTGTACCATATGGCCCTTTTCTCTTCTACTTTTATGTAAACTTTGTCATTTCTTATTTTTCCCGTCAATGGGACTCTATTAGACATGTCAAGAGTTCTCAAGCAGTGTTGTTTCATGAGGAGAAAAGGCAGACAGGTGACGACCGCACATGATAGAATATCATAGAAAATCATATTTATTATGCAAGGGCAAGTGAATCCCTTAGGAACATATAATATTATTCGTATCTTTATTATCCATTAGTATTTATTTCAATAGCAAGATATACAAGATGTACTAACATCACCTAATCCTACATAATATTTTACAAAATGGAAAAATTATAAAAATACTAAGGATGCGTCGAATCCAAATGTCGATTCTCGGTTACACCGATTCTGAGGATTTGAATCGGTATCGAGAATCGATCGCCTAAAGTCGATTCCAATTCTCTCGATTCCAGATAGATAAATATTGAAATCAAATTTCATTTATCTCATCATATATGTCTCAGTAATTTTTCGGTGTATGCTATCAATTAATTATTTTTATCTATCTCAATAAGCTGAGGATATGTTTGCTATTTGTTATTTATACTTGCTATTATTGTATTTGCTATTTGTACTTTTTGAGCGACTTAATTGTCTTTGTTATTTTATTTCAGCAAATACTTTAATTTAAATAATGGTCGCACGCTACTGAAATATCAATACCCCACCTTTTATTAGGGATGAGAATCGATGGAATCGGAATCGCGAATCGATTTGAAAGAATCGGAATCGAAAAAAAGTGGAATCGACTCATCCCTAAAAAATACATAAAAAGACATCAGATTTTGTACAGTGCAGCACAAAATTTAGTTCACTTGCGATATTTAGTTCACTTGAAGTAAAAGTAGTTCATAATATTTCTTTGCACTTTTTAATATTAATTTAACATAAATATATTTGTCACTCACTTTCGTTAGTCTCACTTGATGGAAATCCATCATTAAAAATTTTAAGATGTCAACTTTTACTAAAACCACTCAATTTAAACAACGACCAACGACCAACGGCATTCACATCATCTTCAGGTCTAACCTGAAGATGATGTGAATGCACATCGAAACCTGGGTCGTTGTTTAAATCGAGTGGTTTTAGTAAAAGTTGACATCTTAAAATTTTTAAATATATTTGCACTTTTAAGATTTTCGATAGAAAGAGGATATTTTTATGTCGAGGGATCGTCCTCCTCCTTCACTTCCTCCGCATTTTCCTCCATTCCCCCATAGAATTCCTTCCCACACCCCGCCATTCCTCTCGTTCCGGTTCCATCCGCTTTTACCGGCCGAGTGGGTGCGTTTGGATTCCTGGGGACGGGCATGCGTGCGTGAGTTTGTTGTTGCGTGTGCATGCGCTGCCTGAGAGTGGTGGAGGTGGAAGAATGAAATACGACCATTGATGGATAGAGGAGGCGCACCTCATGGTGAACACCCTGGTAATGTGATAACTAATGATCTCTCGTGGGGGCAAACATGCTGGGGAAATAACTGGTCAAGCTAATCGTAAAATTGAATAAGTTGAAAAAGTCGTAGGCGAGGATAAAGACAAGGTTAAGGAAATCATCTACTTATCTCTATCGTCTCAGGCTTAACTTTGTGGAAGTTCATTTTATCGTAAATGAAAAATGAAATGTGAAATGCTACGAAATGTGAGCAATATCGCACACTCAGTCTATTATCACATGCCTCAAAAATACTTATAAGGATAATCCTTAAACGAGTTGAAAGAAAGTTGGAAAACACTTTAAGTGAGGACCAATTTGGATTTAGAAGAGGAGTGGGGACTAGAGAGGCAATACTCTCTTTAAGGCTTCTCATTGAAAAACAAATATCTAAAAATAAACAAACTTATGTTGCATTCGTTGATCTTGAAAAAGCATTTGATAATGTTGTATGGCCAAAAATGTTTAGGATTTTGGAAAAAGTTGGGCTTAAATACAACGATAGAAGAATAATATTTAAAACATACCAAAATGAAACAGCCGTAATTAGAAATAAGAATAAAGAAGATACAGCTATAATAAGGAAAGGAGTTAGACAAGGCTGTCCTCTATCACCAATAATTTTCAATGCATACATCCAAGAAGCCATCGATAATGTAAGGGAAAATGTTGATGTAGGAATCAAAGTAAATGGGAAGAAAATAGATATGTTACGATATGCTGATGACATTGCCATAGTTACAGAAAAGAAAGAAGATTTAGAAATTATACTAAACGAGATGGAAAGAATTCTTAGAGACCAATATGGAATGAGGATAAACAAGCAAAAGACTAAAGTGATGGTATGCGGTGCTCAAGACTGCTGTGAACCTGTAAGGATAAGAATAAATGAGGAAGAACTAGGATAAGTTACAGAATGCAGCTACTTGGGAAGTAAGATAACAGAAGATGGAAGGAGTAAACGAGAAATTGAGAATAGAATACAACTAGCAAAAATAGCTTTCAATGATAAAAAAGACTACTGACTTGTAAAAATGTTAGTTTGGAAGTAAGAAAGAGGGTTGTGAAAGCTTATGTTTGGAGTGTGGTCCTTTACGGGTGTGAAAGTTGGACTATCGGGAAACATGAAAAGAGCAGATTAGAGGCCCTAGAAATGTGGTGCTATCGAAGGATGCAGAAAATCAGTTGGCGAGACAGAATCACCAATGAGGAGGTGCTGAGAAGAGTACAAGAAAATAGAAGTCTCTGGAGACAGATACACACAAGGAGACTTATACTAATAGGTCACATTCTACGATGCAATGATTTTATAAAATTAATAGCTGAAGGTTTTATTGAGGGGACAAATCGTAGAGGACGTCCTAGATTAAGCTATATGAAGCAGATCATCAATGACTCTGGATGCGTCACATATGGTGAAATGAAGAGGAAAGCTGAGCAAAGAGCGGAATGGCGTGCTTTTGCCAACCAACCCATGGGTTGATAACCGAAGAAGAAGAAGAAAAATGAAAAACTTTGTAATATTCCACCAATTTATTTTACGGTACAACTAGTTTCGTCGCAGTGGCGACATTTTCAGGTACAAAGAGTCAAAGCACAAAATATGGTCCTTATATCCCATCTAGGTTAGGTGTTTCGGTGGGGGAGGAAGAAGGTAGGTGGAAGGGGGTGTAAACCTACAGGTAGTAATGTGGCGTTGTGAGCGGGTGGTGGGGGTTGGAGAGGGGGTGGTTTACCCCCCTCTTCCACCTACCTTCTTCCTCCCCCACCGAAACACCTAACCTAGATGGGATATAAGGACCATATTTTGTGCTTTGACTCTGTACCTGAAAATGTCGCCGCTGCGACGAAACTAGCTGTACCGTAAAATAAATTGGTGGAATATTACAAAGTTTTTCATTTTTCATTTACGATAAATCATCTACTATTTATTTGTTAGACCGCACGTGAAATACGCTGTCTGAATTTGGGATCCCTATCCTGGTTTGGCCTAAAAATGGATTTAGAAATCGTATAGTGAAGATAGTCAATATAAATCAAATGCTTTTATTATATCACCATTATGGTTACAAGCTCTGTCAACACAGCAGTTGAAATAGGACGCTCTTTCTGACTCTGTTAAAACTTAGACTTCATTTTTTGTGTAAGTTCCCAACCGATTCATTCACTGATAAGGTTAATAGCATCAAACGGACTCCAGCATTATAATACCTATATGGTGGACGAGGGTTCCATGTTTTCACGTCATCTACCACCAAGGGGGCATATAACCTATGGCGAGGCCAAAGCGAAAATTGCTGTCATAATTTTTGACGCGATCGGAAATTTCTTTGGCAATATCCATTACGGCCAGTAGATAGCTAACTTATGGCTAACAGAGAGAGAAAACGGCTCTTTTAAGGAACAACCTTACTCGGAAATAAAGTTCCAACTTGAGTATCATGACTCATTTCGATATTTTTTAGTGTAATCCAGAAATCATGCACTGAAATTCAAGCTTAAAGACGGAAAAACCTCTAAGCCAAGTTTTTGAATATGTATGTTCAAATGAACTGAAGAATTTGTTGGAAATTATTTTATTCAATTTATCCCTCACGTGAGTACCCCATAAGCAGTAAATGTTTTCGTAACATTTAAAATTTGGCGAGTTTTCATGTTAAGGTATGCTCTCTCCATCTACCTCAAAGGTCTTTACTGAAAATATACCGTAAAACAACAATCGCGGATAAATTGTCGACATTGTTTTGTTCCTCAGCACATATCAACTCTGATACTGATTTTATTTGAAATGCGCCATTACTAAAGGTCTGAAAGGAGTGGTGAGCATTTGCGTGTATATAGTACTGATTTGCAAAGTGAGTAGCGCGCCAGAATGAATTGGACGAACAAAATTGCTTGCGGAGCAATCAATTTAGCCTAACTGTATGTGCCTTGTGTATTGTGTTCGAAATTCACTACAATGAGTCACCAGAAAATACTTATGAAGGAAAATTCGTATTTCGGCGAAGCAGTGGAGAGCCTGTCCTTTCCTCCGAGGTGCTTCTTAGAGAGAGAGAGGTGGCGATTCTTGGAATTGTTTTGGCAAAAATACGAGTTGTTATGATTCCTGGCGATAGACAGGACGGATGGGAAGCCACGGGGACAAGCATTCAATGCCGGAGGGCGTATTTTTTTAACCTAGCTCGACCATTAAACCAATATGCGATAATTATCTGTGATATTGAGTAATTCTGGATATGACATTGCGATATCGTATCACATCGACTGTGACATGAAAAAAATATCGTTGATAATCTGCCGCTCAATGCGAAGTATTACTTGGCGATAACATGGGATATCGTATTGATGTATTCTTCCACCGTGGAACGCGATGCGGTGTCGTTACCTTCCCTATTGGATGTGCGTTTTCATGTGACATGAAGCGAAACCATGCTCAATGATACAACATCATGTAATTAGCCTTACGATAATAATTATTCTCATTGCGATGTGATGTGAAATGCAAAGTTACATACTAAGTATAATGTGATATGCCATATAGTGCAACACGCGATGCAACGCGTCTTTTCAGATGGACGATTCATTTCGACTTCTAGGTTCTAATAGGAATATGGTTCTCTATTTTGGTATGCTCAATAATGTTCCAAATTTAGGTAAAAATATCTAATGGCTGTGATTAATTGGCACCACACGCCAAAAGAAACAAAAAAAATTGCTGTGATGGTTTAACGGAAACGTCAGTGACCTACCACAACCCCTCAACCAGAAAATCCCTCTGCGATGGTTTACGGGAATGTTAATTCCTCGCCAGTGACCACTCAGAACAGACTCACTCAACCCAAAATGAGATCCTTCACAGGGCTAGAGAGGGTTGTGGATGTCTGGGTTATAACTGAAAACACACTGTCTGTGAATGTTTACGGGAATTAAATTCTACGCCAGGGAAAACACAGCAATCACACTCACACGCACTCAGAAAATCACTCACTCGCACATTCAAATGGGTTCAACTTCTGGGAGAATCTGACTCAAGATAAGCCTGGTTCAAGAAAGACAAGACAGGAAAAGACGAGGGTGTGCGTCGGATACGCGTATTTCGGTCACAAGATACCCTCTTCAGCGAACTGAAGGGAAAATACATGCGCGACGCAAGGTTGGAACAGGTGGAGGATAGCCTGGGGTCAAAGGGACCCCTCTGGTACTAATAGGAAGAAGATATAGTGAATTAAAAACTATCGCTGCTATGAGGTTATTATTTTCATATTATATTTTCCGACTAAAACAAATAAAATTCAAGAAATATGCAAGAGCTGGGACGATTAATTTAGAAGTATTGGGTTGTCAATAATTAAAAAGGATCAAAATGACCCCCCCGGTACTTCTACTGTTAATAATTATGACACTTCCATGAGGGCTGTTAATTCTTTATTTTTACAATTCATCTCTACATGTACATCTAGATACTACCACGATAGCCGCCACATGGACGTGTGGAAGGGGGTGTTAGGACACCAGCCGTGTGAAGATTTGAAGGATAAGATCTTGGGAGGTGAAATCGTGACGTGTATTACGGGAGTATATTAAGTGGAGCTAAGTTTTTATTTTGGTCGCTTAATGTGCGCGGAAAGAATGAAATTTTTATCAATCTGTTAGGCAATGTATATCTCTCATTTTATCGATTCTGTCAGGCCTAGAGATGTTGTGAGGCGTCATGATGATATTCTCTGTGTCGCTCTGAAACACACCAGTTCTGAATCGTTCTGAAAGTTCATATAAAACAAAGGAGAAGTTAGAGCTAAGTGAATCGCACCAATAAGATTTAGATTTCACCTCCACTTTTGAACTAAATACATATTCAATTGTCTTACTCTTCGCTAATCTCGACCTTTCTCGATCTCTCCTTGCCTGTATCACGAAAAGCCATCAATTTGAAATTTTGGCGACAACTTACGGATAAACGATACGGTAAACGATAAAGACACATGAATTTTTAGAGATAGACTGTGATGTTTAGAGATAGACTAGATCTTGTGTAAGATTTGTATTGAAAATACCTCTTAACCTGACACTAATCTCCTGACACTAATCTCCTCACGTAAATCACGCACAAAAATACGCGTATTTCAGCGAAATATGTATGACAGTTGACAGCGTTTTCCTGCAATATTCTTCTTTCGCCGGACGGTTCTGTTGGCCTGTATGTCCCTGGAATCCGGATAGGTTGCTAAGCCTGTCATCAGGTTTTCCAGGGACCGAGACAACGGAAATTGACATACATCCATGCCCTGGATGGTGAGAAACCTACCCAGGTGGGACTCGAGCCCGCGGCCATCAGTTCAGCTGGCAAAGACTTTACCCCGCGACCATCGGGGACATTACCTTTAAAGCAGAACCTCTTATCATTAAAGCATTCATTTCATCATCAAAGCAGTCATTAAAGCATTACCTTTAACTTTAAGCTTTAAATTTTATTACTTTTAATTCATTTGTCTATTTTATTAGACTTTTTCCTTGAAAACTCATTCCCATTTTAACCGTTTCAATCCCCATATCTTCTTACCATGTCTGTCGTTGTTTTATTTTTTCCTCAAGTTGAGCCGTCCTTGAGAAGGATTAACCGACCTAAACGTACCTCCAAGTGCTTCCCTCCCTCAATTATAATCTCATTTAATCCTTCCTCCACATCCTCTGCTATGAATTAGTCACCACGTGCATTAATATTGGTATTTTTTCTTTGATGATGGTTTTTTTAACAGCAAAACGCCTTGGTCTCCTGTGAGGCGTCATTTCGACTCCAGTAAGAAGAAATTTTTCCTTTTTACAAGTGAGAAATAAGGAGAAGGAGAAAAAAGAAATCTGAACCGACTTGAAGCATTATATGCATATCTTTGCTTGTTTTTCTGTGATATCAAATGCATTTCCAGCCAATTAAGACAAGCAATATTAATGAAATCTCTAGAGCATGCTCAATCGACCATTTCCTTGGTTGTCAGCCGTCTCTGCGTGTTTTATAAGGAATATTAAATTGAATTAGTTGGCTCTGTGAAATCTATGAGAGTAAGAGGCTGACTCTCTAAGCAATTCGGTCTCCATCCCTCCCACATGTGTTGCCCCTCATAAACATCTAAATCTATGAAATACCGTGCAAACCACCACTAGGGTGTGAGGCAAGGGGTGATTCCATACCAGGCATACAACACTCATCCCAGCTAAAATCCGAAACTCGATAAACCCCCTCTAAATTGCCTCCAATCTCATTTGTTCTGCTGCTGTGAATTCATTTTGATATTTTTAAAGCGCGTATACTTGAGATAGAGAATTAAAATTGATACTTTATGATGGCTGGTAGAATGAAAATTTTAGTCCTTACCAATCCATCTGGTTTTCTTTTCTGCATGGCGCACCATCTGGTCTTTTTCTCTTCTATTCTCCATTACACTTCATCATTTCTCATTCTGCGCGTCCATTTTATCTTCAGCATTCTCCTCCAACACCTGGTTTCAAAGGCTTCCAATCTTTTCTGGTCAGCTATTCTAAAGGTCCATGTTTCCGATCCATGGAGTGCTACGCTCCACACGAATGTTTTCATGCATATCTCTCTGTGGATATTCCATGAATATTTGATGCATGCATTTTACACAATACTTTAGGGCAATTATTTCAACCCTATAGTTAAGTTGCAATATTTTCTTGTTCCAGCTGAATTTCAACGGGTGTTCTCTTTAGTCCTTTTACAATGCTTGAAATAATGATAGAGTCAATTGTGAGTTAATATCTCTGTTCGAAGTTATTTCTTCCACCAGCACCTTGAAATGCCACTCCGTTCAAACTTTTAAGGTACAGCATTCAAATTGACGTTTCTTAATGACTCAGAGAATGCAAATTATTTTTTGACGGATTTTCCTATCGCCTTTCAGTATTGTCTGAACTTTTTTTTTGTCTCCAAAATATTCCAATTTTACGTTAAATCGCTGACGCTTTATCTGGGGTATTTTCACTCTCTCCTTCTTGGGCACTTCACAAATATTTAGTGCATGAATTTTATTCAAAACTCCATGGCGATTCTTTAAATTCTATGGTATAGTGTTAGATTTATCTTCTTTCGGTTGAATTTTGACGGGAATTTTCCCTTAGTTATAAATGAATGCTTAAAATAACAAAAAAAGTTTACTCTCTCAAATTTTCTCTACTTATTTTTACGCTTAATAAAGGCGCAGAAAATGCCATTTTCAGTTCTTACATTCAATTTACCAATGGTCTTTCGGTTTAGTCTGAAAATCGTTTTTATCTACTTAGTAGTCCAATTTTTGTTTATTTGATGAGGTTTTATCAGGAGTTTTTTTACCCTCTCTCCTCCTTGGGTACGCAATAAATATTTATTGCATACACTTTTCACAAAAAAATCATGTAATTCTTTTCATTCTATTGTATAGTTTTAATATTTTTCTTCTTCCGTTGACTTTCAACGAGATAACTCCCCTACTTCATTTTAATGTTAAAAATAACAAAGTACCTAATTCTGCATCAACGTCTATATACTAAGAAATTATTTTGCCCACTATCACCTTGAAATGCCTCTCAGTTTTAACTTTTAAGGTATAGGACTATAAGTTACTCTTCCTATTGGCTCAGATAATGTAATTTTTTGTTCTTGTATTCCATTTGTTTTTGTTCCTTCGGTTTTGTCTTCGATATTTTTGCCTTCAAAACGGTCAATTTTTTGCTAATTTGCTGAGATATTAGCTGGGTTGATTCATGCGTATTCTCCTTTGAGGGTACACAATGAATATTTGGAACAAGCATTTTTCACAGTACTTTTATTCATTAAATTATTTTAAACCTTTTGTCTGGTTTTAATTTTTTACTTCTTCCAGATGAACTTCAACGGATAGGGTGCCCGTACGTAAATAACATTTTTTTGTGGACTATACAAAGTTCATTTATTTTTATCAAAATGCAGTTCCACCAAGTCACGCCCGAAGCAGTTCAGTTTATCCTAGTTCCTTCCAATGCTTAATATTCCATTATAATTATGTAATTCTGTAATATCGCCAAAATACCACGAAGTTATTTTTTCCACTATCACTTTAAGATGTTACTCCGTTTTAAAGTTTATGGTATATGATTATAATTTACACTCCTTATTGGCTCAGAGAATACATTTTTTAGTCTTTGCATTCGATTAACCTATAACCTTTTGGGTTATTGTCTGAAAATTATTAATTCTTCTAATTAGTCCATTTTTTCGTTAATTTGCTGAGGTTTTACTTAAGTTTTTTTTTTCACCCCCTCTCCTCCTTGAAGACTCAAAAAATAATAAAATAACTAATGTTTTAATGCATGAACTTTACATAATACACCATGTTAATTCTTTTAATCCTATGGTATAGTTTTTACTTTTTCTTCTTCCGGTTGAAGCTCAATGAGTATCCTCTCCTGGTTCTTTTATAATGCTTGAAATCCCACTGCAATTCATTTTGTAATAACACCACAAAGTTATTTTGCGCACCGCCACGTTAAAATTTCACTCAGTTTTTAAAGAACATACCATTTCCCTCTCTCGCCAGCGGAAGCAGGTATATATTGTAGTGAAAGCAAGCTGGATAGAACTTTTACTTGGAGCCTCAATTTTTCTTGAAAAATATATAGCTCGATAATAGCGGAGTGCTTTACTATTAGGTCGGCATTTTCGTTTGCCACGGCAGAGAGTGAGAGAGAGCCAAGGCGAGGAAGGAAGCCGAGCGATGGAAGGTTGACGCTTTGGAATTTTTTCCCTCCCCTCTTCCCACTCCGAGAGTAGAGAAAGTGTTTCTCTTCCCCTGTGGGTGGAGGAGGAGGAGGAGAGGGAAGGTAGGTGCATGACGGGAAGGTTCCGATGAGCAAAAAAGTTTTTTTTTCTTCATCATCTCCTTCCTCTCTTCCTTGCGGAATTCTCTGCCCCAAAACCCAGAGGTAAACTCTTGTGTAAGATTTGTATTGAAAATACCTCTTAACCTGACACTACTCTCCTCACGTAAATCACGCACAAAAATACGCGTATTTCAGCGAAATATGTATGACAGTTGACAGCGTTTTCCTGCAATATTTTTCTTTCGCCGGACGGTTCTGTTGGCCTGTATGTCCCAGGAATCCGGATAGGTTGCTAAGCCTGTCATCAGGTTTTCCAGGGACCGGGACAACGGAAGTTGACATACATCCATTCCCTGGGGGGTGAGAGACCTACCCAGGTGGGACTTGAACCCGCGGCCATCAGTTCAGCTGGCGAAGACTTTACCCCGCCCCCACCGGGGCCGGTATTACCTTTAACTTTAAGCTTTCAATTTCACTACTTTTAATTCAGTTGTTTATTTTATCTTCACCACCCCGAATACAGCGCATTTGACCAATTTAAATGGGGTGAATAACAGCAGCAATATACGGACTAAAATAGCCAATCCCTGAGTGGTGATAACTCCACCGAACTCCACCGAGTGGTTTATCACCGAAGATTCGAACCCGCGACCATCGGTTTAGCAGGAGTGGTCTTAACCCCGTCACCACTGAGGCCGGCAAAAGGCTGGAAAGATTACCTTCATTTGCTTGATACACATTAAATTTTTTTATTGAAATGATAATTTTAATGTATAACAATTTCGCTTAATTTGACAAAAAATTCCTTGTTTTCATAAATAATTGAAGGAATGAAATTTTCATAATAACTTTTTCATTAAGTAGCGACCAACACCCGATTCATATTTCATAGTTTTCTAAATATAGTATTAGCGTTCACAGCGTTTTACAGCAAATTATTTTCAATGGCTGAAGAGAATACCTTAATACACTTGATACAAATTAAGTTATTTTAATGAAATAATTCAATATCAACAAATTACACTCAATTTCACAAGAGCCTTTGAATTTGGTATGTTTTTAATATTCAAAATTTCACTCCAACTTTTTCTTGAAGTGTCTTTCAATACCCCATTCCGTATGACATTTAATAAATCATACGAAATTTGAGTAATGCCTAAATGACTATCCGCTCGAAATCCTTCAGGTTTACATAATTTTATGTTTCCATTTTCTATTAGAGCAATAATTTTCCATAGATGTAATTATTTGTAAAATTATTTGTAAAATAGGACGTCTCCAGTGTCGCAGGTCAGCATAGTCAACCGATTACCGACCAGCAGCACATTTAGCCATGCCAAATGTAAACGACTATAATTCAACATCGTCACTTCGATCCTACAAGCTGAAACCCTGGCAAAACTCTTAGCAGTAATTAAGGTAGTGCGAGCGAGATAGTACCCTGATCATAATAGAGACCATATTCGAATTATAAGTTTTAATTTCACCAGCTGTGAGACACACGAATTAAGTATTGCATTATTAATGACGCAATAATAGTTTTACATGGCAGAAATTATAAGTAATCAAATGAAAATATCTAAATAAGTCTTTAAATTGACTCATTGTTTTCACGCGGTACGTTTGAAACTCCATCAAAACGGAAGGTTTATTGTGCTCCCGAAGAATTCACTGCGGTGACAATATAATAAATTTTCAAAAATAGTTGAGAAAACACACAAACTACACACTTGATTTTTTGACGATATCTAGGTTTTAGAAATTTCTCATTTTTTCAATTAGCTCTCTCTGGAGTGCATGCACGCACTATTTCCCATATATAATGGCTGGTATTTTCTGGAAAATATATAGGAGGGTAATGTGGTAAGGGGTCAATTTTTTATGTAAATGGAAGGGTGATGTATTTTTTTCAAAATGAGACAAAATTAATTGATTTCTAGGTTAAATGATATATCGCTCAAAATACCTTAAATGCGGACCAGGTGTTAAACCAGCGAATGAAGTCTCCGCTTCCCTTTATAATTTATACTGGCAGCGAATCCCAAATTTCCTTTCGGAAATGTGAAAAATCAGAGATCCGAGAAAAAATATATCTTCTCTGGGTGGAGTATACATAAGCTTAAACTTTACAATACTCAGTAGTAAGTGCACTTCCAGCTCTCCTAACTATACTGGACAGTATTGTGGTAAAATTGCTAGGGATGATTTGCACTGGAAGTTTAATGCAGAGACAACTGCAGAGAGAGCTGTACAGAAAATGCGCTACAACAGAGTGCAGGAACTGAACTGTGGTTTAATGCTGTGCTGTAATACAGTGCTGGAAGTGCACTGCTGTAATAACGGAACTTCAAAAATGCCATGTAATGTGGTAAAATGTACTGTTTTTTTTCAATTTAAGTACAGCCGTCAGAACACTTCCAGTCCAGTCACAGTATAATTGGAGAATAGATCCACCTAGGTTACAGGCCATTTTCCTTACTCTGAGATCACACAAAAGAAGACAGGTTAGAACCTCCATTTTTACCTAACCCGTTTCTCTGATCAAAAATAATCAAATACAAGTGCAAAATAATCCAATATTCTTGCTCACCTTTTTTCAGCCATTTAATAGATCTGTTTCTAAATCTATTTCTGTACCTAATCATATATGTATATGTATAAACATGTTTATATGAATATCACTGTATCCATAATCCTTTTTTATGTATTTATGATCATCTACATCTACTTACTACCCTGTGAGCCGCCACATGGGCGTGTGGAAGGGGGTGTTAGGACATCAGCCGTGTAAAGATGTAAAAGTTAAGGTTTTGGGAGGCGAAATGGTTATGTGCATTATGGGAGTGTATTTTGTGGATCTCAGTTTTTATTTTGTCGCTTTTTTAGTGCGGAAAGAACGAGTTTTTTTACCTATCTGTTCAGCAATGTATCTCTCTTATTTTATCGCTTGTGTAAGACCTAGACATGTAGTGAGACGTCATGATAATTCGCTCTGAAACATACCTGGCACTTAACCATTTTGTTGGGTCAAGTTAAATTTTTAATATCATTTTTCCATGGTTGAAGGGCACAGCGTGATAAATATCTATTTCATTATATTCCCTCTCGTACCCTTCTTTCCAATCCTTACTTTAATCTCGATCTTCTTCCCAATCCGTACCTCACTGATGTTTTCCCCCTTTATCGCCTCTCCATCTCCATCTCTCAAGACAAGCGATGTCTTTTTGTTTGGTTTATGACGACAATGCACTCAGCCAATCCAAACACTTGAGAAACTTTCAGGTATTCGTTAATAAGTAAACACTTATAACCCAGCAGCCGGATGCGGAAAAATTGGCATTACCTAAAGGAACTTATAAAACTAAAATAATGCATTTTTTTTATTTTTGCCGTACACACGGAATAAACTTTTCTTTTTTCTGGACTTTGCTTCCAAAATCCTTTAACTCCTCATTATATGTTCACAGATCAAGGTTGAAATTTAATGGGCTCAAAAGAAAGGATTGCGTAAACGTTGATAAAAATAGTTTACCTTCAAAGCAAAGAGGTGGGCCATTGTGTGGCCAAGTAAAGAGGTATCCAAAATAATGGTGACGATGTGAAAGTCCCTGTCTCTACTGGATTTCGAGGCATTCAAAAATTGTTGAAAATAAGCCCGAAGAAAACTCCACAGGTATAGAATCAAAATGGCGTTGCGGCCTGCTTCTCGTGGTGAAAAGTAAATAAATTTTATTCGTTGAAACAACTGAATTCAAAGTATTTTAAGTCCTCTTTTCGATTATCCAAGGTCTGCCATTCGTGAAAGCAGCGTAAGGAAAAGAGTAAAAACATCATATCTCATTTGTTTTGCCAGATGACGTATTGTAAAACTCCTGGTGCATTTCCTGTTTCGGACGATAGGACTTTTATATAGATAGAATAGGTTATCTGACTCATTAATAATTCTAACCAGTAGTTATATGTACTGTACTGCACAGTAGCATGGTCTGGTACATAGCACTCTCCTAGTTTCAGATCTGACCGCACGCTGTTGTCCTGACTGCTTTTGGCCTGCGCCTGACATTCGGGGGAACGTGCGCGTTCCTGATTTCCGCTGGAATGAGGGCTTAACGCCTGCTGTGGAATCATTCCATACCACACGCCCTCCTGGTGGCTTGCACGGTATTTTTTAGATGTAGATAGGTTACTTAGGTACCTAGGGTGCGTATGTCGTGTTTATGTTAGGTTAAAGCCTGAGGTCAGACGATATAATTCAGTCTCGGCAGTCAGAATTTCTGTTTAGCAGATGCATAAGTCAGCATTCAACTAAGATCCAAAAATGTATTTATTTTATCAGATGACAGCTCAATGTCTGTGTTTATATGATACATTATGATATAAGCTGACAGGAGTATCTATCTATAATTCCGTGGGATGAAAGATATAGAATGAACATCAGACGGAGAATAGTCCAAGCTAAGCAGGCGTTCATGGGAAGAAGACAACTGCTGAGCATAGAGAAGATATGACTACAATCCAGGAAACAGTATGTGCAAATATTCGTGTGGCACTCAATGGATCGAAAGCATGGACCATTGGGAATCTGACTAAGAAATACTTGAGGCCTTTGAAACCTTGTGCTGGAGGAGGATACTGAAGATAAAATGGTCGGGCAAAATAAGAAATGATTTGTAAAAAAAAGTGTACAGAAGAGTAGAAGAGGAAAGGAAACACACATGACACAAAGGGTTGGTGAAGAACATATCTGAAGGTAAAAAAGAGAGTTAATTCCCCAGAGGAAGACCCAAGAATAAGCTCATGGACCAAATAAAGAGGCAAGTACGTAGGAAGAGATACCAGGAGGCAAGAGAACTAGCACTAGATAGGGAAAAGTTGAGGGCTGAAGTCAACCAATCTTAGGACCAGTCAATGATGATGGGATTACCTAAAGCCACGCATCACATATGCCAACCCTATTCCTCAGAAACTCAATTTGTATATAATTTGGCTTCCCTGAGTGATCTTAAAACATTCAGCATAGTGATGTATTGACAGATTCTTAAGAGTCAAATTGCAACGAAGGATTCTGTGGGGATTATGTTTAAGTGCTTTCGAGTTTTAAGCTATCCGAAACTAGCCACGGAGTTCCACTTTTACGGAGTCACCCGCAATGCACAAATGTGCGAATTTCCACAGAGAAAAAAAATCATCCGCCTTGACCGGGATTCGAACCCGGATCTCTTGATTTCCGGCCGAGTGCTTTAGCCAGTTAAGCTACCGAGTCCTAAGTGCTCAGTAGCGACTGATTGTTACATTTTATGTCCGGCAGTCGAGAACATCTAGTCACGTAAAGGTCACAAAAATCCACAGGGGAAGAGGACGCCTCGGCAGCTTAACTGGCTCAAGCACTCGGCCGGAAATCGAGGGATCTGGGTTCGAATCCCTGTCAAGGTGGATGATTTTTTTCTCTGTGGAAATACGCACATTCGTGCTTTCGAGTTCTTTCGGTGCTAATGTTACGCCGATAAGGTTGTACTCTAGTAACAGCAAACGCGGTAAGGGTTAGAGAAAGAAAAACACGTTCGAGTGGCATTTTCATGCACATAAATTTTGGAAGTTAATGTAACAGTTATCATAAACATGAAGTAAAACTTCAGTAGACAGCGTGGAAATGTCAGCTCAGAAAAAAAGTATTAAAGAAGTATTTGAATACCAGGCGAGATATCCGAGACTTTAAGCACCCAATCTTGAACATTCGTAATGAGTTTAATAACCTGTACTGAAATTATAGGTAGAGTCAGACTTCTTAAGATAGTTTGAGAGAGATAGTTTCCTATTCATAATGGAGATCATATTCGAATTATGCTGGTAAATTTCAGCAGCTCTAAGACGTATTTATTAAATATTGCACTATTTATGGTGAAATTATATTTTGTACATAACTCAAATTTTAAGTAATTAAATAAAAATATATTTACATCTTTGATTTGGCGCATTATTTCACGCAACACGGTTAAAACTCCTTCACAACAGGAAGATTTTTTTTTACGATCCTGAAAAAAATTCCGCGGCTGCGCCCACGTTACAGCTTCTAGCATTGGCTATGATAGCAATCTCCCTTTCCATCCATCTCAATGGTGGACCCCGATCTCTCACACTACTCGGAGAATAGCACGTGAGTGAGAGGTTTGACAAAAAAAATACAGTGAAAACACAGGAGGGATGAAGAGTCTCGACTTGTGTGCGGAAAAAATCGGATGCGAGGAGAGAGCCTCGGGGCACTCCTTCCTTCCGGTCCATTGTGTTCGCTGTATTCCTCGCGCCGTCGAGAGGAAGTGAAGACGACCCGGGACGAGGAAGTGCATTTCGGGGCATTCCGCTGCTGCGGTCCCCTCCCCCCACTATTTGCCTACCCCTATCACCCACTCCCCCTCCCCTCCCAACCTACTGAAACTCTCCCTCGGGCCAAAACACGCTTTCCACACCTCCGACAATCGTCATTTCTCACGGACTGGCGGGATTAGATGCGTTAAAATATGTGACGTGCCGCTGCACTTTGACATTTTGTTCTGTGGGCCATGAGCGTGCTAGAGCACCGTCAAAAGTGAAATTAAGTTGGCTCAGGCTTGACCATTTGAGTCAAGATAACCACCTTTTGTCCCACATTTTTGTTTGTTCATTAAAAAATCCTTCTTTAGCTGATAATAATTGGGTTATCTCTTGAAAAATAATAATAAGAAACTTCCAAACATTGCATTCAACAAATGAAGTAAGAAGTCACTCGCACGGGTGCATATATACCAGGGTTGAAATTCGCTATAAAAAAATGATTTGACTTGACCGGGATTCGATCCCGGATCTTCCAATTGCCGGTCAGGTGTGTTAGCCAGTTACACAACCAAGCCATCTTCCTTCAAGGTGAATTTCGTGGGACACACCTGACCGGAAATTGGGAGATCCGGGTTCGAATCCCGGTCAAGTCAAATGATTTTTTCTTAGCGAATTTCAACCCTGGTGTACAACAATAAGATACAAAATATGCACATTATTCCGTAAATATATTTCTAACGACCACATTTTTCCAGTCATAGGAGCCCACCGCAGTGCCACTTTTATGGAACTACCGCATTTTGACTTCGATTACGGCAGGATTTCGCTAATAACCTAATAAAAATAGGCGGTAATGCCCTGTTTACATTACTAGCTTTCTAACCTTGTTAACTCTAACCCTAGTAAAAGTTTGCCGTGTAAACGCAGGTTGGCGCTGACTCTAGTCAATTTTTTAATCACGCTGGAATTTCTAGGGTTGGCGCCGGATACCACCATTTTTAACGCGCGTAAACGCAGGTTAGTAGGGCTGGGATTTTCGATTCATTTCGATGATTCGATTCATGCGATTTGGTTCATGCGAATGAGCCGTTCTTTCAAATGGTTCATAATGAACCAAATGACTTCAAAGAACCAAATGACTTCGTGAACCACTAGCGATTGAACCGACTGAATACAAGGAATGAAAACGACATCCACCGAAGATGTGATTACTCGGATATATCGGGGACAAATTAATGGTTGCGAAGCATGGAAGTTTTACTTTGTCCTTGAAGCATCCAAAAATGTGAAAGTATGACATTCCCTTCGTGCAATCTATAAAGATGAAATTTAATAAAAATATCTTAGTTGCTTGCTCACGAATTTTCAATTTTCCACCGAAGATATTACAACATGTTAATTATTACATCTGTCGTAGTTTCTCGTCCACAGTCCGATTCAAGAGATTCAAGCAATTCTTGATTCTTTTCAATTCCTTTGGTTCTTGCGATTCTTTACGAACCACTAGATTGAAGAACGTGATTCAATTCATTCGGTTCATACCAATGAATCGTTCATAAAGAACGATTCACTCATGAACGACACAGCTCTACAGGTTAGTAATAATAGTAGTTGAGTGATCCAGTCCACATATATCTTTTATTGGAAGTATGCAATGTATTAAGAGAATCTCTACTGTCATATTTCATATCCATGGATCTGTGCCACGTTGCTTGATGTATTTTAATGCAAGAGTGAATGATGAACCGTATATTAAGATTTAATTTTACCTTAAAAGCGCAACGGGGGACGGATCATGGGCAGTGCTTGTCAGAAAAAGTCGTTAAATACGCTGCATATATTGAGGCAAGGACTCAAATTGGAAGTTATTAACCAATTGGTATTGAATGTCAAGCTAACATCTTGAATTGTTTTTATCTATCATAATTGAGTGCAAAAGACATAATACTGTAATTTTCTCGAGGCATCTTAATGATGAAGTATTACATAGTGTCTCGTCGTTCTTTTACTCTTAAGAATCTGTCAATACATCACTGTGCTGAATGTTTTAAGATCACTCAGGGAAGCCAAATTATATACAAATTGAGTTTCTGAGGAATAGGGTTGGCATATTCGATACGTGGTTTTAGGTAATCCCATCATCATTGACTGATCAATCCTAAGATTGGTTGACTGCAACCCTCCACCCTTCCCTATCTAGTGCTAGTTCCCTTTCCTCCTGGTATCTCTTCTTTCGTACTTTCCTCTTTATTTGGTCCATGAGCTTATTCCTGGATCTTCCTCTGGGGAATTAACCCTCTCTTTTACCTTCAGATATGTTCTTCACCAACCCATCGTGTCTCAGGGTGTATCCAATCCATCTTGTTCTCCTTTTCTCTATGGTATTCCATATGGTCCTTTCCTCTTCTACTCTTTTGTACACTTTTACAAATCATTTCTTATTTTGCCCGACCATTTTATCTTCAGTATCCTCCTCCAGCACCAGGTTTCAAAGGCCTCAAGTATTTTCTAGTCAGATTCCCAATGGTCCATGCTTCCGATCCATTGAGTGCCACACGAATGCTTGCACATACTGTTTCCTGGTTTGTAGTCATATCTTCTCTATGCTCAGCAGTTGTCTTCTTCCCATGAACGCCAGCTTAGCTTGGACTATTCTCCGCCTGATTTTCATTCTATATCTTCCATCCCACGGAATTAGAGATCGATACTCCTGTCAGCTTATATCATAATGCATCATATAAACACAGACATTGAGCTGTCATCTGATAAAATAAATACATTATTGGATCTTACTTTTTTGGACATTTTTGGATTTTGAGTACTTAATGCATCGAAAGATGAAAATTGAGAGAGTAAATTTCCTTAAAAGGTGAATATTATCACGTGATATTTCCTGGAACTGCAACAGGCGTTTCTGTATTGATGGATTTTGTGCTTTCCCTTGTTACTCTTCTGAATGCTTGTCTATTTTTTACTTTATCCATCCATTTTACCTTCAGCATACGTATTCAGCAATGTTTCGGAAGCTCCTCATCCTATCTCATCTCAAATTATCTGCCGGTAGGTTGCTCGATATCGCCCATCCCCATTCAGACGGCATATGACCTACACCCACTGCCCGTTCCCCTCTTACTTTTTCGCTCGCCTAACCCCATACTCCTTTCCCTCCCACCTTTCCCCACCCATTTTCCCCTCCTTCCACTCCCCTCCCCCCGCCACGCCCATTAAATCCCCGAGATCGCTTGGGCATTTCATTCCTTCGTTGGGAATGCGTTGTGTTCCTCGAGAGTCCTTGCGCCGCCGTCGCGGGACAGTGAAAGTGTCACCGAGTCTATTTCAGGACGCTCGATAGTGTGGGGGAGGGGAGTGTGGAGAGATTGGGGCGTGGGGGAGGCACGAGGTGGGGGATGGGGGAAGAGGGGAAGTGAGGAGAGAGAGAGAGGGAGAGGGAGAAAGACGAGAAGATTGACGGGGGAGTGTCGCCGTCGTGCGATTGACGCTCTTCCAAAGGAAGCATCTTTTCCTGTCCTCGGGAATTCCTCGGATTCAATTACATCTCCCGGAGGTGGGAGTCGAGGGCTGGATGGTATGGAGGCGCACCAATTTTTAACCAGAGATCCCGGTGGTGGCGGACGGGTTTTACTAGGGGCTCGATATTTCACAACCACCTCGAGCAAGTGGAGAATTTTAATTAGAGATGGGTTGAATAGCATTTTTCTCGAATTCGAATATCGAGTCCGAATATCTAATATTTTTTCGAATATCTCACTCGAATATCGAATACTACATGGACGTTTTTTTAAAGAAGATTATAAGAATGTGGAAGATTTAAAGGTTTAATTATTAGCAGTGTTTTACTACGTTAATCACAAACCTTTAATTTGATAAAGAAATCACAATTATTTTAAAAATTAAATTTGTAAAACGTAAGCGTCATCATGCAACGAGGTATCAAAAAAAGGACCAACCAACCTCGCGAGCGTTTGAAAATTCATTCATTTGCTTTTTCATGTAATTCCCCTTAAGTTATTATGGATTATATCTATATTTATACTAACTTTACTTGAAAGATGAAATTTTGTTTGAAATCTTAATTAATGAATATGTACCAGCCAAATATGGTAGACCAAACGCTGTGTAACATGTAAGACCTAACCGATGACAGCAAATTTAAAAAAAAAACTGTAAGCGGTCACCTTCAGGGTCAGTCGAGGGTCAATTAAGGGAACGACACTTCTTCGGAAAAAAGGCGTTTATTCTTCCCTTATTCACAATTACCACCTTCACAACTGCATCTCCAACTCGCCTCCTCCAGACTGCCGCTCATCCGCCTCTTCGTCTTCCTCGTGACCCAGAAACCATGGTTTGGCGTCCCCATGTGACCATCCTGTGTCCATCTCATTGGTCACCAACTGCATATAGCTAAAGGCTCCAAGACCCCTATCTAAATGAAGCCCAGTGAGCTCTGCTATATTAAAAACTAGATAACAGCCTCCATAGAAGAGCACCCACACCATGACCCGAGGAACCCACTGAGCTCATTTCACTAATCTAAATGACCTCATGTCATTCCTTCCTTGGGGAGCAAATTAGCAGATAAATCTAATGGAATGGCTCAGTCCAGCCATGGTCTCAGTTCACTCAGAAGTTTCACTAACAAAACATTACAGTCGATTCGTGTAATATATTCGAGAGGGTGAAATTGTTAATTTGTGTTCTCGAATATCGATTAGTGCAAATAGCTCATTATTCGGGGTGTTCGAGAATTCGACTATTCGAACGTCCCATCTCTAATTTTAATTTCTCAGGTAGTTCGCTGGAAGAAAACTTGCATAGCAGAAAAGACATACGGAAGAGAATAGAAATAGAATCTCACATAGAATAGAATCTCAAGGTTGAAAGAAACAAAATTAACTCTTAACCTCAAAATGTGCAATCTTGTCAGTCTCTGTCTTTTGGCTTATCAGGGCAGCGTTCATGAATATTTACTTCTGATTGCGATATCGTCAACGACAATGTTGGTCCGGATGTACGCGGGAAACGTTTGATCAGGCAGTTTCGCTTTATTCTGTTAAATAGAGAAGTTTCCCTAAATGGCTGAGTTCTCTCTTAATTATTTTCGAAACTTCGTGAATATATCCTCTTTCTAACCTCTCTCTCTCATCTCAAGCGCATCTCACGAGAACGTTTACTATCCAAAGAAATGTGGATCAGATTAGGTTAATATTGCTTACACCTCATCGGGGAAGTCCATACAAACGATCGCTTTAAGAGGTGTATATTCGTATGAATTAGAGATTGAGTACAATAGCAGCAAAGACATACAGGAAGAGAATAGCGCTAGCTAAGGAGGCGTTTAGTAATATAAGTGAGCTGATGACGGGGACCTTGGGTAAAGATGTGAAGAAGAGGATGGTGAGGAGTTTAATATGGAGCGTAGCGTTGTATGGAGCAGAAACGTGGACCCTCAGAAAGGAGAACGAGAATAGGCTGCAGGCATTTGAGATGTGGGTGTGGAGAAGGTTGGAGAAGGTGAGGTGGACAGAGGGGAAGACAAACGAGGAAGTGCTTGAGGTAATGGGCGAGGAAAGGAAATTTCTGAATGAAATTCGAGATCAGTATAGTAGGTGGCTGGAGGGTGTAATAAGGGATGAGGGGTTGCTGAAGAATGTGATAGAGGGAAGGATGCTTGGCAGGCGGGGAAGGGGAAGGAGGTGAATAGGTTTAATGGACTTATTGAAGAAGAGAGGATCGTATGCGGAGGCGAAAATAATATAATAGAGCGACATCGACCCCTGAAAAACTAGGAAATAGCTGTAGATTCTCTGAAATTAATAAAACCTACTATAAACCAGTAGAACACTATGAAAAAATCTTAACCTACGAAGCACCATGAAACCACTTGGGTGTATGGCACGGGAAGTGATTCCACACCAGGCACGTGGTCCTCAACCCAGATGAAATCGGAACCACGCACGCTCCCCCTGAATGCCAGGCGCAGGCGAAAAGCAGTCAGGACAACAGTGTGCAGTCAGACCAGAAACTAGGAGAGTGATATGTGGACGAACATGCTACCATGCAGTACACAGCTTAAGATACGACTAATGATTATATTTACTACGACTCATAAATAGTTCTACAAGGTACTAAATCATGCAAGGTACTAAATCATGCCGGAGATTGCATGCCACGTTAGTAACTAATAATGATGTAAAGATATTTAGCACAAGTGCAAAAATCTATTTTGCCTAGTCAGAGTCAAAGTGTCCTAGAGCTGATCTATCGCAACTATTATTATGGCCCATTATTGTACGTGTAAAAAATGACATTTTAAATGTATCGGTTCTGCAGTCTATTTCCTTAATCTCATGCCTGTGCAGTTTGAAATGCACGCTCTTACTTGCATTAGACTGAGCAATGACGTGCCCCATGTAAAACGGATTAAATGGGCAGGAGGCATGCTCCTGCATCAAAATGAAAATATGCCACGCCCCACAACGTAACGAGTATAAAAGCTCGTGCAAACGTTCCTTGCGCAGCACTGCGCAGCGGGAGGAGTGGAAGTGGAGGAAGTGAAAGGAAAGGACGTACGGAAGGGGAAGGAAGGGAGAATGTAGATCATGAGAATAAAATAAGCTAGGTAGATTATAGAACAGAAAGGTTTAAAATGTCGTTTTTACCGCGATCGATAAGAGAACATAATGGCTGCGTTTAGACTTTGAAGTAGGTCAATTGACAGGTAGTGTAGCTAATTAATACACATGCACCCTAATGCATGTTTAAAAATCTGCCGAGTAGCGCTAAAACCATATTTTGCATGTTCCCTGCATGACTCTTGTGTCGCGTTTTCGTAGTTACATTTTTTTATTATTTTCGTAGTTTCTGTAGCATTTTTAGTGTACCAATAGTGTGGTGATTGTTGGCGAAAGTTATATTCTTCACTGTAGTTCATGTTGTTGATAAGTCACTCCCGGCCAAACACCCTTGTCGTGGCTTGCACGGTAATTAGTAGATGTAGGGGAAGAGAGAGGCAGGGAAAAGATTGAGACAGGGGAACCAAAATATTTCGCGAAAGAAACACGTAGCTTACACACGCATGAAAGGCAGCTAAAATCTCCCGTAAATGTAGGGAAATAATACACAACATAATTATTCTTGTATTTTGCCCGGGACATTGGTTGAGTGCGATTTTACCTGGTTACGTCCAAAGTTTTCCACATTTTAAGTGACTGGAACCTTTTAAGTTTAAGTTCCTTTCCCTCTCCAACATGCAATTACAGTAAATAATAAATCATATTGATTGCTAATAGAAATTAATGAAATCGGAATGATCGAATGGTATGATATGTGTGAGCTTTGCGGAATTTAAATCCTTGAAAACATAAAAAAAACGACGACACTTCGGCATTGAACCATTAAACAATTTGACCAAAACTCGAGAAGCTTTATTGATATTTACTGGTCAAGAAGAGTCCGAATTGAGGACTAATTAATGCCAGTGGAGCCATTAGCGACCTTGTATACCAGGTAGTATGCCGACGCCGACGCACCGAGCGGTTATATGCGTCACTAATGTGTCATAGAAATTGATATCTGGACAGCCAGCAAGGGAAACGGTTTATATAATACGAACCTCGTGGTTTTGTGCCGGCTGCCTTAGATGAGTTGGATTTATCGCTCTAATAACGGGAAATATAATTGCTGGAGTTTGAACCTTAGCACTCTATATGAGGAGTTAATACTCAAACCGCCACACCACGTCAGTCTCGGCCAATTATAATTTAACTTAGGCAAGCGCCAAGGCATAAATCACCTAAAAGCAATTTATAGTTTCCTCGGTCCGTGATTGGTACGCGAAATGCCCATTTTTATGATTCCAAAAAGGAAAACTATTCATGTTTAGACTATAAACAGTCCTTGTATGCCCATTTCTCTTTAGTCCTGGTCTATCCACCTCATACGTGCACGTTCCTCGGATCTTCTGCCTCTTGCTCTACAAATTTTCTTTGGTGGTTACTCTTCATCGATTCTTTCTTTCTAGATGTTTTTTCTATCTATGTCTGTATTCTCTAATCGTTTCTTTGATACTTTTGCCTAGTGCTTGCCTTTTATCAAAATTTCCTTTTCTACAAAGTACTGATAAAAAAAGGGGCTTGAAACGTTAGGACAATGATAAGGACGGGGTATAGATGGAAAATATTAAACTAGAAATGGATAGAAGGAACCAAGATGATTTGGGGCTGTGCGAGGTGAGATGGAACGACAACGGGGACTACTGGAGTGATAGTTACAGAGTAATCAATACTGGTGGGGTTGAGGGTCAACATGGGGGTAGCTATCGTATTGAACGCACAATTAGGGACGAGGGTTGTAAATACTGAACAGATGAGCGACAGTTACTAGTGGTAGAAATAAAAGCAGGCCCTACATATATCATATTCCAGGTGTAGATAACCATAAGCAATCATAGGGAGGAAGAAGTGGATGGGGTGTATTAACAACTAGAGGAGATAGTGTGAGAAGTCACGGGCAAGAGAAACGTAGTTGTAATGGGTGATTGGAACGCGATGGTGGGGAAGGGAGAGATGTGTACGAAGTGGGAGGGTGTGGATTAGGAACGACAAATGAACGCTGCGAGAAGGCAGTTCAATTTTGTAGGAGAAATAAATTAGTAGTAACAAACTCTTGGTTTAAACGCCACCCTAGGAGGAGGTATACATGGAAAATGCTTGGAGACTCTGGGAGGTATCAAATTGACTACGTCATGATTAGGCAAAAATTCAGGCGGAGCTATCCGGGGGCTGATGTAGATTCTAGATATCCAGATTCTCTGACATTCAACAAAACTTACCTTAGCCGGTAGAATACTTTAAATAAAAAAACCTGTTTAAGTATAGCCAGCTGTTCTTCTCATTAATATTATTTAAATTGTTTGCAATCTTAGGGCACTTGCTTTCGTTAGTGTCCAGTTCCCGCCACCATTTACATAATGCACAGGGAATTCGGCAATAATTAATGTCTACATCGCTACGGAATGGAAATATTCAGACCCTAGCCAGCTTTATTGGAATTTTGTGCTCAAACCACCACATCAGGTCAATTCTCGTCTATTGACTTAAGGTAGTCCGAGCGAGGCAATTCCCTAGTCATAATAGAGACCATATTCGAATTATACGTTTTAATTTCACCAGCTGTAGGACGCATCAATTAAATATTGCATTATTAATGGTGCAATAATATAGTTTTATATGACAGAAATTGTAAGTAATTAAATGAAAATATCTAAATAAGTCTTAAACTTGACTCATTTTTTTCGCGCGGCGTGTTTGAAACTCCATCAAAACGGAAGGTTTTTTTGTGATACTCAAAAACTTATTACGGTGCAATACGATTCATTTGCAAATATAGTTGATAAAATAAAAAAAATACACGCTGTTATTTTTTTACGACGTCTAAGTGTAAGAAATACCTCATTTTGTAAATAATGTCTCTCTGAGTGCATACACGTACCATTTCCCATGTAACAGGGCTGGTATTTCTTGGCCAATATCTCAGAACTTAATGTGGTAAGGGGTTTAATTTTTGGTGTCAATGGAAGTGTGATATATTTTTCTTTAAAATGAGACCAAATTAATTGATTTCTCGGTGAAATGATATTTTGCTCATACTACTTTAAACCAGCATCAAGCCATTAATCACCAAAAAGCAATCCCACGTTTCCTCGATCCGCGATTGGTACGCGCAATGCCCATTTCTCCGATTCCAAAAAAGGAGAGTTTTGTTCCTTTTTGCGAGCGCGGGTGGCAGTTACATGCAGCCACGGCCTGTGTCGGCCCAGATGAGCGGCGGACTGTGAGAGCTGCGGAGGGGAAGCGACTCCTCGCGGCGAGTGAGCGCAACCGTGTTCGGAGGCGTTGGCAGAAAAATATCGCCCGGAAGGACGCCCGCGATTATCTGGGAAAGATGCGGGCGATGGCTTCGACTTAGTCGGCCAGACGATCTTGCGACGCCCGTGGCTCACCTTGGCATATCCTTGGGCGAAATTTAATTCCCTCGATCGCGAGACTAACCGGCAGCGGAAGAAATTAGCCGCGGGAATCAGCTCATTAGCGCGTCTAACAGCAAATTCGGTAATGATTGGCTGAATACTTAAAGTTAACTTAATGAAAATAATTAGGAAGATTAATTCGATGCCGACTTACTTTGATTTTAAGGGTCAGGACCGCTTTGATGTTGGACGCAATGAGCACAAATAAATAAAATTTGTGTATATTTAGTGTTTTCGACATATAATCGGCGCCAACAGGTCAAATACATCTCTCTTATTGCCATGCAATCCATATCAGAAGTATTTTGCTGAGGGAAACTTATCACCAACATAAACTGAAGTGAAGAAATTAACTTTCACCAACATACACCACGCTATGGGTATCCTACAAATGCTACAGAAACTACTAAAAAAATCTCTTTTGTAACTATGTAAGCGTGACACAAGGTCCATGCAGGGAATATGCAAAACATGGTGTTAGCACCACTCGGCAGATTTAGAAACGTGCATCCGGGTGCATATGAATCAATCAGCTGCACTACCTGTAAACTAAGCTACTTCACAGTCTTAACTCAGCTATTATGATCTCTTAGCGAGCTCGGGAAAAACGTCATTTAAAACCTTTCTGTTCTACAATCAATTTCCCTTATTCTCATGACCTTGTCTAACGTAGCATGTTGGACTTCGAAAGTTATTCATAACTTCGTAGGAAAATAAATGGCAACGTATTAACATAAAAGATTGAGTCAAATATTCAGTTGACGGTCTGGAAGCGATTCACATCCAAGTTGTTGCAAGGGATCAGTAACACTATTGAGACTATCCTAACGGCCTTTCACGTATCTCAATCAACTTCCAAACGCGTTCTAACTCTGTTTTTACGCCTTTCTTGAAATTTTCATTAGTAAACAAGTCTAATAATGTTGCCTTCGCAAAGAAACTTGTCATTAATAAAATTATATTAGCAGAAATACTCATTACAAAAATCGGTAACTTTTCAGATTGTTTGGTTATGAAAGGAAGCGACCGGTAACAGAAGTTGTTGACGCCCTTAATATAATGTAGGTACTTTACGCAGAATAACGTTTTTGTGAAAGATAGAAGAAAGCAAAGATAAGTGGCAGCATCATTACCTTATATTAAACAAAATGCGCCGCGCGATACAGAGTTTATCATTCTATTCATTAGTGCACTGAACAGCGTTTACTCTCCGCCTTGCATCCCAGGAGGGATTGGGATAATATGGGAAAAAAATCTCCGGCTCTACCGGGTTGCGAATACGAGATCTCGATATGGAAAGCCAGTTCTCCATCTGCCATATCATATCAATCATCTCAAGATGAGGTCCTCACCATAAAAGTCTTCATTATCATCATTGTTCGTTAAATCCTAAGGTTGGTTGACTGCAGCCCTTCATTCTTCCCTATCAATCGCTGGTTCCCTTACTTCCTGATGGCTTTCTTAAGCTTCCTAGCAGATTAAGCTATAGTCTTAATAATACGAGTCTTATTACAAATATGACAACAATAATTTATAGCTCGGAATATATAGAAAAACAACCGGTAGATTAGCCGTCATAAATCTGAAGTCTGGTGAGTTGTAAATCTGATCTGTATGTCATGTGAAACGTACGGATTTATTCACTCATTGTGTCTCATTTTGACATCTTTCATAGTTGGTCATTTGGATTTCATTATTTGCTTTCGGATTTGCGTTATAATAACATAAAATCTTCTATATATATAAAAACGAATGTATGTCTGTGTGTCCTGTATGCATTACTACACCGTTGATCCGATCGCCAAGAAACTTTAAAAAGTTGTTGAATACACTCTTGCAAAGGATTAGAAGGTTTTAGGTATAAAATGTTTTTAAATACCCCCCCCCCCCAGGACCCTCTTAATCTTTCGAATACTTTTCGCGAAACAACGCCCAACGGGTAAGTGCATTACTACAGTTTTAATCCTATCGTGCTGCAATTTTGCCGAGTAATAGCTCAAGGCAGGAGGAAAGTTGTAGGCTATTTTAAAATGATCTCAGGGCCCATAAAGGTCCCAAAAAAGGGCCCTTAGGTGGTTCGCGGTACGTATCGGGTTTTGTGCAGTGGTTTCATTTTTTATTTTTTAAATTATTTTAGCTCAAGATAGAGAGTTGGAATTTTTTTATTAAATGTCTGAAAGAATGAAGTTTTTAATTCTTTCAATTAATTATCCTTTTCACTTCGTAATTGACTGAAAATTGCGTTTTTAGCTGCAAAAACACATTTTTCTGTGAAATCAACAATACCATATTCGCTTGACAACCAGATTTCGGTCATTGCTGTTGGAATTCATATTGCTTATTGAGCCGATTAGGAATGATAAGCATTGGGATTTGTGCAGCCATTAATTATTTCCCTTTTCAAAACAACTTTAACTAAAGATAGAGAATTGAAATTCATTTTATCGCATACCCGAAAGCATGATACTACTAAAATTAGTGGTATCTTGCCCGAAAGAATGAAGTTTCTCTCTTTTTCAATCGATTTTTTTTACGCATTTTCCTTGACAACCAAATAAACAAACAAAAATAAACATTAAATCAAATCTTAATTTACGAAAATGAAATTCTGAATAGCTACTCAACAAGTACTCGAATTTTATACTTAACTATAATGTTCTTTTAGCCTGGCTGTGCAGGTAGAATGATTACAGTAAAGGGTTTAAAAAAATTGTGTCTCTACTCTATATTAAACAAGTTTTACAAATTTCATTGTTTTTTTTACCATGTTATTTTTTATCATTCTGTCAATTTTTCAGTCATTTGACTTATAATTATTATTGTTCATGGGAGATATTGTCACATTGTGTACTTACCATTGTCTCACAATTGTATAGATGCTCTGCAGAAGAAAATATTAATTTAATAAAACAATTACTTGAAATGTAGGCTGTTATCACCACTACTTACTAACTCCTCACCTCTTTTATAAAGAGTTTTGAAGGAAGTATGATCCCGAGCAACACCGGGTAATTCAGCTAGTAACCAATAAACCAAATATGAGATTATCAATTTTTTCTCTCTCATCTCTGCTTATTTATAATGGGTACCCAGATGAAATGTTTCACTCAAATCTGTAAAAAAAAAATGAAAATCGCTGCAGCCACCTCAAGGTGGCTTAGCTCAGCAGCATTTCTCCAACTTCTTCCTCCAAATAAACTGTCTTTTTTTACGCGAGACAGCGACTTTCCTTTGGGAGAGTGCACTCGGGAGTTCTAGTGGAAAGTTTGAGGAAGGATCGTCTATGTCTGTAAAATACGTGATGAAAATCTCACGTACCAATACCCGTTTTTGTGTCCTTTTACGTAAAAAGTTATTGTCGAAATGAATAAAATTTTCACGAACAAAATTTTTCATAAATTAACTCGAAACTCATCACATCAATCAATTAAAGCCGTGTCCCAATTCGTTAGGCATTAGGGAGGATGCGGTTAACTACCTACATATTTAGAGGCCTTTCGCTAAGGGAGCTTGATCTGGGACATCCTTCGCTAGTGTTGCCATCTACCGAGCTGGAAAGAAATGAAAAACATATGAGTAATTAATGAAGGACTGAATGAAACAAATGAAACCTGAAATTGAGACATTTTTGGCGCCTGTGGCTACCTTCGCATGCGTTGGGAGATTTGGAAAGTGAAATTACATTTTTTCGTCCATTTCGTTGTTTGGAGATTCGTTCGTTTTTTTAGTTTTCGGGGTATTTAAGTTTGTGTCGGTGTTATGGGATGTAAATTCGTTTTTTTTAAGTGTACTAAGTAGACTTTTATCTTTTGTAGTCGGGTGTTGGGTTGCGAAATATCAGAGAAATCTTTCAATTACAAACAAAATACTTGCCGGCCATGTTTGCCACTTTTCAACTACTTCCTTGTGTACGAGTTTCCTTGTACGACGCATGCAGCGCTTTGCATGATGGGAAATTCAATATGGAGGCGGATTTAGGATAAACTCCAACTACCCTAAATTTCACCCCCGAGAAAGGCACCTAAATCCGCTCCCCCATGATGCCTAACGAATTGGCACACACTTCAAGATGGTGTTCTCCCTAAATCTGCCGATTTAGCTGCCTAAAGGGCGAATTGGGACACAGCTTAAAACAAAATACAATATCACAAAGTTAAATGGTGAGCGTCTATGAACTGCTGATGTAATTATAAATAATATCTATGGAATATATCTTTGTGAAAAGTGAGATCCATTACCGAGATTCAGCTAGATCTTTGTACATTTACGAAGTTTTAAGATCTTTTTATATTCGAAGCGGCAATTCGCCATCCTCTTCCTCAGCAAGGCATTCTAACAATTTGAGGAGAAAAATCTAGGCACGCATCTCTAAACCTAAGTTAGCCTTATATAAAAGATCATCTTTGTATATGAGCCCAAAGGCATTCATTTTTTTGCCCAATAGCATAAAAAGAGAAAGTTCTCAATAAATTTCTTCATTTAGTCAAGTTTAGGCTATTTACTTCTTCAGGCTTCATTTAGGCTATTTACTCAGTACAATATTGAAAATCTCTTTAAAACAAAAGTATAAATTAAGCGTTGTAATCTGTATTTAATTATATATACACTTATTTCCATTTATAAGAAAAGTAGTACTATTGTTGAAGATTGTTGGTGTAATACGTATATATTTTTTGTATGACCGATTGTTGATTATCTATCTGTTGGCCGCGAATGCCTATGTTAATTGAAGGTAGCCTTTACACGGATATTACCTTAAAGGCTGCCTAAAGCTTCCATTATTTATATTCAAAAGAAGTGTATATTTTTTTCTTTTCTTGCTGGAAGTAATAGACGTCAATTACCAAACCCTGTACTTGTTGAAAAAAGGTAAAGAGTTGATTTCATACAAAATCGAAAAACAGGCGCCTGAAAATTTCTCTCACAGGTATTATGTATCAGAATCTTCTCCCGCATATTCGCACACCAAAAACAATATAACGAGGTATATGAGGAATATTAAAACGGACAGTTTGCAAAATCAACAAGCGTGAAATATGAAACGGTGGCCGTTATTTAAAGAAATTCCAGTTTCTAAATCAGGGCTTTTTAACTACCAAAATTTGATTGTGATGATGTTAGTAATTATCAAAGTAATGACTCACTGGAGAAATGTTGCTGGGTGGCCACAATGTCTTCATGTTAGTCACGGGCAATGGTTTTTCCTCCATTTCGCATTCAATAGTCATTAGCCTAAAGATTGGTTTGCTGAAGCTTTCCACTCATTTGTAATTCCCAATTTCTCCTAAAAAAACTTCACAATAATCGAGTTGGAGGAACACTGCAATAAATGAAGGGTTTTTTCTTACTGCCAAAGTGCCAGAAAAAAGTGTCTATAGCCATTAGTCTGTCAATATGGTTCTTATGGAGAACAGTGTTGCCAAACTTAACGCGTGTTTACCTCGAGACCACGGAGGTAATCATTTCCTGCCTAACGCTACATTAAAGCAAATTATTTTTAGGCACTAGTACCTCTATGTATGAGGTCTTCTTGATTCTATGTTAATATACTCCATGGCAAGTTATTTTTTCAGCTACTATCGCAACATTTCAACTCCGGCCTTGTGAAGATTTGCATAGAAAACAAATCTTCATAAGACCCCATGATGTCAACTAAAGGTGGAACACCCCATAAAGGTACTTGACCTGATAAAACATCATCAAGTGAAAAAGCAGCTTGGTATAGTGGTAGTGAAACATAGTGGAAGTCGCCTTAGCGTAGCATCACGTCAAGGAGGAATAACTGGCGTACATTGGATCGGCTTATGAGCGGAGAAGAGGTGACAGCTCATGATAGGCATCGCTACCATCATTACTCGACGGAACTTACGAGGGCGGGAAAGCGACAGAATAGTGTCAAACGGAGTTATTTCAGTTAAATGGAGTCTCATGTGTGATATCGAGCGGAGGGATACCTATCCGATTGTTCACTGAAGTGTTCGCCCTCCTTAGATATATTATTGTGAAGGACTATTTGATGCCTGTACTGCCCTGCTAAGCAAAATGACAGTAATTCAGTTACCCTGTGCAATGATAAATTGCCAAGTTATGTCATTTTCAAGGTTGATGATGGCATAATTGGACATGAAAATTATATACGAGGTACGTTCGGAAAGTAAGTTCCGTTTTTATACAAAAAAAGAACAAGTACAGGTACAGCAAAAAAATTTATTGCAAACAAATCTACAACTGTAACATTATTTTTGGACATAGCTCCCGTGAGTTTCCAGGCATTTGTCATAGCGTGGCACAAGTTTTTGTATACCCTCTTCGTAGAATGTTGCCGCCTGTGTAGTCAACCATGATGTAACATGTTCTTTCAGCTCTTCGTCACTTTTTAACCGCTGAGCGCCAAGGAAAGACTTCAGATGCAGAAACAAATGAAAGTCGCTAGGAGCGAGGTCGGGGCTGTACGGAGGATGGTCAAACACATCCCACCAAAGCCCTGAAGGAGTGTTTTTGTCACTTTGGCAGTGTGTGGTCGGGCATTATCGCGAATGAAAACCACGCCTTTTGTCAGCATACGCGGAACTACGATCACAGCTCTGTCCATTGTGTCTGCTCCTCCGTACAGCCCCGACCTCGCTCCTAGCGACTTTCATTTGTTTCTGCATCTGAAGTCTTTCCTTGGCGCTCAGCGGTTAAAAAGTGACGAAGAGCTGAAAGAACATGTTACATCATGGTTGACTACACAGGCGGCAACATTCTACGAAGAGGGATACAAAAACTTGTGCCACGCTATGACAAATGCCTGGAAACTCACGGGAGCTATGTCCAAAAATAATGTAACAGTTGTAGATTTGTTTGCAATAAATTTTTTTGCTGTACCTGTACTTGTTATTTTTTTGTATAAAGACGGAACTTACTTTCCGAACGTCCAATTATGCCATCATCAACCTTGAAAATGACATAACTTGGCAATTTACCATTGCACAGGGTAACTGAATCACTGTCATTTTGCTTAGCAGTTCCGCGTATGCTGACAAAAGGCGTGGTTTTCATTCGCGATAATGCCCGACCACACACTGCCAAAGTGACAAAAACACTCCTTCAGGGCTTTGGTGGGATGTGTTTGACCATCCTCCGTACAGCCCCGACCTCGCTCCTAGCGACTTTCATTTGTTTCTGCATCTGAAGTCTTTCCTTGGCGCTCAGCGGTTAAAAAGTGACGAAGAGCTGAAAGAACATGTTACATCATGGTTGACTACAATTATATAATTTTATCAAGGTTGATAATGACATTTTCGTCAAAACTACGGCTGGTAGCATTAAAACGTTGTGGAAGGTACTAAGTCAGATTTTATTTCGTGTAAAGATTGTAGATTTTAAAGTTGGCAATCAATGTTTGCGACATTTGCCAACTTATTAGTCAGTCTGCGAGGCTTCCTTCATTTCCATTGGCGGATTACGCATGAACGCGATTAAACCCCGCAAACGGTTAAAACTTCCGCGTAGCTTCCGCCATGTTTCGCTACCACTGTAAATGACCTTCAAAATGTATCACACGGCTCTGTGGGAAACATTTCGTCCTTGGACGGTCACAGATTCAATAGTGAAAGGATTCCCGCGAATGAAGCGAGAATTTACCTCGCGTCGTGGCAGTATGCATATGGCCCCATGCTCTCAGTTCCTATCCCCACCACACGGCGGTGCATTATCTCTTTTGGCTCCAGTCCTGTTTCCCCTCCCCTACCACCCTCCCCAGCCCCTTCACCACGGTTAAATGTCTTCAGCCTTCGGGAATATTCCGACTGGAACACCAGGAGACTTGGCAATGGTTTGCGTATCCCGTCGGCGCTCGGATGCACGTGGTAGTCACTGCGGTTAATTTTTTTAAATTGCAGAATAATCTTCTTTCGGTGATTCAAACATTTGGCGTGGAAAATAAGAGTCAAGTTTACAACTTATGCATGTATACTTTTTGGAGGTAGTTTGAAAGAGGTGGCAATCTATTCATGACGGATATCATTTTCTTATTATACGCTTCAATTTTTGCAGCTGTAGGAAGCAAGAATTAAACACAACATTGAAATTCTTAACCCTCTTAGTGCTGACCCCTGCCAGCGGTTCTATGCGGAGGGTAACTTAATGAAATGTATCACTCTAGGAAAATTAATATTATAAAGTTATTGTTGAAAATATCCATATGCAGTTTTTCTTATTGCGTATACATTGAATTAGGTATTAATAAAAAAAACGCTTATACTTCGTACAAAAAATAATTGTAATTATATTTGTGTGCAAAACTCCGAACTCAGAACGATTTGGCCGGTTCAGCTCGGGATGGTAAATGCAACGGGCTAGTAGGATCGGATCGATATGAGAAGCGGGCTGACTCGGCCCGCTTTTTCTGCCAGCCTGAGATATTCAAATCGATATTTCAAAATCGATTTCGCATTGGTAAGCCAGGCGATCCGAGTCGACTGTCTTAGAATGGTCAGATCGGTCCGAGTTCTTTTCGATCTAAGTTCGATTGGTAAACAAACGTAGTGGTTGAAAGGAAAATATCTGAATAAGTCTTTCACTTGACTCATTTTCTACACGCGGCACGTTAAAAACTTATTCACAACGGAAGGTTTTTTTCCGTTCTGAAACAATTTCTGCGGCCCCTATACGATGAGACTGGATGTTAGAAATTCCTAATTTTTTAAATTAGGTCTCTCTGGAGGGAATAAACGTATCATTTCCCATTTAAAATATTTTCATTATATGGACATGTCGCAAAAAATCTTGAAAAGTAGTTCGGTAAGGGGCTGATATTTTGGTATTTTTCGAAGGGTGAGATGTTTTTTTTTAAAAAGAGACTAGAATCGTTGATTTCTAGGTGACATGATATTTTGCTCAAACTGCGTTAAAAACTGAGCATTTGTTTAATTTTAATGCTAATCATTCACGACATCAATACAAAAAAAATATTAATTTCGTGCTTCTAATAGTTGCTCAAATTTTTATATGGTCTCTATTTTGACTGGGGAAAAATCTCGCTCCCAACGGCCTCAAGGGAACGATATGCGTGTCTTTTGTCCCGCGGCGTGATTTCTCCTCCGCTCTGCTCCGCCTGTCGTGTCTCACGGAGCACCTTATGATGGGCGTGGTGGTGGATACGACTACGCCCTCGTCAGAGATATACGACGCGAGAGAGAGAGAGATGAAACTTCACGGCGCACGAGAGACATCTCCAGTCTCGAGGACAAAACACGGTTCGATGCGGAAGATTTTTGTGCCGCCGGACACTGCGTAGCCAATGATATGAGAGTTCATCAACGCAGGCTGTGTTTCCGTCGGAATTGCTCATTTTTTCAAATGTTGACTCAGCCCGAGTCGTTGAAACTGCGGTGGGGAGTGCGGAGCGACGCCGTCTGCATTTCATTTATCGCTCACGAGATTCTTTCATCAGGAATTTCGGGCCATCATTAGATTGTTGACCAAAGTTGAACTTAAGTAGGTCGGCACATCACTATTTCTACTCGAGAAGATCAATTTTTCTTAGGAAACTCCACTAAACAAATAACGTCTCCATAATGAACTTGAATAATTAGAAAGACTGAAAGCACCACGTTTTGCCACCGTCTTCTGTTAGTTTCCGATGCTGCTGTTGCCACGAAAATGACATACATGCATAATGTATGTACGGTCGGATTCAAATGTATTGCAAAGAATCGAGCAACGTCACTTACGCTTCTCAAGGAAATTGAGTTTCACTTACGGCACTGTTATTCTTTGCCACGCAATGCAATCTATTCATCTGTTTATTTGAACGTATTCAAATGGTAATAGTTGACCAATTTCCTATATTGTGCTAATTTGTAATTACACTTTCGTTTTGGTTTGGATTTACGATTTGAGCATGGATAATTATTATTTATTAATCACAACTGTTACTCTAAATGATACATTACGTAGTATTTGCCGTAGGTATATTGTACGCCAGGAACGATCTGTGTTTAATAATAAAGTTTGGTATTTCAATTAATCAATACGTCGCAGCATGTCATTGTTATTCGAGCTGATCATATTATGTAATAAAAAGTTAGCACAAAACAAGCAATTGCTCAACTGTTACAATTCAAATACGTGCAAATAAACAGCTGAATAGATAGCGTTGCATAGCAAAGAATAACAGCGCCGTTAGTGAAACTCGATTTCGTTGAGAAGCGTAAGTGGCGCCGCTAGATATGAGCTAATATGATCAGCTCGATTCCTTGCAATACATTTGAATCCGACTGTACAATGAAGCAGCAAAATTATGCAAAATCCTTAATTTTTTTCTCGGTTCTCGCTATGGAAAAACGCAAATAATAATACATGGGTAACAGGGCCAATAATAATAAAACCGATAGTCCCTATATTTAAACTATATATCCTCTATTTCTTACATAAACAATTTTCCTCGTCGATTTGAAGTATTCAATATTCATTCCATAGACAACATATCGTAAATTAGGCGTTTCATTATTTGTTAAAGGTAGTTCTTGGCCTACTACGCAGATCATTATAGGCATAAAATGTCAGAGGGCTTAATTTTATCTAATTTCTCAATTATAGATACCTTTTTTCATTATCAGAGTTTAAAAGATCGTGGATATTTCTTGATTGAATGGAATTACAGAAACTTTATGAAATAATATTTGAATTCGATCATTCCGCATAGCCGTATTTGGATTTGACAACACATTTTGACTCTAAAGCTCAATTTTGTATTCACCCGTAAAAAATAAATATGTGGTCAGTCCTCCAGAAACTGCAAAGTTCGCTTATAATATGTTTAATCTCGTTTTATGTAGTTTATCGGTGGAATCTTGAATACAACTCCTTAGTAGAAATTTGATACTTGCATTTCGTTATTCGTCTTAAAACTTAACCTATTAATGGTCGATTTAAATGACCAATACCTCGCCAACCAAGCAGGATATCTGTCAAAAATTGTAACGTAAAAACTTCAAGTTATGTATACTTGAAGCTTTATCTTAAGTTTCCATAGTTTCCCATAGTTTCATTCATTTACTTGTAAATTGATATGAATGAGTAGTTCCTAGAGTTGTAGAAATATAAAAATTAAAACTGTAGAGTGAAGATTTGGTCAAAAGACCTTTTTATTTGCTGCAAACATAAGCGTTTCGAGAAATGTGATGACTCACCACTACTTATGGTCCCTTTTCTGCTCATCTGACAGTGAAACATAATGATAGAGTCCCTAGTAGAGATGGTCCATGGGAAAAAACATTTCTCGTTAGTATTTGTAAACTACCGCGGTATTATCCGTAATTTACCGCGAGCCCTGAAAATTAACGTAACTTTCGGTAATATTCACGTACGTTTCCGATATTTTTCTTACTGATATGTATGCTTCAAAAAAATTCCTTGAAGCCAAGTCTATAAATGTTTCTTTCCGGCTAAATTATCAAAAAAAGGCACGCACAAAACATTTAATGTTAATGGGGGAGAATTCACCGGACGAATCCCAGTTTGCGCTGAGCACTTCATCCCGTGGGACGGCCCATCGGCGAAGGAAGGAATGGCTCCGAACCAATCGGGAAAGGGGAAGGATGGAGTGGTAGGAAAGGGTCAATTCAAAACCCGGTCTCAATTAGCCTCTGCCTCCCATCATAGCCGCACAGATCTGGGCCAGGAACTTTTGCGAGATATATAAATGGCCGATGCCGGAGGGAAAGAAATTTTACCCCTTTGCCTTGAACGGATTCATCTCGCACACATACGCTTAAATTGTATCCCGCCGATAACTTATGGGAAATGTGACAGGGGGTGTTAAGACTCTACCAAGCATAAAGAATTCGTCTGCATTGGGGAATTAAGGAGACAGCCAAAATTAAAAGATTCTCCAATAGCCGTAAAAATGGCACCACTCGTCAAACATGCAACCACACAACACTTACTGCGTTGGTTTTCGGGGAAAGGGGATTCCACAGCAGGGACCAACCACAGCCTCTCTACCAGAATACCCTCCTGTGATGGTTTACGGGAAAGTTACTTCCTCGCCAGTGACCATCACACACACACACTCAACCCAGTTGGGATCCTTTTCGAGGTCTAATGGGACCCTGATAAGGATGCCTAGGTTATAACCTGAGATCCTTCATAGGGCTAATGGGACCCTACTAAGGATGCCTGGTCATTACCACAATCACACTCACAAGCACTCAAATCACTCACTCACACACACACAGACGGGCCCAACTTCTGGGAGAAATCGCTCAAAAAGAGCGTGGTCAAAATATAAACACAGAGACAAACGAGGGTTTTAAAATACGTTGTCAAGTATAATTAAGTAATCAATAATTGCAATTAAGGAGAATCAAACTATCCCGATTTAAGCGTACTTTATCTGACTGTTTTTCTGTTATTTTACATGGGAAAGATGTAACATATGTGTGTACTCGTACGTTAGAATGAAATTTATTGTATATCTTGCACACATATGCCTAAATAGTGTCCCACCGAACACTTATGGGAAATATGACAGGGGGTGTTTTGACTCTACCAAGCATAAAGGATTTGTCTGAATTGGGGAATCATGGAGAATCAAACTATCCGGATGTAAGCGTACTTTATCTGACTGTTTTTCTATTATTTTAAATGGGAGAGATGTTACATATGCATGTGCTTGTACGTTAGGATGAAATTAATTGGTAACTAGAAGTGAATCCGCGGTGAGATGATAAAATTAGTTCTGAAACGTCTCTAGTATTTAGAGATACCGCAGGTCTCTTTTGAAACAGTCCAAGTTCATTATAATATTTGTTGAAGGTTTTCACAATCTGAATGAGTTTTTATAGCTATAAGTTTCACAGTCTGTAAAATATATAAGTTTGCAATTGCTAATATTTAGAGATGTTTGAGTGCTAATTTTATCTTCTCACAACGAACAGCTTAATATCAGAGAACATCTATAATATATATGTGGAATAAAACTGAGAAATGGAATGGAGAGAGATTACTTGCATCCCCTTTGCATATCTATTAATCAAATTTATTTCATCGTGCTTTTACTTTAATTAATTTATATGGCTTTAAGTTATTCACACGAAAAATGTATATGGTAAATATAATCACATATTTCACACAATCATTTAATTGCTGTGTAACCACACTTAACGACCACTAAAACAATACATCCTTTTTATTTTCTTTGGGCTTTGAAATCTATACAGCTTCATTATATCACCATAAATTAAATAATTCTTAAACAAGGGATAAATATTATCCTGAGTATGTATCAGAAAACGTAGATATCTCTTTTGTACACTTTCTATGCGTTGTACATACTTAATAGCATAAGGATTTTACACAATAGCGGGATATTTTAACTTACGTCGTTTGAAGGAATTTGCAGAGTAGCCCTTGATTTAAAGTACATGTTTTGAAACTCTTTGGATAAAACCAAATATTTTAAAAGTGCTTCTTGAAGTGTTGTTTATAGCGCTAGCTAATGATAGTTCTCGGCTATCATACCATAATAGCCAAGAACCATCATAGCTACCGATATTATACCATAGCATAGCTTGGTTATTATCCCATAATAGCCCGGAGCTATCATTAACGCTAGCGCTATATACAATACCACAAAAATCACGGACGCTTCGCAGTTAACAGGGAATGAAAAACACTTCAGAAACTTGGTGGGGCAAATAAGCATACCTCAGTTTCATTTTGAATACCTAATCCATAACACATTCGCGGAACAACGCAAACTCCTCTGTCCCTCATTAAGCATGTAGTTGAGGTTATTACTAAACTATCGATTTAATCGAACTTCTGTCTCCAGCATCTTTCGACGTCGTTGATTCAGCATTTCTTGAGCCGGAGCTACATATCCATGTGGTGTTCTACATGGCACTTTGAACATATCATGCCGGGTATTATCTGCGAAATTTCGATGGATCATTGTTCGCCCCATATGTCGGCGAGGGAGGAGCTTTCATTGGGAAATAAATACCATCGCCCCGATTCCGTTTGCGACAGATTGCAAAATCGAGGCCTCCACTCGAGTATGACACTAGAATGAAGAAAATTGACGGCCTCGTTTTCATCTCCTCGGCAAGAGCAAGTTAAGAATTGAACTCATTTTTCCAGGCAGCACAATTCGTGGAAAAGTTGATCAGATACTTTTATACCGCGACGAAGATCTCTCCTGAACTTATTTCAAATATTAAAGGTTGAATTCCAATAACCATAGAAAGAAATTCTCCTTCTTCTTGAGGTGGGAGTGTTAAGATTTAATAATAAGTCTTAAGTGACGTGCCTCTTTGTTCACTGCTTTATTAATGACGTCCGGTGCCTCTCGGCAACAAACAACAATAGAATCAAGTTCGACACAAATAAATAAACATACTAAAATAAACCAAGTTAACTTAAATATTAAAAAATATAACTTATATCAACTTAATCAACAATTAATATACATAAATCAAATACATAACATGAGTATTGCCTGATAATAATCCATTCAGCGCTGAGCCTTTAATGGTGAAGTTTTCCCCCTGTCTGAATGTAGTTTTTTGGATTTTTTACTTATTCCTCAAGTGAATAACACACATCCACCAATAATTTATAAAAATCTGGAGAAAAAAACGTGTAAAAATAATTTTTTCTACATGAAGTCAATTCACGTCTTCATCCAGAGCGTCATGTGTGTTATGCTGGATGTGTGTTTCTTAATTGAGGAATTAGTAAAAAAAAACACAATAAAACCTACATTTATTCAGAGGGAATACTTAACAAATAAAGGCTCAGCGTTAAAAGAGTAAGCCGAAAATTAGTCCTGATCTTGGGGAGTGGAATGCCTGTTGTCATACCATCTTCTGGGTGGTCATCTTATTGGTCTCCTACCATGGGGGCATTTTCTCTCAGTCTGCCTCACAATAATCTACCGGCGTGAGCGTCCCGGCATAGAAATTTATTCGAATTTCACTAAGGAAACCTTGTATTTACATTCAAATATACGATTATAGGATTTTGGAGCTATTTTTCTTAAAATCAGTTTTGCGACCTAAAGCCCAAAGCAAAGAACCCTTCGATCAGTATATAAGCCTCAGTTTTGCTGATTGCTCTTGTTTTGCAAACAAACGAGATCCGAATTCCTAAGTTTAGTCTTTGAATGTGATCGCGAAAAAAGGAACCTTTCCCATAGTTATTCCAGTCGCTGCAAAATTCACAAGTTACATGGCACGCAGTCGTGCGCGCGGGTTCAAAAATAGTCAATATGGGGTTGGAATTTGACATGATAAAAATCACTTGATGGGGGATCGAGTTAGTATGGTGGTTAGAGTAATCTCCTACCACACGGGCGGCCAGGGTTCAAATCCCTACAGAGGCAGATGTTTTTCATAGGGAACCCGATCCCTACTTCTGTGTCTTGTGGAGGGCACTTCAAGTACAGTACTCCGTTTGTCGGATGAGACGTTAAACCGTGGTCCCCTTGGCGCCTGTCGGTCGCCTCCCCAAATATCCAGTCCAAATCACTTGACTAGACAGAGATTTGAACTTGGATCTCCGAATCGCCAATAGGTTTGTTAGTATATTTATTGCTTGATTATCAAGATGGTTTGGCGGTGAAACTGATTGGCATAAAGGACCGTTTATTGGGAGATTTGAGTTTGAATTCCTATCAAGTCAAATGGTTTTTTCATATCAGATTTTATTCCTTGGTGTATTCCTTTCCCATGTAGCTCAAAGCATTTGTAATACTTAATTTTTTGAGTAAAATATTACCCTAGGTATATGTTACATCATCATCATCATTGATCGTTCAATCCTATGATTGGTTGACTGCAACCCACCACCCTTCCCTATATAGTGCTTGATTCCTAACCTCCTGGTTTTTCTTCCTATGTAATTTCTTTTTTATTCCTCTTTATTAACAAAATGTGTTAAATCATACTTAATTAAAATAAATTTCACTATCGATTATGATGAAGGCACCACCTCGATTTTAGCGAAAAATAAGCACCAATTTACCTTAAAAATTTACCTTATTTTTTATATTTATAATATTTATATATATTTACCTTATTTTTACCATAATTTTAGGCAGTAGTTAACTAATTTCATTTCTTCAATTTGATGTCATATGAACTCTAGAATTATTTCCACAAAAATAACCCAAGCCTCGGGTATAGCCATTACCATGCCATTTTAGCTCCATCTAGATTTTTATTATATCAATGTTAGGACTGAATGAATATCGAAATATGTCCAATTACAACAGGATTCGAACACGCGACTTTCATGATGCCAGGCGCGTTACCACCCCGGTTGCATCAATTCTTAGCTGACACGAAGAATAGAGCTAGTGTTCTCGTGATTCAACTTGCAGCGTGTTCCTTACAATGCGTAGCCTAAAAATACGTCGACGGTTCTGAACGAAAAAAGACGTAGTTCAGAGGGATACAGTTTTTTTTGTCGCTGACCGCAATTTCAAAAAAATCTTTCGCGTGATCTGTTTATTGAGCCTCTGACCACTCGGGAAACCTCGCCACGTCCTCTGTACGAGAGCCACGTCCGAGTCCTTTCACATTTATTTGCAGCGAGCCATTTCCTCATACCCGCGCGGACCCATAATGGTAGGAGCCTGTTTATTGAGGCGTGAGCATTTCTTTTCCCTCGAACTTTCGCGATCTAATTGTGCCTGCAGAGGGCGCTGGTCGAGATACGCGAGCAAAAGTGATATACCCACGTCGTTTCTTTTCTCATTCACAGAAAGCGATTTTGGTGATGTTGTACCGTTGCGCAATGTTCACCTGATACATGGTATATATCGCCATCGGGCAGTAATTGTAACGTTGTAGAATATTTGAATGCGACTCAGATAATTGTATTCAGGGAATCCCTAGTCCCTGGCCACTCAAAACCTGATGCTGGAGGAGGATGCTGAAGATAAAATGGACGGAAAATTAAGAAATGATGAGGTGTACAGAAGAGAAGAAGAAGGAAGGACCACATAGAGCACCATAGAGAAGAGAAGGACATGATGGATTGGACACAAACTGAGACACAATAGGTTTATGAAGAGCACAATTTAAGGTAAAATAGAAGGAAAACTCACCAGGAGGAAGACTCAGGAATAAGTTCATGGACTAAATGAAGAGGAACGTAAGTAGGAAGAGATACCAGGAAGTAAGGGAACTGGCATTAGATAGTAATTATTATTATTATTAAGAAATTGCTACAAGTAGACCATATGGTCCGGTGGTAACACAGATCGGTATGAACCGAGCAAATACCAATATACATACATGTAAAAATTAAAACAAAGACATTGCCAAGATACAAAAGAAGCAAAGTTATTACCTAAGAAAAATATAGGGGGAAAACCCTCACAGTACAACTCCCCTCAATCTCGTCATCAACAACGGTGTTCAACTTGGGAAGGGCTCTAGCACTTTCTTGGGCAACTCATTCCAATCCTTTATCCCCCGATACAGGAGGGAATATTTCAATAAATTTGAAAGCTGCCTTGGAGGCTCTATCTTATATTTATGGTCCCTTCTCGCCAGATAGCTAGGCTTATTTAACCTTTTGGATATATCCCTCCACGCAGGATCACCAATATAAGCCTTATGAATGCACTTGACACGTGCTTTCCTCCTTCTCGATTCTAGTGATGTTCAGCCCAATACCCTCATCATTTCCGTTACACTAGCCTTCCTTTTAAAATTTCGCATTACAAATCTTGCGGCTAAACGCTGAACTTTTTCTAATTGCTTTATCTCCCCTCCCAAATAAGGGTCCCAGACTGACGCCCCATACTCTAAAATGGGCCTAACAAATGTCTTATAGGCGAAATCCTTGGTTTTCTTACAACTTTTTCCAAGGGTCGTCATTAAAAAGTATAACACTCTAAAAGCTTTCGTTGTAATTTTTTCAATATGCGGCCCCCATTGCAAATCCCTATTTAAAGTCACTCCAAAATAATTACAGAGATTGGCTTCCATCAATAATTCGCCCATAATGTAATATTTATTTGAGATAGCTATTTTTCCTTTCCTGAATCTTATAAGTTTTGTGAATCTTATAAGTTTTGTAGATAGAGAATAGCCTGCTAGAGAGGGCTGGAGGGCTGCAGTCAATCAATCTTAGGATTGAACAACCAATGATGATGATGCAACTTATTGTCATAGGTTATAGGTTATGCATTCTTAGAATAAGTACAATAGTGTGAAAATATTCTCTCAGAATTTAACCAATTTTTTTAACAGAGGAACAATAATGAAAATTAATACCTTATGAGTTAACACAAAAAAATAGTGGTATAGAATAGTCTTAGGCTCAATGCAACAGAAGGCAAAGATAAAAAAATTGGATAAAAATAACAGCTTCGGGAAAAAGGAAACTGCGATTACCCTTACTTAAAGTATAGCATATTGTAGCAATTATTATAATGATGAAAAACCTAGAGTTGTAGTCATTTGCACCATTGAGAACAGGTAGATCGACAGAGGGTTATCATTATCTGAGGATCGCATTATTATCTGGGAAATTGAGATTGTGAGGAGGGAAACCCGGCTTCAGCGATGGTACACTCAGTATTTAAGCCGCCAAGAGGTCCACAGTTTTTCGTGACACTACTGAAGGATGAATTAGGGTAGAAGTGCTTCCCAAATATCATTCGCATAGACAGTGGGATTCCTCTGAAAAAAATCCCCATCTTCCGCGATTCGGTCTCTTAACATGCGTTGCCGTCACTTTGGTGAAAAGAGCCTCAATCGCCTCAGTTAAGCGGAAGGCCTCAATCGCCAAAATGAGGTGATATGACGGCAGCTTTTCCAGAAGACTGACTAAAAATCCTGAAAAAAATATCATCCTTTAGAGCTAGAATACAAGATGGTTAACCAGGAACCTGAGGAACTTTATGAGTTAGTGGAAGTGATTTCTTTTTCTTCTAAGGTGAATCTGTCCTCAGGAAAGTTTCAACTGAACTACTCCCTCCATGCTCATATACCCTGTGCTTCCTACCTCAGCTCTTCATAGCTCCTTCCATTCATAGTATCAGTCAACACATTATTTCTTCGTTTTCCTCTCTCTCTTCTCCTCGACCTTTCCTTCTAATTTTCATTTCATCAGGCAATCTTTCCTCAGGACGTGTCCCATCCAGTTAGCCTTTCACTTTCTTAATGATCTCAAAATATTCTATTTCTCATTTATCCGTGCCTTAATGCCTAATTTCTTACACTATCGCTTCATTTTAATATTTCCATTCTTCTCCATAGCCACTTTCATAGCCCTCTAGATATTTCACCTCTTTCCTCCGGACAGCCCATGTTTCTGCTCCATAAAGCACAGCTTTCAAAATTAAGCATTTAGCATATCTTATCCGCAAGCCAATGCTGATTGATTTGGTTGAAAGTAGTTGTTCTTTAGATCCTCGATCCTTTATCATATGGGATGGAAGTTGCATGGAGGAAGTAAGAAGTAGAAATTTACAGGGAAAGGCAGTCTTTATTGAAGAAGAGCTTGAAAGCAGTTTCATTTTGGCATTCTATAGTGCTTTTTGATGTACATAAGGGGGAATATGTATGTTTTAACCGGTAAGTTACTTAATACCCGTGAATTAATATCGTTTCCATTTGCATGGGGTAGAGTATCATTTCAAAGATCACATTAGCATATCAATCACTTATGATGCAATATCTTGCATCTTATACGTGGGAAATTAACGTTTCCAGGGAAATAAAAAACAATTAAATTTGCCAAATGTATTATATACAGTATTTTTTCATATCACTGAAAACGAAAAACATTGTCACCAATAAAATATGTATTTAAAGAAATGTTTACCAATATCGGTCACCACTATATCAGTTGGAAGTAATATCCACAAATTTCGATTGGCTAAAAAAGTGTACAAGTCTTAAGTACAACCATTGCAACATAGAAAAGTTTTACATCACGGCTATTAATGTGTGTCGCAGCTTTCACGCATTATCATCGTTACTAAAATATAACTCTGACATGTGTTGAAGATGAGAAAATGACTATTTTCTTTGATTTGGAACATTCACAAAATACATAATTTTTTTCGTTTATCGATTGTTTTCTGTTACTATGAGATAATATTGAGTGTATTTTGTACTAATGTCTTGCATTGTTGGTGTTTTTTTCAAGAGTGGAGCCATAATTACAGAGTTCACATTCACAGTTATCGACCAGTGTGTTTTTAATCGGTGTATTTCACCAACTTTTTTAAGATGACATAATGTTTTGATCGCCAAAGCCCGGTAACTAAGGGAGTGCTTCCCCTGTTTTCAGCGAAAAGAAATTCGATGTATTTCATTCAGATTCCTGTCGATGGAAACTTAATCCATCTAAAAATATCCATTATACCCTAGTAAAACGGTTCTAGAATACCCGAATTGAAGTCTGTCTCTCTCCATAGCCTTTTTAGTTCAAAAGTGTATTTTGTGCTTATTTATTGTATTTTTGTTTTTTTTTCAATTGTGGAGCCATAATTAAAGATATCTCATAAACAGTTATCGACTAGTGTGGTTGTTTAGTAAGTGTATCCCACCAACTTCTTTACGATAACGTAATGTTTTTATATCCAGAGCTTAGTAACTAAGGGGATTATTCGCGTGTTCATCGAAAAAAATTCGATGTATTTCATTCAGATTCCTGTCGATGGAAATTTAATCCATCTAAACATAGCCATTATACCCGAGTAAAACGGTTCTGGAAGACCCAACGCGAAGTCTGTCTCTCTCCTTAGCCTATTTAGTTCAAAATTGTATTTTGTGCTTATTTATTTTATTGTTGGTTTTGTATTCAAGTGTGGAGCCATAATTACATTACATTAACATTCACAGTTAAGGACTGGTGAGTTTTTTAGTAAGTGTATCCCACCAACTTCTTTACGATAGCGTAATGTTTTTATATCCAGAGCTTGGTAACTTAGGTAATTCTTTTCCTGTGTTCATCGAAAAAACAATCGATGTATTTCATTCAGATTCCAGTCGATAGAAACTTAATCCAACCAAAAATAGACATTATACCCGATTAAAACGGTTCTAGGAGACCCAACGCGATGTATGTCTCACCCTCTCCAAAGCCTTTTTAGTTCAGAGGAGTTTTTGCATTCCGTCCACGTACAATTTGAACCTCGATAAAGCCCGCCACTTTTTTGCTCACCTTACCCAACTTCCCGCCGTCGACTCCAACAGCACACCCCGCTTTCCTAATACAATCGCCGCTGCCGACCGTTCGTTTCCTTCGGAGACCTTTCCCGGGGTTCTAAACCTAAAGTAGCGCTCTCCGTTTGGGAATTGTTTTTTTTTCCGCTCTCCCCGGCATCACACACCCCCCCCTGGTGGCCGAGATAAAGACGCCGAGATAACAATGGAGTCCGCCGTCCGCTTTCCTTCCCTTCCAAGGCGCTCTACGATTTCATTGAGACCGAGGGACACGGTTACATTTCCTGGTTCTAATCCACAGAATCAGAACGATTCAATCATCTGCCGCGGAACCGATGTTACGCAATCTGTCGGCTCTGAATTAATTCGAAGGTCTTCCTTTAAGAGACAGGAGAATCTAGAGGTGAACGATATCCTGAATAAAAAGTCTCAAAAATTCTGAACACTAAAAATAAATACGTATTCAATTATAATAATTTCTTAACGGTCTCCAGTACATAAATATTTTTAAATACATCATTACATACAGGTACTTAAATCTTTATGACCTTCCTTACGTAAACTATTTTTGGCTACCTTTCTTAGGTAAAGAAATACTGTTTCTCTACCACGAAAAATATTTAATGTCCTTCCGGCGCACATTAAGGAAGAAAAAAACATCCGAAAATTTCTTAAGGAAATAAATAATTGGTCATTACTTATAAGAAACATCGAGGTATTGCTCTATAATTTAGCAAGTAATATTAAATGAAAAAAATGAAGCGTTAGTGTAATACTATTGTTATAGTAAATATATCTGATAATCTGTTTATGTGTCTCATTTTTTGTAACCACTGTATATCACTCTGTTATATCTCTGAGTCACTTTTGCCTTAGTTTATTATAATTCACTGTACTTTTAAACATTCGATTGAATATTTTAAATCATTTTTGTTGGTTGCTGTGGCTTTTACATGGATTATCCGATAGTAGCCCAAATTCAGGCTCTTGCTTAGGGGTTATCCATTGTATACTACTCTGCAATTCCTGAAATGAATTAAATTATTATTAAAACTCAAATTGACGTCGCTCAAATCATCATTTAAGGGCAAATTAAAGCAAATCTCAGGCTTTGACCATTCATAATTTCCAATTGTTACAAATAAATGTTTACTTAAAATTATAAAAATAATTAATAATCACTATAAAAATCCAAATCAGCACGATTCAATCATCTGCCGCGGAACCGATGTTACCCAATCTTTAGACGCTGAATGAAATCGAAGGTCTTCATTAAGAGGAAGGAGGAACTAGAGGTGAATGGTACTTTAATTAAACAGTCCCAAAAATTCTGAATAATATACATCAATATTTATTTAATTATATTGATCGATGACGGTCTCTACTTGAATAAGTTCAAATTGATGTTGTCGCTCAAATAATCACTCAATAGAAAATTAAAGCATATTCCGGGTTTTGACCTTTCATAAGCTCCGATTTTGACTAATAAATATGTTTACTTATATTTATAAACAACGATTAACGGCCAATATGAAAATGATGTGAAATTGATGTTTATGCCCAATTGATCGGAAATCTAGGAGAGTGCTATGTAGACGAACAGGCTACCATGCAGTACACCACTTAAGATAAAACTACTGGTTAGTATCATCAATGTCACTAGGGTGGGGGCCCCTAGAGACTCGGAGGCTACACGCTAGGCTTTGTTTGCTTGAGAAATTCAGAACTGGTGTGTTACAGAGCAATACAGAGAACATTATCATGACGCTTCGCCACATCTCTAAGACTGACAAATGCGATAATAAATAGAGATACTCTTCCGAACAGATTTACGAAAATTTGCGAATACGCGAAAATTTGAGGAAATATTCCACATCCATGATGATGGATGCATCCATCCGGCAGAGCATTAAAATAACTAGGTTTTATTAAGTGTATAATAGGCGGATCTTCGGATGAAAAAGTAAAGGAGAGATGCTACTTGGCTCTAGGTAGGTCACACCTCAAATACTCCATAAGCATATGGGACCCTGGTCATAAAGATTTAACCAAAAAAAATAAAAAAAAAACAAAAAAAGCAGCACGCTTCGTTAAAACCTGCTACGGGCGAAAATATAGTGTCGCACAACTTTTAGAGGGATTAAGGTGGGAGACCCTAGAGACTTGTTGGCTACACGCTAGGCTTAGCTTGCTTGACAAATTCAAAACTGATATATTTCAGGGCGATACAGAGAATATTATCATGTCTCCTCACTACATCCCTAGGTCTGACAGATGCGATAAAAAATAGAGATACTCTTCCGAACAGATAGGCACAAAAACTCGATCTTTCTACGAACAATAAGTGACCACAAAAAAATTGAGCTCCACTAAATACACTCCCATAATACATGTCTCCATTTCATCTCCCAAAAATCTACATCTTAAAACGGCTGGTGATCTAACACCCCCTGCCACACGCCCATGCGGGGGCCCGCGGGGTATAATGTAGATGTAGAAATTGAATGGTCGGCTGATTAGAAAAAAAAATGGAAAAGCTCTTGAAGCGGTGGTTTTACCGAACAGATAGGTACAAGAACTCGGTCTTTCCTTGCACAATAAGCGACCAAAAATATTAATTGACCTCCACTAAATATACTACCATAATATCCGTCACAATTTTTCCTCCCAAAACCACATCCTCTGCATCTTTACGCGGATGGTGCCCTAAAATCACGGATGGTGCCCTAACACGCCCATGCGGCGGCTCGCAGGTTAGTATGTAGGTGTAGAGATGTAGCCAACGGAAGAGCAAATCGAACCAAATCGGACTTCAGAATGGCATAATTATTACATAAATCATTTTGGCCTTACACCCAGCTACAATTTTCTCCTGGACACCGACTGTAAACTATTGAATTTTCAATTATCAAAAAACATTTAATTTGAAACTTTATGAAAACTCTGACAAGACATCCCTTGCTTCTTTCGTAACTTATTAGGTTCTCTTCCGCATGATTCGTGACCTCAATAGAAACACGATTGAGCCATCGTTCCTTTGGAAACAACGCGAATACAAATGCCGATGATTGAAGAATGTTGATTGCTGTTGATTGATGCTGTTGTGGATTTAGAGTTTTGCTGCGATCGGAGTATTTTTGCATTAATGTTTCCCTCGTGTTGTATCGAGCGTCATCAGGAGCGAGGGATGTTGAGCGAAAACCCGCTTCAATCGCAGCAGACGTAGAAACCTACATGATTATTATCACAGATGCATTTTACTTTTTTTCCACTCAAAAACATGAAAATTGTGTGTGTTTCATGTCATTTCTGTCTGTCATTCATGTCAAAAGCATGAAAATTATCTGTCTTCACAGATAATTTTCATGTTTCTGATTGGCGGGTTATTGAGAATGATGGGTATGCAGATGAATTTGACTTTTCCAGAAGCTAGAGAGAAATATGTCCTAAAATCTAAGCTGCCAGATGTTTTTGATACGAGTAAAACGGTGGATATCTTCAGTTGTCTAGGACAACGAACTACTCCATCGAAATCAGAATACATGAATTACGTAATTCAATAATATAGGGATTATTTTCAGGACTTGATAAGAGATCAGATAAACCATATGCAGTTAATGAACGGACCAAGAAGTCGATCGTTGCGAGATAGATTTCCTTTTGACTGACCATTGTTGACAGCCCTTGGCAGAAGCTCTCGACAGAAGCATATGATTGGTATTTTTTTTAATGAATGTAATTTACTTCATAATCGCGGGTAGAAAAAGTTATATTGCTTCCTCAGTGTTCGACAAATTTTTATTTTTTTTTACAAAGAGTTAGCAATCGACTATCCACAGCAACATGCAAAAGTAAAAAAAAATCGATAAATTTTTTCTCGGAAAATAAATGTTTAGTGGCCAGATACAGGAATGAAACATTTGTATTCTATAAATTTATGGGACCCATAAGCCATGGCAACCATTCAGTAAGTGTTGCAAAACATTCGATAAATTTATTGGTTTCAGAACTTATGGCATGGAGTAATGAGTTCCATAAGTAGCTAAGGTGGCGCATGCGCAATTAATTACTATTATAGGGTTAATTACTATGTAATATAGTTGCTTTAAGACGGATGACCAGTTTGTTTGCTCCTTCTGAACAATTGTTATTTATATTAGCAGTCACACATCGGACAAAAATAATTCATAAATTTGATCCAGCGAAAGGAGATTAGATCTAGGATTCAAAGCTATTGACTATTAGTAGATAAGTTATGAAACTAGTTAATGTTTTCCTGCAACCGGAATATTCATATGAGATCCATTAATTCATGAATCTCTTACCTGTTGATTCCATAACTATACGTTCGTGCAAACAGCCATGAGTCATTTATCGAAGAGTATATGTAACAGGTATTCTAGCGTATCTAGCTTCATGTTACACTTGGGAAATGTATAAGTTGGTGTTAACATGGTTTCTGTTTGACTGTCATTATTTTATCATTCATCAAAGTTTTACTTTTACTAGGTTTCAAAAATTAAAAAAAAAATCAAATGACATGTGCCTCTATGAGCATATTAGATTTAGTTTAATTTTGCTGTATCTTTTTTTTCTATAACCATGCATTGCATGCATTATGTACTTTTTTACGTGAATAATTTCTCTCAATAATCTTTTTGATTGACCAGACTCCGAATCTACCCATTATTTTTGTGTTCTTGAAATTGCTATGCTCTCGTCAGCACTCCTTCATCCTGCATTATAGACAGAAAGCGAATTCCCTTTCATGTTTCGGTTAAGTATCCCTCAACTTCGGGCGCGGGAGGCGGGAGGGGTCGCCGGGGACTTGAAACCAGGTCACCCGCTTAGGGAGAGCTTTCCTCTTGCGTTTTCACCCCTTCCGACCACCCCTACGGCGACAAGACCAAGAAGGGAGGCCTTTTATTGCTCGCTACCGCAGTCGTGGCGCGAGCACATTTTCTCCCAGCGGTGGCATTAATACACGGAATTTACACAAGTACCTATTATCTTGCATGCACAATCAGTCAACTGTAGGCTTTTATTGATGAATAGAAGATGGTTTCCGTTATAATTCAACGGTAAGAATGCAACATAAAATGCTAATTTTTGTCCGAAGTCGTGGTGCGAACACATTTTCTCCCAGCGGTAGAGTTAACCACACGGGATTTACACGAGTTCCTATTATCTTGGGTACACAATCAGTCAACTGTCGGTTTTTATTGAATAACTAGATGGTTTCGGTCAAATTTCAACGGCAAGAAGGAGCCATAAAAAGCTAGTTTTTATCCATATTGACATCTGCGCGAAAAATTTACAAAAGTGTTCTTCGTAGTTTTAGGTGAAAAAATACTTCTTGCTGATTCCAATTTTAGACAGTTCCACACTATTTCAATTAAAAGTCTAATAGTGCATGAGATAAATTCGCATTAACCGCCTCACAACTCTGGGATTCTATTCCAACTGATTTGAGGAATCTCGTTAGTCGGCAATTTTTCAATATAAATTGTATGGAATTTTATTTTAAGAATGTTTTCCCGAATAGTTTAGCCTTTTCAGGATGAAATTCTCATTTCTAATTATTTTAAAGATAGAAATAGATTTTTTTATGGTTCACTCATGGTTTTTGTTTTAACTGTTTTAATTTTTTTAAAATCTTATACGCATTGTAAACTTAAGGATTTTAACCCTTTGATTATCTTGTATTATATCTATAACTATCTTCAAATTCAATTTTAACACATGTACATTTATTGTCTTTTATTGAGAGAAGTTTTTTTATCATTCTCTTTCTTTATTTCTAAGCTCCGTTTATTTTCTGATTTAAACACAATCATTTGTTAATAACCTCGATGCTCTTTCGTCTTAACTTATTGTGGTTCTAGAAGACGTGTCCCAGAGTATAATAAGGGCTTATTCTATTCCATTATGTTAATTATGTTCCGTTCGTTGGCAATTTTTCAATCTAAATTGCATGGAATTTTATTTTAAGAATGTTTTCCCGAATAGTTTAGCCTTTTCAGGATTAAATTCTCATTTCTAACTTTTTTTAAAGATAGAAATAGATTTTTTCACGGTTCACTCATGGTTTTTGTTTTCAATTTTTTTCAAATCTTATACGCATTGTAAACTTAAAGATTTTGAGCCTTTGATTATCTTGTATTATATCCATAACTATCTTCGAATTCAATTTTTACTCATGTACAGTTATTGCCTTTTATTGAGGGAATTTTTTTATCATTCTCTTTCTTTATTACTTAGCTCAATTTATTTTCTGATTTAAACACAATCATTTATTAATAACCTCGATGCTCTTTCGTCGTAACTTATTGTTGTTCCATAAGACGTGTCCTAGAGTATAATAAAGGCTTATTCTATTCCATTATATTAATTCGAGGTCATATATTGCAGATTTTCCTCCAAACGCGAAATATTATAATCCATTATTGTAATGATAGCTTAGAATCACATATGTATAACACTGTGTAAAATTTTCAGATATGGTAAAATATAACAATACTGCACACCTATGATGGCTGAGTATTGAATACAGCTCTCCTTATATTCCATTTCCATCTCTATCTCAATGTAATTCACGATTCTCTATTCTTTCGTCTACAAGAGTCTTTATTTACTTCAAGCTTCCCCTCAGTTACACATATTCCAGCGTAACGCGGCCTGCAACCTTCCATTGTCTTACGTTGCTGCCTTCATCCAACAATTCTGCCTCGGAATTTTTCTATTGATTTTGATGCAGATTTTTCCCTCCTCTGATTTTCTGAGTACTTTTTGCTCGTCTCACCTTCCGTCCATCGCAGTTATTCCACTTAATTCCTCAATACTCTCATATATTCTCTCAATATATGTCATTTCTTGTTATATCTACTAATATACATGCTTTGAAAACCTATAAAGCTCCATATCAACTTCATATATTATACACTTTACAGATTCAGGCTTCACCTCGTGGAAGTTAATAGTATCCATACTAAAAGATCACAGTTTTGTATTTTTACACTGAATTTTATTTTGAAAGTCTGTGAAACACGTCATACCATCCAAAATAAAATTCTCTGTAAAAGTACAAAATTGTATTCTTTAAGTATGAATACATATATTATTATAAATCTAATATTTCTTGGCTTTTGCTGTCAGGTACTCATCGGATGGAAAATACTTTGTTTGTTGACAGCATTATCATCCTATTAATTAATCCTAATCGTTGAAAAAAGGCCGTTTTGTGTCCAATCTACAGTAGGTCCTACTACTACAGTCCTCAAAGGTTAACACGTTTTAAATCGGCGACTTATTAGCCAGTTCCTTTTTTCCTTGCATTCCGCATTTATCTCCGGCCTCCTGCGTAGGTCTCAGCAACAGAAAATTAAATTTCAAATCATTACTCGATAAACGTGTAAATTATTCTCCAACTTGAGGGGATATGGAAGTCTCAGTGCATTCCAATTGCTTGAGAAATAAATGCCCACTTATGCACCAAGTGTATAGGAATTTATTTATCTAAATTTCAAAAATTGACATCGTCTACTGAATTTCGCTACTTTTGTGCTGGTTGTGACTGCTGTGCGGCCGTCCTGAAGGTGCCCGGCGTTTACCGGATAACATGTGAGTGCGGGGAGGTGTACATTGGCGAGACCGGCAGAACCAATGAGAAGAGAATGAAAGAGCATCAACGGCTCCTCCGACTTTGCCAACCTACAATGTCAGCGGTCGCAGAACATGCCATCAATTTCGACCACGCCATCCAGTGGGAAGAGACAAAACGCATCTGCCAGTCAAAAAGATAGTGGGACCGACTCACCAAAGAGGCAATAGAAATCCGCCTCAAAAGACATAATTTCAACAGAGAGTCAAGTCAAGTCAAAATATGTTTATTTTAAAACCAAACAATACAGAATAACAAATAACAAAAACAACGGTGTGAGCCCTGCTTTAGGCTATCGCCTCTTCAGGGTATTCACTGGAAATTTACACTGGTGCGGGAAGATATTGGCCCGGCATTCGCCCTAGGACGGTGGGAAACCCGCTAAAACCACCGCCAGGCCACAAACTTAGCAAAACTTAACTCAAAAGAGACGAAGGGTTCCACTTAAGTAGGACCTGGAACCCGCTCTTAAAAATGGCGGGAGAAGTAAATACTTCTCCACCAACCACGTTCGACCTGATATGAGAGACAGTGTATATAAACCGGCCCTCTTGACACCCGGCATCCACGGCCCTGATGACGATGGAAAAGTCTTCCATCGAAACGTCGGCAGTGGAGCAGATGGAGCATCTCACCCGGATGGAAACCCGAGAAGAATTTATTATTGCAGTCATTCGTCGGGAAAAAGTTAAATCCTACATAGTTGTGACAGTTAATTGTCATTTCCTCTGTCCAAATAATTTCCAGTTTTGAGCTCAGGTACTACCTTCTAGTCTTCCAGATTCAAATTAGTGGAGTTGCTTCCATAAAAAGACGGAGGGAATGTTCTTTCTTACTTACCTTACATTAGAGACCGATTAGGTAGTTTTAACTGCAGAATTAATTTTGTTGGGATATCAGTTACAGAATTTCGTGTGCAGAGTAAGCCTTTCCTTCGTGTATGGAATTCACGAGGCGATCTGGAGCAGAGGCGAGACAAAAAGATCAGTGAAGATTTTAAGTGGGGCGTTTCGTTGTTTCCATTTCAGATAAATCGTCGTAGCGGAAAGAGGGTGAATGTACATGGGAGAAAATTTTGTATATCAGCGTGAAGGCAGTGTCAACGTGACAGCCTACGATTTCAATCACCGAAGTTTAGGTAAGTTAATTCCTTTACACTTAGTACATGACTGGGCATTAATTTCTCAAGCAAGTAGATTGAGTTGGGACCACAATATTCACTCAAGAGGTGATCTAGATGTTTCCAATCAATGCATTTAACAAATTATGTGGTACGATGTCACTCTCACGGGTGCATATGCACCGGGGTTGAAATTCGCCATTAAAAATCATTTGACTTGACCGAGATTCGAACCCGGATCTCCCAATTGCCGGTCAGGTGTATTGTTCCAATGATTTTATTTTATTACAATATCATTTTAAAGTACATTCATTAGCATACAGGGCAATAAAAAAGATCCGCTCCTAAGACACATACATTTAAAATACATTTTTGTTTAAAGTATTTTTTAGCCAGTTACACCACCAAGCCATCTTCCTTCAGGGCGGATTTCGAGGAGGGTTTGTGCGAACTAGATGTTCAGGCCTCAAGTCTACATTGTAGCACAAGAGACGAAGTCGTGCTTAACTTATGCCTTCGCTGTATGTTCAGGCCTTCAGGACATCTAGTTCGCATAAACCCCCCTCTAAATTCGCCTTGAAGGAAGAAGGCTTGGTGGTGTAACTGCTGACCGGCACTTGGGAGATCCGGGTTCCAATCCCGGTCAAGTCAAATGATTTTTTCATGGCGAATTTCAACCCCGAATTAGATCTGGATTTGGTGATCTGAATCGCCATAAATACAAACAAGGAAGTTTTATGTATGGTAAAAGAGAGGAAATTAGTTAATAATTATAGAAGAAGGCATAAAATTGGATGGAGGACCTGTTGCAAGGCGTGGGCATGTAGAAAAGGATTACAGATGGAAGAATTTTAGGTAGTCGTGGAAAAGAAAGGTTTACAGGAAGTTTTGGTGACGCGAGTAGAGACAGGAAATATGAAGAGCAAACTTGACGATGGGAATGTAGAATCATGTGTAGGGAAGTAAAAAATGCCCTGAAAAAGGAAAATTTAAGCTGGGGAAAGTACAGAAACCTAATTTTAGGTAGGTAGTAATATGGTATGAATATAAATGGAAGAAAGATACACCGCATTAGGTTTGCGGATTTTTTTGTGACCATGGCAGAATCAGCCAAAGATATGAATGTTATGATCAAAAACCAGTCCACAGCTTTTTAAAAATGGAAATTGAAAATTAGTGTGAAGAAAACAAAAAATAAAATAGGTATTACATTCAAACTCAAAATTCATTAGATCTTTTCTCCTCTTCTTTATACAGTATTATGATATTGCATATTGGCAATATTCATTGAAAATATGAAGTAAAAAATACAAGGAATAAATCTTTATGAGTACAGACCACTGTGACCTAGCTCTCACTTGATCTGTTTCTATGCTTGACTCAAAAAACTCGTAGTCTCCCTTAAAACTATAAACGAACAACTTTTTAAATGAATGTGTTTAGTTTATATAATGATTGAAATAACATCTGTGGCGAAGAATAAGTTGTCTGAATAATTTCCAAACATTGCATGTAACAAATGATGTGGTACGAAGTCACTGGCACGGGTGCATATACACCAGGGTTGAAATTCGCTATAATAAAATCATTTGACTTGACCGGGATTCGAACCCGGATCTCCCAATTGCCGGTCAGGTGTGTTAGCCAGTTACACCTTCTTAGTGTTAGCCTTCTGAGTGTAACTGGCTAATACAGACTTGGACTTTGCGATAGCCCAGTATGTCCTAAATGCAGAAGGATAGACAATGTAGTTCACAGAATACTAGGTTGTAAAGGACCAAACAGGGAATGGGAGATAATTAAAAAGATTTTTAGAGACTTCGACACATTCGGAGATGGAAATATTGGAGAAAAGAATCTGTTAACACTAAATTTTAAAATATTTCCTGCCAAGAAAAGTATGTATAATTTCAACAGAACTAATAGCAACTTTCGTTGAAAGTCAAACAGGTCAGAAAAATATAAGATCGGCTTTAATCGATAAAATTAAAATAGTAAATAAACAGTTACCCTCCTCAGAGCATGAAAAGGCATGGCTGCTCAACGTCTTTTTATAGTATTTTATATTAAAAAGAGATTTAAAAAACCAAAATATGTAAAATATATTCATGTATGTGTCTAAAAAATACTTTAAACAAAAATGTATTATAAATGTATGTCTTTGGAGCGGATCTTTTTTTTTGTCCTGTATGCTAATTAATGTACTGTAATATGATATTGTTATAAAATAAAATTATTGGAACAACACACCTGACCGGCAATTGGGAGATCCGGGTTCGAATCCCGGTCAAGTCAAATGATTTTTTCATAGCGAATTTCAGCCCTGGTGTTGTCTGAATAGCTTTACAATATTTTAGTTTTCTATTTCTAAGCAACTGAATCCAATCATTTTTAAATGCAATGATTGGAAATTCGTCATTATGTAAACGACAATGTTGGGTTATTTATAGGCAGTGGCGTTTTCTTAGTGCCACAGGCCGATATATCGGCTTTTGTTCCAAAGGCGAAAAGTGTCATGAGCCGATATATCGGAACAAATTATTTTTCAAACTAATTTTGTTGTAATAATTACATTTGTCCTTTATGAAATGTATCAGAATATTATAAACAACAATTAATTCATTTTTAGCAAGAAATAAAAAAAATTACATTGATATCTAAAATAGTAACTTCATACTGTTTTTTTCATGAGGTGCTACAAAACTCCCAAATTCATGCTGGCACTTTTTGCTGGTACCACCAAATTTCGGTGGCATTAAGAGGGTTAGCACGACCAATCGTCTCATGTGCCACAATGTAGACTTGAGGCGATAACATCTGGTTCGCATAGACCTCTCCCGCAAAATCGCTTTGAAGGAGCATAGGTTGGTGGTGTAAATGGCCAACACAACTGTTCGGCAAATGAGAGACCCGGGCTGGAACCCCTGTCAAGTCAAATGATTTTTTTATCGTGAATTTCAACCCTTGAGTTATATGCAACTGAACCAATTTCTATCATTAATCAGGAGCTGAAGTTTGCAGGGGGAGATGGGAAACGGCAGACCAAGGTTTTCACAGGAAAGTGGTAAACAAAGCGGTAAAAAAGGTAAAAATAAAGCTTAAAGATATCGCCGAAGCTTGCTCCATTACTTCATTTGACATACTTGATTTTACAAGGAGATAGGCATTTTCGCTTGGACACAAGTTTTTGATTGTTAGCAGAATGATTTTGCTGTGCGGAATTATGAGAATCGGATCGGTTTTGCAATATTTTTGTCCTTGAAATCCACTTGACTAGTATTGTAATTTGCTTATCCCAGCTTTTTCTACGAACAAAAGTTATTAATTCTGACTTTTAACAAATAAGATCTTCTCCCCCGGCCTTTTAATTTTTAATATGATTTTTAAAGAAGTTTATTAAATGGAGGAATTCCAATTCCTGTAGGTACACCAACAAATACAGGTCGCCCTTAAATGAAGGTCATAGACTATTATTTTGGTGTAGAAATCAAATAAACGATGGTGTTTATCTACTTCTGAGCTCAGCATAAGGACCTATTTTTTGTCATTATCTTTTTTTAGACAACGGATTAAAAAGCTAGCAAGCTTCATCGCATTCTGACCTCACCTTGCAGAGCGTCCGCGCCCAGAGTAGTAGTAAATCTTCTTTCTCGGAGGTTTGAAAACTTGATTTCCAAGAAATGCGACGGATTCACTTCAATTTATCATCCTGAAATTTACGGCGCGGTCGAAGAAGAGACTGAGATCGGTTACTCGACCCAGTTTGAAAGCTCCTTACCACTCGCCGGCATTCGGAAGCTGCGTGGAGCCTCGTCATTCTCCGAGGTAGATCGCTCTAAAGAGCTGCCTGAGGATGTAGCCTCGACACTCTTCCGTGGAAATCATTATCCATGCATCCCTGGCCTTAGCTATGCACAGCGTATCAGAAAGGGGCGGTTTCAGCTAAGCAGTAATCGAACCACTATAGCAGCATTTATCCTTAATAAGAGGATTGCCGTCATATCCGTCTGATTTCATACTCTATCATCAAGGAATGGCGGCCTTCCAAGCCTGAATAATTTTTCCTTCACGGGCTATCAAATTAATTGACGAATGGTGGCGAGATTGGTTTCATCTTTCCGATAATCACGCGTTTTGAACTCGAGATTGGTACGATAATTGAAATTAACATGGAAGATTTCTCTTTCCTCCACCGATTAAGAATCGATCAACGCATGTCAATATTCCACTTGGTTCAATCACCTCGAAGTCTGACTGCTTCTTTTTTCGGGATTCATTCCGCGATGTATGTATTGTGAAAACAGTTTCGCTGGTCCTCCTGCCAGCTTCATCAGGTTAACTGATACTGATGAAGCTGGCAGAAAGACCAGCGAAATATTGTTTTCACAGTACATACAACATCGCGGCATGAATACCGAAAAAAGAAACAATCAACACTGCATCCGCGGAAGCCTACGAGCTAATCTAGAAGTCTATTGATGCAGTCATAAACGAGTATCCGTGAATATCTCGTGCTCCCCGCCATTCTCAGGTAAGATTCACGAGTGTCTGGCCACTCATTCGATTTCTCCCAGCTCGTATGTTTAAAAACGAATCGCCGGCCCATATCATAAGAGGAACGGACCCCTAGTCTCGCTTTCGAGTTGAGACATGCCAACAGCGTATGATACCTTAACCTTGAGGAGAGACGTGAATTGAGCTCGTTGAACGGCGAGAGGCCTATCTTTTTATTTACGAACTAAATGGGCGAGGAAGCTCCGCCCGCGTTCAAGCACTCTATTGAAGTAGAAGAAAAATTAGAAAGAAACTCGAACCAAAGTGAAAGTCAATCATCGCAAATCAGTATCAGACGCTTATAATTCACCAAGAAATGGACAATTTGGAAAGGGATATTGAATTAATCAGTACCGAAGCGAGATATATAATACACTAACTGTGCCCGGCACTCGCGTTGCAATGCCAATTTTTCTTTCTAATTAGGCACAATTATACAAAGCAGATAAATTTACATGTACAAAGTAAATGAAAGACAATGATTTTTTTGTAGGTCAATGAACTCCTCGTATCTACACAGGAATTCGTAACGCACAAATGATGGTATGAGTTTCTGTTCCATGGCCATGCTGCGGTTTCCAAGTAAATAAATTATTCTATTGTTGAATTAGTACAAAACTTTAAACCCCTCTCCCCCCGTTCACGCCCGCCCAAGATTTTCGACCTAAAAAATCCAATTTTAGGAAAAAGCGAAGCGTATACAAAAATTGGATGCAAGAATAAAAAAAAATGCAAAGAGACAACTGCATCAAATCTTATTCTACGTACAAATAAATTACGTAATATTTAACACAAATTATAACTCACTGATACGATTCTGACGCACGTGATTGAGCAACTGGTAAACGATCTGCTTCGTTGCTTGCTTGTCGTTCCTATCTTGTTTGAGAAGCTCGCGTGCCAACACTCATTTGTTGAAACGACTCGCGCTCCACCTCTTGTACAATGGAGTTTGTAATTTAGAAACCTTCTCGGGCGCGCGAGCAGCAACTCACTAAAGTTCCATCGGAATCTGATGAATGATATTGGAACGCATGGAAGACGAGCAAACAAACATTCATTTAAATATATTAGATATTTATGCATGGAATTGTTAATAAATTCAACTTTTTCAACAGAGGTATACATAGTGTTTGAATAGATTCTATCAAAATACATTTAATAAGCTTTTTCTGAACCAGAAATACTGGTATATGTGATACGAGCGGCCGATTCGAGGAGTGCCTCTCAGAAGTCTTTAAGTGTTTGTATGTTGAAATAAGCGCGGGCGACACCCCTCCACCACTCACCTCCTCTCTTGTCTATCCCTATCTGTCCATTACTTACACTTTCACTGTCCAGCTCTTCCCTCTCCTGCCACCACTTTCTCATTTGCATGATTAGACTCCGTTTGAGCAATATACTAATCGTCAGCGACTCCGAAGGTCGGCTTGCACGAACCTCTCTCTACTCAGCTTTGCATCTTCACCTTTCTTAGCGACTAAAAAACATCTCGTCATCTCTCGCCACTGCTTGACGCAAGAGGCATAGAGGCTAACATTTTGTCAGTGCCATCCTAAATGTCATTTTCCGGAGTTTGGAATACTTTTTACCCGTGGGACATAATCGCAAATCACTTTGCTTCTCTTAATTCAGACAGTTTCCATATTTGCGTTAGTCTATGACCATTGAATTGCGTGAAAATAAAATTTTCATGAGGCCTGCAGTGTGAGGCTCTCGAAAAGCGATCTATTTCCACGTGAAACATCGACAAATCGATTCCAATTCGTCGAAAATCCGTTACTGCCGATCTAATAATTGTCAAAAAGGGAGGTTTGAATTTTACTAACTGTGATTGCCATTCCAAATGCCATTTACCGGAGTTTGGAATACTTATCCGTGGGTCATAATGGTCAATAATTTCACTGCTCTTAATTCAGTCACTTTAGAAATTTGCATCAGTCTGTGACGATTTAATTGCATGAAAATAGAATTTTTATGAGGCCAGTGGCGTGAGGCTCTGGGAGAATGATCATTTTTTACATGGAACATCAATAAATCGACTGAAATTTGTCGATAGTCCGATATTGCCGATCTAAAAATGCCAAAAAAGGGAGCTTTAAAATTTAAGAAACTGTGATTCATATCCAATCACGGTTTTATTTGTTCATTGCCAATGTAAAGGCAAAAATGACTTGGCTTCACAAAGATGGGCTTCAACCAGCCAGTTGATTAAATTTGTAAGCAATTGTTGGTCAGTATTCTACGCAAAACATCCGTGAATCGATTTCAATAAGTCGGAAATACGGCATTTTTAATCCAACATGAGGAACTTTGGGATAAATTAACAGAGAAGACCAAACTGGTATATTTTCATTCAGAGTTTGTCTCCAATGGTCTTAAATAACCTTGTCTTATTTATTCAGGAAATCTTTGTAGGATAAGACGGCTAATTTTTACTGGCACTTCATCATCCTTGCGTCAATAGTTTCTTAATGTTCAGTGCGAACTCTTTTCTTCTTTAGCTTTATCTACTTTCTTACGTAAGTTTATAATCACCAATCACCATTGACGCACTGCAATATGGAGAGGACGGTTGGTGTAAATACTGAGAAATGGATGAGACGCACCAATAAAAACTTTAGCAACAAGGATATACAACAACAAATAAATTCGATCATTGTACTCCAAATAAATTTTAAATATTGGACCTTCGTTTAACTTAAGTTTCTACGATGAAAAATAATGGTTTCATAAAATATTGCTGAACGTCCAGAATCAACATATACCTAGTTCTATATATTCCAGGAACAAATACTCGAAAAACCTTGATATCATTTTCCTATTTTGCAGGTGCTTTTATGTCTCAAATAATTCCTCTCTTATTTAGCCCGCCTGCAGATGTTCTCAAACGTTTTTGCTTCTTCCTTTCATGACTATCCACATTTATTATATTTTACGTTTTCTAATTGAGTTTTTGCCAATCGGGGGACATCGTCCTACCGTCTCTTTCCCAAAAAGAAATTAAATAAAAAACATTAAAAATAACTAATCTTCAGTGGTTCAATGGTATCAGGCTCAACTATGTGTAAGTTTGTATTCACGAATGAAAAAACGACTTCGTTTTCTTCCACTGATTTATTTTTTCGGTACCTGGGTATTTGAAAATGACCTCTATGTGTCGAAACATGTCGTACCGAAAAAATAAATCAGTGGAAGAAAGCGAAGTCGTTTTTTCATTTGTGAACCTTCAGTGGTCTTTCTATCTATCTGACCTATCCACATTGATTAAACAGTGAAACCCCTCTTGACGGCCACTCCTATCAAGCGACCACCCCTCTCAACGACTATTTTTCTGCGGAACTGTCGGTGGTCGCTTAGTTCTGGTTTCACTATATCTGTACATCTAATTAATATGCATTGAACTTTCCCCGGAGTAGCTAACTTATGAGGAAATAAACACCAAATGCATAAATTTAATAAAACCGTCGCTTCAAGAGCTTTTCCAATTTTTTTCAAATCAGCCGACCGTTCAATTTCTATATCTACATAATACCCCGCGGGCCGCCACATGGGTGTGTGACAGGGGGTGTTAGGTCACCAGCCGTGTAAGGGTGTAAGTTTTTTGGAGATTAAATGGTGACATGAAATATAGGAGTGTATTTAGTGAGCTTAATTTTTACTGTGATCTCTTATTGTTCGCTGGAAGGAACGAGTTCTTGTACCTATCTGTTCGGCAGTGTATCTGTCTTTTTGTATCGCATCTGTCATACCTAGAGATGTAGTGAGGAATCATGATAATATTCTATATGTTGCTCTAAAAAATATCAGTTCTAAATTTATCAAGCAACCTAAGTCTAGCGTGTAGCCTACAAGTCTCTAGGGGCTCCCACCTTAATCCCTCTAAAAGTTGTGAGACACTGTATGTACGCTCGTAGCAGTTTTTAACAAAGCGCGCTGCTTTCCTCTGTATTTTATTAATTTTTTTGGTTAAATCTATTTTACCAGGGTCCCAAATGCTCGCGGCGTATTCGAACTGTGGCCTAACCTGAGCGAAGTAGCATCTCTCTTTGACTTTTTCGTCTGAGGACCTTCCTATTATGCGATTAACAAAACCTAGTTTCCTTTAATGCTACGCCACATATGTTTTGTATGTGTAATCACCACGATATATCAGATGTAAAGGTATTTCCAAGATATTTTACTGTATCTGAAGGTGAATTGTACCATGTGTAGTCCTAGAAACTGAACCCCTGTCGAACGACCACCTCTTTTAACAATCAATTTTATGCGTAACCGTTAGTGGTAGACAGCCTTCATACAGGTTTCACCGTATTTTACTCATTATTAATAGGTTTTTGCCATTGTTTCGATACTTGATTGAGAATGATACAGTAGAAATTTCGGTCGAGAGACATAATTCTGCCGTCCCTTCCCCAAAAATAGGTTAAAAGAAATATTACCCTCCATGGACGGAATTATGAAACATCATGATGAAAAAAATACTGCTACTATATTTGTTTTTTAAAAGTGCTATTTAAGCATTTTTAACAAATTGAAATTTATTTGTTAATAAAATTTATTTTAAAATGTGACGTTTTTGTATTTTTTGTATTTAGTTTTAAATAATACCTTTCATAATAATATTTACACGAGGTATACTTCAACATTACCTTCATAACGTAGCTACTTTAGACTTTCCTAATTTTTTCTTCAAATGACTACTGAAGCTATTTATTTCAGAGCTTCACCAGGCATCTTCAGAGAGCAGCGTCTCAAATTAATCTGTTCAAATTGTTTTACAAACGAACGAAGGAGACGCAACTTTCCACACACTTTATCCGAAGCGTTACAATTCCGTCTCGCGCAGAAAATAAATGGGAAAGCCTCTTAGAAAGCATATATTTCAATGATTTTGAAACGTATCAAATTTGACTCGCTCGTCCATGGAGGGTGAAATAACCAACATTCAGTAGTCTCTGCTTCTAGGAGCCGCTATAAGTTGTGCTAATCACAATTCTTCCTCCTCAGCAGAATTTACGAATCTCGCGCTTAAACGGCCTTGGCATTCACGGCACGCCAGGAAGGATGAAAGTGAAGGATGCATTGGACATAAATTCGCATGATTGTCAAAGGTTTACAAAGAATCGAAGATTTTTAACTTCGCTGAAGCCTTGGAAGAACGACGCGTCTTATTGCAAGTGAAAAAATGCTGATGGTTGTTATTCCACGCGCGTTGGCGTTGCATCCGAGGCTGTCGTGACATTCCACGTGGGCGAATCCTGAATAGCTCGATTTCGGAACGCTAAATCCGAGAACTGCGCGTCATAAATTTGCGGATTCGCCTCGTAAACGAAAGGGGAAACCTTTAAAATTGCCCGCAATCGCAAAAATCCTTGACTTTTTGAATCTTCTTAATCTCCAATCCATGGCCGCGTTCGTCTTTCACCCGCTCAATATCTACCTTCCAAACCAACATGCGCCTTTCTATTCCTTCTACCCACATTATTCTCCCTATCTCCTCCGCCCTCCCCCCCGCCTCCCGGGAACATCCCAGCTAGCCACCCACAGAGATTGCCCCGGGCTCGCCCCATCCATTTTATCGCTTGTTTTCCAACCCTCCCGTCAATTGCGTGCCTCGTTTCAGGGGCTCGTCGAACATCCCCAGTGCGGCAGTCACTTCCAATCAAATGTCCTTCGTGTGTGCGGAGCCTACGCACGAGCTGAGATATCCCTTTTGCATGCACTTTCATCGAGGGTCGAAATCCTCGTGGCCTCGATCAACGCATCTGAAAAAAATGTGCACCTCAAAATAGTCGAGAAGTCAGCGATCAAAGACTACGCTCTCTCACGCTTAAGGTAGAGCAAGTGAGATAGTTCCCTACTCATAATAAAGATCACATCCCAATTATACTTTTTAATTTCACCAGCTGTGAGACACACGAACAAAACATTTGCATTATTATAGTGTTATTAATATTGCATTATATATTAAAAATTAATGGTGCAATAATATAGTTTTACGTGACAGAAATTGTAAGTAATTAAACGAAAATATCTATACAAGTCTTTAACGTGACTCATTTTTTTCACGCGGTTCGTTTGGAACTCCATCAAAACGGAAGGTTTTTGTGATTCCGAAGAATTTTCAACTGTGACAATATGATTTTTTTTGTTAATTTTCAAAAATTGTTAAGAAAACACAAACTACCCACTATTGAATTTTTTTACGAGATCTATGTGTTATAAATTCCTCATTTTTTTAATGTCTCTCTGGAGTGCATACACGTACCATTTCCCATGTAAAAGGGCTGGTATTTTCTGGCAAATATCTCGGAGAGTAATGTGGTAAGGGGTTGAATTTTTAGTGTCAATAGAAGGGTGAAATATTTTTCTTTAAAATGAGACGAAATTCATTGAATTCTTAGTGAAGTGATATTTCGCTTAAACTACCTTGAGCCATTCCGAAGGAGATTTAACTCCTATTATTGCGGAGATTATTTTCGATATCTTTTTGTTTTTAGCAGTTGTCACAAGTTCGAACAAGGAAAATGTTATCATACTGGTTTTATATTTTCTAGAACCATTTAAGATTAATAAATTATCATTCTCTTTCGGGAGAAGATATTTTCTAGTTAAGTAATAGAACTCATTACTTGGTTAGCTACGCTTTCTTCGTTAAAAGTTTTTGAGTCAAAGATCTGTAGCTTATAACTAAATACCTCATAATTCATGACCAACTTTATCAAATGTATCTTTCTTGGTTTATTTTTTCTATCTCCTTGAAATTTTTCCAATGCTTGATCATCATTGCCTTTTTGCTGATCGTTTGTTATGGTTTATATCGCTTTTTTGTTCTTTGTGGAATATGTTGATTGATATATTTACAATTGCTTCCTAGCACAAATTATGCTTGGAGCATATTCGATGTAATCATGTAATTATTCATGTCATGATGGAATGCGACTTATTTGTTTTCGTTTGGTGATCCCTCATTACAATTAAGTGTGCACAGTGTTGGTTTCATGGTTTACTTTTCATGTAAATTTCTTTCTGATCTTAGAGGGCATCACGTCCAAGATCAATAAATTCATTTCCATTCGTTCATTCAGTCATCCTTACCCAATGCATTTTTGCTCTTTAAGGCTATTAGGAAGTAATTGAAATTATAAAATATTAAGACTGCTTTTCAAGGGGTATTTTATTGTGCAAGGGAATGCATCAAAATCCTTCATGACGGAAATTGTACCGTGTATTAAGGCGAATTGAATGATTGCCTGAATAACTGAACGAAAAATATAATGTTCCAATTTCATTCATTTTCTTGTACATTCAATGGTGCATTCATTTGTACATGTGTGAATTGCGGGTGACTCCGTAAAAGTGGAACTCCGTGGCTAGTCCCGGATAGCTTGAAATTTTTCAAATTAGAGTGAACGCCTCTCTGTGTTCAATGTTCGATCTTTCCTCGTGGGCAGTGGCGCTAAGCGCTCAGTAGCGACTGATTGTTACATTGTATGTCCGGCAGGCGATTCGGCTCACGCCGCAGGATTACAACTTCCGCCCCCGGTTTGCAAGCTTTCGCTTATTACCGAGGACAATGGAAGAGGTGGGAGGAAAGGATGGGTAGGGAAGGTTAGCGAAACCACTGCCCCTTCGAGACCGACACCAATGAGGCGGATTGAGGTCAAAAGGACCTCAAGGGCCTCCGCCTCCCCGAAGTGCTCGTATTAGTTTGGTTCCCCCAAACAACTGAGACGAGTAACCGTCGGCTCCGCTTTCGCTAGAGCCTACCGCACATCTCTGCGTACCGAGAGAGCCTGTTGCCCAAATATTTGGGATTAGGTATCCCTCTGATTCGCTTTTTGGGTTGCCGCCGTGCGGTCTGCCGACTTACGTCATTGGAGTGAGGATCACCGGACCCAATGGAGGGTCAAAACGGACCAATTTTGGTCAAATGTGTGAGTACAACCCACTCCTCAATAGGTCCCGACAACCCAGCGGTATGTATGTCCGGCAGTCGAGAACATCTAGTCCCGTAAAAGGTCACAAAAATCCACAGGGGAAGAGGACGCCTCGGAAGCTTAACTGGCTAAAGTACTCGGCCGGTAATCGAGGGATCCGGGTTCAAGGCGGATGATTTTTTCTCTGTGGAAATTCGCACATAACGCAGCACTTAATTTAGCCTTTAATAATTCACTTTTGGTGCCATAATTTATTAAAATTGTTGGAGAAAGTGAGTTTGCTCATACTTATTGTTACTTTCTCACTCAGATTAGGTGTATAACTTTGGTTGCTATCTGGTTTCAATGATAGTAATGGATAATTGATATTTTTGCTCGGTAGTTATGACAAGATAAAAATTACGTCCTACAAATTTTAATGAATAGTAGTATATACTTAATTTTGTGGCATTTGTCTTTTTCATTGCATACATTAGCTTTTTGCACAGGTATTTCAATAATTCTAACGATAACATTTTGGGTTAATCAGATCTTTGAGTCTGTTATTTTTGCGTGCAGAAATTAAAATTGATTCTTTTTATTGCATTATCTGAAAATGACAATGGCTGAGCTCTGCCTTTTTACTGAAATTATTACCAAAAGATTCTATGTGTCACATATTGAGAAATTTTGCCCACGTTTATGCTGTCACGTTTGTTACAGGGCATGGAATAAACGGCATTACTTTTCGGGTAACAACTATCAACGCAAAACCTTTGTTAAATGTGAGTGAACTTCTCGGTAATGTACTAAATATTTAAATATTTCTTTAGAACTCCGATGATGAAGTATAAAACTGCCAGTCGTGTTGTAATAAAGATGTGGAAAATTATATAGTTATTAATCTTCAAGAAGTGTGTCACAATTCTACAAAGATAATTCACTAACCGTCAGTCTCTATCTGTATATTTTACTGTAATCCAAATATCTGAACATATTACCAACCAAATCACGTCTGAATTGAGAAGCAATTGGACCAGTTCATCCATGCAACAATACAGCCAAGTTAATTCTTTCTCTGCATATCACATGGTTACCTTAGATAACTTTCAAACTTTATGTTACAGGAATCAATTAAATTCCCTGATTTCCAATCATTGCATTAACAAATGATGTGGTACGAAGTCACTCGCACGGGTGCATATACACCAGGGTTGAAATTCCCTGAGTTGGTCTCTGTCATTCTTAAATGCCAATGGAGAAACCCGCTATCACTAGTGCGTAGAAAATTCACGCATTCCAGTATTTCTCTTCGCGTAAACTTTAAGTTTTATCACCTCCGTCGCTCCAACAACGCGGGGAGATAGTGAAAGGGTAAATATTTTCCATGGGGTTTTTAGTAGCCCCATGAAATAACAGTTTCTAGTCCGGCGTCTTAAGAATTATGGAGGGACGAGCCTTCAAACAGATTGAAATGGACGAGCGTAGATGATGGAGGACCGCGGTAGGCTGTTCTATTAAGGCTATGATTTACCTATTCGGAAATTTCTCCTCGTCCGCCTGCATTTCCCTCATCCGATCTCACTAACCAACCAAGTCCAAAGGTCTCTCTTCTCAGGCCGAGTACACCTCCGTTCCACAAATGCCAAGAACGGATTCCAGAGGGGAGCAAGAACTTACAACACCATCGTCCGGCAAAATTTATAAAGCCTTTTCACTCTCTATTTATGACTCAAAAATATAATATCCTGAGGGACATTCCACGCCACTTCCAGCAACGAGCTCTCCTCAACTTCATCGACTTATACCAAATTTGCAGGACCCATTTCAGTTGTTTTATGGTAGTGGAACATGAGTATGTCCGGATAGACATAAAAGTAGACTAAACGCCGTGGGTATGAGTTATCTGAGGAGTGTTTGCGGTCAGGCTACTCCAGTAATGGACTAATATGAAAGGAGTGTGCTTCGTTGGTTTGGCCATGTTGAGAGAATGGATGAGAGTCGAATAACGAAACAGATATACGAGAGTAGAATTACTGATGCGAGAGGTAGAGGTAGGCCGAGAAAACTGTGGTTGAGGAAATTCTTAGGAGGAGGAATATTAGGAGTCCAAAAAACAGGAGGGCGTGTATGGATCAGTGTATTGGGGTAAATGAGGCAAAAGAGGTTTGCAAGGATAGGTCAGTATGGAGGAAATTATTGAAGCAGAGTTGGGTGTTCAAATATGTATTTATGAGTGAAACTTTGTTACTGTGCCTACAACGGAAGGGATCGGCGTGATTGGTATATATATTTCAGTTGTATGTACTTCAGTTTTTCTTCATTGAGTTATTTATTGAGGTTTTTGCTCAAATAATAAAAATGTGTATAATTTTGTCCAACGTATCAGATATTTTTAATGCTTTTATTCTTTATTCTTTATTGATCATTTATTGTTTTCTCTTTCGTAATGGTGTGCATGGGATTGATAACTCAGGATACAATTCGCACGAGTCCATGATATTTTTTAGCTCATCGACCCACTTTTTTTGCAATTATTATGTGTAATCTGTGAGGCCAGATTCCAGATAAACAAAGGTTTCATGGTTTTGCGTGATGTTGAAGATTATATCTATCTAGTTTCGAGTTAACTATAGTTAATTTGCAGCTTTGATAGATATATATAAGAATTGTATGCATTACACTGAGTCCTTTGGTTCGAACATGAGAACTTTTTGAGGGGCATTTACTCTATCTAATTCTTAATATAAAAACTCTTTTCTTCCATTATGTCGTCTATTCAAGGGCTTCGATGGAGATATTTGAATGATTTACTTAGGTTTTGACGGCACTTTTATGTGCGTTTTCCTACCGCGACATTTTTCTTTGAAGAAGTCAGGCTAAATCCCAAGTGATATCTCATTAAAGATATGTACTCATCATCCGTACGGGAAATTTTGTAATTTTATCGTTTTATTACATACGAAGACGTTTTTTTTAACTTTCATACGCCGTTCTACAAAGTTGCACGGAGAGGATAGCATTCATGATTTGTTACTTGAATTTTTATCTAAGTGTTAAAGAGTAACAGCCTAAAACTTGCCCCAAATAAGGATGTATTATTAATTTTATTATTCATTCCTGGGTCTTTCCGCCTGCATAGACGTCCAGTCTTGACTATCTAATTCCCCAGCTCGCGGCAACGGCTCCATTCCTCTGTCCTAGGAGCCCGTACCTTTCACCAAGCCGATCCTTCTGCATCGTGTGTTCAGGACGCACAAAGGTCATGGCTACAAGTGGTCCGCCTTGAGGAGGCTGAGTAATGTCTTCATATTCCTCGGCTCAGGACCTCACATTGATCATCTTCGGAAAGAGACGCTCACTTTACAACGACGCAATTATTGCTCTTAAACAGAAGTGATATTTCGTAAGTCCAAGTTAGACCACTGCGGCAAATAGTGGGAATGGGACATTTCGACGCGGCCGTTTGGGCGCGAGTGGTTTGGGCGCGAGTCGTTTGGGCGCAGGAAATATCGATACCCACTCGGCTGGTAACCATGCTTTCATGTTTTATGACTAGTGGTTGTATTATTTAATGCTTAAAATAAAATTGAATATGTTACGTCAGGAGTTTAGCTAAACAATAAAAGTCGATATTTAAAAGCACTCTTATAACAATAGGTAAATTAAGTAAATAATGCTAAATGCTGAAGTAGGGAGATATTACAATAGACTAGGAACTAATAAAATAATCCCCAATACTTGAGTAGGAACGAAAAATTGAATAAAGGTCTACAATGAGATCGTTTACTTTAAGTACATGATAAGTGAATAAAATCCTGAAGTGCTTTTTTTTGCTGCCGGAAGGGGATGGCTCCGAACCACGTAGGAAAAGGGAAGGAAAGGGTACTAGGATTGGTCTAGGTAGGGACAGTCCAAAACCCGGTCACAATCAGTTTGACGGCGTAATGAACCATAAAACCTGGTTTTACTCTTTTTGGCAATTGAAGCCCGATGTCCGCTTTATAAGTGAAATCAGTTCCGAGCCCCATCCGCCGTAGTCTGTGCCTTTCTACATTCGCCAGCAGCCATTCACACCCCCTTAAACGAACAGAGAAAGAGGCTTGTTTCCTCGGGTCACCCCCGCCACACGGGTCGGTTGGATCGGTTGGATCCTTGGAACAAGTGACTCCCGCCACACGCAGGAGGCGCAAGTGACTCTGTTATCATCGGGAACCACGAGGAGGTCGTTGGAGCGGCCGCTTGCTCATCGAAGGCTCCTCTCCTCAATGAAATGAGTCGATTCCTTCGCGAGCTTCTCCCGATAGACACAAATTGGGAGGAAACTTATGTTCCATGAGTTAAGGGCGCCGCATACTTTAGGCTATGCTGTAGCTCATGCACAAATTGTAAAAAAAATGGCGCCACATGTTCTACAAGTTTTTGTACTACACGGATTGGCTGCTCCACTCACTAGTTACTACCCTTCGAGCTGTCGCATGGACGAGTGGAAGGTGGTGTTAGAACACTGGCCGCGTAAATTTATCAAGGAAAATCTTTTGTTAATTGTAGTGTAGTTTGGGAGTGCTTGTAGTGGAGGTCAGTCATTACTATGGTCTCTCACTGTGCGTGGAAATAACGAATTTTCGTACCTATCTGTTCGTTAATATGCCTTTCTTACTTTATCGCCCTTGTTCGGGGTTCGTGAATATCGGACATAGTCCTCAGCGTAACCTTGACGGCAAAGTGATTTTGAAGCTTAGATTCACATATAGGGTGAATCCATGGATCTTTCTTTAAATGAGATGTTATCTCCAGACCTTAAGGCAATTGGAACGAGAAACATCCCCAAGTCATAATGGAGACCGTACTCAAATTTTACGTTTTAATTTCAGCAGCTGTGGGAAGCATTAATTAAATAATGCATTATGAATGAAAATTTTATGCGACTGAAATTCTAAGTAATTAAATAAAAATATCTAAATAAGTCTTTAACATGACTAATTTTTAATCGCAGTACTTTTTAAACTACTTCACAACCAAAAATTTTTATTGATCCTGAAAAAATTATTGCAGTGACAATACGATTTCTGCTCAAAAACAGTTCGGAAATTTCGGAAAGAAGGAGGGGAAGGGAGTGGAGGGAGAAGGGAAAGGCGTTGCAGTGTGGTGTTATGGGTAATGGGGCTGGTAGGAAGGGGTGGGGGAATCCCTTCCCTTCTTTCCCCTCCTTCCTCTTATTTTGTATGTCTACGCATGTGGAATAATATTTGTTACCTGAAGATATCGTTATGTGACGAAACCCGGGTCGTAAGCAATAAAGCTATGTAGTGGACCATAACTAGAGTATTTTAATTACCGATATGGAGGGGTTCCACATTGTCAAGTCTGAACTTATTAGTTAAATTTCAAAAACAGTTGAGAAAACATACAAACTTTCACTGTAATTTTTTTCAAAGAACCATGGAACTGGCCGCACAGTTACTTCGACGGAGTGGAATATGAGTTACCTCACCCGTTAATGATCACACCATTGTGTGAAATTCACAGTGGAAAAATCATTCGCCTGAAATGGGAATCGAACCCATATCCCTCGATTTCGCGCCGAGTGCTCTAGCCAATGAAGCCACCCCGGCGTCCGCTTCCACTGTGAATCTCATGGGGGCTTTATGGAACAAGTTGTCCTCACAGGTAACGTGCATATGATACCAGAGGTACCCGTATGCGAGCGCTAAGCGCCACAGTCCATGGGGTAAAGCCCAACTTGAAACAGAAAGGTGTTTACTTTGGAAATTTTCAAAGAACCACGGTACTAGCGCGCAGTTACTTCAACGGAGTCACCCGCTAGTGATCACACAATTGTGTGAAATTCACAGTGGAAAAATCATTCGCCATTCGTAAGTTTTTTACGAGATCTAGTTGTTAGAAACTCCTCTTTTTTTAAATTAGGTCTCTTTTGGAGTGCATGCACGAACCATTTCCAATGTAAAAGGTCTGGTATTTTTACTCAAAAATCTCGGTAAGCAGTTCTGTATGGGGCTGAAATTATCTTAGAAAGGGAGAGATATTTTACTTTAAAATGAGACCAAATTCATGGATTTATAGGTGACAAGATATTTCACTCAAACAACCTTCAATGAAATATGTCTGGAGATAATTTTATCTCGGCCCGCCTTTCATTTTTAACTCTGCGATTTTTTTTAACTTTTACTTCAATCATAACACTTTCTCGGCCCTAATTAATTCTCGACTTGGCCTTCCTTTGAACTTTCTCTGAGGCTCATCCCATCCATCTTCCCCACATTGTAATCATTATCAACTCATTGTTTCTCACAGCTACATTTTAATGTGAGCAGGTTTCCGAAAAGCAGCTTCGAAAACGCAAGTGATAAAGAGGCTGAACGACTAACACGTCGGCGGATTATGAAAACATTACTCGGTGTTATATTTAGTTTTTGATATCGAATCCAAACTTTAGACTAAATTATATTGAAGTATTTTTTTCGATTATTGGACTTGTAGTGACACCTTAAACCTCGTTGTCAACAATTACGAGGTGTGGTAAAAAAATACGGTGAATGAATTTTTACAGCAGCAACTACTAACGCTACATCTATTTCAACTAGTATGTCTCATACCCTCATGTGTTGAGACAGGCAGTGACAAGTTTGAACACGTTCTGGCTTGTCAGTCAGCTTCTAGAGCCGCTACAGTGAGGTCGTGTTTGCCGTGTCTGTCTTGAAACATGGATCTTGAACAACGCATTAACATTAAGTTTTGTTTCAAGTTGAAAAAAGTGCCAAAGAAGCTCACAAAATGTTAAAAATCTGTGTATGGTGATAATGTGGTAACTTTGAAGACTGTTTACAAGTGGTATGAGCGAATTAAAAGTGGAAATTAGTCGGTTAAGGACGAGGAACGGTCAGGAGGTCCTTCAACCTCAAAAACAGATGAAAATGTGCAAAAAGTGGCCAAAATTGTTCATTCAAACAGGTGAATGACTATTCGAGAGCTTACTGAAGAACTTAATATCTCATGTCCGGGTCCGTGCAAAGCATTTTAACCGATGATTTGCAAATGAGACGAGCGAGTGCCAAATTTGTCCCCAGACTTTTGTCTGATGGACAAAAAGAAAATCGTGTTTCATTTTGCACGGAATTGAAGGATCGTCTTCATTCAGATTCGGACTTCATGGCCAAAATTGTTACCGGAGATGACAGTTGGGTCTATTGCTATGATTCTGAGACAAAAATTCAGAATTTTGAATGGAAAACCAGTAACTCACCTCCCCCTAAAAAGGCATGTCAGTCAAAGTCAAACATCAAGGCCATGGTCATTGTTTTTTTTTGGTTGTGAGGGCATAGTGCGATCAGAGTTCGTTCCAAGGGGAACAAATGTAAACTCCGAATTTTGCGAGGGGGTACTGGAACTTTTGCAAAACGGTGTGAGAAGAAAGAGACCTAAAACATGGGCCAACGGCTTTCTTCTTCATCACGACAACGCGCCGTGCCACAAGTCGCTATTGATTTGCAAGTTTTTGGCCGCTAGAAGTCTTCTCGTCTGTCCAAATCCGCCTTACTCACCAGATTTAGCACCATGCAACTTCTGGCTCTCCCCAAAAATGAAATATGTACTAAAAGGAAAATGTTTTTTGACACCATTCCTGCCATTGAGAAGGCCACGACAGAGCAGCTGAAAGCCATTCCGAAAGAAGCCTTCCACAAATGCTTCCAGTCACGGATTCATCGTTGGGATAAGTGCATTGCTAGCCAAGGACAGTACTTTGAAGGAGATTAATTCAAATTTTATGTAAACTTTTTACTTTGTTTTTAATAAAATAATTCACCGTATTTTTTTATCACACCTCGTATAATAAAGAGGAATATTGTTCTTTGTTCCGATGAAGCTCCGTGCACATTTTATCGAATAATTTATAAAAGTATGTCATGTCTTAGAGAGCCTCGTGATAAAAATAGCAGTGAATCGCCCCAAAGCCGTAACATTAAGATGAAACCTTTATGAATTTTATTTATGGATAGCACTAATGAGAAAACTTACAAAAGTCTCACATAATTAAATTTCAATAATCAGAAACCAAAAGGGAATATTGCAATTGATTGATGGAAAAAAGAGGTAAATATTGTGTCAATACTAACTTAAGACGTTTATGTATAAAATATAAAGTGTTTACTGTTGAAAAATTTAAAAAAATGGATAATTATAACAGAAAATTGTCTCAAAAAAGTGTTTCAAATTCCATGTAAAAACACTTGTATGCTAAAAAGAAATTCTCCTGTGTTGGAAACATATAATTATTATGACTTATATGGTAAAAGGTCGGCAAAACATTGCGTATCAAACAAACTCAATTGTATATTCAATCATCTAAAAGACCTAAAAGGGATAGCCGAGGCGAAGGAAAAAGTAGAAGCATGATTAATTAATGAAATTTAAAAATTTTAATTAGGGATGGGCAGATCCATGTTTTTTTTTCGGATCCAAATCCGGATCCGGATCCTTCATTTCGGATCCCGGATCTCAGTCCTTATTTTCGGATCCTTGGATGTATTCAAGGGTATATACAATTCACAAATGATAATAGAATTTAAGCCTTGGAGACTTTATTAATAATAAACAACATCAGGTTTAAAAATGTTAAACTTAAATATTAAACTAAAGACAATGTCGATGCCAAAATAATGCCTTGATTGTTGTCACGTTTATGCAATGACTGTTGTCATACCACATCTTGAGATTTTATTCTTGAGAATAATGAGATGGATAATAAAGGGTGAATTTGATTTACATTCAGCAAAAGCCGGTTGTCGAATGAAGTACATCAACAGCATTCTATTTGTTCGGCAGAAAGCCGCCGATAGCCGACGACAGCCGGCACTTCAATCGCTTAAAACTCTCTGATGCATATCTGATTTACTGTAGTTTTTGGATCCGCAGTGTCAGTGTCTCACCCCATGTAAAGATCTGCAGATCTTTGGATCCGCAGATCCGATCCGACCATCCCTAATTTTAATTCAAAACTTGTAATCGATTATGCTCATATATCAATGAATTTGCTGAATATAGCCAGATTTATTGTAACTAGACCATTGAAAATTGTTGTTCTATGCCATTCGTAATTGTAATTCGACATTTCTTTACATGCCGCTTTGTTTTCACGATTTGTGGAACTTTCTGACAAGTCATTTGGCTTCGAAGGACCAAGTTTGTGCATGAAATAAAGGAAGCAATTATAAACGTGTGCTTACACAAAAATTGCTCCAACCGCATTAACCCCCCTTGGACTTGGCGGTCGGAAGGAAAGCGGGTCGAGCCCGCGATGACGGGAGTTCGAAGCGACGGAGCGTTCGTTAGCCGTTCTCCGAGAAGATCGTCTACCATTGCAGCGGACGAGCCTCAAAGAGGCGCAAACGACCGTGCCTCAACTCCCGGGGCGATCGGAGAGATTGGCCTTGACACGTTAAAACTACATCCTCTTAATTTGACAGCTCGCTTAAACCAATCGGCGGTGAGAGAAACGATGTCCGAGGGAAAACAAAAGAGTCTTCACGAGCGAAGATGACGTTGATGGAAAGGGTTTCGTCCTATTTCCCCCCAGGGGTCAACCTCAATCTCCTCCTTTTTCAAGTAACCATTTAAAAAACTGGGAGAGTACAAAGGGTGTCTCATCGTAAGAACAATCTCTCCTCCGTAAATGCGCTCGAAAAGAACGGTGAATCAGAAATGAGAGACTTTTCAAGCTTTTTGTCTTCATGGTGGTAGCGAAATTTGTTGGCATTCGAGAAGAATGCATTTTTCAGTGGATGAGCCCATTTTCTACGAACTGGCCATGTATTACCCCGAGAAACGGGCAGGAGTAGTGTGACCCGGGTGAAAGGGTACAAACGAAACTTCCGGCTCGCATGAGCAGACAAATCTGCCGTGGCTGGACATAGCATCAAGCACGACCACGCCATCCAATGGGACAAGGCAAATATTCTTCGACACGCAAGCCATTTCTAGGAGGTACTCACGAAGGAGGCTATTGAAATCAGGCTGGAGGAGAATAATTTCTTCAGAGATATAGGATACCAACTCAGTAACACCAGGTGCTCAGGAACAGTGGAGAGGTCAGAAAAAGATGGGCAGAGTGTGGTGCCTCTTGACCCTATCACCAGGCCTACATATTCCGGTACCCTGGAAGTCGTGATATTCTGCCATGAAGACGATGGACGAATCGGCCTTCGGAATGTCGGAAAACTTGGAATCTCTCTCCCGGACTTCCCGAATAGAACTTCAAAACATCACCGTCCGGAAAAGCCTCAGACCTTATTCTTCACTTACCCTGAACTTACCCGGGTTGGAATTGGATTGGATTTTGGGGAGGCGACCGACAGCTAAGGTCATTTGCGTCATAGGTACAGGTAAGCGAGGAAGGGTGGATAGAAACCCGGCGTCGGCATCAGCTTGCTCTTAACGAAAGGCGCCAAGGGGACCATGGATTAACGTCTCATCCGACAGACAGAGTACTGTACTTTTGAAGTGCCCTTCACAAGACACCTAAGTAGGGACCGGGTTTCCTCTGAAAAACATCCTCCTCCGCAAGGATTTGAACCCTGGCCGCCCGTATGGTTAGTCAGTACTCTAGCCACCACACCAACCAGATCCCCACTTACCCGGGGAGGTGAGAGGCGGGGTTGACGAAGTCTACCCAATTGACTAATAGAGCTCCCAAGATCGATCTAAACAATATTCGCCAGCGTCAAAATTTTCATTCCGTTATTCATGAGAACCTTCTATTTACATATGTCTCTCACAGCTGATTGCATGAATAAAATGTTTAAAATACCACATGTGTGCTGAAAATCGATAGAAATGTGTGTGTGATAACCTTTCGATATAAAATCAAGGGCAACATATTGGTGCAGATATATCTATTTAGCTTTCACGTGGATCAGCTTTCCTGGCTGCGCAGGTATTCTCAACTATGCCGACGCCGGTGATTGTATGCTCATAGGTAGCTAACGGGTGAAGGTCGACAGCATCAATAATGGCGTTCTCTTCACCTGTAACCCTCCTACCCGTTCGGGGTGATCATTTTAAATTGGAAACCGATCTGAGATAAATGGGGGATAGGTGCACAGGAGGCAGAGATGAATCCACGACGCTTCTCGCTTTAGAAAGGCGTAAGAGATGTTGGATTATACGAAATGCTTCACGCGTGAGGAGTCAGAGGTCAGCGCACATGACTTTTCACACATGGCTCGATCATCTTGAATTATGCGAAAAATTTGCAATATTATATGACCGTCCCTCAATAGTGCATGCGGTGAGAGCATCTCCTAAATATTTTTTTGCCAGAAAAAGGGTTGGTAATGATCTATATTGACAAATCTCAATTGTTGGGATTATGGATGCCAGCTTTCAATCAATTTTTTTCACTATGATACTCGCCGTGAGACAAGGAACTCGTACTCCGTATCAACAGGTACACTTTAAAATGTTTTGCGCCGTTCTATTCGCTACTATAGTCTCATTTCTGCGCTTTAGATGCATTAGTTGATTAATTCAAACATGCTATAATGAAGAACGGAAATTGCGACTTTCCACTATTAAAATGATTTTAATACGACTTAGGTTTCGATGTGATACATCATCATCACGAGTGAACTGATGATATGACTGACATCATTCAACTCATGATAGTAGTACAATTAAGCCTTCCTTTGCGTCCACCTTCGTTATTTTAAAACCATTATTGGGAATACCAGGACCAAGACCGCGACGCTCCCCTTCCCTCAACGGTAATGCTTTACTAGCAGAGCACTCTAGCGGTCAGGCGCTTCCCAACCACGATAACCCCGCCAAATTTAAACCAAAGCACTGAAACCTTGAGCGTAGCTTATAACTTATATAGCTTATAACATGACCTATGCATTCTTCCGATATTGGTTCAAATGATGAAAATTCACGAGGTCTCCTGATATTTGATATTGTTTCTTAGGTTTGTTACATAATTTCCAATGAAAAGATACCAAATGGAATTCACAGAAACTTTATTGTGAATAATGATATTGAAGACACAATTTACATTATTACAAAAACTTCAACATAACATTTGAAAAAATGAAGTGGAATTAATTTTCAAACTTGGCATAAAATTACATAAATCCTCGCACAGCCTTACTATAGGACCCTAGGCCAAATTAATTAATTAGATGTTAATACAAAAGTAAGAGCAGGATTCGATCATAACTGTAAAACATCTAACCATCTTATTCACACCGTACTTACCTCGCTAAATCACTCGGGAAGTTGAAAAATGCAATTTTTTGTCTAATCTGCAGCCATAAAAATTGTTGCACCAACTGACTGAGCAATAATGTCGCCCGGGTCGCTTCTCACATTCACGACTTGCCGCCATGTTTGTTACTTTGATACGGACCATGCAGGCCGTGTGACTTTTTCCTAACGAAATCATAGCATAGTTTTTTGTTAACGAATTCACTGAGTATAAACAATTAAAATAATTTTTAATAAATTAATAACCTATTATCGTCTTATTTAAAGATCTTTTTTAATTTGCGCCTGAAGTAGATGACGCTAAAGTCACTACATACGATATATCGCAGCAAGCGACGTAGCCTTGACCAGGACGTTCTACTATAGTGCTCGCAGAGTTTCTGTGCGCTGGAGAGTTCCTCCAAGCCTAGCTGTCCATGGTAGATGAGCAGCGATTGGCTGCCGGCGTCCAATCCCGTGAACCGTTTCTTAGCTGAGTGCGCGCCGCGTGCGAATACCGTCAGTGGCAACACAAAAGAGTCTAGTCTTAGCTCACTTTAAATTATCCTACAGCGGGTACCAGGCTTTCTTTACTGAATTAAATATGGTTCGATAAATTCTGATATCTTTCCCGGCGATAAAAATATTGGTTGCTATGATAATAAGTCGCAATTTTTGTATTTGTATTTTTCTAAATGTTGGTGAAGAGGATTTAAGTTTGGTTTATTTGCCGTGTAAACACGATGACCTGCACCGATAGGGATTACTTTCTAACCACACTGCGATGACTATTTCAATCACTGCAAATTTTGACTCGATATCTATAGTAGTTTCTCGTCCAGAGTATTTCTATTCTAAAGGCCCTCGCGTCGGCAAGGCATAGCGTTCGTTTTCGCCGATTCTTTTGGGTCGCCACTTTCAGCATTCGTACGCGGTGCGCACTGAGCTAAGAACCGGTTTACGGGATTGGACGCCGGCAGCCAATCGCTGCTCATCTACCATGGGCAGCTAGGCTTGGAGGAACTCTCCAGTGCACAGAAACTCTGCGAGCACTATAGTGGTTATATACATATTTCTAGTCCTGGCGTCATTGAGGTTACATATACGGTATAACTCAAACCTCTATTGCGTCGTTAGTTTTGGAACTAGCCGAGGTTTACAGCTTAAACAACAGCTCATGTAAAACTAATCATTAAAAAAATGTTTTTCCTTTATTGCATTCAAATCACATTTATATAACTTACAACAAAATTCCCAGTCTATGCGCCAAATACTAAGAGAATGGCGATAACGTAAATTCGGGCCATCGCATTTTGATCGCCAAAAATATTGTCTTTTTTGAAATTATATATCCCAAAACCGCAGATAATAAACAAAAATCTGCACACATCAATAAAAATAAAAGCAATAAAGTTATTAAATTTATTTTATTCTGTCAAAATCGTGGAAACAGCTTTCTGCTGCGTGGAAACAGCCTTGAGGAAACAGCTATCTTAACTCAACGGACCAGACTTCTTTAATGGACAATAGGCGATCGTCTCTTTAAGCGGCCGATTTTTTCGGGCACGGAATGAATTTCCCATACATGTACGAATTGTAAATTTCCCCTCCCTTCAGTAATCAGCTGCTAAAGTTGCCATTATCTCAAGCCGGAGGTGGCCACATAATACAGGCTTCACTTTACATCGAAACCTAGCTCGCATTAAAGTTATCTTATGAGTGGAAAATTGCGATTTATGTTCTTTATTACACTAAGATTCCATCATTCCATGTCTGATACTTCTCTTTTTGCAGATAAATTATAATCTGAGCATTTTTCTCCATAGGCTAGGGGCTAGGGTTGTCGATATTAAACCATGGCTTTTCCTTAATGGAATCCTAGCCATTTAATTTCTTTCGTCGCAATGAATCGCAGTACAGCCACTCCTAAATATGTTTGAAAACTGTTTAAACTTCTTCCTGTAGTTTATTAAAATGCGTTTTATGTTTCTTCAAAAAGTGATGATGCATATGGACCACATACAAATGGCAGAAGAAAATATCAGTGAATTGTATGGAGATTTATATAATATTTCCCCGATTTAATCATTCGAGAAGGGTAGTCGAGAGTTTTATCTTAAACGGTTGGCAAGCCTTTCAGTTTCCCTTCCTCATTTAAATGAAGAACGGAAATTTTATCGAATAAAAGTTACATTTAATGATTTTACACACTGGACTTATACCTGAATAGAATTTATATGTCAGGATGTTAAAACACAGGTACCCAAATGAGATGCAAGTGTGACCGATGCCCTTATATGACCGGTTGGCTAAGTCTATGATTAATGCATGCTTTGAATTTCCCTAAAGACAGACGAAATTTGACTCTTAAATTTTTATAAAACCTAACTGAGCGTGGAAATCAAGCAGCGAAATTAACTTGGCATAAAAAAATTACATTTTCATTATTCCTTCCATATCAAATTCCGAAAAATAAATGCCTGAGAGAATGCTTCAAATCGTGGTACTTCTGAATCTTAAAAATGAGATACTTATGCCAATTAGACCAATTATTGACCCAAGTCGTTACTAAATCATCTTTTTTTCATCATCTCATAACGAATTATCGTAGCCGTTGCTAAGCGGTACTCACACATTTTATTTAGTACTAGCTGATTTACCCGGCGTTGCTCGGGATCATACTTCCTTCAAAACTCCTTGTACAAGAGGTGAGGAGTTAGTAAGTAGTTGTGATAACAAACTACATTTCAAGTAATTGTTTTATTTAATTAATATTTTCTTCTGCAGAGCATCTATACAATTGTGAGACAATAGTAAGTAAACAATATGACAATATCTCCCATGAACAATAATAATTATAAGTCAAATGACTGAAAAATTGACAGAATGATAAAAAATAACATGGTAAAATAAAAACAATGAAATTTGTAAAACTTGTTTAATATAGAGTAGAGAGACAATTTTTTGAAACCCTTTTCTGAAATCATACTACCTGCACAGCCAGGCTAAAAGAACATTATAGTTAAGTACATAATTCGAGTACTTACTTGTTGAGTAGCTATTCATAATTTCATTTTCGTTAATTAAGATTTGATTTATTGTTTATTTTTGTTTGTTTATTTGGTTGTCAAGGAAAATGTGTAAAAGAAAATCGATTGAAAAAGAGAGAAACTTCATTCTTTCGGGCATGATATCACTAATTTTAGTAGTATCATGCTTTCGGGTATGTGATAAAATGAATTTCAACTCTCTATCTTTAGTTAAAGTTGTTTTAAAAAGCGAAATAATTAACCGCTGCACAAATCCCAATGCTTGGCATTCCTAATCAGCTCAACTAAGCAATATGAATTCCAACAGCAATGATGGAAATCTGGTTGTCAAGCGAATATAACATTGTTGATTTCACAGAAAAATATGTGTTTCTGCAGCTAAAAACACAATTTTCAGTCAATTACGAAGTGAAAAGGATAATAATTTGAAATAATTAAAAAGTTCATTCTTTCAGACATTTAATAAAAAAATTACAACTCTCTATCTTGAGTGAAAATAATTTAAAAAAGTAAAAAATGAAACCACTGCACAAAACCCGATACGTACAGCGAACCACCTAAGGGCCCCTTTTCGGGCCCTTTATGGGCCCTGAGATCATTTTAAAGTAGCCTACAACTTTCTTCCTGCCTTAAACTATTACTCGGCAAAATTTCAGAACGATCGTATTTTTAAATTTAATAGTATTTGAAAAATTAGGTTAGGATTATTAGCTTACCCGTCGGGCGTTGTTGCGCGAAAAGTATTCGAAAGATTTAGAGGGTCTTAAGGGGGGTGGTCTTATATTTAAAAACATTTTATACCTAAAACCTTCGAAACCTTCGCAAGAGTGTACTCAACAACTTCTTAAAGTTTCTTGGCGATCGGATCAACAGTGTAGTAATGCATACAGGAAAGACATACAGACAGACATACATTCGTTTTTAAATGTATAGATTTACTTTGAGCATGCTCAAGACATCAGTTAGCTGAACCTCGTTAAAGGTGACAGACTTGTGGGATACCGGGATTAGCCACTGCATTACCCTTACGGAGCCACGTGCTAGCAAATTCTATGGGCAAATTCAAAAAACAAAAGCAAATTCTGCGGGCAAAAATAAATCATTCTCCTTGGCCGAGACTCCTGTGACCAGCATGTAAAACATTTTGGAACTACTTCTTCCTTTAAAGCCCACATCAATCCACACGGGAGAAGGTAGCTTAACTGGCAAAATCCGGGATCAAGGGATCCGGGTTCGACTCACGGTACAGGTGGATAATGTTTCTCTGTAGAATTTTGCAAATAAATTGTCAGTATTTTCATTTGACGTGCTTCGACAGATAAGGCCATTTCTCACATACCGTGTGATGTCCGCTGCTGACAGGGGCTACAGCACTCAGACCAATGGGAGTGCACCCCTCCAAATTCGAGCCGACCCCAGCAATTCTTAACTTAAGTGACCGATCATTAACCTCACTCTTCGCACTTGACTGTCATTTTTATTTTTCAAGCTCTTTGCGTGCAGCTTTTTCTTTTATCGGGTGTTCAAATGTCAATCATTTGAGATAGCTCTGAATTGGAATGAAATTTCATCCACCTTATCACCGTGTTGCTATATTTGTCCCTCAAGAGGAATCAGCTGTAGAAAAAAATAACATTGATGCCCTTTTTTTCCTGTTTGATGATCGACACATTCCATTGCAATATATTTTGAAACTGTAATTAACTATCTTAAAACTTAATTTGGAGTTTTTCTTAAATGAAAAACCTTCTAAAAAGTTCAACAGATTCAGGCGAGATATCGTGGAAGTTTTTCATAAATGTAAGAGAAACAATTGCACTTTTCCACAAAATTGTTTTAATGCGTACAACGCGTTTCGGCTCACAGAGCCATCATCAGATACAAGACTTAATTTGTTACCTGTTTGTCTTGTACCTGATGATGGCTCTGTGAGCCGAAACGCGTTGTACGCATTAAAACAATTTTGTGGAAAAGTGCAATTGTTTCTCTTACATTACTTCTAAAAAGTCATTTTTTTCAGTCTCTATTCAGTAATTGCAATTTTAAGAAAGTGTATAAAAGAGACAACATAACTTTGGTTGGCCAAAAAATATTACCTTTGGAGCGTATAAACGAGGCTTTAAATGAGGTCGAGAAGTAAGAAATAAGTTTTGGACATATAGGAAGAGTTTCATCAAGATAAGTCTTAACATTTTCCGTCTTGTGGTAATCATTGTCCAAGGATTTATGTTTTCAGCGAGTCGTATTAATTTGTCCCTAAAATCCCATTAAATTGTCTCCTTGAAGAGTTCATGTCAGTTTTGCATCGAGTTTGTTCCTGAAGTTCGTTGCGTAGAGCGACGTCAAAGCGGTATTGAATTAATGCTTTGATTCCTCCCTTTGAAACCGTAAACGTGTTAAATTCTAGAGAGCTTTCCCCTGCTCAACCCACTCAATTGAACTCTTACTGCTCCTTCTGAGGTGCAGCAACAGGCTTCGAGAAAGCAATTCGATTGCATTGGGGAGATAAGCGGTTAAGGACAAAATTTTCCTTTTAAAGAACCTTGATGAATTAGTTTTTCTGAATGACATGGAGATGTTTCACATCCTTCAACGCTTCCTTCGCATCTTTTACTGTCGGAACAATGATACTATCCCACCCTCTCTTGGGTCATGAATAATAACCGTGATATTGATCGTAACTACATCTCTGAATACTCGGTGAGAACTCTGGCAGGTGTCTGATTTATGGCGGTGTTTTATTTTAGTCTGCTGGAAATTGGTGAAACTTGGCATATAACTTCACATTATGAGAGAAATCTCAAGGGGAAAACTGCCAAAACCCTGTCGTCGGCGAATTAGTTCGAGAAGATTTTGTAATTTGGTCAGTGTTCAAAATTTTTTGAAATCCCCGAAAATGATATATTGAAAACATTAAGACCATTCACAACTATAATTGCTCATCCTAATATTGAGAAACATGCATCTACATCTACAGCTACGTAATACCCTGCGAGCCGCCGCATGGGCGTATGGCAGGGGGTGTTAAGTCACCAGCCGTGTAAAGATGTATGTTTTTGGGAGATGAAATGGTGGCATGTATTATAGGATATTTATTTATTTATAGCATATTTAGTGGAGCTCGATATTTATTGTGGTCGCTCATTGTTCGCGGAAAGGACGAGTTTTTGTACCTATCTACTCGGCAGTGCATCTATCTTATTTCATCAGTTCCGTCAGACCTAGAGATGCAGTGAAGAGTCATGATAATATTCTCTCTGTCGCTCTGAAAAATATCAGTTCTGAATTTCTCAAGCAACCTTAGCCTAGCGTGTAGCCTCCGAGTCTACAGGGGCTCCCACCTTTATCCCTCTAAAAGTTGTAAAACACTATATTCGCTCGTAGCAGTTTTTAACGAAGCGCGCTGCTCTCCTTTGTATTTTGTTATTTTTTTGGTTTAATCTTTATGACCAGGTTTCTAAATGCTCACGGCGTATTCGAGGTGTGGCCTAACCAGAGCGAAGTAACATCTCTCTTTGATGTTTTCATCCGAGGACCTTCCTATTATACCTTTAACAAAGCCTAGTTTCTTTAATGCAGAGCCACATATGTTTTGAATGTGTAATCCCCACGATATGGGAGAATTTGGCATATAACCTTCCTCTATGCGAGAAATCTCAAGGGAAAAACTGCCAAAACCCTGTCATCGGCGAATTAGTTCGAGAAAATTTTGTAATTTGGTCAGCGATCATAAGTTTTGAAATCCTCAAAAATGATATATGAAATACATTTCGCCAATTCACAACTTTAATTGCACTTCCTAATATTGAGAAAGATACATAATGAATGTCCAATCATAGCATTTTTAAATGGTATGGTAAGTCACTCGCAGGGATGCATATATACCAAGGGTTGAAATTCACCATGTCAAAATCATTCGACTTGACCGGCATTCGCCTAGAAGGAAGATTTCTTGGTGGTGTAAGTTGATATTACACCTGACCGACAATTGGGAGGACCAGGGTTCGAATCCAGGTCAATTCAAATGATTTTTTCGTGGCGAATTCCAACCCTTGGTTTATACATAATGAAATTCAATCGTTCTTAAATTTACTGAATAACTTCTCTCTTTTAAGCTCTTGCAAACGGAGTAAATCATGCAACTTTGCAAATAAAGTTTAAGAGATGTTATATGTGGGAAAATACGGCTTTTTTTAAATACACGATTGCGCTTGATCACAATTTTAAAAGAAAAGTTACATTAGCACCTCAATATTCCTTTGTGTTTTTACTTCTTCTACATGAGTACCTTTTTTCTTTCTAAAACGGATAATGAATCTGATGCAGCCCAGTTCAGCTTTCACAAGCTGATGATAGAAGTAGAGTAGCACTATTGATTGAAATCCAATAGGCAAGGAGAAAGCCTATTTTTATGCGGAATAAATAAAAGAAACATTCGTGGTTTGTCTCTGCGTCAAAAGACTGCTATCGTACGTCGATAAACCGTCGGTATTCAAAGAAAATTAAAGCATGGACAAATATATATATGAGAGATTGTATTGTTTGTTTGGGACAGTGGCGAATGCACATCTAATTACTATATGATTATCAATAACTTATAGATTTCGTGATGCTAAATATGAGGGTAATTTAGGATTACAGCAAGAGTCAGCGAACCTTCATGGCTCCTTACTATAATTAATGGTTTTAAAAAATTATATACACGATACAACAGTGAAGAAAACCAAAGAATACTGTTTAACGATATACTTAGCGACAACGTCACTAGAATTTCCCTAATCATAATTTTAATATTACTTATTAATATTCATTTTACATTCAACTTTGCTCCACGAGGTTATTACATAAATGTTTCATGGCACGAGCGCACAGCAATATCATTATCATGCACACAAATTAAGGATACATATGCGAATATTTCAAAACTACACTCACGATCAGATAGTGTTGGCACAAGACTACGAAGATCTACAGTATATGACTGGAAAACTAATAGAGGAATATCAAAAATGGATATTGGAGGTGAATTTGTCTAAGACACAATATATGAACATTGGCGGAGTGAGGCAGGACCTGATTTTAGAAGATGGGGATAAAATAGCTTACGCTGATTGCTATAAATATCTTGGAGTAAAAATTACTGATGATGCTATATCTGATGACTGACCTTAGATGAAGCTATATCAGACCAGGGAAGAAGGGTTTATTAGGCTATTAAACAGCATCCTGTGGGACCCACAAATATCGAAAGCAAATAAAGCAAGAATATACAATGCCATTTTCAAAAGTATAATGACGTATGGATGTGAAGTCTGGCCTATAAAGGAACGCACTAAACAAACATTAAAAGCTACTGAAATGGATTTTTCGAGACGGTCTGCGGGACGATCAAGGATAGAAAGAGTTACAAATGACAGAATACGACGGATAATGAAAGTCGAGCACTATATAATGGAGGACATCATGACCAAGCAGCTTATCTGGTACGGGCGTGTAAAGAGAATTAACGAGGATAGACTACCAAGAAAGATCTTGGAGCTAACAATGCAAGGGAAAAGGAGAAGAGGAAGACCTAAGAAGAACTGGAAAGAGGGAGTGGACGAAGAAATTAGAGCGAGAGGATTGGAAGAAGATATATGGAAGTACAAAGAGACTTGGAAGCTAGAAATCGGAAGACGTCAGATGACGCTATGAACCGATCCTACGACATACATACGTACTCACAAAAATGGATTACATTCAAGGCCCTTCTACGTTCATGATCAGACCGTTCAGCTAATTTCAACGAGTACTTCTAACCATCTTCCGAAACTAATTTTCTGCGCGTAGGCCTTTTCACGACTTCATCTATGAATTTAGGTCATGATCGTGCTATGAGAAATATAAATGCAAACACCAGTCTATGAACGAATTGAAGTAGGTAATTAGTAATGAAAGGGCGGAAAAATAATGATGTACAAAAAATTGCAGGGATTTGGCGCCCATGATATCGGTGAACTTATTTATCTAATAAGCTTAGTTGTAACCCGTGGTTTGGATTATATTTATTAAAAGCCATCAATTTTCAACCACTAAACTTGCATTTGCGGATTTTGGGGGAGAGATTTTGCCACTTGTGGATCTAAGCAGTTAATGAAACTTTCTATCGGAAGTGATTCGAGTAAAGGAGGACATTTTCTTCGGTTGAGATGCTACAGGTCCATATATACTTAACAGATCATTTACTCTCGACTCCGCATGTGGAAATTAACAGATCTTCCATAGCGAGAAATGGAATGGCACCAACAGTTACTTTTTTTATTAGTTTCTTTAAGCGTCGCGATCCAATTCACCCATTCGAATTTTTGTTAGTGTGGCCATTGACATCTTGAGAGAGCCATTGATGTGTGAAATAATATTAATGTATTTGAGTGCAAGTGTTGGTACGGCAGGTTAGACTTCCCTGATGACAACGCTGCCGCTAATGGTTTCGACGTTTAAACGCTATACTAAGATCTCTTGATATCTTCATATTTTATAGATTTTTAGGATGAAATGGAGGATAATTTTACATTTGAACCCCAAACATAATCTCTAAGACTCTCTAAGACTCTCTAAGACAAATATCTCTAAGACTAAAAGTGAAACAAACACTGTCGAAATGACCGGTACACAAATTCGACCTTTCTAAGCATAATTATAGATTTTGTAGCGTAGCAAATCTTCAGAATCACATCTGTAGGGTTTAATTTCGTCATCTTAGTTTGTAATTACTTTCCTCTTCATTTTTCATATTTATTGTCCCCGATGTACTCATACCAGTCGTCCTAGTGGGGGCTCACAGGGTGATTTTTATTGTAGATCATTATCAAATGAGTTCTTAGTAATTTTGCCTATGTTTTTGCATCATTGGAAGCCTTATCACATTATAGATTTGCTATAGAATCCAAAGAAAGAAGTAGATACACTGTTGGAAAGTAGGATGGTAGAATAAAAACCACTCTAAAATGAACATGCATGTCTCTTTATTAATTTAGACAAGAAGACATTATGTTTAGACTAAAGATTCGACCCGATTGAAGTCTTAACATTGAGTAATAAAATTCTAGTTGACCAATGTCAATAGAATAAGATAAATAGTTGAGCAATATCTTTCCTTTGTCTCTTAAATTATTATTTACACATAAAAAACCGTAGGCTGCAGAAGATGAAATATATTCATCTGCTGACAAAAATTAACTTATTTTAAATTAAATTAAAATTATATAAATAAAATAAATAAAAATAAAATAAAAATAAAAAAAATTAAAATTAAATTAAAGATTTTTTTGTACTTTAAAAAGTTCCCATTACTTAATTTTTATCAACTTGAGCCGATTCCACCGAGTTACACCTCCTTCTTTTATGCCGCTTGTTTTGGGTTTAGCCTCAAACGCTTATATCAATTTCCTTTGGTTTTAGGCAGTCCTTAGGAGGTAATCATTGAAGGCCCATGGGAACAATATATACCCGTCGGTCACAAGCTCCTTGATCGACTTAAAGTCGATTAAAATAAAGTTCTGACATTGCCCGGCGTAAATCAAAGATAATACGAATTTTTGGTTGGCTGTGCCGTTAAATATGTAGAAATTACTTTTTCATTCCCCATGTTGGTAATTGCTAAGCTCAAAAGAGCGCAGTCAATCAAATTCCATATCTGATCCTGATACACATGGCCTAAAGTTCACCGCAGCCATTCACCAATTAATGATCACCAAAGAACATAGTCTGATAATAATTAAGATAATTGGCGCGACCAAATATTTGATGTAAAAAATGTATTCAAATCCAGCTGTCAGATAAATTAGTGATATCCCTATCCGAAATTCTAATTTTAGAACAATAATTTGTCAACACTTTAATTGATACTGGAAAATTGATTTCCTAATTAAGGTTACAATAACGTGGCTCAATAAATGAGGGGACTCATACGTTCAATTGTATCAGACTCAACTATGTGGAAGTTGATATTCACAAATGAAAAAACGACTTCGTTTTCTTCCACTGATTTATTTGTTCGGTACGACATGTTTCGACTGGTACTTGAAAATGACCTCTATGTGCCGAAACATGTCGTACCGAAAAAATAAATCAGTGGAAGAAAACGAAGTCGTTTTTCATTAGTGAGGGGGCTCATGTTTAAGTTAGCTGGAGAGATGACTCATAGTTTATTTTACATTTACTTCGTTAAAATAAAATAATTCTTATTTTCTCCCTATTATAACTTTAACCCTATTCCAAGTTCCTTCGCTTACACTCTCACCCTTGTCTTCCAATACTTCTTATACTCAACGGGTTTAATGCCAATGCTGGCTTTGGATATCCCTACTTAGACATTAGTAGTACATGCTCTTTCCATCTATTTTTCTACTCTAATGACCTATTTGTTTTGGAATGAACAACTATTTATTCTCTTATCGATGTGCTCCCTAATTTTTCCAACCTTGTGCACAGCTCGAAGTAATTTATTTCCTGATGGCTCTGTCATATTTCTCATTATTTTTCTATCCATTATTCTAAGCCATGCAACACAGCAGGGACTGTCGTTGCTTTCCTTAGGCAGGGTATGTTGTAGGTGCTCTGTTCATCTATTTTAGTACTCTGATAACCTACGTATTAGACTTAAAAATGAAACCACTTAGTTTTTCCCATCAATATATTTGAAACACAAATCAACCGATTTCGGCCTTTTCGGCCTAATTGATGAGGGTCACAAATCCAATTTTACCCCTAAGCTGTTACACGTTTGTGACAAGGGGGGGGAAGTTGGACCCTTATTTCAGCCACCTCCCTCTCCTTGAGATCTTTTATATAATCTGTGCTGTCTTTGGGTATTTTACTCTGTAATCTTGATAATGGCCTGAAAAGGACGAAACCGGTTGATTTGTGTTTTAAATATATTGGTGGAAAAAACTAAGTGGTTTCATTTTTAACATGAATCATTATTTCCACAAAGTGAATTCGCCAACCATTGATTTTATACGTATTAGAGGTTGAACATATTTCTTCTCTTATGGATGTATTCCTCATTTTTTATAACCTAGTACACTCTTTCACAGCTCGATGACATTTAATTTCTGATACATCTATTTGTCTTATGACTTTTATTTTTTGTCCAATTTTCTGAGCCATGCAACATAGCAGGAACTGCAATTTATTTAACCCTTTGAGTGCGGCATGACGTGATATCACGTCATGTTTGTCTTTACACTGGTGCTGATGACGTTATATCACGTCAAGGGTACCGTGACATTTCTAGCTTTCACTAGGGAACTTAACTACGCCCCCCAGTGAAAGCTGGAACACTCACGGTACCCTTGACGTGATATAACGTCATCAGCACCAGCGTAAAGACAACCATGACGTGATATCACGTCATGCCGCTCACAAAGTGTTAAAAATTCAAATATAATTTAAATGAACAATAAAATAAAATTTTGGATGAATTATAAGTCATCTACGGAGTCGTTGAGATGCCAGTGAAGGCTTTTCGGACTCTCTTTCGTGTATTTCCATCGTAAGACGACGGTTTCGATAGCATTGCAGCAATCTTCTTCAGGTCAGAAGTGAAGATGCAGGTGTTTGTGTCTGTCTTATATTGAGGCCGTGGCAATGAGAGTGCATCTGACTGAATTGAAGGGAAAAACGGCCGCAATGTATATCTACATCTAAGAAATACCGTGCGAGCCACCAGTAGGGTGTGTGGCACAGGGTGATTTCACACCAGGCATGAAGCTCTATCCCAGCTCAAATCCGAACCGCGCACGTTGCCCCGAAATGCCAGGCGCAGGCCACAAGCAGTAAGGATAACAGTGCGTGGTCAGAACAGAAACTAGGGGAGTGCTACGCACTAGAGCATGCTACCATGCAGTACGCTACTTAAGATACGACTACTGGTTATAATTACTGCGTCAGATAAGTAGTTCTGCATGGTACTAATCCATTCAAGAGCTATACCATGCCAGAAATTACCTGCGAGGATAGTTGCTAATAATGATGTTAAGATATTGAGTACAAGTACAATATAAAACAGACAGACACCTTCATATTATCTTGCGACCTGAAGAAGATGGCTTGCAATGCTATCGAAACTGTCGTCTACGACAACGGAAATACGCGGAAAAGAGCCCGAAAAGCCTCCACTGTCATAAAGTTTAGGATATAACAGTTAATTTTCAAATACCTACATTTGTCTGGAGGCGAGGAATTAATGAGGAAAATTGAGGAGACTTTCACGTGTATCTTCCCAGATAGTAACCGTAAAATTTAAAACTGGTTTGAGGATAACCAACAAATCGCTAAGGTTATTAATGAGATTTTAATCCTACATAAGATTATATCGCTTCACAATAAAACTTTTCATTCAGAAAACACGCATCGGCGCATGAAGCTCGTTTTTGGCACAAGAAGCCAAAGTCATGTGCGAAAGCCGGCTAATTATCAATTAAATTTGAGAGAAAAGCTTGGTTACGGATCTTCAGAATATACTTGTGTGACCCAAAAACGCATTTGGAGGTCAAGGGAGCCAAATTAGCTATTTGGTATCATTGCCGCTTTAGACAGAATCTTTGGAGTTATCTCCGTGACGCTATCCTTTAGATCCAGGCTTACAAGCGAAGACCTCCGGAGTCTTGACGCTACTTCCGGACATCAAAGATTCAAGTCGAGATTAAATCAGTTAGTCTCCAAGTTAATTCCTGTTTGCAAAACTGTATGTATTATTTTTCTCCTTTTTTTCAACAACGGCTTACCTCCTGCTATTTATCTATCGCTTACATCCTGCTATTTATATATCGCTTACCTCCTGCTATTTATATATCGCTTACCTCCCGCTATTTATCTATCGCTTACCTCCTGCTATTTATATATCGCTAACCTCCTGCTATTTATATATCGCTTACCTCCTGCTATATATCTATCGCTTACCTCCTGCTATTTATCTATCGCTTACCTCCTGCTATATATCTATCGCTTACCTCCTGCTATTTTATCTATCGCTTACCTCCTGCTATTTATCTATCGCTTACCTCCTGCTATTTATTTATCGCATACCTCTTACTTATCGTGATATTATTTTTGTCACAATGCTTACCGCTTGCTACCCAATGATTACTATAAGCGTGGGATAATAGTTTTCCTACACTTATAAATTTCCAGTTCACATATCTGACTCACATGGTCAACCATATAGAGGTGGCTACATGATAAAATGACTTATGGCCAGTTGCAGGAACGACACATATCTTTTCTATAAGGTTATGGGACCCATAAGCCTTGGCAACCACTCAATAAGTGTTGCAGAAACATTCGATAAATATTGTGGTTTTCTAACTTATGACGTGGAGTTCCATAAGAAGTCACGATGACGGATGCGCACTGAACCGCTTGGAGACTTAATTACTTGATGAAAGATGTTTTGAGACTAATTACCAGTTTTTTTACTCATACTGACTAATTATAATGTGCATTAGCAGTAATTCATAGGCTAAACTTTCATAAATTTTATCCGCCGGTGAAGATTAGTTCAAATACTCAAATCTATGCACAATTGGTAGATTATTTATGTAACTAGTAGGTGTGTTGCTGCAACCCGAATATTTTTGTGAGATCTAAAAAGTCATGGATGTCACAACTATTGATTCTATAACTAAATATTCTTGAAACCGCCCATTAAATGTCAATTAATTTCACTCTCATTACCTGAGAAACTTGTGTTCCGTTTGACAGAAATGACAAAATCTTTACGAGCTATTAAGGTACTTTGAGCGAAATATAATTTCATCTAGATTTCAACGAATTTTGTCTCATTTTAAATAAACATATTCCACACATCCAAAGATACCAAAATATCAGCTCCCTCTCTTACTACATTTCGAGATTTACAACAAAGAGTACCTTTTTGCGTAGGAAATGATACTTCTACGCACTCCAGAGAGACCATGTTTAAAAATGAGGAATATCTAACTCCTACATCTCGCAAAAACTTATGAGAGTGTAATTTGTACAGTATACATTGTTTACCTTGTATTTTTTATCATAGTTCATATTGTCACCACAACGGAAAGTTTTTTGTGATCCTGAAAAAATTGCTTTTTTCAGGAGCACAAAAAACTTTCGGTTGTAAAGGAGTTTGAAACGTACGGCGCGAAAAATATGAGTCTAGTTCAAGATTTACTGATATCTTTATTTAATTACTTATAACTTCAGCAATATGAATGAACATAATTGCGCCATTAATAAAGCAATATGTAATTCATGATACTTATTGCTGCTGAAATTAAAACGTGTAAGTCGAATATGGTCTCCATTATGACAAGGGAACTATTTCACTCAGACTACCTAAATTGCAATAAAATTGAAGAATCAGTAAAACGTGGAAAAAGGTATTGTTGACCTTAACAAAAATGGCATTTTAATGAAAAATCTATTATTAAATACTAAGAAATTCCTCAGAGGGGTTTCAATTGTAATAATATAAAGGCATAGATATTGATTAATAATCAAATAACGTGAGCTGACAGCCCTAAAAATGAATTGATTCAATTTTAATGGCTCTCCAGTCGGCTGCTCCATGTGGAAAAAGTCTTTATTTAAATGAATTCACCAACCTGAATATTTTGTAACGTAATTTGATATTCTAGGGGCTAAGGCCTGACATCAGCGAAAGCAGTTTGTTAAACTATGTACAAAAAGGTGAGGTTGAGTATTATTAAAACTCATACAGCCGCGGTGTAACCACTAACACATGCACGAATGTGCGGAGCCAGAATTTATTTTTGGAAGGGTGGACACCTATTTGTAGCCTCAGATTTATGATAGCGGGGCAGGAGATGAACCTCTGTGGCTCCATATTGGAGGTTTGGAACGAAATATCTCATTTAGGGGGGGCAGGTACCCCCTAAACAAGTACCTCCCCCTGGCTACGCCCATGCAAGCACGGGTGCAGTTGTTTCACCCATTTCCAAAAAGAATTATTTTCACAAAACTGCTCCACGCTACAGAAACATTTATTGAAGTGTGGCCCATCCTCTCATTAAGAGCGACTTGCTCTGCAGAGAACGTGGGTATCAATAGAAGAAGATGTATGCCCCGTACCTAATGAATATGCTGAAAACATAATTTAAAATTTTGTGTGGGTTAAGTTTCCCAAATAATACATCTGGAAAGAGACAGTGTAGAAACTGGAAAGTTCAAAAGTCATATAAAAACTTAATTAATAGTCAATTAGGGGAGATTAACACTCTCGATTTTTCTGGTGACAGTTTAATTCATTATAAGATAATTTATAGAAAATCAATCAAATCTATTTGTAAATCTATTTCGATCTACAATTTTATTAATAAGAAGTAAGAGCAATTGTGCCAATTCAGAAATTGACCCCGGGGAGTAACCATTTCACGTCGTGGATGCAACAGTATGAGTTGCTTGTGTACTACTCTGCTCCGAATCAAGAGACATGTGAGTACCATATGCTTCACCTGTTTTCCGTGAGTTTAATACAGTTCACGTTTTAAGGTCTCGTTCATCATTTAACCTATATTCCTACGTCCGATTCATTCGGGCCTTAATGGTTTTAGTCTACCATTCTATGCACATCATCGCCATCATTGGTCATTTAATCCTAAGATTAGAAGAGTGCTGTCCTCAAACCTTCCCTATCTAATGTTAGTTCCCTTACCTCCTGGTAGCTCTTCCTATGTATATAGTTTCATCTTTATTTGGTCCATGAACTGATTCCTACGTCTTCCTGAGAGGACTTATCCCTTTATTTTGCCTTCAATTATGTTCTTCACAGACCCATTGGGTCTCAGGGAGTGTCCAATCCATGTGGTTGTCCTTTTCTGTATGGTTTCCTATATGATGGCCGTCCCCGGTGGCGACGGGGTAAAGTGAGGGTCGCGGTTTCGAATCCCGCCTGGGTGGAACTATCATCATTCGGGGCATGGATGTTTGTTGTATTCATATGTAGTTGTTGTTATCCACCAAATATGAACTGCCCAAATGAGCTGCATTCGGGGTGGTGAAGATAAATTTAAATTAAATCTTATTAATTAAAAATTAAATAAAAAATAAAAAGAATTTAAAAAATCAATAGAGTATGGTCAATTCCTCTTCTGCTCTTCTGCACACTACATCATTTCTAATTTTGCTCTAATGCTTATTCCTATTCTATGATAGAGTCTCCTTTTGTTGTCAATGTCCCATCTCCCGTGCTTGATTCAGGAGGTGATTTCATACGCGGTATGATAATAGAATTTTCAAGAGAAAAAGTACATTAGCTCAAGAAAAAAAAAGATGCCCAAAATGTCCACGGGGCACAATCGTTCCTCAGATAAGTTCTTAGCCCAGCCGAAGGCCACTGCGCGTTATTCCCGGGGTGACCTTGTAAATTAAATTTCGTAAACAAAGCGGTCACTCGGAAGATGGCTGAGAATCTCTCTCTCCTCGTCCTTGAAAAAAAAAGCAAAAAAAATGACGAACGAAGAAATTAGCAGCACCGCGGTGGCGACGCCCAGGCCAGGTTTTGTCAGCGGGAGACAAAAGCTTAAAGCCGGAACAAGATTTACTAAAAGCTTTCTCCTTCACCCTCCCGTTTTCCGCAACCCCCCAGCAGCCTACACTGAACTACACTAAGAGGTCCTCTTCTCCGCTTAAATCGGGTTACGTACAACAGCAAACCAGGGCACGCTCTCCAACTTGCACGGACTTGAGTGGGGCGACAGGGGCCCTATCAAACTTTCGAGGATGGAACTGGTTCCCTCTTTTTTTAAGCATCGCTGGCATATTCGGATTTTTCATCCGGCTTTATTGAAGGCCTTCCTGCCTGTCCTGTAATGGAAGCTCCTACTCCTGGCTCACCACTTAACCCTCTATGGACGGAATTATGAAACATTAGCATGACAAAAATACTGCTACTAATAATAGTGATATCAAAGTATTTTAAAACAAAATTAAATTTATTTGATGATAACATTTATTTTGAACTGTAACGTATTTGTATTGCATATATTTAACTTAAATAACACTTTACATACTAATATCTACACACGGTATACTTCAATATTACCTTCATAATGTACCTTTTTAAATTTTCCCAATTTTTTTCTTCATATGGCAGCTGAAACTATTGATTTCAGAGCTCCACCAGGCACGCCATCGTCAGTGAATAGCGTCATACATGCATCTATTCAAATTTTTCGACGAACCACCGAAAGAGACGCAGCTTTCCACACACTTAATCCGAAGCGTTACAATTTTGTCTACTACAGTAACTAAATGGAAAAACCTCTTAGAAACCAGATATTTCAATGATTTTGAAACAACAAATTTCACTCGCTCATCCATGGAGGGTGATCGAGATGATTGATGCGATTTTCAAATATATGTACCGATATTTGCATGAAACTTAGCACAGGTGTTCTTATTAGTAATATGGACAGTTTTTTTAGTATTCTACCACCTGATGGGTTGATTTTTAAACAGTACTTATTCTGACGCCCTAGCTTATGACATATCCTTCCATTTTCACTCCTATGGATAGAATTAGTTTATTTCAAAGCTTTTGGTACAAAACCCCTAAAAGAAACAGAATGGTTCATTGTGACGTACATGAAGTTGGTACATAATTAAGAACAGCATTTGTTGAAAAAATATTACAATAATTTTAACATTGAAGCAAGTAACAGATATGTTGCCATTTTAGTGAATCTACATAACTTAGGTTGATATTTAAACAGTACTTATCCTGGCGCCCTAGTTTATGAAAAATCCTTCCGTTTTCACTCCTATGGATAGAATAAGTTTATTTCAATGCTTTTGGTACAAAACTCCTTAAACAAAAAAACAGGATGGTTCATTGTGATGTACATGAAGTTGGTACATGTTTAAGAACAGCATTTGTTGAAAAAATATTACTATAATTTTAACATTGAAGCAAGTAACAGATATGTTGACATTTTAGTGAATCTGCATAACTTATTGGTAGAACAGGAAATTATAACATTTATTCTTAAAAGATCGCTAATGATTACATCTTTTGAACTCACTAGGAGTAGCGTTCCATATAACATTAGACCTGGCGACGAAGGATTTGTGAAACATTGTGGTTCTGTGTGTAGGTAAATTAAGGTGGATGGGTCACTTCTAAATAGCATGGGTGACCCGCCGCTAGACCTCTCTTTAATTCCTCATATCGTCTCCCAATTCTAATTTTCCAGAATTCTTATCCTCTTCCTCAATGTTCTTCCCACTACTTTTCTCTCCTTTCAATTCAATATTCCCTCTCCTTTCAATACGTCCTCCATCCATCTCTTCTGCCATCTCCGAACCTTCGCCGCCAGCTCCCTCTCCTCAACAACCTTATACAATACCTTCGTGGTCGTCCTTCCCGCCACCCAACTCACCCTCTCCATCCTTTTCCACACCCACATTTCAAATATCTCAAGTCTACGTTCATTCTCCCTTCGCAATGACCACGTCTCCGACCCACATTGCGCCTCGTTCATAATTAGAGTTTTCACCTACCTATTCTTTACGTCTCTACTCAGCCCCCCTTCATCAATAAGGGAGAAAACTTGCTCGATTTGTCTCTTTACAGCTAAACACTATTTTTGACACCCAGTCTTATGGTTCCGGATTTATATTTCGAAATATTTCGAGAGATTATCTCCTAAACATGAAATCGTACGTTTCACACGACAATAATGGTTCATAATAAATGTCAAGGTATCATACCGAACAGAAAACATGTATTGCACACAATTTTTGATTAAACCTCATAATTCGCGCCGGAAACCCAACTCATAACAATGTTAAATGGAGATAAAAATTTGAAAATATGATTCTTGCATCATTAATATTACAACAAGTATGGTATTTACGACGAATATATAAATGTACATATAAGTGAAGTGAGGTCGATTAATATTTTTGGCTTACTTGAAAAACAAATAAATGTAAAGGTATCATACCAAACAGAAAAACATGTATTGCACACAATTTTCAATGAAATCTCAAAATTCGCGTCGTAAACCCAACTCATAACAATGTTAAATGGAGACAACAATTTGAAAATATAATTCTTACATCATTAATATTACAACAAGTATGGTATTTACGACGAATATATAAATGTATATATATGAGTGGAGTGTGTTCGAATAATCTTTTTGGCTTACTTGAAAAATTACCAAAATGTTCACTCATAGATTCACGATTTATGCTCCTATCACGGTGGCTGGAGTGATAACCGTGGGCCATTTAGTGCGCATTTTAACATTTTTTTAATCGTGCCGAAAAGAAATTCTTAGACAGAAATTTGTCTAAAACAACTGTTTACTCGGTAGTTTGAGCGAAATATCATTTTACCTCGAAACTATGAATTTGGTCTCATTTTAAAGAAAAATATCTAACTCTTTCAATGAAACCGAAAATGTCAGCTCCTTACCAAACTACTTTCCGAGATATTTTACAGATAATACCAGTCCTTTAACATGAAAAACTGTGGGTGTACGCACTAAAGAGAGGCCACAGTTTGAAAAAAATGAGGCATTTCTAACACCTAGATCTCGCCAAAACAATTAACAGTGCGTACACTAGTGCGTAATTGTATGTTTCTCCTACTATTTTTGAAAATAAATCATATTACCACCGCAAAATTTTTTCAGGATCACGGAAAACCTTCCATTATGAAGGAGTTTTAAACGTAACACACGAAATAAAAAAGTTAATTACTGGTATTGTAATTTTTATTTACATAATCAAAATTTGATTGGATTGGATACTTGGTAAGGCGGCGTATAATTTGAATCAAGACGTATAATTTGAATATGATTTTAACTATGACTTGGGATCTGTCTCGCTCAAACTACCTTAAATGAAGCAAGTTGTGACAAGATTTTCGGGCGCAGAATCCGAAATTTAGGTTAACTTACTTAAAAATATTTTATTTTAGAGTGTTGAATTTGACGGAGCATCTTGATATTTACTATCAGCAACAGCAATAAATATCATAAGGAATGTATTATCATTGGAAGATTATTTTACGTATATATATGAACTATTATTAAATATAAGGCATATGCCTTAAAGGTGCGTGTTTAATTAACATCGAAATCCCAAAAAACCAAATCGGAATGCTTCAGTGCTTTAAAAATTTTATCCATGTGAATTAGGAATCAGAATGTAAGTGCAAAGATTCACGCAAATCTGTGCAGAAATATCGCTCCGACTATAATAAATCGTTGTCACTTGAGGAAAAGCTTAGTGAAACGCATGAGTTTGAAGTAAGAGGGTCTGCTTTCATTTCCAAATTAAATATTCATCAATTAATGTATTAATGTTCAGTGGAAAGTGGAAAATCTTCTAGTTGCCAATCTTCTAAAAAATTCTTCTTCTAGTTGCCAATCTTCTAAAAAATTCTTCTTCTAGTTGCCAATCAATCAGGATCAGATTTTACAGCCCTCCATCTCTTTCTATCCTCTGCCATCCTCTTCATTTCTGAAAACCGTCCACATCCCTTGTCCTCCATTATCTTCTTTCAGTAAATACTCAAGTCTAGGACTTCCTCTATTCCTTCTATCATTCCTTCTAAAACCACCTTCACTGATTATTTATGCCGCAGTACATCTTCGATCCATCCGTCCCTTCTTTTTACTGTTCTCCACAGTCTGCGAACTTCCTTCACTTATCTCAATATATCTTTGTTCGTTACTCACTCTGTCCAGCTTATCTCACACATTCTTCTATAACACCAGATTTCATAAGCCTCTAGATGTTTATACCAGGGTTGAAATTCGCCATGAAAAAATCATTTGATTTGACTGGGATTCGAACCCGGATCTCCCAATTGCCGGTCAGGTGTGTTAGCCAGTTATACCACCAAGCCATCTTCCTCCAAAGCGAATTTCGAGGGGGAAAACTCTAGCTGTTTTTCTCCTTTTCTCCCACAATATGTCTCGTTGCCATACCACAATACACTCCACACAAAGGTAATTTTCCTCAGCAAAATATCGACGGAGTTGGACGAGAAGAGTTTTTTCTTACCATTAAAGGAAATCAATCTTTGCTCAAAGCATTCAACTCCGTATTTCTTTTGTACTCCTTCTGTCGGAAGTAATTTTGTTTCCCTAATATTATTGCCATATATATAGTGGCCAAAAATCATCGTCCGATTTGTGACTCCCTAAGTCAATCGTCAATTTGTTCAAACGAAACTATCCTGAGAGAAGAATTGATATCTCACTGTCCCTTTGGCCCGCATAGTGGATATGCATAAAATTAAAGAAACTCATTAGTCATGTACTGAGTTCTTTGTTGGGCTAATGTAGAGTGTTTAATTGAGCGAGATTTTTAAAACCAATGGTCAGTGATATTATTGCAGCTTGAAACAGAATTACACTCCTTATGGTACGGAGCATACGAATCGACCATACAACCTCGCATAGTGGTGATTTTTGCCTGAGAAGCTTAAAGTGGGATGTTTGTAGGTTGATGAATCTTCGCCCCATTTTGAAGGAAACTTGGCTTTTTATTTTGAAGGGAAAATTTTTGGTCGAGAAAAATGAAATGAAATCAAGGAACGTTGAGTTGATGGCGCAACCTGCCAGTTATGTCGTCATCCCAGTTATTTTTGACGATATCCCGAGGTCACTTCAATAATTTTCAGGTGTGATTTCGATTACAAAGTGTCCTTCCACCAAAACTGAAATGATGAGTGACTCATCGAAAGTTTAAAAAACTGTTAAAATAATTTTGAAATTGGTTTCAAACTTACGACCAGACAATCATCAACAAGTCTTTCATGACCATTTTGAAATCGCTTACGCCATGTGTGACGCACAGACAGGCTGAATGATTCAGACACGAATCTTCTGCCACTTCATTCGTGTGAGGACAATTACGCATTTTCTCCCAGAGTCGCTCGTTGCCGTGTAGCTCATACGAATTACTCATCAAAGAAAGATAGAAAAACGCCAAAGCCAACACTTTCGAGTACAGTACAACTGTATTAATCATAGCCCAAGAACAAGCTATTAATCTGAAGGTGCCTTGGTAGCTTACATGAAATATTCTATTTCAATCTTCAAGATATTGTAAATGTCACAGAAGCATAGGCTTCTGAAAAGTCAACCTATATACTGATGCAATCTGGAAATCATCGTCTGTATATTAGAAGCTAAACCTATGGAAAATTTTTGGAATTAATTTTTTTGATAAAAAAGGTGTAACTTTATGAACAAAACCATGCAATAGTATTGAACATGAGTGGTCATATATCTGTCAATGTATTTTATCTCCTATTCTGGTCCTTGACCTCCCTCCCCTTCTTCAAATTCAGCTTTTCTTTCCATTTTCATTTTTTATCCTAAGGTAATTCGGCCATATAATATAGGACGTAGCATATGTGGTGCTCCCAATGTCTCAGAAACTATGATGAATATTTCGATGATATTTTGGATATGGAATAAGGAAAAGGTGGTTAGTTTTAATTTTGTGTTTAAATTTCATCGAAGGGGAAATTAAATTCAGGCGTCAAAGGGATAATCTGGATCTCTTATTATAGGTGAGTGACTCCCTTATTGTGTTTCAGTAGTTTTAGCCTACGAAGACTAAAATCCTAGTATGCGGAAGAGAGAAGATAAATTCAGGAGTCACCCTGAGAGGAGAGAAATTAGAGTAAGAGGATTCCATCATCTATCTCTGAAGTACCATCACGTGGGACGGAAGAAGTAGGTACAACGGACATCAAGCAAAGTATTGCCCTAGCTTAGAAAGTATTCATGGGAGGAAGACAACTGCCGTACTCAAAGAAGACTACAAACCATGAAACATTATGATAAAGCATTCGTTTGGAGCGTGGCACTCTATGGATCGGAAGCATGGATCAATTGAAAAGCTGACCAAAAAAAGGCTGGAATCCTTCGAAATCGGGTGCTGAAGATTAAATGGACGGACTAAATAAGAAATGATGAAGTGTACAGAAGAGTAGCAGAGGAAAGGAACATATGGAACACCATACAGAAAAGAAGGATAAGATGGATTGGACACACCCTGAGACACAATGGGTTCGTGAAGAACATAATAGAAGGTAAACTAGAGGGAAAAGTCCCCAGAGGGAGACCCAGGAATAAGTTCATGGCCCAAATAAAGAAGACGGTACGTAGGAAGAGATGCCAGGAGATAAGGGAACTAGCATTAGATAGGGAAGGATGGAGAGCTACAGTCAACCAATCTTAGGATTTAAAGATCAATAGTGGTGATTTAACTTCCACCCATGTGGCACTGAATTATTACTCAGTAAATTTTATGCTTGAGGAGGGAAAGATCTTTTTACATATTTTTCAGCTATGGAAATGGTGCCATTCATTGTATGACACAAAAAGAAATATTAATAAGGGGTATCATTAAAGATCTCATTTATTTGCGATATACTCGAACTTTCGTTTCCTGGCAGGGCTGTAATTCAGTTTGGAACGAAAGAGACGTTTTGGTGGTATGGCAGTCAATGTATTCACGTATACTGTTGAATGGCGTAATCCCGATGGTTCAAACGGTCCTGTGTTTGAGCTCCAGGGTCTTCCGATTACGTTGATTATTGAAAACGTTACGTTCACTTTCTCTCACCGCTCGAGGCACACATTTCTGTGCGCGATTACAAGTGTTTCGGCGGATAATTCGTGACCGACGACTGCATAAGCAGCCGCGCTTTCTTCCGCGATGATTCTCCCCTCGTGAATTGCTTCATAAATCACAGCGTGTTCCGTTATATATATACGTTATCCAAACGTTCTTCCCCGCAATCTCATAGAGGCCGTAATTCCTTCGTCATTTCTCAATCCGCTGAGAGATTGGGACAACAAATCACCATGAGCCAACGCATTTTCGAGTAAAATAGAGATTTCTATTTTACTTTCACGGACTGCGTGACAAAGTTGTTTCAGCTGAGGTTCATGGCTTTTCTTTCAGTTAGGAAAGGTCATATTCCCTCGTTTATCTCTAGTGACTCGCAGTCAGGTAACCCGGAGGCCATTTCTTAGTACGATTCTGCTCACATTCGTAACTATTACGTATCCAAGGCTGAATTCAAAACACGTATTCGTTGAAACTTTAAAAAAAAACATTCAAAATCAACATTATGCAGCAGAAGAAATGGCATTTGCGGATCATTTCAATAGATTTACCATTTCTATAGGGAATAGTATTATAAAATACGGATAATTTCTGCTTCAAATGAGAGTTTTTGTTGTAATTATTAATATTTTTCAAAGGAACTGTAAGGGCAGTTTTTTCTCTCTTCGTCAGCTCATTTTTTTCATCATTTCTTTGGTCGTTTTTTTTCATTTTAAGTCATGAGAATGCGTAACGTGAGTTACATCTAGTAATTTGGATACACAAAAATGTTTTGTATGAATGAGGCATACATAGCATGATTTATTCATGAAACTTTATTAAACAAGCATTTTAAAATTATGTCCATAAATTTATAAAAAAAATTTTTTTTGAGCATTTTAGAATTATGTCCATAAATTTATAAAAAATTTAAACGAAAAAGATAGAGCCCGTGCTGGGACAGAAGGTATTGTCGGAGGACATATTTCCGGTAAAGTCCGATAAATTCGACAGTAATAATTTTAAACACATTGTTATACCATGACGTAATATCGTAAACATGGAATAAAACACACATAAGGGGTTGCTATGTACGTATTGGTGAGGGAGATTGTTGTGTGGTTTTTCTAATGACAGTACGAGAGACTGAATGAGAATTGAGAAGAATAAAATAAGTGCAAAGTGTTATGAAATAATTTAATTCAATCGCTTCGACACGACAACCACTTGGCAGAAAATGACTATAATTTGACTTTTAAATGCCTCTGAGTAAAATTTTAGGTCTTAAAATAATCAAAAATGATTCATTTATGAACAGAAACGTACCATACTTGGTCTTCATTTCCTACAACTATTGGCGAACCGGACCAAGGATTGGGCAATCAAAGGGCGAATCGATAGTTTAAATAAATTAGAATTTTTCCTTTCCCGATCAAACCTGGAGACAAATCAATGATGATTAAAAACAGATTTATTACCTCAAGGATGTACGATGATACTCATTGCACGTTACCCCTGTTCATCATCAACTGCTATTCTGCCCACAGGCAGGTCCCAAACAAAGCTGTCTCCAATTCGTCCTGTGCCGGGCCTCTTCCTTGGTTTCCTTATAACTTCTTTTCATCTTCGCTTGGTCTATCATTTTCAGCCTTCTTCTTCCTCTTTTCTTCCTCTACTGTTTCCTCGACTGCTGAATTTCAAATCCCCTTTCTTTTTAAAATATGTTCAATCCAGTTCCCTTTCTCTTCTGTACCTATTGTTTTCAGCGATAATCTTTCCTCCCTAACTCTTCCCAGCACCTTCTCATTTCTTGATCTATCCACCCATTTCACTCTCTCTCTAGCCTACTCCATACCCACATCTCAAAACCTTTGATACTACCATTTTCTCTTCTTCCCAAGGTTCACGTTTTGCATCCGTACAACATAACGCTCCATACATTACATTTCACCAGTCACTTCCTCACTTCTTGTTCACTCCGCTGCACAACACATTTCTCTTCTTATTATTGAAAGTTTCCTTTCCCAAAGCTATTCTCTGTTGCTAAGCCAAACTCTATATTCAGCTTTCCCTCTAAGAAGAACACAATGAAAGTGGAAGTTTTGAGTCTTATCCTAAGGAAAATTAGAATATACTGCAATAAGGTGGCTCTGAATAGAGTGTGTGAGTAAAAAAAAACTAAGTACACGATTTTATTTACTGATTTTAAAAATTCTTGTTCCGCTGATGAATTAGGTTACCTATTGAAAACTAAAGTTAAGATATAAGCTATTATACAGAGTATTCCACAGATATATTTTGACGATCATATTTTTCCAGTCTTAGGGGCCAACTGTAGTGTCATTTGCATGAAACTACCACATTTTGACTTCAGTTAGGGCAGAAATTGGCTGTTAACTTTACCGCCTTCGTCGACTATAAGTAAAATGCCTGCATTTTACTTATGGTCGACTTCCCTGCACTCTAAACTTCTTATGAATAGGTTTAATTTAAAACTGGAATATGTTTTCTCGTTCAAATGGGCATTTTTCCCATGTACTCAGAGTAATTTCCATAAGAGACCATGTTTTAATCTCTACATCCAAGGCTGAGTTAAAGTAAAACCTGCCTGGAAGCCCTTTTATTTTATTTTAATCACAGTTTATAAAACGCACTTCAAAGTTGATATTTTCATATTTTTAAAATATCTGGAATAAGTTTTTCTGAAACCTAAACCACTTTAAAAAGATTTTTACGCCGAAGATTTTCTCAGCTCTCTCCAATCAATGCTGCCCGACATATGAGAGCTCCGAATGGTTTCTTACTTCTCTCTTGTAAAGAGATCGGGGATTTTCTTCGGCATGAGTTTGCTCAATCCTTCAAAGAATGATATTATGTAAAAAGTTCAAAAAATAATCACCTGGCTGTCTCGACTCGATCGTCGCTATGGTTTTACCTGAGATGTTCTTATTTTGAGACCGTTTCTTGGAGTCAAAGGGTGACATAAGTTTAAACAGGACTGTAGGTTATGGTGAGTAATCCAACATCTCGAGGCGGTTTTGTTGACTGCAATTAGGAAGGCCTTTTGACCGGCTCTCCCCTCATAAACTCCTTTCCTCCTCCGTTTCATAGCATTTTGAAAGTTCCGTAGCCCATATCTCAAACTCGTCCAATACCCAGGGAGAGGAACTCTTGCCAGGACTATTCCTACTATCACTCTAAAAAATTTCTTTTATTAATTAATCCTCAGGGAATAAACTGCTGTGGACTTAAGTAGGTAAATAAGAACTGCTCGGTATTTTTAACCGGAAAAGAGATCAATGAGACAACAGCTTTCGCATAAAATATCCTGGCATAGACCTATGCAGAACAGAGAGGAGGTCAAAGTGGAGGGATTTGACTCAAAGGACGGGGGTGAAGAGAGGGAGGCAGTAGAATCAAGCTATTTAGCAAAAAAAGAACTCGAACACTTGTATAAATGGAAAGTGAATTAAATTGCTTATCGTTTTGACTTATCTGTGACCCTTTTTGAAGTCCAGTGGTGGCAAAAGTCGACTCGGAAGAGTTGGTCACGGTGAGTTATCTAACATATTGAGGTGATTTTATTGGCTACTATGAGAAAAGTTTTCAGACTGCCCCTGCCCTTAAAAACACTTTCCTCCTCCGTTTTGTAGCATTTTGAAAGTTCCGTAGCACACGTCTCAATGTTGTCCCATGAGAAGCGCAGACAACTTTTGCCTGAACTTTTCTAATACTGCGTGTCACTTAAGTAAAAACTGTTTGGTGTGTTTTCACCAGGAAAGAGATCAAAGAGACCATAGCTTCAGTAAAAGTTTCTGGCGTTGACCTGTCCGGAACGGAGAGGAGGTGAAAATGGAGGGGTTGAAGTGGAAGGACGGGGCTAAAGAGAGCGAGAGGCCGGAGAAATAAACAATTTCTCCAAAAATTTACAAGGCCTTTACATGCATATGAAGTGATAAAAATTGCTCATCGCTATGACTTTACCTGAGACCCTTACTTGAGGTATAATGGTCACCGAAGTCGAAACGGGACGGGAGCTAGTAGTGCGTAATCTAAATCTTGAGGCGGTTTTGTTGGCTGCGATAAGTAAGGTTTTCTGACTGACTTTTTCTTCAAAAACAACTTCCCTCCTCCGTTTTGTAGCCTTTTTGAAAGTTTCGTAGCCCACGTCTCAGACTCGTATAATGCGCAGCGCAAAGAAGTTTTCACTGAACTATTCCAGGACAAGGGGATCTCAAAGGACTCGACCCTTTCACCTTCGAGAATCACTCTTCTTTCCTCACGCCCCCCACCCACCTGGCATCTCCTTCCTCGTCCCCCCCTCCGCTGGCCCTTTCTCCCGTCATCTTCTTCCCCTCCCTCATCTTCATTTCCCCTCCCCTTGTCCTTTCATCTCTCCCACGGCGCGGCGCTCCCATCTCATACTTCATCTCTTTGCCGGATCCATTGTATGTGCCGATGGCTTGGAGGAGAATCCGGCCGCCCTAATTTCGCACGGTGCCCATTTAGTTTAATATGCACGGGCCCTTGGAATAGGTATTCTGCTGCGGCCTCGCCCTAAGGTTGGAACGAGTTTCGAGACCCGGTGTATGTGTGAGGTTAATCCAAACAAATACACATCTACATCTACACACTACCCTGCGAGCCGCCTCAGGGGCGCGTTGGAGGAGGTGTTAGGTCACCAGCCGTGTAAAGGATGAGTATTTGGGAAGTGAAATGGGGACGTGTATTATGGGAGTGTATTTAGGGGAGCTCAGTTTTTATTGTGGTCGCTTATTGTTCGCGGAAAGAACGAGTTTTTGTACCTGTCTACTCGGCAGTGTATCTCTTTTATCTCTTCTGTCAGATCTAGAGATGTAGGGAGGCGATGAAAATAAGTGAAGACAAAGATTTTATTGATATTTTAATTCAATTTATTAAAATTTCAGTCTTTTAAAAGGACAAAATTGCACCATAACGATGCAATATTTAATACATGCTTCCTATAGCTGCCGAAATTAAACAATATAAATATAATATGAAATCCATTATGACTAGGAAACTATCTTGCTCCAACTACCTTACATCAACATACTACCTTGCGAGATGTCACATGAGCGTGTGGCAGAGGGTTTTAGGACACCAGTCATGAAAAGTTGTAAGGGATAAGGTTCTGGGAGGTGATATGGTGACGTGTGTTATTGGAGTGATTGGAGTTTAGTGGAGCTCAGTATTTATTGTGATCGCTTATTGTGCGCGGAAAGTCTGTTCTGTTCGGTAGTGTATCTCTCTTATTTTATCGGTTCTGTCAGACCTAGAGGTATAGTGAGGCGTGATGATAATATTCTCCGTGTCGCTCTGAAACCCACGAGTTCTGAATTTCTCAAGCATGCTAAGCCTAGTGTGTAGCCTCCGAGTCTATAGGGGCTCCCACCTTAATCCCTCTAAAAGTTGTTAGATACTATATGTTCGCTCGTAGCAGTTTTTATTGAATCGTGCTGCTTTTTTTGTATTTTATTAGTTTATTCGGCTAAATATTTATGACCAGGGTCCCAAATGCTCGCGATGAATTGGAGTGGGGCCTACCCAGAACGAAGTAGCATCTCTCTTTTATATTTTCATCCGAGGACCTTCCCATTATACGCTCAAAAAAACCTAGTTCCTTTAATGCTATGCCGCATGTTTGCTATGCATATGTTTTTATGTGTGATATATCAGAAGTTAAGGCAGTTTCAAGATATTTAAATGTATCCGAAGATTTTATGTTTACTCTACCCACAGTATAGGTATGGCATTTGTGAGATGGCAAACAAATCGGGGGGTTTGGTTCTCCGAAATATTTCTCTCATAGGTATGTCATGATACTTGATGATGGACCAAATGTACTCATTCACTAGTAATCGAGTTCCTAAACGATTACATGAGTACTCGGACGGATACTTGAGCACTCAAATGAATGCACGGGTGCCTAGACCATGGTATAAGTATGCACATGGTTACGTGAATACCCAAGGGTCAAATCAATTAAAATGATCCAATGATGGTTGCGTTACCGTTTTAAAAAAGTCCATTTTTGCATGCCTATACTTTCATGTTTTTGCACTTTAACGCGATATTTTAAAAACATTTATCACTATTCATTTTCTCGTGGGATCAATTTTCCCAACATGGTGCATTCAAAACTTTTATTGCGTTGGCCTTTACTCTATTCCTTACATCTCAAGAACTAATAGCTACAGAGGAGAGATTCTGAAAACGTTATCTAGCCTAGGGATATTCACGTGTTAATGAGTGTACACAAACTATCGTCCAGGTACCAAAGATTCATTTGAGTCCTCAAGTATTCGTGTAAGTAGTCATAAAATTTGTTCAGATACTCGATTACCCGTGAATGAGTACATTTGGCCCATCCCTACCTTAAATTATATTTACTCTATGGTAAATGAGTTATTTTTTTGTCTTGTTTTTGCTCATGCAATTTATTTTGTCGCATGAATCGAAGATAAGACACATATGTCCTATTCATCGCTTGCTCTTGGGAATAATTTAGCGTAAATCAGCAAATACGAAAGAACTGTGCCATATAATCCGGCTTTGGAAGCAATAAAAATCTAGAAGAAATGCCAATTTTGAATAAATAATAAAAAAGACAAACCGTAAGAACGTAAATAATGTCTATTTTTTGACATAGGAATGATTTAAAGTGTTTTACATCCATCAGAAATATACTTAAAATGTCAATTCTTTTATTAGACAGATATATTTTGAATCAATCAAATTACTCTAATGATATATAATCGCAAGTTTGATTGTGTGATTCTCTGAGGTTTTTCGTAGAATATATATACCCTGGGGATGGATTTAGTACGCTGGATTAAATACCAGCTTCCTATCCCGAATGGCATGGTTTCGAATCTCTGCGATGGTCATGATTGTTCTGCGGAAATTGTGATCCCTGATTGAGCGTTTCATCTGCATACAACCCTACGAGCCGCCGAATGGGCGAGTGACAGGGAGTTTTAGGTCACCAATCGTGTAAAGTATAATATTTTGGGAGGTGAAATGATGAAGTATATAATAGGAGTGTTTTGAGAGGAGCTCAGTTTTTATAATGGCCACTTGTTATACGTGGAAAGAACAAATTTTCGCCCCTTTTTATGCTGCAATGCATCTCTCTTACTTTATGGCTTCTGTCAGATGCGGAACTGTAGTGCGGCGTCAAATATTATTATATTCTCTGTGTCGCTTTGGAACATAATTATTCTGAATTTCTCAGACAAACTAAGCGTATCGTGTAGCCTCCGAGTATCTAGGGGCTCCCACCCACTAAGAGACAGTTTGGGTTCGTTCGTTCAAAAGGAAAATCCGCATAAAACAGAAATTATTACTAGTTATAACATAGGGTTCATGTACATACCATACGGATTTAGTATAATTCGTCAATATTTTTATTTTCCAATATCCATTCGTTGGAAATTTTCAAAAATTTCTTCTTGTTTTTAAAAGTGTTAATGAATTCAGTAAATGCGTTAAATACTTTTGGGCCCAAATATTCAAAGGATCTCTTAAACAACGTAATATTTGGTTTTGGAAACCGTGTGTTTAGCTTCCTTCGTAAATTATACGTTTGGTCGCTTCCAGAAATCGCGGGCAAATTGCCACTCTTCAAATAAAATAATTTCAGAGCCTTAAAAATATACGTATTTTCAAAGGGAAGAATTTTATCTCTTATTTTATCGCTTCTGTCAGACCTAGAGATGCAGTGAGGTGTCATGATAATATTCTCTGTGTCGCTCTGAAACACCAGTTCTGAATATCTCAAGCAAGCTAAGCCTAGCGTGTAGCTTTCAAGTCTCTAGGGGATCCCACCTAAATCACTCTAAAAGCTGATATGTAATATATGTTCGCTCGTATCAGTTTTTAACGAAGCGTGCAGCCGTTCTTTTTATTTTATAATTTTTTCGGCTAACTTTTTATGACCATGGTACCAAATGCTCGTGGCGTATTCGAGATGTGACCTAACCAGAGCAAAGTATGTCCTCACTTTTACTTTTTCATTCGACAATCTCTCTATTAGACTCTCGATTAATCGAACTAGAATCGGAATAAAACTGATGATTTCTTTGAATTGTAATTAAAAGTTCAGATGTGCCAAATCAATATATTTCTGTATTAATTTAACCTTTTTTTAACACATTCCAAAGATTTCAGGGATATAAACATACAGGTTGAACATCAAGTCGCTTTAAAAAAAAGGAGTATCTTAAATTTCCATAACTCTAGATGCATTCCATCTCAGCCACAAAAAGAATAGTTTCATATTACGGGAGTACTGAAGTCAAAGTCATGTGATAGAAAGTAGCTCGACTTTGATCGTCATGCCAGAAACGCCTCAGATCCTACGTGATAACACATTGCAATGCAGGGAAGCCTCTCGTCTTGTGCTATTGAGATCATTCTGTTTGGGCTTCAAAAGGCATTGGCCACCTTTCACTTGTCCGTAGATGAAATCAAGTACCGTGGGGGAATATAGGAACTGTATTCCTTCCGCTGTTCTCCGGATTTACCAATGGAATGAGCACTGTAACTTTCAAGGATTCAACCAGCTTGATTGGTTTGATAAATATGGGAAAGTTGAGCTCCTCGGCCTCTGATGTGGCAAAATAATTTATAAAAACTGAATGGCCGATATCAGTATAAAAATATCACCGATACCCGTCACAATAGTACACCCCAGAGTCTTAAAATAACGGCTCAAAGAACAAGAAAAAAGATTGATTCTTCGGTTTCCTGGGGTTCCCGCCGCGTTGTTCCATCTTGAGGACGATATTTCGCCGGCTATCCTGCAGGCCTGCCAGTGGCCTACACGGTAATCCCTTACGTGGCCGGAATCTCAGAAAACTTAGAGCACTTAAAATATACAATATTATTACGAGATCCAATCCCGTGCAAAAGACAGCCAGAATTCAGTAATAACAAGAGTCCAGAAATGGCAAATGATGTGACATTGATAACACTTGCACTTGTTGCACTTCGCAAAGTCTACCAGCAGTTAATGCGATTGTTAAAGATTCCCCAACTCTTTCATTATATACCGGGTCAATCGTGCTTCAACTGATGGATTTGTTCAATGTCGATATGTTTTCAGTCTGTGTAGGTAAAACAGGCGATCTGAGTCGGCTCGCTTGGAATTCCAGATCGGTCCGAGTTCATATCGATTTGTAAATTTAGTTCGCTGTCTCGGGCGTGGCTTCATGGAATCGACTTAACATAATGAAATGTAAAGAAAACTTTGTAATTTCACATAAATAATATAATGCACCTAGGTTTCGACGTGGCACGTCATCATCTGGTGACGTCATCGACGATTTCGACGTGGCACGTCATCACCAGATGATTACGTGCCACGTCGAAACCTAGGTCGTACATTAAATATTTATGTGGAATTACAAGGTTTTCTTTACTTTTCATTATGTAAATTTAGTGATTGAGGTGGGTAAAATTTGACAACTCCGTAGTATAAAGGCTATATTCCATATCATTGTCATGCTAGTTTCTAAGGAACATTCAAACGAATTTTCTCAATACTTTTCAGATATGTACATACTCTTTAAAAAGTTCATATTTTTGCCTTCTCATATGAATCGGCTAAAACTTCTGGCTATCATTGCTACTAGGGAGTTATTTTCCTCAAATATAACGACTCCAGAATGATTTAGTTTGAAATTACATGATTGTATCAAGCGGACAAATCTAGAGCTCAAAGGGGAGAAAACGATTAGGATTCACAAGATGGAAAAACATTACGGTGGTTAGAGCGCGAATCGTGAGTCGTTGAGTGCACTTTTTAATAACTTTTCAAGTTAGTAAATAAATATTCTTGGACCACAGTTCACTTGAGTGTATTTATTTACGCGTTGGAAATAACCATAGGTGTTGTAATATAAATGATTCAAGAGTTATATAATTAAAATTCTTGCATAAATTAAATCATAGTTTTGACTTCAGTATTGGGCGCGAAATTTTAGCAAAAAATCGTACACAAAAACGTGATATTTATTCGGTGTGATACATTGATATTTATTAGAAGGCATGAAAATAATAGTCTGAAACTAGTCCTACTTTGATCTGAACATTCTAATCCACCCGACTCGGATCGCCTGTGTTACCAATGTGAAATCGATTGAAATATCGATTTGAGTCGGTTCACATCGATCTAAAATCTTAGACTGGCAGAGAAAGCGAGCCAAGCGAGCCGAGTTAGCCCGCGTCTCCATACATCGATACATCGATGCTTACTGGCCTACCATACAGGCGGCCAGGGTTCATAACTCTGCAGAGGAGGATTTTTTTCAGAGGAAGCCCGGTCTCTCTCTACTTGAGTTCCTTGTAGGGGGCACTTTAAGTGCCGTACTCCGCCTGTCGGATAAGACGTTAAACCGTGGTCCCTTTGGCGCCTTTCGTTAAGAGCAGGCTAATGCCGACGCCGGGTTTCTATCCACCCTTCCTCCCCTACCTGTCCCCTATGGCGCAAATGACCTCAGCTGTCGGTCGCCACCCCAAAATCCAATCCAATCGATTGGCAAACGAAGTTTAAGACAACTTAGGCCGAGTAAAGTCGTTGTGAACGAGCCTTCTCTCCTCTCTACGCTTCCGATTCTCTTTCGGTGGGGAGTGGTGGAAACGGGGGTGGGAAGGAGGAGGAATATTGCGGAAGGGAGGGGAACGGGCTACTCCCGCCACGCCACCAGGCAGGGCTCTCCGCCCGACGGGTGAAAGTTGGCACGCTCCAGTTCTGCTCCTTACCATCGGGCGGTCGAATGCTCTCAGCGGTGTAACGAACCAGCGCCTGTGGAATTAGCTTTCATCGTCGAGTGAGACGTGGATTTACTTCCCGGGCGATATCGCTCCTCTCCCATCGGCCATTTCTCCCTGAAACTTTTTTTTTTCATTTCACGCGAACATTTCATTTAAAGTAGTGGACGAGTAATGGATTCTTTGATATTTTAATGAAATCCCTCCAACAGTCTGGTTCATCTGTCAGACTTCCCTCCGTATGAAAGAGTTCCACGCGAAAATTTGAGGAAGTACTACACATCCATGATGATGGATGCATCCATCCGGCAGAGCATTAAAATAACTAGGTTTTGTTAAGTGTATAATAGGCAGATCCTAGTATGACAAAGTAAAGGAGAGATGCTACTTGGCTCTAGGTAGGTCACACCTCTAATACTCCGCGAAAATATGGGACCCTGATCATAAAGATTTAACAAAAAAAATAAAATACGAAAAAAGCAGCACGCTTCGTTAAAACCTGCTACGAGCGAAAATACAGTGTCTCACAACTTTTAGAGGGATTAAGGTTAAATTAAAACAGAAATAAATTGATTTGGCACATCTGAATTTTTAATTACAATTCAAATAAATCATCAGTTTTATTCCGATTCTAGTTCGATTAATCGAGCGTCTAATAGAGAGATTGTCGAATGAAAAAGTAAAAGTGTGGACATACTTTGCTCTGGTTAGGCCACGTCTCGAATACGCCACGAGCACTTGGTACCATGGTCATAAAAATTTAGCCAAAAAATTATAAAATAAAAAGAACGGCTGCACGCTTCGTTAAAAACTGATACGAGCGAACATATATTACATATCAGCTTTTAGAGTGATTTAGGTGGGAGCCCCTAGAGACTCGTTGGCTACACGCTAGGCTTAGCTTGCTTGACAAATTCAAAACTGATATTTTTCAGAGTGACACAGAGAATATTATCATGACGCCTCACTACATCTCTAGGTCCGATAGAAGCGATAAAATTGAAGAGATATTTTTTCAAACAGATAGGTACAAAAACTCGGTATTTTTGCGCACAATAAGCGGTTACAATAAAAAAATGAGCTCCACTAAATACACTCCCATAATACACGTCACCATTTTACCAGATCGAGATCGAGATGGCCCACAGACCAACGACAAAACTAAAAAACATCTTGGGAAATGTCAAAGACAACCTGCATCTTAAGACGCCTGCGGGTCGATTATGTAATTGTCATAGGCGTCATAAGGGTGATAGCTATGACGGGCAACTTATGACGGCTATGACTCTCGAGCGATCGTATAAGCGAGCGTCAGAAGGCTTATGACGCTCATTAGTGACAGGGAACCAAACTTAGCTATTAGTACGTTGGTAGCCCTTCATAAACGAGAAGAACCAATGGAAATCACCGACTCATCCCCTCCACCCATCCAAAAAATTGACTAACTGCAACCGTGGAAACTATCGTTTCCCAAATATGAACAAACCACAACAAACAGCCAAGGATTCTTTTAAGTACCTACTCATGTAAACAACAAACGAGCGTGTTTAATGCTTGAAAATAAATGGATACTTTGTGTTGCCAAGTTCCGTATATAAATTAAGTTTACAAGCTATTATTGTGAAATATGATTAGCAGCTACTATGCGGTACCCTTAATTTGAAACCAATCGCATAATAGGCATACTTTTGTCCAACATTAACCGTATGCGTTTAAGGATCCCGGAGAGAGGTCTCGAAGTAAATAGGTCAATGTTTGGAATAAAATACGCTATTATTTTGAAGAGGTGTGCAGTTTAGATTTTGGCTTACCGGCTTCAAGTCTATCCTGCGTTTCCATAACCGGCCGCATGCAATACGTGGCTTGAAAGTTGTAATTTTATGATTATGCGTGCAAATGAGTAGAGTTTACGGGAGTTAAGTCCACAAGCATCATTTACAATTTTTTGATAATCGTTCTTGTGCGACATGTGTTATAATAGCAATGAAGTTAAGTTTCATATTTTAAAACGAAATGAGAAATCCGTCGAATAATTCAGATAACATACCGAAGTAACATATTAGAGTACCTAACTACCTTTGCAATTCATCGTGTGAGTCAGAATACTTTACGTGTATTCGCGCAAAATTTAACGTGTGTACTCGAGATTAGAATCATATTCTAAGTAAAATTTTTGAATTCAACATCTTTAAGAGTAAATACGATGATATTTTACTATTTTTCAATGAAATATTGCCGATACTTGGTTTGATATCCTTCGTAGTCGATATAAATACTCACATCCCACGACCTTATGACGCCTAAGACGGGGGTTTTCAAGCGTTGTACGATATGACGGCTATGACGGGGTTATGACGGCTATGACATTTACATAATCGCTCCTTTTCGCTAGCCGTCATAGCTATGACGCCCCCGTCATACGAACAATGGTTATGACGCCTATGACAGTTACATAATCGACCCGCTGGAGTATAGAGCATCCCTTGTGAATGCGGCAAGGTATACATCGGCGAGACTGGACCGACGGTGGAAACACGCCTGACAGAACATGCTAGGTGCATTAGGCTCTTCCATCCAGAAAAATCTGCGGTGGCAGAGCACAGCCAGGAAAATGGCCATAGAATTGATTTTGCCAGCACCAGAGTCCTGTGTAAAACAAAGGATTACTGGAATCGCATTGTAAAGGAAGCCGTGGAGATCAGGCTGGAGAAAAATAATTTCAACCGAGACAAAGGTTTCCAAATCAGCAACGCTTGGAAACCTGCTCTGAGAACGCTGGAAAAACGACGGGAAAAATCCGACCAATCGGAGCCAACCTGACAAAAATGGCGGAAAACTGACCAAATGTCACTATATAAATATCGGACCATTCTGGCGAAAAATCATTCACCCTGAAGACGATGGCAGCCTACGTCATCGAAACGTCGGTGCAGTTTAACACGATTACCCGGCTGGAAACCTGGGTGGAAACCCGTGGAAACTCTTCATTCTAAAAAATAACGTAATTGTTTTAAATAAAATGCAGGTTTACTCCTACCACGGCTTCACACAATCCAGTAAGTGCGATAAAAACATTTGCCGAAATGTTATCAAAAAAATCCTAAGATCCACATTGTTATGATAAAATAAATGGAACTCACAGAGCGGGCAGCTGATGGAATATTAACAGTGAAAAGGAAAGTTGCTCGCGGAATATATTTCAAGGGAAACGGTATAATTCGACTTTACGACTCAAGCGTGAATTTTTTTGAGCGTCCATGATAACTTCACTGTATTTATGCATCGACTGTGCGAGGGAAAGCTACTGAAATGCGGGTTTTATATGAGCAATTGGAATAATTTTGCTTGATACTTATATGACTGCACTGCGCTCTCATTTTATGCGTTCCTTTTGCTTTCCTGTCACTTTCATCCATTCCCTATTTACATATTCTTGGCCTGGATTTTTAAATTTTTAATTATCCTTATCTGCGAGGCGACCTTGGCCTACGCTTATATGCGAGGTTAACTAGTAGCAAGGATTATCTTAAACATATTATGATTCTGGCTATTTGGTGAAAGAATCATCAATGGGATGGCTAATTCATTTGATATACACCGAGAAAAAGGTTGAAGAGAAATTCCGATATTGGACCTTCTCTCTCATCGGTCGTTCAATCCTAAGATTGGTTGACTGCAGCCCTCCACCCTTCCCTATCTAATGATAGTTCCCTTACCTCCTGGTATCTCTTTCTCATGTACTTTCCTCTTTATTTGTTCCGTGAACGTATTCCTGGGTCTACCTTTGGGGACTTTTCCCTCAACTTTACCTTCAACTTTGTTCTTCAAAAACCCATTGTGTCTCAGGATGTGTCCAATCTCTCTAGTTCTTCTTTCCTGTATGGTATTCCATATGGTCCTTTCTTCTTCCACCTGATCTTAAGGCCATCTCTATCGAGTAAAACCTTTGATAAACAAAGGATTATACGTAACCTCTTGAATATCTAAACGATAATGTTTTACTCTCTTATATTTTTGTAAATGTAAATTGTTTCATATATGTATTATCACAGACACTAACAAAGTATAATCACTTATTGTTGTGGTTAACCACTACATATTACTGCGAAAAATTCATGGTGAACTTGACACGTATCCACGCACACTGGTGTGGAGTTGTACTCCAGGGAAACCTTGGATCGCTTAAATAATTCGAGTGGGAAACGTGTTGAAAACCACTAGATGTCAAAGTGAATGTTACTAATAGTAATCATTCAAATAATAATAACCCTTTTCAATACCAACAAACATTCATTAAAATGATTTAGATATGATATTAAGTTAAAAAAGTACGTTTATAGTACCGTGACACTCGGCTGGCAAGGCGCAGACGTTCGCTACTCATCCTCTTTACGAGACATCAGTCTCGCATAAAATTAACGTTAATGAAAAATTTGCGGGCCTCATAAAATTCTCTTAGACCAAGATGATCGCAATTCCATATACCAGCGCACTTCAAAAGGATGAGATTATCCATAAAATAATCATCTGATGTGCAGCTAACACTCTAAACCTGCAATTGAAAGATCAGGGTTCATAGCCCGGTCGAGGCAAATGATTTTCATCTTCTTTTATATATAAAATTCGTCCTAGTATTATCAACATCAACCTATAAAATGTCTCCATTTGACTACAAAAAATAATGATTCGAGTAATTTTTCAGAAAAAACCTCCTTCCCACTCTTCCCTCCTTGAGAGTCAGGGGCGCAGCCAGGGACCTCATTTTGGGGGGGGGGGAAAGGGGGTTCACCTGGATTGGACGGTAGGCACAAGCGGTCCACCTCTACCTAGGGTTAATATGTGCGTTGCACATATATTTTGTATTTAGACATTTAGGACATTCAATTACATTATAGTTATTAATCTTCTTTTATCTTAAATATTGATCTTTTGACATTCTAAAATAAAACATTATTTTTTAAAGTGGAATTTTATTTTAAAACTTAAGAAAACTCAGTGTAGTTTTTTTAAGAAAAAGTGTTTGATTTTAAATTTGAAGAAGATCATAGTGCAAGAAGATTCATAATTATCGGGACAAACGAACTTCAAACATACCTTGAAGGAATACAATTCTATCACACTGAGAAAACTTATAAGGTGCATGTATAATTTATCATGCCCAAAGACTAATGTTATTTAAATACTCAGGTTGTAGGTAGGCACAAAAAGATAAGTTATTCAAACGGAAAGAAAGTCTGTTTGTTTACAGTTACAAATAGATGTTAAGTCTACATGATTTTTTAGCAAGTTCGTCAAGGACTTCTTCCTCAGTAACTGCGATTCTCTCATGAATGTAAGCCAGAGCTAGTCCATTTAGGCGATCTTCGGAAGTTATGTTCCTCAAATAGTTTTTCAGCAACTTTAATGATGAAAATGACCTTTCAGGTGTGAAATTTGTGACTGGAATTGTTGCTAAAATTGAAAGTAAGGAATCAACCACAGGCAAGAAGTCACTGTTGTGATGCTGCAAAGCCTCTACTGCATTTTTTGGCTTTTTTTTCTTTCAAAATCTCCTATTACAGAATCTCACCATGGAGCCCTGAAGTTTGAAGTTCATAAAACTCCGCGAGTTTAAGGATGCTAGACATGTCTTGAAAACTACTCCCTTCTAGTCTGGTTTGTATCAAACCCTGAAAAGGTGTCAATATGCCCTGGTGAGGTTCAAACTTTTGGTCTAAAGCCTGAATAGTATTTTCGAGGAAAGGGATGAATAGTGACCTTCAGAAGTATTCCTCAACTAAGTCGGCTAGAAAATTGTCTCTCATTGTCTGCTTCCCTATTGTCCTTGGTTTCGAAACAGGAACCTCCAAATCTAAACTCAGGTTACTACCTTTATTGAAAATAGGTAAAAATGTGTTACCTGCCCATTGCGACCATCTTCTAACTTCTTTTTTACAGTCATGGCAGACTTCATGGCAGTTGACAGGTCAAGATTTTCTCTCTGTAGGTACAAGCTTAATGGCAAAGTCAGTGAAAATACGTACTCGACGACAAAGAGGCTCATCAGAAAGTCACATTTTTCAATAGCACTTTGAAGAAGCTGAGCTTCAGTGGCAACATTTTTGTCAGTCCAGGTTTTTATTTCGTCTAAAGCTGGCAGCATAGGTTGAAGTAACTCTATAAAAGATTGAACTGAGTCATGGACACCAGGGTTGAAATTCGCTATGTAAAAATCATTTGACTTGACCGGGATTCGAACCCACCACCAAGCCATCTTCCTTCAAGGCGAATTTCGAGGGGGGTTTATGCGAACTAGATGTTCAGGCCTCAAGTCTACATTGTAGCACATGAGACGAAGTCGTGCTTACAAAGCCACTGTCGCGGTGGATAAACCCAACATTGTCGTTATTAAAACGACGAAATTGACAAATTTCCAAACATTGCATTTAACAAATGATGTGGTACGAAGTCACTCGCACGGGTGCATATACACCAGGGTTGAAATTCGCTATGAAGAAATCATTTGACTTGACCGGGATTCGAACCCGGATCTCCCAATTGCCGGTCAGGTGTGTTAGCCAGTTACATCACCAAGCCATCTTCCTACAAGGCGAATTTCGAGGGGGGTTTATGCGAACTAGATGTTCAGGCGAATGGTATTTTCATAGCGAATTTCAACCCTGGTGTATATGCACCCGTGCGAGTGACTTCGTACCATATGATTTGTTACATGCAATGTTTGGAAATCTGAGTCATAGAGTTCAATCCAACGAGTCGGGCTGATTCTCTTCAGTTTTTCTTTCCTTCTATGGTCATTTTTTACGGTTTCAGTATGTGCTGTTAAAACAGTTTGCCTCTTTGGGGTGTTAAAGAAATTGTAAGCACTCTCAATTGTTCCCATACAATGTTACACTCCCTGGACAGAGCACCCTTCAGAAATGCAGAGATTTAAGCAGTGTGAGCTGCAATGGACATACAAAGCTTTAGGATACTTTTCTTTTATAAGTGCCTGAACTCCATTCTTATGCCCACTCGTCGTCCCTGCGCCATCGTATCCCTGTCCAACCATGAACTCTGGTTGAAGATTCAGATCGTTTATGGTTTTGAATATTGCATCAGCTAGTCCCTTTCCAGTCATGTCAGTGACGTTAACGAACTGCAAGAACTCTTCATGGACTTTTCCGTTCTCAATAAATCGCACACAAAACGTCATTTGGGCAACAGTACCCACATCTGTCATTTCATCGATAAGGATTGAAAATCATTGAGCATCATTTACTTTCTCAACAAATTTTTTCTAGATGATGTTGTTAAGTGATGAGATTATGATAATGCTCATCGCATAGTTTCCTTGTTAAGGCGTAGCTGGTAGTTCGCGGAACTGAGGGACAAACGATGTTGTCTCGATTTGTAATCCTCTCTGAGATGGTGTTATGAAACGATTTTTCAGAGCAAGGGAGAACGCCGAGAGGGGAGATAATCGCGAGAGTGAATAGGAGAGGTGGGGTTGAAGGGGGGGAGTAGGAAGGGAGGGAGAGAGGGGTGTTGATTGAGGCTCACCCAACGGGTTTTGTTTCTTCCCGCAAAGGTCGCGCCCCGTTTTCAACCCCTGGTTCACTCCTTTTATTTTATAAGTATTCTCCCCCGGGGCGCCACTTTTCGCTCGCGACCTCGTGTCCTAAAACATCGGAGTTGTCACGGCTTCCAAATGTCACAAGAGAGTTGGAGCGATTCCATTCACTTCACGGCTTTTTACAGTGGTATGGAAACACGGTGCAAATTTAGCAGAAAGCAGTGTCGCTAGAAGAAAGTGACGAATGGGACCCGAAGAAGCTAGATACGGCACGATGTGTATCTGAAAGCCAACAACTCTAGAACGAATCGTTATCCTTGCTAATATAAAAAATAATAATAATGGTGTCTATCTATCTGTCTGTTGCTCCATCACGCAAAAACTACTGGACAGATTGTGCCGAAATTTGACATGTATATAGAAAATATATCTGGTTATAAAATAGACTATTTTAAAAAGCCCTCAGGGCCCTCAAACGCCCCCCTGGTGGTCCATGCTAAGCATTGGGTTCGGTGCATTGATTTCATTTATTGTTTTTTAAAAGTACTTTCACTCAAATTAGATGGCTGGGATTTTTTGTATCGGATGGAAGAATAAACGAATTTTCTAATTTTTTTCAATCGATTTTCTTTAACACACCGTTTTGTTTCTGAAAATCATGTTTTTAGCCACAAAATTTCACATTTTTCTCTAAAATCAACAATAGCATATTTAGAATAGAATATGATAGAATTAAATTTATTTTATTTTATTTAAAGTACAATAAATTAAGAAATATAATAAAAAATTAACATAGAAATGAAAGCTCTAGGTGGGCTCCAAGGTTGAAACCTGAACTGAGGCACCAGTAATTATTTGTATAATGTTCCCTTCATATAAGCTGCAGTGATATGATGTAATTACAAATCAGAACATTACATTAAATATAAACATTCTTATTTCTTTGACAACCAGAGATTTGATTTTCAAAGGATATTCACGCCTCTAGCCCTTAAATATCACATTTTCCTGCTGGCTCATGATAGCACGTAGAAAGAAAACCTGTATAAGTAGGGCTCAGAGTCCCAGGGACCCAACGATAGATTTCTTCGGCGGATAATCGATAAATTCAATGCATTTTTACAACAAGTATACTCTTCAACAGGCTTTGTGATTTTCTAATAAAATAAGTTTAATGTTTTTTACGCCCGTTGTATTTCAACGGGTACCTTCCGCTAGTCTTTTATAAAAATTATATTTAGATGAATACAAGATCTACCTCCTATGTAAGGTGCGAAAAGTATCGGTAACAATAAATTAAAACATTCAAATAAAACTTTTTACTAACCAATCCCAAAATTAAAACTTAAAAATATATATAAGAACTGCAATAATATTTTTTATCAAGCATTTTAGAAAGAGGTAATGGATGGGATAATTCTCAATAGTCAAAAATAATCTCTGCCACACATGAAAAAGATAATCGGAGGACGTTATTTTTTCCTGCAAAATAACTTATATAATAAATTTTCAGGCTTAACTTGGTGGAACAACATAGCAAAGATATTAAATGAATTCACTTTGTAAAATTCCACAAGGTATTAATTACACCGGCTTAGGTTTCGACTTATATCAAAGTGACTTGATAATGACTTAAAATAAGTCTAAACCTAGGTCGGTGTTATAGTATCAAATACCTACCTTGTGGAGTTTTACCAAGTGAATTCATTTAATATCTTAACTTATGTCAATTAGAAAGAACGGCTGCAATGCGCACCAGCTTCTTTTCAATGCGTGAATGAAAAATTCTGGGCTACAGATGGAAAAGAAATTGTCGACCTCAAAAAATCAAAGTTTGACCTTCAAAGATAAAATTTTTCTTCATCATTGGTTGTTAATCCTAAGATTGGTTGACTGCAGCCTTCCACCCTTCCCTATCTAATGTTAGTTCACTTACTTCCTGGTATCTCTTCCTATGTACTTTCCTCTTCATTTGGTCCATAAACTTATTCCTGGATCTTCCTCTGGGGACTTTTTCCTCTGTTTTGCCTTCAATTATGTTAAAGAATTCAAATGAGATGTGGTAATTTTTTCACAGTTTTTATTTATTTCAGGTCGACCGGTTTCTTCACATAGGCGACATCATCAGGTGGTGTCGCCTGATGATGTCGCCTATGTGACGAAACCGGTCGACCTGAAATAAATAAAAACTGTGAAAAAATTACCATATCTCATTTGAATTCTTTAGAATGGATTTTCACAAAGTTAAGCCAGAATTGATCGAGTTTATTTCAATTATGTTCTTCACTAACCAATTTTGCCTCAGAGTGCGTCCAATGTATCTGGTTCTTCTTTTCTCTATGGTGTTCCATATGTTCCTTTCCTCGCCTACTCTTCTGTACTCTTCATCATTTCTTATTTTGTCCGTCCATTTTACCTTCAGAATTCTCCTTCAGCACCATATTTTGAAGGCTCCTAACCTTTTCTGGTCAGCTTTTGTAACGGTCTATGCATCCAATCTATAGAGTGCTACGCTCCACACCAATGTTTTCACATACTGTTTCCTAGTTTGTAGACCTATATTCTTTGAGCACAGATCTTTCTAATCTTCTTATTTTGTCCGTCCATTTTATCTTCAGAATTCTCCTTCAGCACCAGATTTTGATGGCTCCTAGCCTTTTCTGGTCAGCTTTTGTAACGGTCCATGCATCCAATCTATAGAGTGCTACGCTCCACACCAATGTTTTCACATACTGTTTCCTAGTTTGTAGACCTATATTCTTTGAGCACAGATCTTTCTAATCTTCTTATTTTGTCCGTCCATTTTATCTTCAGAATTCTCCTTCAGCACCAGATTTTGAAGGCTCCTAGCCTTTTCTGGTCAGCTTTTGTAATGGTCCATGCATCCAATGTTTAGAGTGCTACGCTCCACACCAATGTCTCCACATACTGTTTCCTAGTTTGTAGACCTATATTCTTTGAGCACAGATCTTTCTAAATCTTGCTTAATTATTTCTCTTACAACAAGGTGAACTTGTGTGAACTTATTTGGGTTCTCTTATCATTTAAACCGAGCTGAATATAATAGTCTGCTTTTATTTAGTAGGGAAACAGGTAATCCGAGAGTTTCTCATCGGAATAACTGGCGAGGGATTTTGATACATTCAGGAATAAGGGCATTTTAAGGGTTAAAATGTCCGTCTTCGTACCATAATATTCCTCAGGAAGGTAGAAGTGGAAGATTTCTACTCTGCCTCCACCGAAGGATATCAGGCTCATCATAGTCGCTCTGGAAGACGCTCGAAATGGAAAGGTTGATCTTGACAAAGCCCAGCGCCCAGAGATCCTCGGGAAATAATAAAACGTCAATGACACGCAATGAAGCACGAAGTCGGGGCACGAATTGGGAATGTGCATCACCACGATTTCCTCAAGGACCTTGAAGGGTCCGGAATAAATTTTTTATGGGTTTTCCTTCGAACCATAGTGTACTTGCTGAATTATGTAGGAACGAGAATGAGTGGATCGTTTAAAATCTTGGACCAGACTTTTCGGAAACGCATTTGGATTGAATGCTGCAGCATTGAAATATAGGAAATTCCTTAAAAGTCAATATTAATATAGTGATTAAATTTCCTTATTTCTAATTTCTTGCATATGTTATGCTAGCCAAATGGTTATTTCAGTTCGAATACGTTCATCAGTCACACAATGCCGTGCTTAGATCGCAATTCTTCCTTGGTGGGCCGCAAGTTTATTTTTTACGGAAAGTTAATTTTATAAGTTGATCATTATACTCTGAATCCTCTCCTCCTCGTTTCAAAACTCACCGTGTGTAATATATATATATATATAGGAAATGGCTGTGAAATCCAACTGACCCTGCCTTAAAAATGTTGCCTCTGAAAATCAGTCCTCTTTTCCGTCTTAAATTCAGATCGACTTTTTACTGTGTGCGTTTCGCAATTTTCGTCTCGTTTAGAAGTTGGGTAAAATGGTGGTGGCCTTTTTTTTGCTGTTATCCATTTATTATACGTAAACAAACACGGTCCCTCTAAGCCACATGGCTTGTCAGAAGGATCCACACATATGCATACAATGCGGCAAATAACAAAATGATGTATACCGAAAAAACACTTAAAAACAAGTTACAACAATTTATAATATTTCAACTTAGGAAAATTAAACATAGCTAATAGATTTAGGCATCCCACATTTTTGAATACACAGGTATTAATGCCAAATATATTGAACATAACCAATCAAAAATTTTGTATTTCATCAAGTAACCATGCATGTACCTCTTTCTTTACTTCTGCCATCCCTTTAACATCACCAAGGTGATTAGGCTTGCAATTAAAAGTGTGTGGTACATAGTATTTTGCTAACTTTTAACCATATGATTTGCAATATCTGTACGTTACCAATAAAGGGGAATTTCTTTTTGACATGCCATGCACATTAATGAAGTTTTCTCGGGCTTCACGCCAGGTTATACAGGGTTTAACTGCCAACGTTTCTGCGCAATCTTATTATCTTACTGATCTGTCGTCAATCGCGACACCGGTTTTGCCTTGAGTTCCGCCTTGAAGCCTATCCTCAACTTACTTAAGGAAAGAGAAAGAAAACAACAATCGGCACAAACAGCAACAATTAGTAAACACCGAAAAAATGAATTTACTGGTATTTAAAAATGTCAGTTTGTGCCCTGAAGACGGTAGCGGACTCAGCCACAAAAACGTTGGCAATTAAATACTGTGTAACCTGGTGTGAAGCCCGAGAAATGTTCATGAATACGATTCGCCTGGAAAATTTGAAATCTTATGCAATGCACATGTTGACCAATGCTCTAGATAGACAGTAAATACTAAGAAAATTTTCCAAATGGTTACGATCGGGTGGTGTCTGCAAAGGAATCGACTCAATTCATTGAGGAGAAGAGCCTTCGATGGACAAGTGATAGCTCACACGACCTTTCCATTGTATCCGACGGAAAGTATCATATGGAATGCGATAGAGATCAGAAGAGCAAGATGGATTGGACACATCCTGAGGCACAATGGGTTTGTGAAGAACACAATTGGAAGTAAAATTGAGGAAAAAGTCCCCAAAGGAAGACCCGGGCTTAAATTCATGGACCAAATAAAGAAGAAAGTACGTAGGAAGAGATAACAGGAGGTAAGGGAACTTGCAGTAGATAATAGGAAAGGGTGGAGGGCTGCAGTCAATCAATCCTATGATTGAACGACCTATGGTGATAATTCATTAATACATTGTCTCATGAATCGTGAATCGTTGAAGTCCTTATGTGATTTCGTTTCCGTCTGAATGGAGTAAAGATCTAACTAGCCACATTCATTTTCAGTAAATTGATGATATAAGCATTCGGTGTGTTAAGTGAGGTGACACGGAATGGTATTTCACACGGCTTGCTGCAACGTCTTTTGACATACTTCACATAACATATAGAAGACCCCCCTCCTCAATCGAAATACTTACTTTTAAGTTGAGGCTCTCCCTCATAAGTGGTTTATATCGGCCACGTCATACAATTCGGAGGAAAGCTGGAACAGGCCCGGGATACGAGTAAGAGGTTGCCCAATCTTTTCCCTTGGCCTCGCCCGCCCACTCCGCCTCGCGAGGGGTTGGCGCCTCGCGATGTGCCACCACAGCCTCATCTGCATCGATTTCTCCACTCTTACTTGATCAGCTGTTTCGAAAGATCACATGCAGGAAAGTTCTCCTGGGTGACGCACTGAGTCTGAAGGTCTCCAGAATGATATGTGATGCTCTCTCACCGGGAATACATGGAAATATATTACGGTAAACGGCAGACACAGTTGAAGTTTTAATAAGTTGCTACGCAGAATGAGGGAAAGGCTAAATTATCCTTTTGTTACGTCAGAAATTCTTTTAATAAAAATAAAATTTCTGGAAAAATGTTAATACCATCATCATTAATCGTTCGATCCTAAGATTGGTTGACTGCAGCCCTCGACTCTTCCCTATCTAATGTCAGTTCCCTTACCTCCTGTCATCTCTTCCTATGTACTTTCCTCTTTCTTTGGTCCATGGACTCATTCCCGGGTTTTACTCTGTTGACTTTTCCCTCAGTTTTACCTCCAATTGTGTTCTTCACAAACTCATTGTGTCTCAGGGTTTGCTCAATCAATCTTGTTCTTATTTTCTTTGTTGGTGGTGGTGGTGGTGGTGGATGGTGGAAAGCCAAAGACCCGCTTCCACGGAACCTCTACGGAGGAATATATGAAGTTTTGTGTAGCTGTGGACAATCATATGTAGGCCTGACATGCAGAGCCCTAAAAATACGCCTCCAAGAACATCAACGGGCAATTAAAAATAATAATTACCGCATTTCTGCAATAGCCGAACACCATCTCAGCGGCCCCACTCATAATTTCAACTTTGAGGAGACAAGATTAATATCTAGGGAAATACGCTATTACCCAAGATTAATAAGGGAGGCTGTAGAAATTGCGAAGAGACCGGAGAACGTCAACCGAGAAGACAGTTACAAGTTGAGTAACAGTCTAAAACGAATTTTTTCAAATTCATATTCCGGCAACAATGGGAGTCCAGACTTATATATAAAGAAGACGAGCGAGACAAATAAAGCAGTTCAGTTAACCTGATGAAGCTGGCAGGAGGACCAGCGAAATATTGTTGTTTAAAAAAACATACATCGCGGAATGAATCCCGTAAAAAGTAACAGTCAATCTTGTTCTTATTTTCTTTGTTGTGTTCCATATGGTCCTTTCCTCTTTTTCACTTCTGCATACTTCATCAATTCATATTTTATCCGTCCATTTGATCTTCCTCAGCATCCTCCTACAGCACCAGATTTCGAAAGTTTCTTGTCTTTTCTGGTCAACTTTTCCAATGCTTAATGCTACCGATTCATAGAGTGCTACGTTTCACACGAATGTTTTCATATCCTGTTTCCTGGTTTGTAGTCCTATCTTCTTTGAGCTTAACAGTTTTTCCCGTGACCGCCTTCTTGGCTTGGGTTATTCTCTGCTTGATGTCCGTTGTACGTCTTAATACCAACTTGAGGAATTAATCTTAAGCAGGCCATGCTCATACAGTTGCCTGCGAGGCTACTCGTGGCGAATTATGAAAACAACTATCTTTAACAAATTTCTCGCAAAAAAAATTCCCTTAAAATTGCACAAAGTGTGAGCTAGAGGGATAAACAATTTTCCAATGGAGCGCTTTGACCAGATTCCTAAATTTTAGTTATTTATTGAGAATAATTTTCTGTCTTATTTGTGATCTCGCATTCTAAGATTATTGCGAATTAATTCTTTTGCTGCATAGGAAGGAGTATTGCACAAATGCTACCATATCGTGTTTACTGCCTTTTGTGGTTAGACTATTTTTTCCCTCAAAATTTCCCATTTTTACCGATAGATTTGTAAAATAACACGTCCTTGTACAATAAAATGGGTATGTGAAAATTTCAGTCATGACCGGGAATCGAACCACGGACTCTTTGCTATCCAGGCCAATGCGCAGACCACTACGTTATCCAGGCATCGTTATATGTCAAGCGTTTCATTTCTTATTTCTTCTCGCATTAATAAGAATAATTGTTTTTGTATGGGCTTATCATCTAGTTCATACGAATCCTTATAAATTGCCATGAGGATTTAGAAACCTGGTAGCGTAGTGACCTGCGCATTTCCCCGGAAAGCCAAAGGTCCGTGGTTTGATTCCCGATGCTGGCCGGGCCAACCTTTTCTCGCTGCACCTTCAACGTATTTCACCGCCGTATTCGCGGCAGGCCTGAATGCATTGTATAACACGTCCTTGCGTAAAGAAGGCATGCTGCAACTTCGGGATACAACCATCTGTAGACAGTGGTTCGAGTCTTGATCGAGTTATATTAGTTTAAATATTATTTTTTATTCAAAGATATGTGAATAAAAATCACGACACACTTAATAATAAAGAGAATTAAGGGTGAGCATAGATATTTCAGATACGCAGTAACGTCTTTTTCCTCCACCCTTCCCCCCATCTTTTTTCTGAGTATTCACGGTGAATATAAGTGAGTTGCCATTAGTTATTTGGCTGTCTGAACGCAAAGAATTCTGAGAAAACATTCACTTTTTTGCTCAAGATGACTTGGCAAGCCTTCGTTAGTTTCGCAAACAAGTGACCTCCACGTTAGAAAAGGGTGCGACATTTCTTTGACATTCCACTTTGAAAAACTAATGTGATTCTTAAACTCCCAACACTTTATTTAAAGGACTGTTTTCAGCAGCATCACGTTTAACGATTTGTTGGATATAAGGAGTTTTTCAAATGGTTTATTGGGAAACAATTTATAATGATTGCAGAGCGAAATATCTTGGATTTTTAGATGTAAACTTCAATCAAGAATGCCAAAAGAGTCATTGCATAATTAAAAAAAAAGTGATTTTACATAATGAAGATATATGAGATCCACTTGGCAAAAAAATCTTTAACTGGGTCACCTCAAGCCTCGAGATTGAATTTTAAGTTTCTTTGTCAAATAAAGCCTCAGAAAAATGAAATGATCTGTTATCATTCGGGGAGAATGAGACCATTGTTCCTATTCAAACTAGTGTGGAATCAGAGTCAGGTTCCTGGGAATCTTTTTGTGAAATTCCGCTTCAATTTTCTCTTTTGCATTTCCAAGTGTTTCCCCAGTTTTTAATGCTGTTTTACATTATTTTCTCAAAAAGTCTTTCCCTTTCCTTGCAAGGTCATTTCAATCAATTTTTTCTATTTTAATTGAACCCATAACTAAGTTTTGGCGTTTCACTGGTCACTCTTGAAAGATTGGTCTTCATGTTTCCGAGAAATACATTACCATAAGTAGAATTTTTGATCCATCAAGTGACATTCTTCTGATTTTTTTAGGTCATAATAGAGGCATGAAAGAAATTATTATCCTCAAATTTCTGAAGTACTACTTTTACAAGGGCCTCGTCACTCGCACTTCCCTTGTTGAAATTGGACAAGAACATACTTATCATGCAACTATTATCTAGACGTATGTTCCACCTTGAATTTCGTCAATAAGAAGATATTCATTAAAATGTTACTACTGATGGGCGAGTGATTGCTCCCAGATGCAGCGATAAAATCATAATAGAGTATTTTTTAGAGTAGAAACCTAATATAATAGAATTTATGGTTATTATATTTTGTGTAAATTACATAAATACATACCAATCACGCCGTTTCCTTCCGATGTAGGCACAGTTACAAAGTTTCACTCATAAATACGTATTTGTACACCTAACACTGCTTCAATAATTTCCTCCATACTGACCCATCCTTGCAAACCTCTTTTGCCTCATTTACCCCCAATACACTGCTTCACACCTGTTTTTGTCTCCCAATATTCCTCCTCATAATAATTTCCTCAATCATATTCAAACAAAACTTTCTCTACCCACTTCTACCTCTCGTACCATTAATTTCACTCATATATCTGTTTCGTTATTCGCCTCTCATCCATTCTCTCAACATGGCCAAACCAGCGAAGCACTCTAAGAGTATAAATAGTATTTTTCAAATAAAAGTAATCATATATCACATATCTATAGCCCCAATACCCCCAATGCTCAGTTCTTATCCTCATTGGAATGTAAAGCCGTAACGCCTTGCAGTTGGCACCAACCTATGCCCCCGTGAGCTAAATTTGGCAGAACACATTAGCGTTACCTTAGTCATTCCTACTTACTTTTAACCGTGAATGACCGTATGAATGAATCGCAGCTGAGTGATAACCGTTAGCAATGAACTACCTTCTTTTTCAACTTCGTAAACACTAGCATTTAGGTCATTTCATGACAACTGACGGTAACGTCCAAAGCATAGCGGATTATCTTGGTGAATTTCCTTGTTAGGGCTTAAATATTGTCGAATGTTATACTCTGCTTCTTCCGCTAACTATACCAATCTTGACGCCTCACTACATCTCTAGGTCTGACAGAAGCGATAAAATAAGAGAGATACATTGCCGAACAGATAGGTACAAAAACTCGTTCTTTCCGGGAACAATAAAAACTGAATTCCACTAATTACAGTCCCATAATACACTATTAATAAATAAACGAATTATAAATATTGTTGAATGTTATACTCTCCTTCTTCCGCTAACTATACTAATCTTGACGCCTCACTACATCTCTAGGTCTGACAGAAGCGATAAAATAAGGGAGATACATTGCCTAACAGATAGGTAAAAAAACTCGTTCTTTCCTGGCACAATGAAAACTGAGTTCCACTAATTACAGTCCCATAATACACATCACCATTTTACCTCCAAAAACCTTATCCCTTACATCTTTACACGGGTGGTTACATCGTAAAACCCCCTGTCTCACGCTCATGATTCGGCGGCTCGCAGGGTAGTATGTAGATATATATGAATAGATTGAGGACTTTTAATTTTCTACTAGGGTTCTATAAGGTTATCTTCCTAAGTTTTCTACCGGTTCAAGAAATTACGTTCCTTGCATGACGCGGACATTTAAAAATGGGGACAGTTGATTACTCATGATCCAAATGAATAAATTAACCTCTCCAAATGTGCTCCACTATTTATAAAATGGTAAAGAGTAGTGATTGTCGTATAAAAGTGAGAATATGCCTTCCAAGACCATTCATTTATTTGATATAATATTTTATAATTATTATTATTACTTCGACAAAGAATGCTTACAACTTAATATCTTTGGTCGAATTGAGAAGTAACTATGAAGATAAACCAAAAACTATGAAGAAGTAACAAACGTTAGCTATGAAGATAAACCAAAATTATGGCTACCATCAGAATCAGTTTACAGAATGGGTTATGCACACATGTTTGAAGAAAGTGCAGCATTTTGAAATTAAAATATATGTATCAAATAATATTATAGTTATAAGAAAACATCCTCTATACTTTCATTAGTAAACAGCAAAGACCGCATATTTTTCATTGTTGTGTTTAGGATTTTTTAAATTAAAACATGAAACAGGTAATAAATTATCCACTTTAGATCCTATGTACAAGAAACATCGTTTGAATAACGTCAGTTTCGGCTTGGGTAAGGAAATACGTGCTAAACGCTGGGTGTATGGAGGATCGTTCAATAATACCACTTATTTTGTGAAAACGAGGTAAAAATTTATGGCTTATTAGATATCTTATGCATTGGTATTAATGGAGATTACTTTGTAAATTAATTTAATTTTTTGGTATTTATTATTTTTTAATTAATTAATTTGGTATTAATGGTAAAAATTAAATTAATTTAATTGGTATTAATGCAGATTACTTTGTAAATTGAATTAATCCACCGGTTATAGATGGTTTTCATTGGAAATCAGGGAAAATATTTCATATTTTTACACGTGCAGAGCCCTAACTACCTCCATTTGTTTCTTTCTCCATCCCCGCGTGTTCAACCCTTCTTCATTCCGTTCCTAGAAGCAAATGAATTACTTCCCGTTCCCTAATTTTCCAACATCTAATTTGCCAAAAATTGCAGAGCACATTGCATCAAAGTAATCCACCGATTATAGATAGGTTAAATTGAAAATCAGGGAAAATCATAATAATGATATCTTATTTCACACATTAAATAGTACAATATAATCCAATAAATAATGGTATTAGTGAAATTAAGCACCCCTGAAGGACCTGTATTGGGGTTGCCATCCATTGATGATGCTGTGTTCAGCAGCAGTCTATTCAACAACGTTAAAATATTTATAGACATTAAAATTGACACAAAAATATGCTCAATATAACATAAATTGAAATACATAGATTTTATGCATTCAACAATAGAACAATACAAAACGAGTAACAATTAAGGAAATAATGAATAATATTCCATAGTGATATTAATCCGTTGAGTACGGCATGACGTGATATCACGTCATGGTTCGAGTGTTCTAGCCTTCATTAGGGGGCCTAGTGAAAGTTCCCTAGTAAAAGCTGGGACACTCACGGCACCCTTGACGTAATATTACGTCATCAGCACCAGCGGAAAGATATCCATGACGTGATATCACGTCATACCGCACTCAAAGTGTTAATAGCATATAATGGCGGTAGGTATTTAAACATTAAAGAATATTGTTGGTTCTTTATGTTAAAGAATCCTTCATATTTTACACGTTCAGGGGCCTAACTACATCCATTATTTCTTTCTTCATATATGCGTGTTCTTCCTATCCCTAGCACCAAATGTCTCTCTTCCCCTTCTTTATCTGTCCAACATCCTTCCTTTTATTACGGCCTTGAGCACACCGTCGCCCCCTCGCCACCCATTCCAGCCACCTACCCTGCCGCCCCCTGATCTGATCCAAAAGTTTCCTCTCCTCACCCACCACCATCTCAAGCACTTCCTCGTTTTAAGGTAGTTTGAGCGAAATATCATCTTACCTAGAAATCAATGAATTTGGTCTCATTTTAAAGAAAAATATATCACCCTTACATTGACACCAAAAATTCAACACCTTATCGCATTACTTCCCGAGATATTTGCCAGAAAATACCATCCCTTTTATATAGGAAATGGTATCTACGTGTATGCACTCCAGAGAGACCTTGTATCAAAAATGAGGCATTCCCTACACTTAGATCTCGTCAAATAATCGACAGTGTGTAGTTAGTGTGTTTTATCGACTATTTTTGAAAACTAATCATATTGTCACCGCAGTAAATTCTTCGGGATCTCAATAAACCTTCCGTTTTCATGAAGTTTCAAACGAACCGCGTGAAAAAAATGAGTCAAATTAAAGACTTATTTGGATATTTTCATTTTATCACTTTCGCTTTCTGTCAAGTAAGACTATATTATTGCTCCATTAATAATGCAATATTTTATTCATGTGTCCTACAGCTGGAGAAATTAAAACGTATATATCGATTATGGTCTCCATTATGGTTAGGGAACTACTATCTCGCTCGCACTACCTTAAGATTTTCCCGGTGTAATATGTTTAAATATCTTTCTCGGGCTTTCGGACCCGGGCACCGGGTAATATTTTCTGATTGCGCCGACGTTTCGGAAAACGACTTGTCTTCCATTCTCAAGTTACTCAAGCGCACATTGTTACTGGGACCGCATTATCAAAGAGGCCGTCGAGATACGATTACATCCGAATAATTTTAATAGAGACACCGGATTCCAACTAACTAACACCTGGAGGCCTGTAATGAAATGTATTAAAAAGATGGGAAAATAATTCAGCGGTCAGCGGGACACGTCAGCCGATCAGGCGTCTCGTAACCTCCATTGTTGGGCATCAACGGCCAGTTTAAAATCAGTGCTATATCGGACGCGACAGAAATGACACTTGCCTTGAGAATGGAAGACAAGTCGTTTTCCGAAACGTCTGCGCAATCAGAAAATATTACCCGGCGCGAAGCTCGAGAAAGATATTTAAACTTCCTCGTTTGTCTTCCTTTTTATCCACCCCACCATCTCCATTCTCCTCCACACCCACTTCTTGAACGCCTTCGGCCTGTCCCCATCCTCATTCATGGTATGCTCTTCTTGAGAGCCACAATTCCACGCCAATAGGTTTCTTTCTCCTTCTTCGTCGCTAGCTTTATGCGATTCCAGCATGGATAGACGCCACCTACCGGGGAAAGTCAGAAACATCGGAACGATGATACCACGGACTCACGTTGCGTCTGATTCTTCAATCAATCATGTGGCGTGTACCTACAGTTGTGAGCTAAGTAAAGAGTGTTTGTTTGAAATCGTTTACTTAACCCTCTTTGGACGGAATTATGAAACATCATGATGAAAAGAATACTGCTACGATATTAATTTTTTAAATTTGCTATTTAAGCATTTTTTTAAATAATGCAATTATTTTATGATAACATGTATTTTGAAGTTTGTCGTATTTTTATTGCATATATTTCATTTAAAAGAATACTTTACATAATAATATTTACACAAGGTATACTTCAACATTACCTTCATAACGTACCTTTTTTTAAACATTCCCAATTTTTTTCCACATGACAGCTGGACAACTCTCTATGGACGGAATAATGAAACATCAACAGGAAAAAATACTGAAGTAGCATCTTTTTTTTATTTTTTCATCCGATGCCATCATTTTAAATGTACAGCACTTCAGACACACATGTTTCAATCGTAATAACAATGACAATGCTCTCATTGCTATTAAAACATATGGTGGCATATTTATTGATAGAGGCCACAAAAGAATTTGCCCATTGAAATTAATGTCGTGAATGTTTTTTTCCAGCCCTGATGATGGAATGAAATATATTCCAAAACGTCTGCAAAGGAAAGCTATCATTTCAACTTTGACCTCAACCCTCGAAATAAACTTATAATGATCACATAATACGAGGGTTGCTACTTACATTTCTGGCCTTGGCGACAATATGTGTTGCCAGGCGCTATCTGTCATTTACATGCCGTTTCGGAAACTTGACATTGTTGAACATAACCTTCTTCAGAAAATGTTGTCATTTGAGCGCGATTTTTGTTGTTTAGAGCAGCTTGAAAAATTTATCTCGGGCAAAAAATGGCATTCACTCGCGAACATTTTCGTGCGATTATTTTCCATAACTTTTAGCGTGATTTATCAAGGCAGGAGTGCATCGATGAACTTAATTCTTTGTACGGCAATAAATCACCATCCTACAGCACTGTAAAAAAAATGGTATAACGAATTCAATCGTGGCCGATGTTCGCTCCAGGACGAATTCCGTGAAGGTCGTCCAAAATCGGTTATTGTGCCAGAAAACATCAATGCTGTGCGTGAACTGATAAAGCAAGATCGTTATATGACATACCGTGAGATTGAGGCATCTTTGAGCATGGGTATGACAAGCATCAATAAGATATTGCATGATAACTTGGCCGTAAAAAAGATTTGTTCGCGTTGGGACCCGCATAATCTGACAAACGCTCAAAAGAAGGCTCGTGTCGACTGGAGCAAGGAAAAATGCGTTCGAGATGCGTCAAAGGCTGTGTATAACATCTACACAGGTGACAAAACATGGATCTATGCGTATGAGCCCGAGGCAAAACAGCAATCGACTGTTTGGGTCTTCCAAGACGAGCCAAATCCAACTAAAGTTGTTCGCGGAATAAGCACATCGAAGCAAATGGTTGCCTGTTTCTTCGGCATTACCGGTCACGTGGCGACAGTGGCATTATTGCATCGTAGGACGGTCAATTCTGAATGGTACACGACCTTTTGTTTGCCAGTAGTCTTCGGAGAAATTCGGAAAAAGTGGAAGAAGATGCGAATAATTCTTCATCATGACAATGCGAGCTCTCACACATCTGCTCAAACAAGGAATTTTTGACCGGCCAAAACATCGAATTGATGAGTCATCCGCCAAACAGCCCTGATTGGGCACCCAATGACTTTTTTTTATTCCTGAACATCAAAAATAAAATTACATGGTCAACGTTTTTCGACACCCGAAGAAGCGGTTGATGAATTCAAAACGCATGAATTAGAGTTACCTCAATCGGAGTGGAAAAAGTTCTTCGAAAATTGGTTCAAACGCATGAAAAAGTGTAATGATCTTCATGGAGAATATTTTGAAAAACAAAAAACCAATTTCGATCATAAATATTTGTTTATTTATTATTAGGCCAGAAATATAAATAGCAATCCTCGTAACCGAGGTCATTACAAGGAAGATTGAATTCCTATCCGGGATTGGGTTGGTGTGGTGGCTAGAGTAGGTACTCGCCAACCACACGGGCGGGCAGGGGTTCAAATCCCTGAAGGGTGGATGTTTTTCAGAGGAAACCCGATCCCTACTTGAGCGTCTTCTGGAGGGCACTTCAAGTACAGTACTCCGTCTGTCGGATGAGACGTTAAACCGTGGTCTCTTTGGCGCCTTTCGTTAAGAGCAGGCTAATGCCGACGCCGGGCTTCCATCCACCCCTCTTCCATTACCTGTCCCCTATGGCGCAAATGACCTTAGCCGTCGGTCATCTCCCCTAATATCCAATACAATCTTTGCTACACCCGCTCTTAATTCCACAATTTGAGTGGAGTTCTCGACTGGTCCTGCTACGATAATTTTCGTAACATGTTTGGAGTCAGGCAGACATGAGTCCTTTCCGAGGAAAATCTCATCAAATCGAAACTGTTCCTCTTCTTCCACGAACATATTTCTCACTACGCTTCTCTATTTTAATAATAATAATAATACATTTTACTCCACAGTTTCATACATACTTTTTTACAAATAATAGGAGCTTTAGGCAGACTCAAAGGTGTCACCTGAATGGAGACTGCCTTCCTTAGATAAATAGCATCGCTGGCATTTAATAATCATCATTTTCCAAAGTATGAAAACAATTAATTGGAATATATGAATTTTGCCCATACTATGAAAATTGAAATGCAATATGCAACAATAATAATAATACATCGAGCAAATATAGCACATTCATGTAAAACATAAATAATAGAAACAACGCAACATGGTTGTCTCTATCACATCCATCCGCACCATTATACTCCCATTCCTCTGGACTCCCGCATCTGCAGTGATTATGGAGTCCCGTCCCCGCTCTCCGTTTGCCTCGTGCCACGGGCGCACCCCAGCAGAGCAAGTGTCTTCAGTCTCCCGAGAGAGTTGATGTCCTTGGAGGGAACTCGGGGGAGATCTATTCCATAAAGGAGGGGAAGGGCGGTGGTTTAACAAAAGCAAAATGAGCGATCGAATGGGAGAGGCGAGGAGGAGAAAGGGGTTCGTGGAGGAAAAGTGGATGGCGAATCCTCGCGCTGCGAGAGTTTTTTTTTGCGCACTGTTTTGCCTCGTTCGCAATTCCACTGTGAGTACGGTCGTCCATGCATTGGTAGCCTGAATAATTCGTAGTGTGAATTCACGTTCTGATCATGGTAATCCATAATTCCTAACGCTGTCACCATACAGTGGCAAAGAGCTAATGTCGCGAGCGGGTACCGGAAATGTTAGTCACTATAAAAAAATAATACTATCATTAATAATTAATCATTAAAGTGAATTTGATGATGCTATTTTGATGATTATTATGCCTGATTAAACCTTTCGAAGCCTCAAAACGCCGCGGAGAAATATTTTTCATTTCGTTCACTTGATCTTTGATTGTTCGTCGCGATGCCCAGGTGAGGGCGACACCTAGATACACTGAGTGTACGATAGTTGTGCGAATGCGATGCGAAAATCTGTTGTGAATTGCTGTGGGTACGCAATCCCGCATTCTCAATACTATCGTAAGCACGATGGTCCGTGTGATGGTAGGCTGAATTCGTAATGTGAATCCAGAGTACCTAAAGTTGTCACTTTACAAAGGTAGCGCTGGTATCGCGAGCGGAAACGAAATGATGAATAACAATAACGAAACAAAAAAGACAATCACTACTTTTACCAGTCGACTTCAGAACGATCTGATCGGAATACTTCGGTATGGCAAACGAAACGGGCTAGTGGGATCGATCTGAGAAGTGGGCCAACATGGCACGCTTGCTCATCCAGTCTGAGATTTCAGATCAATCTCAACCCGGGGGTCTGTGGCGTTCCTCGTTATTCTTTTGGTTGTCCTTGGGATACAAATCATAACCGTTATTATACAAGGCGTGTGTTGTAAGCAGTTGAAACATGAGTGCAGTAGTGGCTAGAGATGTGACGTTAATGATATCGTAGCACATTGCAATTGGTCAATTTTGTTCACTCAGAATTCGATTGAAAATTTCCAACTCTGCACTTGTTGAGGAGGATTTAGCCTATGTTCGTAATAGTTCAGTTCCTAAACGAGGTCGTGCTTAGAAATTCCGAGTATTACTTATCATTGGTAATGGTATTTTTAACATTTGGTGGTAGTTTCATTAAAATCATCTTCAGAGATTTGGAGAAATTAACGTTTAAAATCTAGTGTTTTCGACAATGATTCATCCTATTTTCGTAATAAAATAATTCCTAAACGAGGTTGTGCATAGAAGTTCCGAGTAGTTAATTTAATAGGCAATGGTATATTTAATAACTTCTGGAAGTTTCATTTAAAAATTATTCAGGTATTAGGAGATATTAAGGTTTTAATTCGTGGTTAACCGTTATGTTGATAGCACGGCCGATTTTATTTAGTGGGAAAGAAATTAGTGGGCCAACTTCGGTCCGGTCTTGTTTACACACCGAGTCAATCGTGCTTCAACTGATAAATTCGATTGTTCACAATCGATATGTTCAGTCCGTGTTGTTAAAACAGACGATCTGAATCGGCTCGCTTGGAATTTTCAGGTCGGTCCGAGTTCAGATCGATCTGAGATAGATTGGTAAACGTAGTGAATCATGTAGGTGAAGCCATGGATATAGATGATGTCTCTTTAATGAATAAGTGAAGAAATTTGTCACTTTCTAAAAGAACAACGTTTCTAAAGCCAAAAAACGCATCAGGAAAACGGTGTTACTTTTTTCGCTCCCATGCTCAATACTTGATCGTCGCGATACCCTGTTGAGGAGAGTTAGGTTAACACAGCGCCCCGTTTACAATAACAATCGTGCATACGTACGTGGTTCTGTAAGATGGTAGTCTGAACAAGGCGTGAGACAGTAATGTGAACGAGGCATTTGCTCCTTTCCGGCCGGCCGGAATCACGGTGGTTTTTTGCGCATTTTCTCCGCAGGCGAGAATGATTCTTTCAAGGAAGATGAGAACCAGCTTAGCGTGGACGAGTGTCGTTGAATCGAAAGTCTTACTTCCTCTTCCTTCCAGCGACGTGCGATTGAATGCACGGAGGGAACAAGCATGAGTGAATTCACTGCGAAACGAAAGATTAAGGAGGAACCCGCGCCTCGAAGTACTGTTTTCTTAAGATGTACACAATTTGCTGTCATGGGTAAATTTAGGCTTAGTGCTGCCTAATATGTTTATTTAATTTCACGTAAATACTCTTTAGGGTAAGTTTTACAGGAAAGAGCGTTAAACCGAAGCTTTTGCTACGTCACGAAAACCAGTAATTATACTGAATCAAATTTCATCAATATTTCGGCAGGATTTGGTCTCATGATTTTTTAACGAACTGAGATAAGGGTATAATTATCTCCATGATTGGTTAATATTCCTTTGAGTAAAATTCCTACAGTAAAATGCGGTAAACCGAAGCTTTTACTACGTCACGAAAACCAGAAATTATACTGACTCCAGCCTCAATTAGTATTTTGGCAGGATTTGATATCATGATTTTTTTACGAACTGAGGGAAGGGTATGATTGTCTCTTGGCTTAAAACATTTGACAATATACATTAAATCGTTAACAATCATATACATTGAAAAAAAGGTTAGGTATACAAGGTAAACAGCAGAAGTTTCCCTTGGCAACTTTGCCATGTACATCACAATATGTCGGCTATGTGCGGCGACGAAAACCGGAAGATTTTTATTTTAACCGAAATATTCGTGTTATTTTATCGATTACCGAAACTGAAAAATATATATTGCAAGTATTAATGTAAAATACCTGCTGTGCAAGTTTTTAAATTATATTATTCAGGTAAAAATTGAGATATCAAAAGTTATGTGAAGATATGCCATCGCACTGCCATACAGGCAGTGTATTTTAGCGTTAAATTCATCATTTTAAAATCATTAAATCTTCGTCAACCCTCTATCATGCTGAGTAACTGAGAGGTAACATATCTATATGTAGAGGTAACGTAATCATAGAAGAGTTCTTTTTGTCTCTGATTAAGTTTCTTTACGTCTATATGCCTTTGTGGCATCAAATTTTACAGCTTTGCAACGAACATATCTATCATTCGTAACTTTTAGTTCCGGATTCTCCCACGAGTGGGGTAGCATGTGAAATGATTGTGCATGGTGGACAAAAATTATCGGTGTATAGATGGTGAAATGACCAATAGCCTAGTAATATTTTGGGGCCATTCGGTAGTAAAGGTCTTACTTTATAATGCATTTTAAAATCAAGGTAGTTTGTCTGGCATGCCTAAAATGAAGGTTCTTCCTTAAGGAATCCCAGGAGCTAAGTCTAAGGAAAAACAACGCGCTTGCAACTTCACTCACTAGGCATTAAGGTAGTTTGAGCGATATATCATTTTCCTTGGAAACCAATGAATTTGGTCTCGTTTTAAAGAAAAATATCTCACCCTTCCATTGACACCAAAAATTTAACATCTTACCACATTACTTTCCGAGGTATTTGCCAGAAAATGCCATCCCTTTTATATGGGAAATGGTACGTGTATGCACTCCAGAGAGACCATGTATTGAAAATGTGGCATTCCCTACACTTAGAGCTCGTCAAAAAATCAGTGCTGTGTAGTTTGTGTGGTTTCTTAAGTATTTTTTGAAATTAATCTTATTGTCACCGCAGTAACTTCATCGGGGTCACAAAAAAGCAACCGTTTTGATGGAGTTTCCAATGTACCGCGTGAAAAAAATGAGTCATTTTCAAGATTTATTTGAATATTTTCATTTGATTACTTGCACCATGATTTATTGCACCATTAATAATCAAACATTTAATTCGTGCGTCTCACAGTTGGTGAAATTAAAATGTATACATGGAATATGGTCGCTATTATGATTAGGGAACTATCTCGCTCGCACTACCTTAAGGTGGTCGGGGCGATTTTTTATGCATATTTTTGTGGTAAGCTTTACTTATGCTTACTTGTCTCATTCTCATTTCTATGCTTGTAATATATCTCACCCTTTCAAAGATACCAAAATATCAGCCCCTTACAGAACTACTTTCCGAGATTTTTGACGAAAAATACAAGACCTTTTACCTGGGAAATGGTAGAAGTATGCACTCCAGAGAGACCCTAATTAAAAAATGAGGAATTTCTAACACTAAGACCTGGTCTAAAAGTGAACAGTTTGTGAACAATTTGGTATGTTTCCTCAGCATTTTTTGAAAACAAATCACATACACTACGTTTACCAATCGAACTCAGATCGATTTGGCCAGTTCAGCTCGGTATGGTAAGTGGAACGGGCTTGTGGGATCGATATGAGAAGCGGACTAACTCGGCCCGCTTTCTCTGCCAGTCTGAGATTTCATATCGATATGGACCGATTCAAATAGATATTTCAATCGATTTCGCATTGATAAACCAGACGATCCGAGTCCGTTGTCTTAGAATGTTCAGATCGGTCCGAGCTCATTTTGATCTGAGTTCTATTGGTGAACGTAGTGATAGTCACCGCGATAATTTTTTTCAGACTCCCCAAAAAACCTACCGTTGTGAAGGAATTTTGAACATACTGCGCGAAATAAATGAGTCAAGCTAAACACTTAAGTATGTACATTGCTCTTTAATTACTTCGAACTTTTGTCATATAATGGTATATATTGCACCGTTAATTATCCAATATTTAGTTCTTCCTTCCTATAGCTGCTGAATTTGAAACGTATAATTCGAATATGGTCACTATTATGATTAGGGAACTACCTCGCTCGCGCTACCTTAAGGTGGTCGGGGCGATTTTTTATGCATAGTTTTGTGGTAAGCTTTACTTACGCTTACTTGTGAGTAATATATATGCTGATAAAAACGAAATAATGAATCTAACCGTTTGATTGAGGCAGTCTAATGTAATTTAAACGTGTAGCCTCATGAAACTTGACATGAGATATGTACAGATATTCTCATAAAACAAGCGTATCACAAGAAAATAATAATTCCTATTGAATATGTTGGTGTCACGCCGAATAACTTGACTCAATTTCCCGGGGATTTTCGCCTCCAATACACATTTTCTCGCGAAAATGGCAAATCAAATAGATTTTTTTTAAATTTCCTCTTGTTTTTCCTATTAGTTTCCAAAGTATCTTGTATTTTGTTAGGGGATATGCATTCCTTACAGAAAGGTTCTGGTATTATCTTCCGGGCCCACCCGGAACTTGTTCAAATGTATCTGAAAGTAATAAAGGAAACTATGTACCAAGAGGTTACATGGACCTACATCGCCTCCGAGGACAATCCTGCCGACGAGCGGTACGCGCGGGCGGTACCTTCGTGATATGCGCGCGTCGGCCATGATTGGTCGGCTCATTCATATCGCGGGGTGCGCGCTCGCGAGGGTGAGTTTCGGGCTTGCCCTTGAAGGTGGTGTAGGTGCCAGCAGTAGTAGTTTTCTTGTAGGGGATACCGAGTTCAGTTGGGGACCCATTTTTCTTATGAATTTTTGATTTAAAAACACTGTTTTGAATGACTCAGTTTAGCTAGCGTATTGAAGCACTGTTCACTTACAGTAAATAGCAACGTAAGGAAAAAGAAATTTTAAGTTTTTTATAAAAAATATCTCCTAAAACTATCCACGTATACCAACATGCCCCGTATGTGGGACAAGTTTGTACGCGTATTATAAAGGCTCTCGGGATCGATACATGAAGCTTTTTCAATAGACCAGGGTTGAAATTTGCCTTGACCGGGATTCATTTGACTTGACCGGAATTCGAACCCGGATCTCCCAATTGCCGGTCAGGTGTGTTAGCTAGTTACACCACCAAGCCCTCTTCCTTCAAGGCGAATTTCGAGGGGGGTTTATGCGAACTAGATGTTCAGGCCTCAAGTCTACATTGTTCGAAATTTGCCTTGAATAAAGATGGCTTGGTGGTGTAACTGACTAACACACCTGACCGTCAATTGGGAGATTCGGGTTCGAATCCCGGTCAAGTCAAATGATTTTTTCATAGCGAATTTCAACCCTGGTGTGTATGCACCCGTGCGAGTGACTCCACACCACATAGTTTGTTAAATGCAATGTTTTGAAACTTTTTCAATAGCTTAGAGTCGCGTAATAATCGCATACATTATGGAAGCACTCAAAAGTGGCCATCATAGTCATCACTTTTGCTATATTTGGCGACAGAACAATTTATTTCCTTTAATACAGCAAAGGTGAGCCCACTTTTTATATTCCATGCATCAAATTAAATGTATTCTAGGCTTTTAATTCTTATAAGGCTCAAGGTACGTTTATAACGTTTTCGCTTTTGCAACCCCTATTTCTTCTTCAAAAGCGGGTTTTTCAGGATTCTATGTTATGCTCGACAACTTTTGCTTCTTTCACCCATTTTTTAATCATTTTTTTGTACGTACTAGCCCCGTGACCATATTGTTCATCTAACCTAACCAACAATTGACCATTTTATATTCACAAGAAATTTAAATACATCAATATGTAGACAAATGATTGCCCTTCGAAAATGTACTACATTGGGTACGATAGTTAAGTTAGTTAACTATAGGCTAATAAGGAAATAAGGTATAAGAATATTACTAACTGGCTAAAAATACACAAAGTGCGAGCTTTTTCCCCAACGGAGGCAAGTAGATGACTGTCAGTATGTTCAATGAAGGGTCATGGTGGGTGTCAGACACAGTTTAATTTTCCACGCGCTCACTTGCTTAATTACCAAGTTATGTACATATAAATCAACGTCCTACCCTGCGAGCCACCGAATTGACGTATGGCAGGGGGCACGTTAGGCCTTCACTTTTATTTCACTAGCATTTACTGAGCATAAAAAAATGTATTTTTTGCTGAAAAGTATATGAAAGACCTCTCAAGTCATTGGGCGTTCCTAAGTAACTTTTTGATTGTGCATTACGGATGTTTAAAGACTGTACCTATATATGCATGTGAACTGGAGTAGACAATATGTGTAGATTTTTTTTACAAATTGTGTACACGGTTAGGGGGGACGTTAGGCATTCGGCCGTGCAAATATGTAAGGGATAAGGTTTTAGGAGGAGAAATGGTGACGTGTATTATGGGAGTGTATTTAGTGGAGCTCAGTTTTTATTGTGGTCGCTATTGTGCGCGGAAAGAATGAGTATTTGTACCTGTCTGTTCAGCAATGTATCTCTCTTATTTTATCGCTTCTGTCAGACTTAGAGATGTATTGAGGAGTCATGATAATGTCCTCTTTGTCGCTCTGAATCACCAGTTCCGAATTTCCCAAGCAAGATAAACCTAGCGTGCAGCCTCCGTGCCTCTAGGGACTCCCACTTTGATTCCTCTAAAAGCTGTTTAACACTCCTCTTTTTTATGAACGCATTTTTCCTTGCACCAGTCGACACGAGCCTTCTTTTGAGCGTTTGTCAGATTATGCGGGACCCAACGCGAACAAATCTTTTTTTACGGCTAAGTTATTTTGGACGACCTTCACGGAATTCGTCCTGGAGCGAACATCGGCCACGATTGAATTCGTTATAGCACTTTGAAACCACTTTGATTCCTCTAAAGGCTGTTGCTCGTTGCAGCTTTTAACGAATGGTAGAGCTTTTCTTTGTATATTATCTATTTTTTGGTATAATCTTTCAGTCCAGGGTCCCAAGTGCTCGCGGCATATTCGAGGTGTGGCCAAACCAGAGCGAACCGTGCATTGAATTCTATCCACTCATTTGCTCCTCTTGCTGAACTTAATTCCTTCTCTTGAGGAAATGGAGGAAACATCTTTTATAAAAAAAGAGCCAACGAACACCTTCCTTTCAATTGGAATTGCAGTTTTCAAGTGAAAATTTCTCGTTTTCCTCCCCATTAAGAGACAGCTTGTTATCTAATGACTGGCGAAAGGCATTTCTAGCAGCGCATTGACTTCTGTGATGAAACTCGGTCGTAAAAGAAGTTGGGAGAAACCAGGTGGGAAAATGTATGTTAACAGTGAGAAAACTCTCTGAGTCAGCTGCCAAGTGGGTTTTATCCTGGAGTGTGTTTTAACCGAGACCAAAGGGCATATGTCTTTGGTTAGCCTACTACTACACCCTTTTTCATCTATGTTCAGCCGGAAAGTTAATGATATTGAAATTATATACTCTTCAGCCGAGGCACCACACCTGCGTGTCGTAGGGGTTGCCATGACAGTGGAAATTTTCGAGTCGCTGTAAACTAAAAGCATGAATGTACATGATGGATTCAAATGTTTAGAATCGTTGCCTAGACAACGTGTTGCCTAAATTTCCACATTGAGTTCGCTCAGTCCTTGGCGCTACTTAGAAAAAAGTCTTGTAAGTTTACTCGTAAATGGCCGTTGTTAATTATTGATAACGTGAGACTGTGGTGAATATTCAATAACGATTGAAGATATATGAACTACTTGATGCTGTGAATAATAGCTGACTATTTTTGAGACCTAACAGGTACTTTGTAAATGCCAGAGAGGAAATATCTACTACAGGAAGTGTGTAAGAGGCATATGAAGCTTTTATCGTGAGCAGACGGTTGCCAGACTCTGATTATAATTTGAATGCATTAGGCCCGTTCGGCTTAATTAAAAAAATTAGAATGCCTTGTTTTAACAGAACTTGCTTCGTACCAGACTGCAAAACAGGGTATGCGTGTACGAGGACCCAAAATAGGAGACTTTGTTTGAAAAATAAAACTGGTAGGTAAAACCGGCAAGGCGTGTTTCTTCACGATCTGTTGACTGTATTTACATTTGAACTGCCGTCTTTCATCACTAGATGGCGCCACAATCGACAAAGTTGTTTGTTTACGGAATTCTAGGCAACAGTTTAAGGCGACGAGTCAACAACCTATAATGTATATTCATGACTAAAAGTGTCTGATGTATTGGTATTTACGTTATATTTACACTAAATAAATGCATTGCCGTGGTGCTGTAAGGGTCAGTATTTTTCTAGTGATAAGTTTTATTGCTTGTATTGTTGTTATAACTATGAGCTCTTTTTCAAAACGCCTGCATTAAGAGTGGCTTAAATAGTTAGCGTCCGTCATTTGCTTTAGTTAGAAGGAAGTTTAATGGATATTCTTGGAAACTTAACTAATTCGTCGATAAGCTCTCTCTTCGATGGCTAATTCTCATCGCATCTAATATGTGTTCGACCCTCATTTTTTCAAAGCTAAACCTCTAATCTCTATAATGTTCCTATCCTTATATCCAGGCGTGCTAGAGTACTCGCTCTTCAATCTACTCCGATCCGAGAAAATTGCTGTTCGTAAATTTTTCCCGCAATTTTTTGTGGTCATGTGGGCTGTTGTTATTCCGCCAGTCCAAGGGAAGGGTGTGAGATTCAACTGCAACCTGCTGTCATTGGCCCATAAAGAGAAGTTGGCTCACCGTGCCTTTCTGTCAAACTAGATCTTGCACGATCCCTTAGCGTTTGGAGGGGGTCATGTGCTTGGTGCGTTAAATAGCCCTGAAAGACTTCGATTGCCCTTATATATCTTTGTTTTAATGAATCTGGTGTTGGCTATCTTTTTATGACTTTGACTGGTACTCTCAGTATATTTAAAGCTACTCTATATCAATGTAAAAATTTGAGTTGATGAGATATATAAACGTCCCAACTAGTTCCGCCAATTCTTACACCCTAACTGTTCCAAATTTTTGTTCTGATGATTCTCAATAAACTTGCTACACGACGCAATTTTCCGACAAGTTTCTCTCGACTTTGCGTGACCGAAATCACGCGGATGCCAGAAACCAGAGCAAATCGGGGAGTGTTTCGCTCATTGGGGTTTTACAGCTGCTCATTTACGGTCGGAACCAGCTTTGTGCATCAATGATCACAAAATATAACGGGTTTGAAGTCGTCCGCGTATTACGCAACGACTGAAAATGGCGTGGAAGGGAGGCTGTACAGGAAGTGCGATGGAGTGCGGTGAGCGTGCGGATTTTTGAAAAAAAAGTTTCGCCGATGAAATAAGCCAATCGTCCCGTTGCAGGTGGATTGCCAAACGTTAAACATGATTTTAACACCAGATTAGATATGTTTTTGGTGGAGTTCCTCCAAGGAGGACCTGGGTCACCTAGACCTATTGGTCCTTAGTGAAAACCACCATATCTTGGTTACCCGTGGAGTCCAATGGCCTTACTGAATGCCAGCATATCCTCTATAGGAGTAACCATGATTTCAGCCAGATCGGGAAAAGGAGATCCTAGATGCCTTATTCTGGTCCTCATCAAGGTGGGACAGCCACAGAGAACGTGTGATGTTGTTTCGGCCTCTTATGTATAATCTATAGCATAATATATAGCATGCCTTCATTAAATATCCTAGTTGCATGTCAATAGTGCATGTTTGGTGATTTTCACCCCCTGCCACACACCCTCGTGATGATTCGCAGGGTATTATGTAGATGTAGATGCATGTAATAGCAACCAATTATCCCTTTCTTATTATGTAGATACTAACCACCAAACTGCATGTGACCCTGTTCTCTAGCATGTCTCCCTTAAATATCCTAGTTGCATGGCAATAGTGCATGTTTGGTGATCTTCACCCCCTGCCACACACCCTCGTGGTGGCTCGCAGGGTGTTACGTAGATGTAGATGTATTTGCCCCATCTGCATCTGGCAGAGTCCGCCAGCTTCAAGAGATGAAGGTGCCTCATGACCTGATAGTGTCCAGTTAGGAGTCCCACTATCGTGCGTTGATTTTCGCATCAACTGGTACCCGTTGCGAAGGGAGGATGTATGTAGACTTGAGACGTTTGAGATGTGGGTGTAGAGAAGGATGGGGAGGGTGAGCTGGGTGGCGAGAAGGACAAACTAGGAGGTATTGGTTTTTTCGCGAAGGTTTCTGCGGCGTTTTACATTAATGAAGGAACATAGAATCAAGTTCGAAGACACCAGTTATTAATAAATTACCAGGTGATGAGGCAAGGCACTTTTGAATTTAAGCGTGCGATGGTTTTCGACATCCGCCTTGATCTGGACTTAAATCTGGATCTCTCAATTTCTAAAATTTTACCAATATACATGAATGAGGGTCATTTGAAAAGTTTTGTAGCAATTTCATAGACGGTTAGGTGTCATTGGATATAATTTGAATCGACAGTGATGAAACAGTGCAAGCTTTTATTTTGTTTCCTGATAACTGGCCATGTTGAGAGGTTTGGCCATCTCGAGAGAATGAATGGGAATCGAATAACAAAACAGTCGAATAAGAGTGAAATGAATGGTGCGAGAGGTAAGGGTAGGCCGAAAAAGTTTTGGTCGAATGTGGTGGAGGAAATTCTAAGGGGAGGAATATTAGCAGTCGTAAAAAACAGGAGGGCGTGTAAGAGGCAGTGTATGGGGTTAAATGAGGCAAAAGAGGTTTGCAAGGATAGGTCAGTATGGAGAAAATTATTGAAGCAGAGTTAGGTGTACAAATATGTATTAATGAGTGAAACTTTGTGACTGTGTCTACACCGGAAGGGAACGGCATGATTGGTATGTATGTACTATATGCTATTAGTATTACGGTTTAGAAAGGCAGAAAAAAGTCGTTTTCGAAGCTGTGGAATATTCGGGAACGTACCCAGATTATAGGTAATAAAATGAGAATGTTAGCTTGTTTTGTCGGAAAAGTATCAGTTACATAAATTCCATCTAATAACTTTGGAGTCACTTAGGTAGTTTGAGCGAAATATCATTTCACCGAGGAATCAATGAATTTTGTCTCAATTTAAAGAATGACATCTCACCCTTTCAAAGATACCAAAATATCAGCCCCTTACAGAGCTACTTTCCGAGATTTTTGACGAAAAATACCAGCCCATTTACATGGGAAATGGTATGCTTATACACTTCAAAGAGATCCTAATTAAAAAATGAGGAATTTCTAACACTAAGATCTGGTCTACAAGTGAATAGTGTGTATTTGGTATATTTCTTCAGCATTTTTTGAATACAAATCACATACACTACGTTTACCAATCGAACTCAGATCAATTTGGCCAGTTCAGCTCGGTATGGTAAGTGGAACGGGCTTGTGGGATCGATATGAGAAGCGGACTAACTCGGCCTGCTTTCTCTGCCAGTCTGAGACTTCATATCAATAAGAACCGATTCTAATCGATATTTCAGTCGATTTCGCATTGATAAACCAGGCGATCCGAGTCCGTTGTCTTAGAATGTTCAGATCGGTCCGAGCTCATTTTGATCTGAGTTCGATTGGTGAACGTAGTGATAGTCACCGCGATAATTTTTTCAGACTCCCCAAAAAACCTACCGTTGTGAAGGAATTTTGAACGTACTGCGCGAAATAAATGAGTCAAGTTAAACACTTAAGTATGTACATTGCTCTTTAATTACTTCGAACTTTATCCATATGATGGTATATATTTCACCGTTAATTATCCAATATTTAAATCTTCCTTCCTATAGCTGCTGAATTTGAAACGTATAATTCGAATATGGTTATTATTATGAATAGGGAACTCACTCAAATTACCTTAACTCTTCAAAATGACTCTGTTGTTTTCAACCAAATATTTCCCCTCCTCTTCTCCTTAGGGATGCTCTAATGTGCTCTATTTAAAGCTTCCTTCTGAACGGGGGTAGCGGTGAAAGTTATCGTGTCGTAGGAAGTCATGGAGGAAGAAATCAATTGATATGTTGGTAGTGCAGTACGGCCGTGTTACAGCAGTGACGATAGATAAATTCATTTGAGACCTTTGAGATTACATAAGATAAAATGTCATTACATGCGGATATTCAAGTGCCTTGGCGAAAAAGACATTTCACTCTCAATTTGTTATTTTTTTCTACATAATTCCTTGTTGGGTAGGGAAGGATGGGAAAAATCTGAGAGTTTTTACAATAGCCAAGCTTTGTCCAGTTATGACAAAATAGCGATGGTAAGCAGCTCTCTTCTCAAACATTACTGTAACACAATACATATAGCCTTTAAAAAGTTATATTTTCGTCTTTTACAATTTGAATAAATGCCTATCAATGATAACTATCTACTGTTTTCGTTTCGTCGAAATTTCTTTTTCACAGTTCTTGTGAAAAGAATTATCTTTTAATTTGGTCCCAAATAATTAGGTATTTTTAAAACTTCAGTGGATGCATTGGAGGACACTATGAATAACAGAGTTTGGCTAACAACCGCAGGCTGAGTTTTTAGTGATTCGAGATTTATCCGGAACAATTTTTAAAAACTTATATGTTGCTACGCTGTCAATATTTAAAATACATTTCTTCCACACAGGCTAGGACAACAAACGAAACATTGTCATGAGGACGGGATCTAAAATTCCTTCTATCTACTCTCCAATGGAAAAAACTAGGAACTCTTTCACGCTAACTCTTCATAAAAATCTCCAAACTTTCAAGTATTTAATTAATGAAAAATCAGTAAATAATTCTGTGTATCCACACAAAGTTTATTTTTGCGACTTTGGTTTCACTGTGGTTCAGCATCAAGGTATTTTGTAAAAATTTCTTAAAAAGCTACTGCTCCGGTTTTTATTTTTTAAGTGCGTTTAAAGTTTCCCTGTTGAAATAAATCTTTATTAAACACAGACATCCTTTAGAGAGCGTATTGGTACAAACTTATTGGGACATATGGGTTTCGATATTTGAAAAGATACATTGGTACAACTGAGAATGACAGTGTGGAAATCATACCAGTGTTTCATCTTAAATATAGAGACCTAAATCTATCTATAGGGGCATGAGATATCGGAAGGGTCACATAGAATAGATGAGTTAAAAATATACCTATATTTAAATCGATAAGAAATATACCTGCCTCACTTCCTGCTATCATTTAGAAAATAAAATTTTCAATAACTATTGCAGAACTATACGAGAGATTAAACATATTATTTGGTTTTTAAGGACGGATTCTAGTCCGTTTCCGAAAGTTACGCGCTTCAGTATTTTGAATCTTTGCGGGTAAACACAGGAGTCGTGAAATTCGTAAAAGTAGTCGTGAAAAATGTCATGGGGCGCGAAGGCCGCGCCATCACGTGAGAAAACTTTCAACAAGTAGGAAATCCTGGCGGGATACCATATTGTCTTGAAACACTTGAAACTAAAACTACTGCAAACTCCATGGCGTTATGGAAAGGAAATCAGATGACCTCGTTCCCTGAAGTCAGCCCCTATAATCACCAATTCGTTCCTAGATGTCAATATTTGCCTCCGGTAGATCTCCAATTTTTTTAGTAAGTAAGTATTTCATTTTTATCAGAATCCATTCAGATTAGCTTTGATATCGGATAACAACGGGGGATAAGGTTTATAATTCACAAATCCCAACTAGTCTAGTTCGTCCCTATCATTCTGTCTGATCCATCCGCCCCTAGCTTCTTATTCAGTAATTGATTTCTCTGGCATCGAAGACCATGCATTAAACTTTACCGATGTGCAATATTAAATACTCTCGATTGATTTCATTAATAGAGGAAACAAGGATTTGGTTGAACTATGAGAAGGTAACTTACTTCAAAATCTATAATGTAATTAAAGAAATCAAATCAATGTGAATACAGCCCTGAGCATACAATACTTCTGCAGTGTGTGCTAATTAATTTAAATTTACCGGTGAGGTTCTCCGACAATTCAAATGCACCTTTCCTTAGTCAGTTCCCAATGAATGATCGAAGGTAAGGTTGAACTTACGTCTGTAGGATGTTATTTTTAAAAACTATGGTATGTGTTTGTAGGGATTATTATATAAGGTTTAAATATAATCTTAAAAATTGATCAAAATCAGATGATTGTTTCATAGAATCACAGAAAATATCTGCACCCTTGAAGAAATCGGACCACAAAACGTTGCATAGCTGAAATGTCCCTGTGAACTAACTTACCAGAAGTCCAGGAAGTGCCTGAGGTTCAAGCTTGTTAGTGGGGGCCATTAATTCTTTAGTGCTAGTCTCCATGAGGGAGTATGTGTAAAAAAATACCTGGCCTTTTTTGATGCAAACGTACCTCTTTAGTTTAAAACTTGTAAAAAAATTTACTAATGCTATTTTAATACCTAATTTTTATGTTATCTCCTGTAACTCTTTGGATATGTCGTATGAGTTAATAATGTTGTGGCTACAGATTTTTTTATTTGGGAAAAAATATTAGGTACTGTTAAAGTTATTTAAAATAAGCATGGTTGATAGACTGGCCCATGGAATATTTTGCACATTCCCCATGGGCCCATAGATCAGCCTTCTGGCACTCAATGGGTTAAGACGTATTACATAGGGCCAGTTCATTTATTCACTACATTCAGTTGTGAGCCATTTGGTGAATAGAAGAGACGATATATGTTATAACACCACATTTTGACCAAATTTACAATAAGCGTGCATATGTGATGGACTGATATTTTTGTTCATGCAGCTTTTTTTAAATGACCACCACATGTAACATAATTCAGTTGGACATGATTTTTCCGAGCAGGTGATTTTATGCAGGAGTTAATCTTCTCATTTTCTCAAAGAATGAAGAAACAAGCAAGTAATCACTGCAGCCTTCTCAAGTGCTATACCACATATATATAACATTTTGAGAGCTTATTTTTGGCTACTGCCTATGTAGTTACATGTGAGTAATTCAACTTGCTGAATCAAGTAGCCCAAACTGATGGCGGCCAATAACTAATCCTATCTGACTTCATTTTCAATTATTTGCGAAATAGTGTATATAGTATTATAATACCAACATTTTTAAATTATGCAAGAATTACCTTTATTTTTCTGGGCCAGATAATATAAAGTGCAAAGTAAAGCATCAGAAATTTTTAAAAAAATATTTGGTTTTACATGTTTAGGGTACTGCCTATGAAGTTATCTGTGATCAATGCAACTTCCTATATCTAGTAGCCTAAATTCACATTGGCTTAAAACTGATCATATTTTACTTCAAATTATACAAAAATTACCTTTATTTTTCCTCATGATTATTATTTTTCAATATTTTTGTTCCATTTTCATTTCCGAATAAAGTAAACAGTTATTGGCTGCCCAGCCAACGGCTAACTCACCCAGTCTATTACTGTATGCAGTGTACATATTTTTAAAAATTACCTTTCTTTTTCCTCATGATTATTATTTTTCAATATTTTTGTTCCATTTTCATTTCCGAATAAAGTAAACAGTTATTGGCTGCCCAGCCAACGGCTAACTCACCCAGTCTATTACTGTATGCAGTGTACATATTTTTAAAAATTACCTTTCTTTTTCCTCATGATTATTATTTTTCAATATTTTTGTTCCATTTTCATTTCCGAATAAAGTAAACAGTTATTGGCTGCCCAGCCAACGGCTAACTCACCCAGTCTATTACTGTATGCAGTGTACATTATGATTTACTTTTTAATGCCAATTACACTGAAACTTAAAACGATGTGTACAAGCAAGCCACTGTTATGTGGCATTTCTAGACCTGTAGAAAACCTTTAACAATTTGGAGTGGAACAAGATGTTCTGGCTGCTGAAAAAACTGGGAATGTATTACGACTTAAGAATAATCCACCAACTATTCAAGAAGCAAGTCATCACAATGAGAATAAGAGATAGAGGACAAATTGAAGCTAAAATTAACAAAGGAGTAAGAAAAAATGCTAACTCTTGTCAGCATTGTTCAACATGCACTTGCTGAAGGCAATAGGAAAAGCAAAATAAATTGAACTGAACAGCATTCAGATTAACAGAGAAAAAGTAAACATGAGCCACTTTCCAGATGATATTGCAGTCATAACTGGAAATTGCGATGAGCTTCAAAATCACTAAACGCAATGGACCAAGTTCTCCAAGAATGCAGAATGAAAATAAATATGACAAAGAATAAAATCCAAGTATGTGGAAGATAGAAACTGAATGTACAAGCCACCCTGAGAGGAGAGAAATTAGGGCAAGTGTTTTCCTTCACCTATCTCGGAAGTATCATCATGTGGGATGGAAATTGTACAGTGGACATCCAGTAGAGAATAACACAAGCTAAGAAGGCATTCATGGTACAGTTCATTTGCATTAACCTGGCGGATGACAACTCTTGAAAGGGGAAGTACGTGGAGGAGAGGGGGACTATTGGAGGGGTGTCTGCCCGCCATACGTCATGTGCAGTAAGCAATTTTGGTTCAGACTAGTCCAAGTTCTTACATTTTGGACCATCAAGGGGTAGGGTTATCAAGCCGCACGTGGTTTACCTCTTCTTTGATAGTATTCTTGCCTTGGCTCAACCAAAATTACACCAACAAAGTTGCATTTTCTGGACAACATGAGGGCATAACCAAGTCAACTCACTCGACTTCAGACTTAAAGGGGAACTGTCCTCCCCTACTTTTCCCCTCCCTTTCTACTGCAGGAAAACTGTTTGCGCATGGCTCCCCTCTCAGTAAGCGATGCATCCCCTATTTTCTGAGTTGGACTTGGCCCACCTGCACAGTAGGCTACTGAGTATCTGCCCAGTTAACGCAAATGAACTGTAAAAAGACAACTGCTCTGTTCCAAGAAGATTTGACTGCAAAGCTAGGTAACAGTATGTGAAAACATTTGTGTGGAGCATTGCCCTTCATGGAGCAGAAGTGTGGATTATTGGAAAAGCAGACCAGACCAGACTGGAAGCCTTCAGAACATGGTGCTGGAGAAAGATGCTGAAGATAAAATGGATGGACAAAATAAGAAACAGTGAAGTTTACGGAAGAGTATAAGAGGAAGGGACCACATGGAACAACATACAAAATAGAAGAACCTGATGGACTGGTCACCCCCTGAGACACAGTGGGTTTATGAAGAACGTCATTGAAGGTAAAATAGAAGGAAAAGTCCCCAGAAGAAGACCCAGAAATAAATTGATGGACAAAATAAAGAGGAAAGTACATTGGAACTAGCGTTGGATTGGGAAGGAGGGAGGGCTGCTGTCGACCAGTCTTAAGATTGAACAACCATTGATGATGCTGAAACTTACCAATGATAAGACCCAGGCTATGGATGCTGCAGTGGCAGAAACATATTTAGTTTCGAGATCGAGCCTATGATTTAAATTAAATAAATTTGGGTACAAATTCTTGCAGGCCTACACTTGTACTCTACATTTTACGATATAACATGCTAAAGCAATCAGAATACTCAAGTATGTGTGCAGGTCATTAAAATATTTTTTTTCAGTTCTCTGCTGGTTTTTCCCAAGTAAATAAAAGACGTGGCCAGAAAGGGTTTTCTATAATTTCCTGGTTTCGAGAGTTATTGATTATGCACTCAAGACCTAATCCAATTAAGATTTGGAGGGTGAATGGAAGCGGTGATGCATATTTTTATTCTAAAAAGAGAATATTTCCACAGAAATATCCTCCTTGTTCAATGATATAATGAAATATCATCATATTGGGGTGAACAGGGTAAACCTGCCTCAAAGAACAGACATAATGGTGATGCGAAAGAGATCGGCAGAACAATCAGGCACTACCCATTTTGTGATATTGTTTCGAAGGAAGTAAAAGAGAAATTCACAAGAAGATGAGAAAATTTGTTCAGATCAGACTGAGGAAACTTCATGCTGTTTCAAATCTGACAATATTTTCAGAAAGATTTGAATTAGCCAAATGGAGCAATCCCCTGACAGTTCTGAACCAAAAGGAATTGTCCTCCATTTGGAAGAGAAAGCAATTTAGATGTCAGCAAAATGCCAGATGGAACTGAAGCAGGAAATAATGACAACCATGGGAACAGGGAATCAGGAATTGTAGGTTTGTTCATTCCAAGCAAATGTTACCTCTGTAGGATCAATGAAAAGGAGGTAGCTTTGAACAGTTGAACCACCTCAGCTTCAAGGATTGGAAGCACTGTTTGCATTTGTGAAGTTTTAACTCAGCCAGAAACTATGAATTACAAAGGAAAGCATCAGGGTATTAACACAACTATTTGCTATAACATGTGGCAATTATTGGGGTGGCTTAAAAAGACTTGAAGACTTATCTAACCTATCTAAGAAGTAAGATAACATCGGATGGGAGGAGCAAAAGAGACAGGATAAGCAGAATACGCCAGGCAAAGAATGCATTTGATCAGAAAACTCCTGTCCTTGAAGAATATTAGCATGGACCAGAGGAAATGTCTTGTGAAGACCTCTGCATGGAGCATACTTCTTCACAGAAGTGAGACCTGGATACTTGGGGATACAGCAGAAGATAGGAGAGTTCAGGTGTTCAAGATGTGGTGCTATAGGAGGATGCTAAGGATACCCTGGGTGGAGAGAATCAGCTATTAGGAGTTTCTGAGACAGTTGGGAGGGACACCATTGTTATGTATTCATTTTAAATATTCTTGTAATATTTGTATTGCCACCACCATGTGTTACGCTGTCCGCCATGATGATATTTTCGATAGTGTTTTGTTCTCGTTGACATCATGGGTTTTGTTGGAGCTTCCGCTCGCTCTCTCATGTTCCAACCACCGTGGTAGACAGACGTATGTGTGCACAGTGCTCTTGTAATGTTAGAGTAAAAATATATCTATTGTTCAAATGGACGTTATCTCTTCCGGAAAAGAACCTGACAACCATGCCTATCGAAACAACCTTGGCAATGTAGAAACATGGGAATAGAACACCTATTAAGGCATGAAAACTGCTGGCCACCATCTTGAAGGGTTCTGTTGAGGGAACTAAACTGCCGCAGCAGATCTAGGATGGAGTTCTTTGACCAACTGTCAAAGGAGCCATATAAATGCAATTTAAAAGACTGGCACAAGATCAGAATAGGTGGAAAACTGCTGCCTACCAACCGCTGAGTTGATGACCAAAGAAGAAGATCTAAAAATAAAAGCATGGCCTGGGAAGAGGTATATTAGGAGAAAACATAAGAGAAACAATGTAATGAAAAATCGGTGAAAAAATGGATACTAAAGGAGAAACCGATATTAGGAATCATTTTCAGTAGGGATGTGTGTAAAATAATAAAAAAATTCTTGTTAATAATAATAATAATAATTTTATTAACCTTCAATTTTACAAGGCAAGTCAGTACAAAAATAGATTATTGGTGTTACACATAAAATTTGACATAGATATACATATAGGTGGATTAGAATACTGAGGCTAACAAAAATGCCTATAATGTGAAAGCACTTTTGTCGTTTACAAATTCATTTAATCATTAGAATGCTTTTTTACATAGAACTTGTTTAGCCAAAGAATAGAATTTTTTATTATCTTTTATTATTTTGATTGAATCAGGTACCTTATTAAAATATAGAATTCCAGCATACAATACACTTTTTTCATAAAATGATTTTTTGTGGAATATACTATTAAAACTATTAGGATGTCTGGTTTGGTATTTGTGACAACTCAGATAGAGTGTGTATAAATGAGGGTTATTTTTAACAAACATGATTATACTTAGTATATAAATACATGGAAGAGTCAACATTCTATCTTTGATGAAATAATTTTACAAGATTCGTAGGATTTCAGGTCATTTAAGACCCTTATTGCTCTTTTCTGGACTCTTTTTCTGGCTCTGTTGTGACATGTATGTACCATGTGCTAACCAGACCAGACTCAGGGCTTAGATTTTTTCAAGTGTTGGAAGCTCTTTCATGAAATATTCATTCAAAAAAAATAACAATAAATATACCTATTCATAATATTGAAGATGGTGATATCTTCCTTTTTCAAAATCGTTACAAACAAATTTCTGCAGATGTAAGTGAAGAAGAAAGGTCATAGGAAATAATCTACATAAAAGTCTGAGGAGCCAGATGATGAACAGTTAAGTTAGAATTTTGAGTTAAGAATTGATTGGAGATATACAATGACTCATGATCATTGCAATATTTTGAGAGTGCAATGATAAATTGTTACTTTTAAGAAAGCAAATGCAACTTGGCCGATAAATGTCAGATTGTAAGGCCAGTGACTGCGCAAGATGGCGAATAACAATGCTTTACTATAATTGCAAAATTTCTTTTATGCAAAGTTCTTTCTGCAGTTACATTATAATAGTCAAAAAGGCAATTAATGAGGCTTTTAAAATAGTTCAGTCACAGTGATGTCAATTGAATAGTTTCTTCAAAAACACTTCTTCAGATAACTGTTTTTCCAAATGATTTTTACTGCACTAGTAGAGCTGTTGATATCACTGTTGAGTGAGATGAATATGGATTATTTTGAAATTTTGATTTCTGCATTCATGTATGAAAAATATATTGGGAAGCTGCATTGATATAAGCACCTACTTATGTATGGTATAATTGATGGCCAATGACAATCATCAGAGATAGTCAATCAAATAAATGGTACTTCCGTGGACAGTATGGGATGGTGAAACATACTGTTTTCCTTGGATCTCCAACAGGGGTGGTGGAAATTATGGGCTCCCAGCCTAGAAGCATGAGAGAAAAAGAATTTTTTCTGTATCTCAATTTTTGACCACTCTGGAAGTAGTGAGAAATTTCAGGCATGTTCAAATAAGCAACCCTCAAAACCCAAATATTGTTCTATCTCGTTTATTGCTTTCCTAAAGCTCCGTAGATGACCATCCAGCTTGTGTGACTGAAATAGGCCAGTCAATACGATAAAAAATTGATAACTCTTAGTTAACATGGTTCCAGATGCATTATAACTAGATCTGTGAGCATATATTCACAAAGCATGTGTGCAGCTTTTTATCTGCCCCACTGATGAAGGGATCTAAGCCTGCAGCAATCACAGGTGGTTCTCTCTCAGCACATGTGCTCTTCTGATAACTAAATTTCATCAGTGGATAACCCAAATTCTGTGCAAAATTGCATGAATATTTTGAAAAACATTCATTAATCAAATTAGTGAAAATTGCAATCAAGTCAAGCCTTTTTACTAGCTTGAGGAGGAGAACATGTTTATTAGTAGAGACTTTGTGTTCAATGGTTCTTCTTCTTCTTTTGGTTACAATCCTAGGATTGGTTTGCAACAGCAATTCTACTCCATTCTTCTGTCCTGGGCCAATTCCTTCATTAGGTGGTATGCGTTACATCCCAGCTCTTCCAAAATCTGTCCAGGGTATTCCAGACTGGGCCTGCCCCTACAGTTCTTCCCTTCCTCTGTGCACTCCAGTATGTTGGCGATATACCCTGAATGTCGGAGAATATGGCCAATCCATGTTGCTTTCCTTCTTTTAATTGTCTTGAGCAAACATGGCACCTCCCCTATCCTTCATTTCACTTCACTGTTCATGATTCTGTCTACCTAGGGAATCTTCAGCATTCTACGGTAGCACAATATCATTCTCACGAAGGTTTCCACAGATTTGTCCATTTCTGTTAGGTATTTTCGAGTTTTCCAACCACATATGTAGACTTTGGCTGAAATGGTTTTGATAGCCATCCTGCTACCGTCTTCAGGTTGAAGGTGGAAAGAAGCTGTTTTGGCCGCAGGATATTTATTGCTGGTCATTCTGGCGACTGACTTGGTGCTGTGCTGCGATTGGTCAGAGCAGATGACCCTTTTCCTGGAGCTGCTGAGGGGATAGTCCTTGTCTCTGTTGAAATTCTCCGGCAATTTCCGAATCTCTCTTGCTTCCTTGATTTTTCTTAGATAATAGTGGCTCTCTTTGGCTAGTAATTTTGTATCTGCGAACTTAACTCTGTGTCGTGTCTCACACCAGGCATGTTCAGCAATGGCAGACCGAATGAACTGGTTATTTTCCATAACCCTTGCATGCTCTTTTAGTCTCCTGCCCATGGACCTGCATGTTTCGCCAATGTACAATCTTCTGCAAGGAGCATGGCACTTGTTTGACACCTTCACATAACTCCTGTGGAATGCAGTCCTTGGGTCCAGGCATAATGTTGCTTATTTTAGTCACACAGTTGAATCTTGTGACCTCATTGTGTTTTTTAAAGATCCTCGTGATCTTCTCCGATGTTTCTGCGACAAACGGGATAGTCATACGTGCTCTTGGTTGGGTTGATTCCTCCTTCTCACTGGTATTTTGTTCCTCAGGCAGTCGGTTCAGTTTCTTCTCCACCTTTGCAGTCCTTTTCAGGACCAAAGAATGTTTGTAGCTGTTCCTGAGTAGAGCTGTGGCCAGGTATTTCTTCTCAGAATCACAGCACAGCACCAAGTTGGTTGCCAGCACTATATAAGGCAGCCAAAACAGACTTTCTCAACTTTTGACCTGAAAATGGTAGCAGAATGGCTATCGAAACTGTTGTCAGCGTACACGGTTGGAAAACCCAAAAATACCTAACAGTAATGGTAGCATAATATTTCTAACACATCCAACCTTTTCCTCTCTGATTCCCCGAACATCCATGTTTCACAACCATAAAGCAGCGCACTCTACACAAACATCTTGAGAAGGCTTTTTCTCAGTTTCAAACTGATGTTGGTGGAGGCGAGAAGTATGTTTTTCTTGTTAAAAGCTGTCTTGGCCTGGATGATACGACTCGCTATCTCTTTCTTGCACCGTCCATCTTCTGTTAGCTTGCTACCAAGGTACATAAACTCCTCTATGCTCTGTATTGTAATATCTCCCAGTTTCAGGTCGGCCGACATGCCATAAACCGTTACAACTTCACAGTGAGAGTCTTATAGGAGTTCATTCAGTCAGCATCATTATATCAGCAGTCACTTATAGTGATCCTTGGATTTTAATATTGTTTGATATTTTTGGCTTCAAAAACTTTCAAACAATGGTCAAAAGTTAAATGCACCATAGCTGGTGCTTTTGAAGGAATTGAGTGGTTTGCAGCTGCTTATGTCATATGAGAGAGATGTCACAAGACATTACTGATATGTGCACCACCTAATGAAAGTTCCTAATGAAATACCTTTTTAAACCCCACAGCATCCAAGGTGAAGAAGCAGATGATATGCTGTGTGGAAGGAATATGGAGGTCGGCATCCATCACCATGATTGATTCTCTTTCAATCAATGAGTACAGTGAGAGAAAAATGAAACTACTTCAGGCATTGAGGAAAAATATAGGAGGTAAGAAAAATGAAGGCAGTTTTGAAAATCAGACTGTACCAATAACTCCTGAATATGAAGTAATTGTTCAACATTGCAGCTTTCAAGGGCTGTCATATTTGGAACTGTGGTTGTTTTGTAGCACAAAAGATACTTTTCTGGAGAAAAGTTTTTTCATAGATCACGGAACATCTCACGTCGCAGTTGTAGAAAAAATAGGCATGGATAAAACAATAAGTTTGCGGGATCTTGAGGAGAGGAAATTTCATGAAGTACGATTAAAAAAAGTAAATTCCACAACTTTCCACCATCAAAATGTATAGTAACCATAATGGACTTCTCAGACAACAGAGATGAAAGTTGCTCAATTGAAGATGATGTCCCATGGACTCCAACTCGGTCAAGATACAGGGCAGCCGCAGAACAGCAGGGGAAAATGTAAATGAAAAGATTAATGAAGTTATTTGCATCCGCATCATCATCTATCACAGTTTCAAGCATCTGGCTGGATCTGCTTCTCATAAAAGCCATGATAAAAAAAACAACTTTGTTTCAATCCAAACAATTAATTATAAATACGACCTGGGTTTCAGCAACTTCGTGCCACCATCAAGCAACAAATTTCACAGGTGGCTGGGAATATATATATGGTTGAAGGTGGGGAAGGACAAAGTGGAGGGGGGAGGGTGGGGAAGTTGAGACAATATTAAAGGAAGGAGCGTGCGTTATTACTGTGAAGGATGGTTAAGGTGACCAGGGTGGTTAACGGTTTTGGGTTGGGGGAGGTCTATTTTAAGGAGGGGGGAATGCGTCGGGAACAAATGGTCATTACATAAAATATGCGGGCTATTAACAATTTCAAATTGCTCTAAAAAGTCCAGTTTCTTATCATGGATATTACTCACTTCCACAAAGTTAAGCCAGATTACTTATGCTCTCATGAAAGCTATTCTACTTTCTTCTGTCCTCCCACCATTTCTCTTCTCTCACTGCTTTCGGTTCTTTGTCTCTGTATGCTCTTTTCCATGCCTTTCAGCCATCAATCCCGTGGCCTTTCTCATAGCCATTTCTGATGTATTTCTATTTCACGTGTCTTCCTTGGCATTTTGTCAGTTTCCATCCTCTTTATATGCCCAAACCATTTCAGCCCAGATGTCTCTATCTTTTCCTGAAGCAGTTCCTCCTGGGCTCTCCCTTTTCTTCCATTCCTTATTGTTGAAGTTTATGAATTAATCGATTGCTAATTTAAATTAAAAGAAAAAAGCAAAAGGGTTGTCAAGGGTTAAGAGTTGTTGATTAGTTACCAGAGAAAAACGATCAGTCAAAGAGACAACAATGACGTGTATAATTAAAGATTAATAAGATCATTATTTACGTTAATACTGTGTCTAATAGTTATTTATGGAGCAAGAGAAGAAATAAATCCAATACTTATCCTGTCCATTTTGGTTTTTCCTGCTCTTGTTCTGTTGAATTTCATTTCACATACCTGCTATCTACTCACATTCTTTATTTCATTGTCTCAAGTGTTGATGTTTCTGAAGCATACTTCAGGATGGTGACATAGTATGGCCTGTAGGTAATCACTTTGCTCTTTTGTGGGACATCTTCGCTCCATGCCAAGATCCTGGCTCTTCTTATAAATGCTATTATTGTTATTCCAAATAAAGTGATTAAGAGATGACCTAGGTTTTGGCGTGGCTCATCATCATCACATGCAATATTATCAGAAAACAAGGAATATATAGTCAGAAAAATTGGGAGATGTTGGAATTGGTAATTTTCATTCTATTGCCTTTATTGAATTATATATGTATTGTTTTTCAGTTGTCGCAACCTTTTGTCGCTTGTGATGTTTCTTTTGTTTTTTTCTCTTGCCTTTAAGAGTTAGTTCCCGTTGTGAATGCCTTGGTGATTAAATGTGTTTTCAGTATCCATAGTGATCTGATTTCTGCAACCAGAAATAAGCCGTAATTCCACTAAACCCTGGTAGATTATGGGCCCAGAAATGTTTTCTGGCATTTCTCAACTGTGAATGTATGGATTATATGTCGATTTATTGCGAAGTGAGCCACGTGCCATGTTGGCCGCCACCATTTTTTTGTCCACTAAACCCTAATAGGAGAGAAAAAGGCGGGGAAGGTTTGGTAAGGTAGGGGGGGGGGGAGAGCTTTAGGATTTGTTTGGTGGTGTCTTGGGTCTGGGAGAAGGAATGTCTCAAAGGAGGGTTGCAGGGGTTGGGTGTGATCTAGGAGAGTAGGTGTCACCTGGGAAGGGAAGGTTTGGGAATCCTGGTCCACTTGTGACTTTTATGATCTTGGGGGAAATGAGAAGTTAACTGGGAGTGTATGGGTTGAGTAGGAAGGGAAGTTTTGGGAATCCCATTGAGCTGGTGACAACCTTGAATGTGCTTGGTGGGATGCAGGGGAATTAAAAGGGTCAGGAAGGTTATTAGAGTTGAGCCCTTCTGGAAATTACCATGATATTTCATGTAATTTGCTGCAGCTCCTGAAAATTACCATAATTTTCGGTAATATTCACCTCCATCTCAGATATATTTTATACTGATATATTAAACATATTATTTTAAGTCAATTTTAGATATATTTAATTTAAGGACTAGTCGGTTCCTAAATTTTTCCGGTTCTCGATACCGGTCCGGTTCTTACCTGTCGGTTCCCGGTTCTTGGTACTCGGTTCCAACAATGGACTCTTATTTTCTGAATGAGTGGAAAGTTTCGACAAACAACCAAGAACTGAAGGACAATAATTTCTCTTAAGAGGCAAATAAACCAGAAAGCTCAGTAAATTAAACAAGATCTTCTCCATAATTTTATTAGCCAAGTATAACAAAAGTAGTCCAAGTTTAAAAAGACAAACCAATTTGATTGGCCAATATATCACAATACATCAGGCTTTACTTCAGGTGCTTTCTCCAGGTTTTGCTTTAGGGGGTTTGGGGGTTTTGAGGGGTTTGGGCGCATAATTCAAATCCTTGCCACCGTTCCGTGCCGGTTCCTTTACCGTACCGACTTTATGCAATTGGTTCTCGATACCGGTTCTAAGGGCCAAGAACCGGCAGTACCGAGAACCGGGTACCGGAACCGACCCATTTAATCTCTAATTTAATTCAATCTTAATAAAGGCACGTCCAACTCATTTGTGGAATATTTTTACTTACGGATTATTTGTGGGGGTATCATTTTCAATGGTTTGAACGAAAATTTCTCATACCAAAAAAAGAATACCAAATTGAGTATGGGATGCCACTTTTGTTTTTAAGTTTTCATTATTTCTAATGCATTTACATAGTAATAACAATGATTTAAATGCCTGTAACCCCTTGCTATTGCTATTGACTTTCCTATTAAATCCTGTAATAGCTATTAATGGCAGAAAATTAAAATTACCGGAAAATTACGGTGATTTTCAAATTGCCATAATTTACCACAGTAATTTATCTCAAATGAAAATGACGATAATCTCCCATCTGTAGCATAGATGCCCCCAATAGACAGCCTTAGGTGAGGAAGGACAGAATGTCAAGATGGGGAAGTGGGAGGAGTACAAAAATTTGTTGAAAATTTTCTCAACGCAACCAACACTATCTGAAAAAATCTAGTTGTTCTAATTTGTGAAGTTTTGTATTTTTTTCTCCAGCAGTGGCGGGGCTAGGCAACGGCGACGTTGGCGACCACTGATGGCCTCGCGCCTGAGGGGGCCTCGCAAAAACGTTTAACAATGTTATTCAAAGTTAGGTAATTCGTGTATATTTCTGTATGCGTGAGTAGTATTTATCCAGAGTTGCAGAGTGGTCTAGCAACACTATGAAAGTTAGGCAATACCATGCACAAGACTCGAGGAATCCCCAAGAAGTTAATTCTTTCTGTTTCTTAAGCTATACTTCATCCGAGACTCAGGGAATCCCCGAGTTCTCTCTGTTTCATTCATCGCTCACAAAATTCACACAATGAAAGAGGCCTCACAAGGAAATGAAAGAGGCCTCACAAAGCTGATGTCGCTGACGTCTACATTTGGTTTAGCACCGCCACTGTTCTCCAGGTGCAGGATCTCTGGTTTGAAGTCACTCTTATGGTTTTCTTCTAATAGAGTTTAGCAAAGTGAGATGTTGAGTCATTGTTGTTGGCACACATTTCATGTGCTATTACCTGTTCTATAAACTTGCAGCGGTTTGGCCTTTACAGGCTGCTGCACATTTTAATTTATGCACTATACTTTTCTCTGGTAAAGGAATTGTGTCTTTGGTGTGAGATAATGAGATGTATGTTCTTTGGTATGAGACAAAAAGATCTTTACATCTTTGGTGTGAGATAAGTTGATACACATATTATTATAAGCAGAAATCCGTTCTTTTTGGCTTGGGAGCCAGAGCCCACAGAGCATTTGCTTTGATGCCCTTGTGGCCAGTCCAATGCAGCCCATGCTTATTTTTTTCTTTAGCCGACATATAAACAAAGTTTTCAAAGCAATTGCATTTGTAAATGCTGATATAACACAGAGCCAATCACTATTTATGCAGATTTTCAGGAAAATACCAGTCATCACTTAGAGGAAAATCAACAAAGGCAGGATTACAAAGCACAGCTGAAGAACTTTCAGGCAAATTTTATTTCTGTCATAGCCAACCAGGTCTACCTGAGGACTTCATGAGAATACAAATACAGATAAAGGACAGCAGCTGTATAAAATACTAGTAGAAGGTACCCATTAACTGCCCTTATGGAAGCCATGATATGTGATCTGGAGGTGTTCCGTTGCCGGTATGGATTCGAAACATCTTTAAAATCCAGACTAGTTTAGTCCAGTGACGGATCACTTCCAGATCAGATGTTAGTCTTTCAGAGCAGTTTCACACCAGTTTCATAGCAGCCACAGACCATTTTCAGAGCAGTTACAAATAAAATATTTTAACCTGGGTGATTAGAGTGAAATGTCATTTCTCCTAGAAATCAATGAATTTGATCTCATTTAAAGAAAAATTTCTCACCCTTCCATATATACAGTAATATCAGCCTCTTACCAAACTACTTTCTCAGGTTTTTGTGGAAAAATACCTTCCCTTTTACTTGGGAAATGATACAAGTATTCACTCCAGAGGAAGGTTATTTAATTTTATTAAATGATAATTAATTTTTAACAATCATATCTCGTAATAATATTTTCAGTGTTTAGTTTGTATGTTTTATCAACTTTTTTGAAATAAATCATGTAGTTACCTCGCTAACTTTTCTGGATCGTAAAAAACCTTCCATCGTGAATGTACATATCACATGAAGAAAATGAGCCAAATCAAAGGCTTGTATAGATATTTTTTATTTAGTTATTTAGAATTTGAGTCATTTAATACAATATAATTGCACCATTAATATTGCAATATATATTTCATGCTTCTTAGTGCTGCTGAAATCAAAACGTATAACTCAAATATGATCTCCATCATGACTGGGGAACTACCTCACTCAAACTACCTTTATTAAACATGCCCTGGAAGTACTCTCCTCGCAACCCTAAAGGATGGATCAGGATTCCTTTGAAAAATCTTTGCTACTGCTAGAAATCAAAACAGGGTTCATGAAATGGATGTCAATCCTCTTACCATCCCATCCTCTTACCTTCATTGGTCGTTCAATCCTAAGATTGGTTGACTGCAGGCTTCCTCCCTTCCCTATCTAATGCTAGTTCCCTTACCTCCTGGTATCTCTTCCTATGTACTTTCCTCTTTATTTGGTCCATGAACTTAATCCTGGGACCTCCCCTGGGGACTTCTCCCTCTATTTTGCCTTCAATTATGTTCTTAACAAACCCATTGTGACTCAGGGTGTATCGAATCCATCTTGTTCTTCTTGTCTGTATGTGTTCCATATGGTCTTTCCCTCTTCTACTCTTATGTACACTTCATCATTTCCTATTTTGTCCATCCATTTCATCCTCACCTTCCTCCTTCAACATCAGGTTTTGCTGGCCTCTAGTGTATTCTGGTCAGCTTTTCCAATGGTCCATGCTTCTGATCCTTAGGGTGCCACCCTCGACACGAATGTTTTCACATACCACCTCATGTCTTAATATAACTTATAGCTATACAAGCTGAAACCCGCTTATAAAGGGTTTAAGATAGTAAAAGACGTCAAATAGACAAGAGAGAATTTGATTACTAGCCACCCTGTGGTTCTGTTGCCTTTTTTCCGCTCAGTAAATTTCTTATCATTTATAATTTAGGTTATCTGCATTTAAAAGCAGCTAAATTGCAGTGTCAACTGTTTCCTGGTTAGTAGTCCTATCTTCTTTGAGTACTGCAGTTGTTTTTTTTCTCATGAACACCTTCTTAGCTTGAGCTATTTGCTGCTTGATGTCCATTGTATTTATTCCATCCCACGTCATGGTACTTCTGAGGTACACGTGATGGTACATCCGATGGTATATGTGATTATACTACGATAAGTGTCTCTCCTTTATTCCTCTTTTCTCTGCTTAACCCAGTGATTGGGAACCTATAATGTGATCAGCACCAGATGGTATGTGAAAAGTTTGCTGGTGGCATACCAAGAAAACAAAAAATTAAGTAACCTCCTAATTTTTTTATGCTCTTACTGAAGAGTGGCACATGCCTGGCTTGTATTAAAATTTTATCTAAAATATGGCATGTGTACAATTATTGGCTACCTATCTTTGTGCTGCCTTTCTCTTCCTATTTCAAATCATTATAACCAGTTAATTGTTAATACTCTTTCCAGCCAGCATTATGTCACAATTTGACCTAGAAATATCTTGCAAATACACAGATATTCCATAGTCACCATTTGCCTGAAGGGAGAGAATATCTCAATGTGGTTGGGGTAAGGCTGGGAAAAGTGCAGGCTCTAATAGGGATAGGTTGCCAGAATATAACAGATATCCTCAAAAATGGAATCAGCGCAACGTAGGGTATGCTTAGGGTACTAGCCATGACCATGAGATTTAGTTCACTGTAAAATAAAGGAAAATGATAAATTAATAAAATTTATTCTTTTATAATCAAATATTTAAGTGGTATATTAACTATTTGATTAAATTAAGTGCGCAGAGCTGGTCATTCAACATGGCCAGGTTCCAGTCTCTGACTTGAGGGTCTCTAATGGTGGGTAAAAAACATGCTACGTGGTCACTTTGCATTGCTATGTCCCTGTTAGGGAGTCAATAGGAAAGACTTCGCTTGCGGACATTGTAGTATCTAGCCTTTCTTGGGCTCACTGCTTACTATGGATGGACTCCCACGGAAACAATTTAATCTTGACTGCTTGCATTATAACTCCAACTACATAAACCATCAGGCTTGGCACAAAATGATCTCACGAGGGAAGACGCTTATAATGACATTATATGGCCCTGCAAAGCTGCCATAATTGTCTCCTCTAACTTCCACTCCTTATTGCTGGTTATATAATAAAAAGATATATAATCTTCAAAACTAGATTACTTCTCTCAATTAAGGTATAATTCAAAGTTTTGGATATTCCCGGCGTTAAATTAAGTCGCAGACGTTTTTATCAATGGCTATTGATGTAGGCAACGCTCATGGCTTCATTTAATCAAATTAATTTTAATTCTGTTTTAATTTTTAGCCAAAGTATCAAGAAAGATCTCGCACCTCGACTGCCATCACATCACACTTCGCTGAGAAAGCACTGTAGTAAAACAATTTTAGCTGAGGTGCCATTGCTGTTTCTTAAAATTTCATGGTCATTTCTCGATTGGCCATGAAATTCTCAAAGTTTAGTCTTGTGACTCTTAATATTTTTCTCATTTAAGTTTGAATGATTTTAAAACTTTTTAATTCTTTTTGTGGCACATATTTTCTGCCCATCAAGTACATATATCTAATTAGAATGCTAACATTTTCATTCTATCGCGTGAAATTCACAGTGTAAAAAATCATTTGCCTGGGGGCCATGGGGTGCTCGACATAATCTCACCCATTTGGCAAAGGATCCTCGATTGATTAGAGCACTCGGCGCGAATTTGAGGGATCTAGGTTTGATTCCCAGTCCAGGCGAATGATTTTTCCACCTTCAATTACACACAAACGTGTGAAAAATAGCGGGTGTCTCCGTTAAAATTACTGCGCGGCTAGCTCCATAGTTCTTAGAAAAAAAATATCCATTCTAGATTCCGTATTGAGGCACTTCTAGCGAAATATCATGTCGTCAGAAATCAATGACTGGTCTAATTTTAAAGACAAATATCTCACCCTTCCAAAGACGCCAAAATATCAGTCCCTAACAGAGCTACTTTCCAAGATTTTTTTACGAAAATGCCAGCCTTTTAACATGGGAAATGGCACGTGTATGCACTCCAGAGAGACCTTATTTTAAAAAAAGGGGGCTTTCTAACACCTAGATCTGGTAAAAAATTAACAGTGTGTAGCTTGTATGTTTTGTCAACTATTTTTGAAAAAAAAATATGTATTTAACGTTGTAATTTTTCCAGGATCGTAAAAGCCTTCCGTTGTGAAGGAGTTGCAAACGTACCGCGTGAAAAATGAGTAATGTTAAGGACTAAGGTGTATATTAATATTCAATTACTTAGAATTTCTGTAACATATTAGTGTGGTATTGCACCATTAATTGTGTAATATTTAGTTCATGCTTCCCACATCTCGAAGGTTTGTAAACAAATTCACTTTGTAATATTCCACAATGGTTTATATTATTCCGACCTAGGTTTCGGCTCAAGTAATTATCAAGGTGACAATATTACACCATGAGCCACTTTTATACATTGTCAAGGTGTAGGGGAGGGGAAGTAGAGGATGGGAAAGCAGTTAATTGGACAGAGAGTGGGTGACTGGTCCGAATAAGGGGGGACAGGAAGGTTTGAGTATTGTTTAATTTGTTTGGATTTACGTCATGGGAGGGAGGAGGAAGGAGAGGTAAGGTCAGGAAAGGAGAGTGGGAAGGGAGCATTTCATTTAACGTGCAAATTTTGATTTTTCGAATCTCAAATTATTTCCCGATTTTCTACCTGAAATTAAAACGCGCAATTCGAATATGGTCTCCATTATGACTAGGTAACTATCTCGCTCAAGCTACCTTAACGCTGCCACGGATGAGCTGAGAAACACATAATAAATTATGCGTGAGATAACATCCTCTTAGCTTCCCGCATGAGGACTCGGGATTCTTGTTGCCTCGGAAGTACGTTTCAAAACAGTCTTTTGCCAAGGGAACCACCTCGTAGGCCACCATTTCCCATGGTACCCATTGTTTCGTTCTACTTTTCCTAAATCCGCTTGCATAAGATTTGACCGAGACCAAAATTAAAGAATACTCAATACACAATGCTGATTCTTCGAAAATCACGTTCAGAATGCCATTCTGAGAATAGAATTCTCTCCACGAGTGCAGATTGAATGGTAATCTTTCAGGTGTTTCGACAAAGGAAGAATTCATTGTCCTCTTCTAATTATGTGGAGAAAATAGCTTGTGCGTGACATTTTTTTTCTACCGAACGTGCGCTTCCTCTAGCTCATTCATTCGACTCTAATACTTGTCATTTTTAATTCGTGGCCGCAAATTATTTGGCCGCAAAAATTCGCATTTTAATGAGAATGTAGACGGAAAGAATAATGCATTGTAGCGAAACTATTCCTGGTGAATCCGTTCTCATACCGTGAATGCCCTTGAGGGAAGGCCTTTGGATTTGCTTATCTGATTTTTAATTTGGCTAATATTTCTACGCATATCATTAAGTATCGACGGTCCGGTGACCGAGTGGTAGCGTGTTCCGAGGGTCGCAGGTTCGAGTTCAAGCGACGGAAAAAGTTTTCCTGGCTTGCCAACCAACTTTCGCACACCAGGGTTGAAATTCGCTATGAAAAAAATCATTTGACTTGACCGGGATTCGAACCCGGATCTCCCAATTGCCGGTCAGGTGTGTTAGCCAGTTACAGTTTGAGGCCTGAACATCTAGTTCGCATAAACCCCCCTCGAAATTCGCCTTGAAGGAAGATGGCTTGGTTGTGTAACTGGCTAACACACCTGACCGGCAATTGGGAGATCCGGGTTCGAATCCCGGTCAAGTCAAATGATTTTTTTCATAGCGAATCTCAACCCTGGTGTATATGCACCCGTGCGAGTGACTTCGTACCATATCATTTGCTACATGCAATGTTTGGAAATTTCAACTTTCGCACATTTGACCCCACTACTGTGAGGCAGCAGTCTCAGTAAAAGGCATTGATGAGGGAGTTCGGACCGGTATCAACAGCCATAGCTTCGGGCGAGGGTGAAAGTTTACGAAATCGGCCGGAGTACTGCGATGTGGAGGGCAACGGGGAAACCACCACATTAGTCTTCCTAGAAGATGCAGCCCTGCTTTCAAACTATACAGGGTGTCCCATAAATGTCACGCCACAGTGGCACTGGAGCTAGGGCAGCCTAAGAGGAACCGAACCAGCCTAATATGACCTCAGTAAAAGTTGCACGGTTTTCGAGATATTGCCAAATTAAAGCTTTTTCAAAAATTTCACTTTTTTTACATTTCTAGTCCCAGAATTCACTTGAATAGCTCTCAATTTGACTCTCTGATGGGGCTACTACCACAAATTAACAAACAAAGTACTCTATCCATCCCATTTTTTGAAAGCCGATAAAGTTAGACAGGTATAGCGGCTTTCGCGTTTCTTTTGTTTGTTCGTACCCCATGACCCCCCCTCCCTCTCGGGCCTCTGTTCCAGGTAGAAGTCGGCACATGAGTCACAGTTGGAAGATTAAAAGAGCGGCCCTAATGAGAACGTTAAATTATCCGATTGAATTCTGGGACTAGAAATGTAAAAAAAGTGAAATTTTTGAATAAGCTTTAATTTGGCAACATCTCGAAAACCGTGCAACTTTTACTGAGGTCATATTAGGCTGGTTCGCTTCCTCTTAGGCTGCCCTAGCTCCAGTGTCACTGTGGCGTGACATTTATGGGACACCATGTATACGACGTGATGGCACCACTCCCAGTAAAATATTTGGAAGGTCAAATAGTCCACCAATCGGATCTCCGGGTGGGGACTTCTGGGAGGGGCAAATCAGACAGTAAGGAAAAAGCGTTAAGTATGCTTGGGTTGGGAAAAATGATCTGAATTGGAAGGGAAACTAACTAAGATATCGAATCAATTAACTTCGCAAAATGAAGAAGCGAGTGATTCACGAAATTGGGATTTGTCACGGCGGTAATAAGGCCCAGTCGCTATTAGTTTTTTCGATTTCCTGATGCACTATGGCTGGATTGCCTTTCCTTGGAATTGCAGTCCAGTTTCTTGGCCGTTAATTACTCCACAGGATGTCGGTATATACATTCGATCCCACTTGAATTGTCCGCAAAATTATTTCATCAACGCCCTTGCAGTAAATTTGACGCCGACTGAGATGAATGATAATTTGCCAATCCTTTTGTATTTCTGTTCTATTGTTTCACTCCAAAATGAATCTCATAACTGCGTTGAGATTCGTGCGAGGAGTTTAAAAAAACTAATTCTTAACAGGACTTGTATTTTAATCTCGGCCTTTAATTGAAAATTCTATTACTTGTTGTCTAATTTCATTTCCGCATGCGATCTCCAAAACATTCTAATAAATTTTAAATCGTACACACTTTTTTGAGGCGTAAGAAGAACTGGCTGGAAAGTCCAAGGCGTTAAATTCTAAATGTTCACAGAAATTCTATGTCCGTTTCATTCTAAATGTTCTAAAGGCTCACAGCATTTTAGATACCATTATACATGTGTTCACCTTGGTTATGCATCGATTTTTTTTATTTTCTAGCGGTTTAGGTAGGTTTTGTTGAATGTCAGAGAATCTCCTCCCGGTTTTCTACACGTTCAGGGACATATCTCGCTCTAGGAAATTCTTTTTTCGCATCAGCATACGATCTACCCTTCTTCATCCCGTCCATGAAACCTGTTCTCTTTCTTCCTCTTCCCCGCTTGCCCAACATCCTTCCCTCTATCACATTCTTGAGCTACCCATCGCCCCTTGTTACATCCTCCAGCCACCTACTCTGCCGATCTCGAATGTCATGATGTTTCCTTTCCTCGCCCACCATCTCAAGCACTTCCTCGTTAGTTTTCTATTTTCCTTTCCGTCCACCTTTCTCCACACCCTCATCTCAAATGCCCGTAGCCTATCTCGTCCTCATCTCTGGGGGTCCACGTATCTGCACCATACAACGCTACGCTCCGTGTCAAGCTCTTCACCAGCCTCTTCTCCACATCCTTACCCAAGGTCCCCGTCATCAGCTCCCTTCTATTACTGAACGCCTTCTTAGCTAGCGCTATTCTCTTCCTTATGTCTTTGCTACTATGCCCATTTTCTTCTAGCGTACTACAAGCAATGAAAAATCATTATTAAGGAAATGATTGGCCAGCTTAAGCATCGGTGCTCTTTTTCATATTCATCTACATCTACATAATACCCTGCGAGCCGCCACATGGGCGTGTGGCACGGGATGTTAGGTCACCAGCCGTGATAAGGTGGAAGGTTTTGGGTGGTGAAATGGTGACATGTTTCATGGGAGTGTATATAGTGGAGCCTAGTTTTTATTGTAGTCGCTTATTGTGCTCGGAAAGAAGGAGTTTTTGTACCTATCTGTTCGTCAATGTATCTCTCTTATTTTATCGCTTCTGTCAGACCTAGAGATTTAGTATGGCGTCATGATAATATTCTCTGTGTCGCTGTGAAACACCTGTTCTGAATTTCTCAAACAAGCTAAGCCTAGCATGTAGCCTCCGAGTCTCTAGTTGCCCCCACCTCAATCCCTCTAAAAGTTGTGAGACTCTATATGTTCACTTGTAGTAGTTTGTAACGAATCGTGCTTTTCGCTTGCTTTGTATTTTCTTATTATTAAAGCTTTTCTTTGTATTTTATTAATTTTTTGATTAAATCTATATGGCCAGGGTCGTAATTAAATCTATATGTATTCTTTGCGTTATGGCAGTGACGGCCGAGGGCAGCGTCCCAGGCCCCCCTCACTCCACCCGCCCCCACGTATCACCCAGCTACGGGCCAACTACCAAAGACAACGTCTTCGAGCCTTCTCCATTTGACCTGGGAGACACCACTCCAAAAGACGATGCGCAAGAAAAACCTCCATCCCACCGGGCCAGTGAGGAAACCCATCTGAAACCCGGCCAACAAAAACTCACTTCTCAGCCAGAAACCTAAAAATCGGAGAAGATCAATCCCCGTCGACACCCTTCTTCCATACGTTATGTAAAGAACATCCATCGCTACTCGTTTCCGAGGTCGCAATCTCCAAAACGGTGGACCCCCGCTCGCCAAATTGACGCTAATGCTCGAGAATTCGCTTAGATTTACGGCAAAAAATATAAATAGAGTGACGGGTTGTACGTCAATCATCATTGGTGATCATCAGTCAGAAGGTTAAACTCGATTAATTCTGGCTTAACTTTGTGAAAATCCATTCTAAAGAATTCAAATGAGATATGGTACTTTTTTCACAGTTTTTTATTTCAGGTCGACCGGTTTCGTCGCATAGGCGACATCATCAGGATGTCCTCCTGATGATGTCGCCTATATGACGAAACCGGTCGACCTGAAATAAAAAACTGTGAAAAAAGTACAATATCTCATTTGAATTCCTAAGTCAGAAGGTTAGTTTGCTGCAGCTCTTCACTCCTTTTAATTTTGAGCTAATCGCTTCAACCATTCGTAAATTCTTTCCTGAACGTCCCATCTAATTGGCCCAATGTATTCCTGCCTTGGTATTCCTCGGTGATTCATTCCTCTGGTTGCACATTCCATTGTTGTCTTCAAGAGAGTTTTGTATCGCAAATTGTTTGTGATAGGTTTGTCTCTTTTTTATTCTCAGAATGATGGAACAAACCTTCGTTTTCGTAAAAACTACTGTCTTCTTTTCAGAGTGATCGTGAAAAATATTTCCCATACAACTCTTTCATTGACTTCTTCATTGACGATTTTCTCCTTTCAATTTATCATAATAATTTCTCAATGATGGAATATTTCCTTACTTTTCAACCGTCTTCGTTCTGTTGCAGTTATTGCCGAAGTTTCGCTATCATTTAAAATTGTGTCCTCCATCCTTGAACTTTGGTAACTTGGACTAATGTTAGTTAAATTTTTGTTATCAAGAAAGAAATTTCAGTGTTTTTGTTTGAAACGTAGTCTTTGAGTTAATTTTCCTTTACTCGATATCCCATAAACTCGAAGAATTTCTCACGGGTTATTCGATTTATCGAAATGTGACAGAATTTGTTTTGCAAGGAGATTCGTCGCCGTCAGGCTTGCGTTGTTGCCAAGTCGTTTGTCTGTGAATCTTCTTCTGATTTCACTGCACATTCATTGAGCAAATAAGTTAACTCTGCAGCAAATGAAGCAAAAATTCGTATAATTTATTTATTTATTGCTAAAATATAATGTACAAAAGTGATGTATTCATTGACGTCGTTCAAACATATTTTTTCGGTGCAACACCCTTCAGTTTATTAGCAATACAATAATTGCTGAATGTCAATCAACACAGTTTATCCTTTACCTATGAAGCCATTCCATCCTTGAAAAAAAATTAAGAGCAGCTGTCGTCTCTGTAATCGGTTGATTTGTTGTGGGGTTAGGGATATAAAATGTTTTTTTTCCCAATATGATTTCCACAACTCCATCTGGAATTATGGGTACTGAGAATAATGTATTACATGACAAAGTTTCCTTTGGTGGGGCTAAATGTATGATATCAACTTGGAAGATATCTTATGAAATACGACTTGTTGCTCACAGTTAATCTTCTCCTTAATCGGATGGATATTGACTTCAAGTTAACAGATGGCTTGTTTTACAGATTGTGTCGTTAATATTTTTCAAGGAAAATATGCACCATGCTTATCACTCCTCCGTACAGATGGTATAAGATGTCCAACACGAGCTTTTTGAATTCATAGAAAAAACCTTTTTTTAAATAACTGCCCTATTCAGCTAAAAAGCATTGACATGTGCTCAGCGTTCATCTTCCGACTTACACCTGTCTTAACTTCCTGTTTCTTAATTTAATAATTTATGAGACACCTTAACAAGCTTAAGTTTTCATTTTTTTAATTAAGAAAATATCCACCATTCATTCATAATGTTTTTTATATCACAAGTGCGTATTTTCATAGAAATTCAATCGCTAGTGATATTCCCAATACTTTCGAAGTACTCGGCTACATGGGTTTTTGAAAGCGAACCGCGTCAGCCACCTGTGATCGAAATAGTTTCACTCTAATAAGGTTAAGTTATGGCACACGCTATTTCTTTTTCATCGATGTATTTAATGAAATTTGTGATAACATACACGCTCGTTTAAAAACCGAAAAAGTTACTTATAATGATTGATGAAAAAAATGGCCATTAAAGAAATCGCATGGGCTAACTTCATGACACTAAAATGGGATTCGGAATGTAATTGAAAGTTTACGTAATTTTTCATGAATAACTTGGTCTCCAATATAGATAGGTATGTGTCACATAAAATAGTGAATTATAATGCTGTGCAATTTTCATAAATTTTTTCCTCACTCGTGATCGTCTACGTATTTTCGGATGTCAAAAAAATTAATGAAAATAGATGTCATTTCCACTTTTCACTTGAAAGTGTCCTCGTGAATCGAATGCCACTATGCTTAAAAAAAACACAGCAAGATACGAAAACTAGCAGAATATTTCATTTATTGTCAGTGAATTTGATTCTCACGTGTATAAATTAATTTTTTTAAAAAGTATTTTGAGCAATATTACACCGCAAATTTTCTCTCGTTGCCTGGAAAATCGAAATGTATCGAAAGAAAGAACTTCGACTCATCTGTCATTCGACTTATTTTTGAATCGATTTTGTTTTTTGACGTGTGCCCCATTGTCGACACCAAACACCTGCGATCGAAAAGTTTCGTGTATGCATATGACGTGAGCGTGAGCAAAGCGATTATTGTTCATCTAAAGAGGATTTCCGGCTTTGTCCTTGTAGAGGTCGTTGTTGACGCTGTAGAACTGGGCGGAAATCGGGCAGTCGACGTTAAACCACCAATCGCAGACACGATGAACCTGGTTGAAGACTGTTCCGTTGGGGCAGAGGAAGCTGAATTTCGAGCCAGACGGAAGACACCAGTGCCAAACCTGAAGAGGATAAAACTTCGGATGAGACATCGAATGTAAAACGTGAGTTAAATTCTTTTTTACATTAAATCAGATAACATAGAAGATATATGAGGACCCCAGAAGTCAAGGGGTCTAAGTGACAAAATCGTTGTTTTGAGAAAACTTAAGTCAAAGTTGAAAATGTTTGGTACAACCCACTAAGTAGTTAAGGGGCATTACCCTAGATAGCAGCACCTGTCAAGAAAATCACTTGGATCCCTTTACCACCTAAAAGATTTATGTTTTAACATCCCATTCCTGTACCAGACTTATTCTTTTTTAATTTCACTTAGACCCCTTGACTTCTGGGTCCACATATATAAACTAACAACATGCGGGTATTACAAACGCGTTGAACCAATGCCAATTTTGAAATAGATCCCATATTCCCTTACAATAGCATGCATAAGAAATTTTCTCATTTAATAACTCATCTTGGACCATTTTACTGATGGCCAAAGTACTGCTGAGTTATTTTGCCGTACCGATGTGCTAAAAATAGCCGTTGGCCAGAAGATAATGCCAGTTCTCTGCATTGACATCTCACATGCAATGATTTTTTTTATCCAAGTCAAAACTATGTAAATATTCGACTTTACAGTGTTTTTAAAAGAGCTTGAAGGCCGCTTATGTGTGCACAGACAGGAGATACAAGTCTTAAAGTCATTTTGGAATCGTCTTCGTCCAATAAGAGTCTAGAATAGTCTTTAGCATTGAAGTGTAATCGTAAAAAAAATAATACCCCGAATGCAAAACATTTTGAGCGCTTCGAAATGCTAAAAAAAAAGAGAAGCAGAGAATGGCTATGTGGAAGCATTCGAAAAGCAGATCTTAGAGCCCTGATAGCGTAACGCGAGACAAAAAAACGAAGTTTATCCGTAGATCAGAGGCAGTGGCGGAAAACCTGTTTGCAAAAGTGAAATAAGGGAACCTTGCCCTTGGGAAATACGTATTGAGGAGGGGGGAGGGAGGGGCATTGTTGTTGACACATCAGCTGTTTTCTATTTTCCTACTTGAGGCCCAAACGCCTAAAAGTGGCGCAAATTTCGTTCTCAGTCTTTGTTCATTCAGTGGAGGCAAACCTGGCATTGGGCCTCTGGATCAGCGTAGTATCCAGGCAGTTTGTCGTTACAGGAGAACTGGAGTCCTCTGGGAACTGCGGCGTAGGTCGGGAATCCTGTGCCAAAGCCGGCGCCTGCGACCTCCTGCTCGTCGTTTTGCTGCCAAAAAGAAAGAAAATTTGTTTAATTCAATAAATAGTTCCAGTCTTTAATTTTTTTGAAAATTTTCCTGAAGGCTTAGGAATGAACAAAAACAAAAACAAATGGTGTCAAGATAATTAAATAATTATTAACAATAATAAGACATACTCCTTGCAGTTTTTATATGTGAAGGAAAATAGGCAAACTTTAGACCTCACATTACACACACACCTTTGTTTACACTCCAACCAGGGTGGCCAACCGAGAAATGCGTGCAATAGGTACTTTTCGTGTACAAAAATAACCCAAGTTAGACACCTAAAATACTTGGGAATAGTTTTAGATGAAAAATTTAGTTTTAGTAATCATATCATCTATATATGTGACAAACTAAGGTGTATTTTGTTTCAAATGTCGAACCTAAAGCATTATTTGCCTCATGAGTTGAAAAGATTAATGTATCAAGGCTTAGCTGAGGCCGTAATACGTTATGGTTTGACGATTTGGGGTAGCACGAACTCCACCTTGCTGAATTAGTTTATTACTTTACAAAATAAAATGGTTGCGCATTTGATGGTCAAGGAAAACAATGTGAGAGAAGTATATAAGAACCAATGTTTGTTACCATTAAAAGAATTGTATAAATATGTGTTAATTTGTGACAACTTCTTTGACAGCAAATTAATAAAGCAACGTGCGATTAATACTGACATGCAACTGCGTCGAATAAATAGGTTGCCTGTACCTAATTATTTTAACCTCCATGGCAAGAGGTCTTTAGCACATGTAGTCCCAGGGTTGTTAAACAAATTACCTATGTCAATGCATGCTATTAATAGCATATCTGTTCTTAAAAAATCACTAAAAGAGTGGCTCATAGGCTAACATTGTTCAAATTCAGCTCTTAATTGTCCAAAACGCTACACAGCAAAAAAATATATTTTTTAACTAAAGGCACCGGCTGACAAGCCGCTTTGGCTTAGCAGGACCTCAACGGCACTATTATTTTTTTTTCTTTTCATTATTGATAGAAAATAATTTTCTTTGTGATTGCACCAAAACAAAAAAAATCACTAAAAATTATTAAAACACGCTCACAAATAAGGGATATTATCAGAAATGTGAAAGAAAAAGATAAAATTGAAACAGAGGGAGTATACCTATTGAACTGCAGCACATGTGACAAAGTGTACGTCGGTGAAACTGGTCGGACGATAAAGACAAGAGTCAAAGAGCACTGCGCGGCAATTCGTCTGGGCTACGCCGATAAATCAGCGGTTGCAGAGCATGCCGCGCCCTAGGCCACACCATTGACGTCACGAACCCAAAAGTTCTCGTCAGAGAAAAACATTTCAAGACGAGAATCTTCCGGGAGGCATTGGAGATTGAAAAGCATGACAAGAATTAACTCAAATGAGATCAGGGACAAAGAATAAGTGAATCATGGCTACCAGTAATTTCCAGAAAGAAGAGCGACGTCCAGAAGACTCTCCGCCAACACCCACCCCCTCCTTCTCTTGCACCACCGTGACGATATTAATTGATGCAGAATAAAGGCCTATTAGGTCATTCAGCCCTGATGAGGTCTCCGGCAAAGGGGAAGAAACGTTGGCTCTTTTTAAATCTTGACGCGGGTTATCCCAAAAACCATCACTGCTTGACGAACAATCACTAAGTTTACAAAACGAACTCAGATCGATTTGGCAAGTTCAGCTCGGCATGGTATACGCAACGGGCTAGTGGGATCTATTTTAAGGCCGCTTTTCACGGTACATTTCATTGTGCAAACGAATGTATCATAGAATGCACAAGAAACTGAATGGAATTAAAACAGGTTCCATACCCCGTTAAGTCATTCAGACATCATACAATTTTCCGCTTTACACGGTACAATTTCCTTCATGAAGGAATTTGTACATTCGTTTGTACAATAAAATGCACCGTGTAAAGCGGCCTTTAGAAGCGGGCTAACTAGACACGCTTTCTATACCACTCTTGAGATTTCAAATCGATATCTACCGATTGAAATCGATATTTAAATCGACCTCGTATTGGTAAACCAGCCGATCCGAGTCGGCTAGCTTGGAATGTTTAGATTGGTCCGAGTCCACATCGATCTAAGTTCGATTGGCAAACGTGGTGTATGTGAACTTTATGCAGAATATTTATTAGACGCCCAGTTTCGTCGAATAGTCAGGATCTTCAGGTACATTATACAGAGCTCTCAGGATAATATATGTTTCATAAATGATAGGTGAGGGCTAGGAGGGAGGTTGGGAGCAGTAAGATGAGAAAAGGGGATAAGGGAGGGGGTGGGGTGAGTCTAGGATTTGGTGGATTCAGTGTGTAGTTTGCCTGTTAACTCAAATATATTGTGGGAAGATTTTCGGATGATAAAGTGAAAGAGAGGTGCTATTTCGCACTCGTCCGGCCACACCTTGAATATGCAGCGACCATATGGGATCCGGCGGAGAAAGACCCAGTCCATGAACTTAATAAAACACAAAGGAAAGCTGCGCGATTCGTCAAAAACTGCTACGGCCGTACAGAAAGCGTTACACAGATTTTGAACGATTTAGGGTGGGAGCCGCTAGAGACTCGGAGGCTACGCGCTAGGCTTAGATTGCTTGAGCAATTGAGAATGAATATCTTTCAGAGAGACACGGAGAACATCATATTAGAACCGCATTATATCTCCAGGTCCCACAGAATCGATAAATTAAGAGAGATATTTTGCCGAACGGATAGGTATGGGAATTCGTTTTTCCCCCGAACAATTAAGGACTTTAATAAATGCTATGCGGAACTTTGATTTTTTTTGTTGACGGCTGGTGTCCTAACACCACACGCCTTTTGGGGCGGCTTGCGGGGTGGTATGTAGATGTAGATGTATTAAAAATAAATCTTATTATCACAGTATAAATTTTGTTCAAAATCACAAAAAAACCTTCCGATATGAAGAAGTTTTAAACGTACCGTGCGAAAAAAAGAGTCAAGTTAAAGACTTATTGAATAGTTTTACGTTTTTACTTGGATTTCAGTCACATAAAAGTATAGTAGTGCAGCATTAATAATGATATATATTTACTACATGTTTCCAACAGCTGCTGAAATTAAAGCGTATAATTCGAATTCGGTATCCATTATGACTAGGGAACTATCTCGTTCAAACTACCTTAATGATTATAATAAGTATTTGAACTATCGTACGAAGCCGCTTTACAAAATTGTTACAGCATTAATTTCTTATGAATATATTAAAGCGAACAACTTTTTTTTGTATGCGCGGCTTCTTTGCAAATTGGTAACCGAATTCAACAAGTTACACGCCGCTTGTTACACAACATGACGTTGTGGAGCTCAATATTATACATGCTTAACATTGATTACTACATCATTTGCGTCATGTGGATGAAGAAATCTCACAAGATGACGAAATGAGGCCTCTTTCCCTAAAGCCTCTTAATTTTTGTTGCATTGTTCCCGTGAAACATGGAATAAAATGGGTCAACCAATTAAAGCCTTTATATTTTGCGAAAAAATTAAAACTGGTTCCGAGAAATGTCATCACAATGAACCAGAAGTGATGCGCATTAATTTTCAACACCTCAGATTTTTTTATGTCGTGGAGAAAGTGTGAAGCTACCAGTGAGCCAACTTCGGGGCACAGACGTAGATTTTACAAGAGGCATTTTAATGCGCAGCCTGATGCGTGTATGGATGTGTAATTGTTCGGTGAAAATCATGTGTTAAGCGGGAACTTGCCAGAATGACTCCATGAGTGCCGGGACAAAATACAGGAAATCAGCTCCAACTTCCCTGCCCACGTTCACGCTATGTATGTGCATCAAACTACGCATTAAGGTGGCTCTTGCTTGACTATGTGAGTCAAGACAAATAAGTAGCTACATATATTTATTTATTCAGTTTTAAAAAATCCTTCTGATATGAGTTATCTTTTAAAAGCCAATTTTTAGGTTCAAAATATGCAGACTAGTCCATGGTTATATTTTTAATGATCGCATATGTCCAGTTTTAGGAGACGACTGCAGCGTCATTTGTCTGGAACATCCGCCTTTTGCATTAAATTACTATTTGGCAATAACTTTTTTTTAAAGTTGGTAAGATTCCTATATTTTATTGTTATTCAATATCCTAAGACTTTTAGCTTCTCATAAATAGTTTTAATTATAAGCTTGAATATACTTTCTTGTTCTAATTGATGTTTTTCTGCTGTAATCTGGGCTATGTCCATGAGAACCGTCGTTAAATTGTCCGCATTTAAGTCAGAGTTACAGTGAAAATAACTTGTAAACATTATATTATTGTCATCTCAGCATATAAAACTAACTACATATTGGTATGCTATATTCCATCTCAGCTAACTCCATAGGCACCCATGTTAAACTCTCCAATTCTAAGGAAGAATGGCAGTACAGCTAGCCAGGCAACACTTTTTAATTTCCATCTCAGTTTATGAAACATTTTTCAAGATGCTTCATTCAAGTATTCAGGAAATCTGGAGTAAGTGACCCTGAGGCCAGAGCCTCAGTAGGTGCCTCGTGGAAAACAGCTTCAAGAACGTGAGGCTGGATGTGTGCACACACGGCATGGGGAAGGCACGGATTGGGAAATTTAACCGGGAGAGAAGGGCGAAAGATTTAGCATTTAGGTCGATTAGTATGTCGCCGTTTCTAGATCGTAAATTTTACGTTAAGCGAGGTAAACTCGATATATTTCATATTTTACTTTATTCGTATTTCTCTGAAATTTAAATGCAATTATGAAAACAAAGGAAAGCCACTCGCTTGATCAAAAACTACTACAAGCAAACAAAAAACTTCACTCAGCTGACAGGCGGACTAAATTGGGAGCTGCTGGGTACTTGGAGGCTATACGCTACACTTAGATTACGTACTTGAAGAATTCAAGTCAACCGAGATTCAGTAAGACATGGGCGGATATTATTTTGACTCCTATAACTCTATAACTGATAAAATCCACAAAATAAGAGGAATACCTTGCCGAACTGATAGATACAAGGGTTCATTATTTCAACGAACTTCAGTGACTATCAGCCGTGGCACTAACATTGTTAATACCCAAGTTACCTCTGGCCTCTTCCCTTTTTCGCTTCTGTAATTTCTTCCCATTCCATGGCTGGAATCCAAACACTACCTACCACACCCCCATAGCGGCTCTCGGTGTTGTTTGTAGAAGCGGATTTTTTAAAAGTATCCTCCAGGTAAAGGTTTTGTTGAATGAAAAGGTTTGTCAGAGTATCTCCTCCAGGTTTTCTACACTTTCAGGGGCCTAACTCGCTCTAGTATATCCTTTTAAGTCTCAGCATACGATCTACCCTTTTTCATCCTGTCCATCAAACGTATTATCTACCTTCCCCTTCTCCGCTTGCCCAGCATCCTTCCCTCTATCACACTCTAGAGCAACCCATTTTTACATCCTCCAGCCACCTACTCTGCCGATCTCGAATTTCATTCGAAGTTTCCTTTCCTCGCCCGCCATCTCAAGCACTTCCTCGTTAGTCTTCCTCTCCGTCCAACTCACCTTCTCATGGGCAGAATAATGTATGTGCTCCATTGCAACTTTAAACTCGTTTCATTTGAATTGGTTTGTAACCTAGCAGCGAGTGTTATTTCTCGAGACTTAAACAACTCCCAACCCAGTCCTTCCCATAGTTAAGTTTCTATTTCTTTTCACTGTTGAGTGCCGGGGCGATTTTCGTGAGAGTCATCACCCTCAGGGCAGAGCTTAAAAAGACATTAACTCTTCTGTTTCTTCCCATGCTCACGTGCTGTGATCTTTGAACCACTGAGAGATGAGTTGGTGGTAGCCTAGGATTATTGAGGAATATTATTTATATTGTTTAGAAAATGTTACAATTTACTGTCGGTGCATAAATGATGTGCCCTCGAGTTTGGGAGCAAATAAAATAATAAGGAGAGGAACTGCAGAAAAACTAATCACATTATAATATTTCATATTTAATTCTGCGTTATTTCATGGTAAACTTTAATTTTAAAAATGCATTTTCATTTTTTTTTCTACGGGTGTAACGTAAAAAGTACCAGTTTTTTTATACGGTGTTCGAGTAATGCTCCGACTTTGTTAACTCGTAACTCAAGCATCAGTACTTTCATTTCAATCATGTTACAGTCAACGGTAGAAAAAAATATGTTTTCTATTCATGTGGTAAGTTTCAGCGTTGTATCTTGAACAGAAAAAAGGTTGATGTTAATTTTGTAAAATGATTGCATTTCAAAACTGGGGCGTCGTACAATTTCGTACTTGGCCACGTTGCAGTCCATATGTTATGCATATAGATAGCGTACAATATTCCGTAACGTTTATGGGTATTTCTGCACAAATAATAAAATATACACCCTACGTCACAAAGTTGAATTGATCAGAATATTATCTTGAAAGAAATATTTTTTAAATCAATCTCCCAAGACAGTATTTGCTCGTTTTACTAAAATATTGCAATAAGTAAACATGGTAGGATAGAACATGAAATTTCAAATAGAATAAGTAAAGGAGGCAGATTTTATTAGAGCATTGAGCATCTAGTATGGGATAGGAAAATACCGCAACAGGAAAAAATAATCATGTTCAAGACGTACTACCTGCCAATAGTTTTATATGGAGCTGAAACTTGGACAATGACGGAAAGACAGTGGAGTAGGGTATCAGGAGGAGAAATGAAGTTTTTGAGATCAATGTTAGGGGAAAACAAAACTACACAGAGTGAGAAATACCAACATAAGGGAGCAATTAAATGTAAAAAGTATTAGACAAAAAATAGTAGACAATGTGAGTAGATGGTTAGGGCATGTTAAAAGAATGGAAGAAACAAGAATACCGAAAGTAATGCTAAGCACAATAGAGGCAGGTAAAAGAGCGAGAGGAAGGCCGAGGAGATGTTGGATTGATGAAGTGAGTAGGGACGTGGGAGGCAAGAGGGTACCATTGGGATGAAGTTGTCCGACAAGAGCTATGGAACGATAGAGGGCAATGGCGAGGCTTAGTGAACTCCTAGACCAACGTATAGTGGAACAGGATTTGGATATGTATGTATTTATGCTTATTGGAAAGTGCTCAAATAATTCTACCTGGATGATTGTAAGCCTCAAGTTCAAAATTAAGAAATGAAATGTTTTATACATCAATTCTCAGTGACTGGAATTCCACCTTGTATTGATCGCATATCTCTCTCAAATCGAACGAACAGCAAAGGACTTTCGCCGCATGCGGGTTCTCATTTTGGACGTTTCTATTGCAAGAATACTCGTCGATCTAGCCTGTCGACACGACTTGAGCACAGACACACGCCCAAGGTGTGAATGTTTGTGTGAAAATGATTTGCGCCGAAAATATTTGCGGAGAACCCATTTGACACAAATTTGTCAAGGTGATGACGGGGCTTAACACATTTTTCCTTAGGGTCTAAGAATAGATTCTGCTGAGTAAATTGAAATAATCAGGTACTCCAATAACCTTTGTGACGAGCTGCTATTTGCGCACCCCTCCCTACTCCTTTCCGATAAAATTAACGTGTCTAACTATAGCCTTTCCCGTCTCATCTTACTTAAATCTAGAACGTTTCCCTACCTTTTTCAGTCCTTCCCGAAAGTTGTTATTTTCTCCAACCCATTCCCCACGCAATTATCACAACAATTAACCAAAATTATACAAATACAGCCTTTAATGAAATAAAACTCGGTTCAACTTTGTGGAGTTCCATGTTGATTAGTAAAAATATCGTTTACACCCTACTGGTCAATAATTTACAGTTTATTGACAGTGAGCAACTGATGATGATGCCAGACATCGAAATCCGGACTGTCCAGTAAATGTTTGCCCAGTTAACTGACCAGTAGAGTGTAAAAGTTATTTTTACTATTCAATTATTTTTCTTTCTGATAATAATATTTAACTTTATTGAGAATATGTATATGAAGTTTTTTTTGAGAAACCATTTCTCTCTGAGAGTACCATTGTTCTCAGAGGTAAGAAGAAGAGGGAATCTAGAGTCCTGGGATGTCAGACGACTTAAGTATATCTACGAATGTAGATAATATCTTGGAATTATCTTAACTTCTGATATATCGTGGGGAACACACGTACAAAACATATGCGGCTCAGTTTTAAAGAAACTAGGTTTTGTTAGGCGTATGAAGGTATAGGAAGGTCCTCGGATGAAAAATACAAAGAGAGATGCTACTTTGCTCTGGTTAGGCCACACCTCGAATACGTCGCGAGCATTTGGGACCCTGGTCATAAAGATTTAAGGAAAAAAATTAATAAAATACAAAGAAAATCAGCACGCTTCCTTAAAAGTTGCTACGATCGAACATATGGTGTTTGACAACTTTTAGAGGGATTAAGGTGGGAGCCCTTAGAGACTCGGAGGCTACACACTAGGCTTAGCTTGCATGAGAAATTCAGAACTGGTGTGTTTCAGAGCAACACAATATTATCATGACGCCTGACTACATCTCTAGGTCTGAGAAAAGCGATAAAATAAGAGTGATACGTTGCCGAACAGATAGGTACACGAAGTAGGTAGATCGTTCTTTCCGCGCACAATAAGCGACCACAATTAAGACTGAGCTCCGCTAAATACACTCCATTAACACGCGTCATCATTTCTCCTCCAAAAACCTTACCTCTTACATGTTTACGCGGCTGGTGTCCTAACGGCCCCCGCCACACGCCCATGCGGCGGCTCACTGAGTAGAATGTAGATGTAGAATTTTCAATCTGTGCCCAAAATATTCGCAGAGAACGCCTTAAGTTCACATTTTTAATGAGTGTGGACGTGGTTGTACGTGTGAAAAGCAATGAAATTGTGCTCTCAATGGCTCACTATTTACCTTTCAGCCACCTCCAGCTTCTTATGGTAGTTTTAGAGAAATATCATTTCACCTAGAAATTAATGAAGTTGGTCTAGTTTTAATGAAATATACCTTACCTTTACGAATTCATCAGAATATCAGCCCCTTACCGCAATAATTTCCGAGATATTTGACGAAAAATACCAGACTTTTTACATGGATAATGGAACGTGTATGTACTACAGAGAGACATTAATTTAAAAAATAAGGAATTTCTAACAACTAGATCTCCTCAAAAAACTGTGTTTTTCATGTTTTCTCAACTATTTTTGAAATGAAATCGTATTTTCACCGCCGTAATTTTTTCAGGATCGCAAAATACCTTCCGTTGTGAAGAAGTTTCAAACGTACCGCGAGATGAAATAAGTCCATTTAAAGACTTGTGTGGTTATTTTTATTTTTTTCCTTAGGATTTCAGTCATATTAAAGTATGTAATTGCACCATTAATAATTCAATATTTTATTCATGCTTCCTACAGTTTCATAAATTAAAGCGTATAGTTCGAATATAGTCTCCATTATGCTTAGGATTCCATCTCGCTTAAACTACCTTAAAAAACCCAAGCTATTTTTGGACATGTGCGAAAGAGGGTTTAATGGTTACATTTACAAAACCACATACTTTAGTATAACCACATAACCACTAACGTATGTGGTTTTGTAAGTGTAACCATTAAATCCTCTTAAAAAATATGGAATGCCACAAAGTTACCAAGGAACTTGTATTATTTATACGTGTGCGAAAGATTTTCTGCCAAAATTCGGGATGGTAAGGCCATTCCCTTCTCCCCTTCAGGTCAACTTCCTCCCCCGTCGGGGTCACGAGGCCGTCGCGCAGGGCCCGCTCAGCTTCCGGCCACCCCCCTCCCCCATCGTAATTGCCTCCTCCCCCCTGCGCCCCTCTGCATTATTAATGCGATCCACGAGTCCGCTCCATTGTTCTCATCACGCAAGATGGCGCGCCGCGTCCGGTCCTCTTTTTTTAATCCGCTTCGTTCCAGTTTGTTCCGTCTCTTCCTTTCCCTTTCTGATTCTGGTCTTCTGGTCCCTCTGTCTTCATCTCCTCTCTTTCTCTAATTGCAATAGTGAGTTTCCTAATGTAATCTGTCGTGTGGACCACGTTGGCGCCTTACGTTAAGTGCGGGCTAATGCCGCTGCCGGGTTTCTATCCACTCCTCCCCTGGTGTCTAGCGTGGAAACATCGGTCTGAGAGGGTAAACGAAGTGGGATTAACGCTGGGATGGGAATAGTTAAAAAATAGGAGAAAAGAAGTAGGGTTCGAGGAATTTTACCCATTCTAAGGACTGCAAAATCGCTGGGAAAATTAAGTTGGCTTGTGCATTTTTCATTCGTGTACAGCATTATTGGTTGTTCAATCCAAAGATTGGTTGACTGCACCCCTCACCCTTCCCTTGTAAGTTCCTCTACCTCCTGGTATCTCCTCCTCTCCGCTACATTTGTTAAAGGCCGTTATGATAATTGTATAAGTGTTACGAATTTGATAGAAGAACTAGGATGGGAATTACTATCAGAACGCAGGTTAAAATTTAGGTTAAATCTTTTAAGTAAATTCTAAACCGATTTGTTCACAGATGACGTCAGATATATATTGAGAACCCCTGCGTATCATGCTAGATTTGATCAGATTAACAAGGTTAGAGAGATAAATTGTCGTACCGATAGATTTAAAATGTCATTTTTCCCGCGTACCGTAAGAGAGAACAATAGGCAGCGTAGAAAAGGGATAGGTAGGTGAAATATAGTAAGAGTAGTCTGTAGTGCATGATGCATGTAATAACAACCAATAATCCCTTTCTTATTATGTAGATACTAACCATCTAGCTGCATGTGACCCTGTTCTCTAGCATGTCTCCATTAAATATCCTAGTAGCATGTCAATAGTGCATGTTTGGTGATCTTCACCCTCTGCCACACATCCTCGTGGTGGCTCGCGGGGTATTACATAGATGTAGACGTAGATGTATGTACTTTCCTCTTTATTTGGTCCATGAACTTATTCCTGGGTCATCCTCTGGGGACTTTTCCCTCAATTTTGCCTTCAATTACGTTCTTGAAAAAATCATTATCCCTCAGGGTGTGTCTAATCCATCTTGTTCTTCTTTTTATTTACGGTGTTCCATGTTGTCCTTCCCTCTTCTGCTCTTCCGTAAACTTCAATTTTTCAACTTCTCTATTTTATATCTCCTTCATTCTCAAGATAGGGACTGTGGATCTTCTCGTGCTAATTTAAAAAAATAATAATTGGCCCTCTAGCTAGTTTGGTAGTTGGACTATCATAATAGTTAGCTGGTGTTAATTCTTTTATCCCTGATTCTCTCATCTGGGATTGTTCTTCATTACTATACAGCTCATGTATTTACTGATGTTTCAGTTTTATTTGATGGTGTCAGTCATGTTGACCTTGATATTTATGATATGTTTCTTATTGAGGGTAGGTCAGGTAGCATAGATTACTGGTCTAACCTCGAAAACCTTATTTCCTTCAAACTTTCATCTCCGCTTGTATTCTATTGAACTTTACTTCTGTCTATCTTTACGTTTTCCTACCTCCGCTTATGCATATCATTAATGTTCTGCCTAGTTTTACCTAAGTTGAATCAATCGCGCATATTTTATCATATTTTATAATTCAATTGCGAATTTAGTTCCCTCTAACTTCTATGAAATATTTTGAAAGCATTTCTCATGAAAATCCGCGTTGATGAGGAGAATTATCTGATTGTTACCATTTAATCGTGGTCCTTACACTGGTCTACCGCTTACGCCAACTTCCATGTCGTTTTGGCATCGATTAAATAGGCTGTTATGATACAACATTATAAAATATGAGGAAACAGCGGGCACTTAACGTTCATTCTATCCTGTTCCTTGTCTACCTTTTCCAAGTTACCTGCCAAAATTTAAACTGAGACGTTTTAATGCAGAACAGACAATTTTCCGTGATATGAGACAGTTCTGCAGATTATTTAGATGCATGTATCTTATTTGATATTAGAATATAATTTGCATATACAGCAAGCTTTTGACTTGGTTTATTTTCGACCATTTCGTCGTTTTTGAGAGGTCGGATACTAAGTTTAGATGGTCTAACTTAGTTCGCATAATTGTGCGTAGTTAACCATTTTATGTAAGTTTTTGAATTTCTTTTTGCGACAAATTTAGATATGCATGCAATTGAAGTCAAACTTGCGTGAGACGACATTTTTATTACTATCCTAACTACTCTTTATGGTCTGAAAGAGAAGTGAGTTGAAGACTGGGATATTAAGATACAGATCTGATTACTTGATGAATAAGATGCTATCTCTTTTGAGAATTTCTTCGCTTGGCGCGAACAACTGTTGTGGTAATGGCAGCTATTATATGTGTCTCGCACGAAAGCAGAGGTCATTTGCGCCAAGTGGAGTGGGTGAATAATTATGAAAGGATAGAGAGAATGGAGTGGGAAAGGCTGGAGAGAAACTCTAAATGCGGGCATTAGCCTAATCTTCGTGAACTGCCCACTGGGGGGCCGTGTGTGATCCATTGAGGTAGATGGAGAGGGCGCTTGACACGGTAACCAATGCTTGAAGGTATAACACGGGCCGCCATATTTGTCAACCCCTATTTACCTTTGCGCTCTTGGGCTTACGCTCTGATTTTGCAATATGAAGATGTTTTCCGTCCTTAACTCACGTTTAAAGTCGCCTCCATTTACTCTATGAAAAAGTATTATTCATCCAATTTTTAATACTTATCTAAATTAATAATAATCCCTATTCCCAGAAGGAAATGAATCGATATCTCCAAGTTACTGATATATTTGTCAAGATCAAAACCTTACCTAAAAATTTTAACGTAAGTTTCCGAGATATTGTTGCTTTATTATGTCCACTAATGCTTTCAGTCGTCCGTGATATTCAAAGTCGGGCAAGGAAAGAACAAGGGTGTAATTACTGATACGTACTAGGTGAACCATGATAGGTATTTTTAGTTTCTTTGCCGATGCATTAACAGTCCCAGTTTTATTTGACTTTTAAGACAATAAGGTAGTATATATTGGCGTAGAATCACCTCTGCCATTCATCTATCAGAATAATGATGAGAAAATGCTGCCGCAGTTTTCTTCCCATTTGAAGCTGAAAGGGAAATTAAGACTACCTCAGCACTCCCAAAAAAATAGGCGCTGTAAGTTAAAGAATTCAATCTTTCAAAGAGATCTCAAAAAGAATCTTTCCCCTCCCTCTCCCTTCCCCTCACCCTTTTCCTGCCTCTTTCCCCCCCCCCCGCCCTTCCAAATTTTTGTATAAATTCTGCAGCAATCTAAACTTATGTACCTGATGATGTCGCCTATGTGACGATACTGGTCGACCTGAAATTTAAAAAATGTGGAAAAAAGTACCGTATCTCATTTGAATTCTTTAGAATGGATTTTCACAAAGTTAAGCCAGAATTAATGGAGCTGTAAATTAAGATGTCTTTTGAAATTCATTCCACAAACTTTCAAAAAAAATATTGGTAAAAGGTAGAAATTGACGTGCACGCACGGCCATATTTGAAAGGAAATCCATTTCGTTCAGATACTTCAGATTCCTGAATGAAATGGATCTTTTCCAAATGATTTAAACGTTAACGTGCTACTAACGAAGGAACCATTTCTCCGAAATAAATCAAGGATTTCTCACATGATAAATTAACCGGATGGAATGGGATAATGGCGCAACATTCATCAAAGCACCAATGAGATAGTGAGGAAGATATGAAGAACAATATGGTGGACACTTCGGTTGTCAGTGTACAGTTTGATGACGTAATTCCCTCGCCATCTACCTCAATGGTTTGAACTGTTCGAGATAATCTTGATCACGTAACTAAGGAGTCACGAATAGATAAATTAAGTGTCTGGTGCATTATTCATTGTCTGTCTAATCGCGATTAAAAGCTATTTATGGAAAAACAATTTCTTTTTTCTTTAATGTGAGGCGAAAATATTTGAATTCTTGTGGAAATGATATCTCGCTCGAACTACGTTTAATACAAAAAAATGAAGAAGAGTCTAGCGATAAGATAACGCTGTTCCTTTAGATTCTCTGGATTGAGCGAAATGGAGACGGATTAGCTATCAAGTCAATTCTGCTATAGCACGGGAATCACACTAAAAAGAGTAAGGTTTTTGGTACGTTACATTCGGTTTGATGAGATTTTGAGAGATATGTTGCAATCATTATCGATAGTTTTGTCATGAATACTCAGAGATAATTCTGTTAATGGAATGATGCATCTTTAGCATTGCTGATGCGCTGAATTAATTATGAATGATGAAGCCTTTTCCTTAATCAGCCAGTGTGAAGAACTAAATTTATTTGTTAGACCCCTTGCACTGAATCTGTGCGGTGTGTTCTTGTGATAATCAAAGCAATGAGAACACATTCTGTGAACTGCACCTGGGGCTCACCGGCTCACAGTAGTGATAGAAAATCAGTGAACAAAAACCCACATGAGCGTGCTAGCGTAGAACATTTGGAGATAAGGGTGGTAGCGACGTCATCAGTTGTGGCTAGTATGTTCTGTAACAGACTTGTATATAAGTCACAGGCATATATAGGCTTTTTGTGGTAGTTATTAGGAAATATGACCGAGAATCTAGCTAGTTGGTTCCGTTCAGTAGGTATCAATGGGTTGGTTACCAATGGACAGATCAGGCAACAGGCTCATGATCTAAAATGAGCCTACCCTGTAAAATGAGGGATTATGTTGGAAGGTTCTTAACTAGGATGAATGATTTGGTCGAGTGAAGCCTTGGCTTAGCAATGTGTGAAACTAATGATTTTACTCGGTAGTAATTGATTAATTTTGGTTAATGCTGTCTTTCAGACTTGAAAAATCAGTCATGGCCTGGAGCTATTTGTGAATGGACGTTTCCAGGATAGATTATTGCAGAAACAGCGTGACGAAAACAATCTTTCTGTCATGTACATACCATGAGCAGAATGATTCTATCCACAGACTATTTGTTGTAATGAAATATTGTGCCAGGAGCATAATAACCAGCCACATTTTCCGTCAAACGTAGTTTTTTGCTACGAGCGAACATTTGGTGTTTCCAACTTTTAGAGGGATTAAGGTGGGAGCCCCTAGAGACTCGGAGGCTACCCGCTAGGTTTAGCTTGCTTGAGAAATTCAGAACTGGTGTGTTTTAGAGCAACACAGAGAATATTATCATGACGCCTGACTACATCTCTAGGTCTGAGAAAAGCGATGAAATAAGAGTGATACATGCCGAACAGATAGGTATACGAAGTAGGTAGATGGTTCTTTCCGCGCACAATAAGCGATCACAATTAAGACTGAGCTCCGCTAAATACACTCCAATAACACGCATCATCATTTCTCCTCCAAAAACCTTACCTCTTACATGTTTACGCGGCTGGTGTCCTAACGGCCCCCGCCACACGCCCATGCGGCGGCTCACAGGGTAGAATGTAGATGTAGCATTTTCAATCTGTGCCCAAAATATTCGCAGAGAACGCCTTAGGTTCACATTTTTAATGAGTGTGGACGCGGCTGTACGTGAAAAGCAATGATATTGTGCTCTCAATTGCTCACTATTGCTCACTATTTACATGTCACTCACTATGTTGGGAGGTTCTTAACTAGGATGAATAATTTGGGTTGAGTGTAGCCTTGGCTTAGAAATGTGTGAAACTAATGATTTTACTCGGTAACATTTGATGGATTTTGGTTAATGCTGTCTTTCAGACTTGAAAAATCAGTCATGGCCTGGAGCTATTTGTGAATGGACGTTTCCAGGATAGATTGTTGCAGAAACAGCATGACGAAAACAATCTTTCTGTCATGTACATAGCATGAGCAGCATGATTCTATCCACAAACTATTTGCTGTTATGAAATATTGTGCCAGGAGCATAATAACCGGCCACATTTTCCGTCAAACGTAATTTTTTTATCTTCGTTTCAAGGTCCACCAGAAATTGAAAAACATCAGCCATTACTATTTTATGTTCCACTCAGAACGAGTAGCTCTCGTTGCATACAATGTGTTGCAAGAACAACACACGTGTCACATTATACAATTAGCACCGACTGACACTAAGTAGCCTCCCGATAAACCCTCACATTCTCCTGCGCGTTCATAAGTAATTATAAAGTTGCGTGCCACCAATTATATCGCGTTATTACTAAATTTGTGTATGCATGAATCTTTTTGCAATTCGTAAGATGTTAATTATCATGAAAACTGTCCCGTGGACAAAGGCAAACGCCGTTGATGCGCCACCATTCCGTAGAGAAAGCGGTAATTGTCTTGTTCCGAGTTTTTAAATCTTGAGTGTCAACAATGGAATCTTGAATATCCGCGGTGGACGCAATGAGAAGTCTCCCACGCCGGAGCCTGTCTTAGCGAAGTTTATGGACTGGAAAGGAAGCACTCAATAATCTTGTTCGTAATTTATTGTCATTCAAGAAGTGCATGCGGGTGTAAGATGTTATCATCAGCAAAAAAACATGATTTGTTTCGCTCTTGGTGTCAGCTGTTAAAAAACTTGGCGGAAGCGATTTTGTAATTGTTACTCTGGGATCAGAATTGAATCCAGTTGGTAATATTCAATCAGGGAATGGACCCTCGATGCTCACATGCTGAGACCAGAGCTGTCTCCATCTATGAAGGTCTTAAGATAATCTTCATCAGCAATTAATTACAGTCTTTTCGTCCTTGGAGACGTTGGAAATCTTAGGCGTAGATATTCTACTGAATGGTGACATGGCATTTTCACACATGCTTTATAAGTTTTTTTTCAACCAGCACGGTTCGCTGTTATGCATACTCCGAAATATTTGAAGTTGGAAAATTGTCATTATCCAATATGAAACAGTTCCACACAATTCATGAAACAGTGCCTCAGCGATTTTCTATTGATGGATATTGTTGTCGAAGACAAAACCTTGTAGAATTTGCGTTACACATGGATATGAAAGAAAAACTTGGGTTGTTTCACACAAAATTTGTTACAGCTTCGCAAAACCTAGATCTCCACGCCGTGTGTAGACTCCAGATAGCTTGAACAAGACACTTTGATGAGAAACAAAATTTTTCATGTAATTTTCATAGATGAATGCGTTTGTTTGCTTATATCCAGAAATTATAAAGTTATTCCAAATCATTTAGTTATGCGGAAGTTGAAAAATAATCGTCTCAATTTCCGAAAGTTAATTCCTAAAGCCGCACATTCTTTGAATCCAATGACCAATTAGTTGATCATTTATGTGTTGCATATTGATCGGTTTATTCTCATCGTATAAGTACATTCGACGATGATAACTATGCTGCTAAAGTTTATGATTTTATCACGTGTTTCAGACAATTTTTATGTGCTTCGGAGGCGTTTTTGAACTCACTGTGTCAACTCATCTCGACTTCTTGTCTTCAGTTGGTCTTTTTGGAATCATACTTTTAAACTTGGGATATGCTAAAGATTTTTTCGTCTATTGCCTTCTCAAATCGTCAACTTCTATCTAACGTGCCGGACCTTGGATTATAAAATGCCGAGGTCTTCGAACAAATAATTGAAAAATTCGTCGAACGATGTCCCTGACGTTCTCAGCACGCGAAATTTTCGGCTCCAGAAAAATCGAAAATCCTTGACTAACAATGAGGAATTCGGGATTAGGCTGTTGCGTAATTGGCAGAAGCGCGCGGAATAGAATGTCTTAGCCTTCGCGTCTGCATAATCATGGGTGTCGCCATTCACGAAGAGCTGCAATGTGTTGGTCTACCTTCGTAATTCACGAGATCTTTCGGATCTTAATCTCCCCTTGTGACGACTAGCATTTCCCCTGGACTGTTCATTTTTAGCTCACCGACCTCAGTTTTTAACACATCGATCGGTTTAGTCGGTGATGAAGGATTCCTCCAGATATAAAACTTAAAGGCGTGTCCAAGTCACGGGATAAATATTGCTTATTTCCTTTTGGCAGCTGCGATTCCCCAGAAAGATCTCGCACTCCGCAAAACACGAAATTTTCGGCTCCAGAAATATCGAATATCCTTGACTAACAATGAAGAATTCGGGATTAGGCTGTTGTGTAATTGGCAGAAGCTTTGGATATATTTAATCAATGAATTTTCAGTGTGCAGTCCAGCTCTGGTCAGTGGATTGTGGCATACGGCAAAAACATCACGATACAAATTTGTAATCACTATCCTATGTATTGGTTTTAGGGTAAATGAAGGTAATAACGCCACCTATTCAGTTAATTTGCTATAAATTTTTATGAAGTCATTTGTTGATTCCAAAATTTTTGTTGTAAAAAAGTTGTAATTTTGATTATCCAATACTTTTTCAATAATACCAAAATCACTTGTATTTGATGAAATAGAAGGAAAATAATACGAACTGTGCAAACTGGCGTTATTGCCTTCAGTGAAGGTAATTACGCCATTCAGAGTATTGCCATAAAATCATCAGCTTTTATTGCTATTTAAAAGAAATTGTTGTTATAAAACAGTAGTTAAACTTTTTAAAGTGAAATTAACAACCCAGCTCAAAGTATAAACACCAAATTTGTTTCTGCCTAGTACTTATTAATCATGGTCATTCACTAAGTTCCACACAACCGTCTACGCGCAAAGAGCAAAGTCCCGTTTTAAGGATCCTCCCTTTGTAACTTATTTTTTACTCGCATTGTCATGGTGGAAACTCCTTAAGGTAGTTTGAGCGAAATATCATTTTACCTAGAAATCAATGAATTTGGTCTCGCTTTTAAAGAAAAATATCTCACCCTTCCATTGACATGAAAAATTCAACCCCTTACCACATTACTTTCCAAGATATTTGCCAAAAAATACCCGCTCTTTTATATGGGAAATGGTGCCTGTATACACTCCAGAGAGACATTATTTACAAAGTGAGGCATTTCCTACACTTAGATCTCGTCAAAAAATCAACAGTGTGTAGTTTGTGTGTTTTATCTACTATTTTTTTAAAATTAATCATACTGTCACCGTAGTAAATTCTTCGGGATCTCAATAAACCTTCCGTCTCATGGAGTTTCAAACGAACCGCGTGAAAAAAATGAGTCAAGTTAAAGACTTATTTAGATATTTTCATTTCATTACTTTCAATTTCTGTCAAGGAAGACTGTATTATTGCTCCATTAATAATGCAATATTTTATTCATGTGTCCTACAGCTGGAGAAATTAAAACATATATATATCGAGTATGGTCTCCATTATGATTAGGGAACTATCTCGCTCGCACTGCCTGAAGCTTTTCCTGGTGTAATATGTTTAAATATCTTTCTCGGGCTTTCGGGCCCGGGCACCGGGTAATATTTTCTAATTGCGTCGATATTTCGGAAAACGACTTGTCTTCCCTTCTCAAGTTACTCAAGCGCACATCATTACTGGGACCGCATTATCAAAGAGGCCATCGAGATACGATTACATCCGAATAATATGCACTCCAGAGAGACATTATTTACAAAGTGAGGCATTGCCTACACTTAGATCTCGTCAAAAAATCAACAGTGTGTAGTTTGTTTGTTTTATCAACTATTTTTGAAAATTAATCATACTGTCACCGTAGTAAATTCTTCAGGATCACAGTAAAGCTTCCGTTTTGATGGAGTTTCAAACGTACCGCGTGAAAAAAATGAGTCAAGTTAAAGACTTATTTAGATATTTTCATTTCATTACTTACTATTTATGTAAAACTATTTTATTGCACCATTAACAATGCAATATTTAATTCGTGTGTCCCAGGCTGGTGAAATTAAAACATATATATCGAATATGGTCTCTATTATGACTGGGAAACTATCTCTCTCGCACTACCTTAAGCTGTTGCTGGGATAATCTAAATTTAAATAAGTAAAAATTAAGTGAACATCATTTGAAGATAGGTTGATTTCGCAAATCTAACCGCTCTCCTTTCGCACAACTTCCTACTCGGTGAATCGATTTGGAAACAGGGAAGTGGATGGGACTGTCCCATGCCTCACTAAAGGGACGAGGCGCTGGGAATCCAGGCTAGGGCGTGACTGGGAAGATCGGGTGGGGTGGTGTTGAAGTGGGGGGGGGAGTGCCGAGGATTTGAAGCGGAAAAAGACAGGAGTGGGGTGGGAGGAAAGTGGGGGAAGGGCGCACCCCACTCTGCCTATCAATGGGATTAAGAGGTGGAATTCTCCCACGTCAACGGGCCCATCGGAATCAGACGACGTGTTAATCTGCGGGTAGGCGTTAAAATTTTGGATACGCTACTGAAGGGTCGTCAGTTCACTTCGGAGTCAATTTATCGGAATTACTGACGGACGATGAGAGTATTGTGTAGGTATGATGGCTCAGATGCTGCCGTTTTTGACTTCACATTAATATAACTAAAACTTCAGGCTTGACTATGTGGAACCTCTCCATATCGGGTATTAAAATACTCTAGTAATGGTCCACTAAATAGATTTATTTCTTACGACCCGGGTTTCGTCACATAGTGACATCTTCAAGTACCTCCTTCAGGATCATCTTGACCTAAAGATGTCATTATGTAGTAAATGTAAGGAATAAATCTATTTAGTGGACCATTAATATAGTATTTTAATATTCACGTAAATAAACCCACACGTATTTTTATTTTAACACACATTCATCACGCATTTTACACCTCGAATACGCCGCTAGCGTTTTAGACCCTGAGCAGAAGAGTTCAACAAAAAAAGAATAAAAATCAAAGGAAAGCTATGCGAAATAAAATGGAATAAATTGGTCCCTGGCGAGGAAGTAACATTCCCGTAAACCAACACGGGGGTATTCTTGGTTGAGAGGCTGTGGTTGGTCTCTGCTGTGGTTTTCTCAGCATACCAACACAGTAAATTTGGTGTTTGTTGACGAAGGGTGCCATTTATTTCATTGCCAATTATTTACGGCTTTTGGAGATGTTCTCTCTTTTATTTCATTGTCTAGCCGTAATAAGCTCACCCCATCTTCGTGATGGCTTTCCATCCGAAAGCTATGCGCTTCGTTCAAAACTGCTACGAACGAACATGTGGTGTTTCACAGATTGTGGAGGAATTATTTTGGGAACCGCTAGAGACTCAGCGGCTGCATGTTAGGCTTATTAGTAATCATCATCATTGGTCCTTCAATCATAAGGTTGGTTGACTGCAGCCCTCCACCTTTCCTTATCTAAAGCTAGTTCCCTTACCTCCTGGTATCTCTTCCGATACACCTTTCTCTTTATTTGGTCCATGAACTTATTCCTGGGTCTTCCTCTAAGGGACTTTTCCCTCTATTTTGCCTTCAATTATGTTCTTCACAAACCCATTGTGCCTCAGGGTACGTCCAATCCATCCGGTTCTTCTTTTCTGTCTGGCGTTCCATATGGTCCTTTCCTCTCCTCATCTGCTTTTTATTTCATCATTTCTTTTTTTCCGTCCATTTTATCTTCTGCATTCTCCTCCAGCACCAGGTTTCGAAGGCTTCTAATTTTTTGTGGTCAGTATTTCGAATAGTAAATGCTTCCGATCCATAGAGTGCTTCGCTCCACACGAAGGCTTTCACAAGTATATACTTATGCAGGGTCAAATGTGAATGCATAGAAGTGAGAAAATTCCACTGACGAAACATATTGACTATTGGGAAAACAATGGCACAGATGCTCGAATCCTGCGCACAACGCCACCGTCCATCTTATTCAATGAAATAGGATTATAAACAGGATGAGAAATTTCGGGCAATACCGAGGGATTCGGGTTCAAGTCTCAAGCGGGTGGATGTTTGGAGAAATTTTTCCTATCAGTCTGTATTCCCAGTTGGAAGAGGGAAAGAGGAGCATATTTTAACGCAATTCAACCAGCTGTCATCCTTCAAAAAAGGATTATCAGGGGTGATAGTTAAAAGGAAGAGTTACAAATCTCTCTTTTTGCTGCTTAAGCATTTAAAATTGCTCTCACTTATGCATTTGTGTTTTTATAAAGTGCTTAGACTTTTCTTCTTGAGTTGTGGAGCAAAAATTATTACTATGGTGTTGTATTTTACCGGTAAAAGTAGGTATTGTTGAATGTCAGAGAATCTCCTCCCGGTCTTTTACACATTCGGGGGCCTATCTCCGTCCAGTACATCCTTTTTCGCCTCTGCATTAGATCTACCCTTCTTCATCCCGTCCATGGAGCCTAATCTCTTTCTTCCCCTACCCCGCTTGGCCAACACCCTTCCCTCTATCACACTCTTCAGCAACCAATTACCCTTAATTACATCCTTCAGCCATCAACCCTGCCTATCCCGGATATCGTTCAAAAGTTTCCTTTCCTCGCCCACCATCTCAAGCACTTCCTCGTTAGTCTTCCCTGCACCTCAACTTCTGCATCCTTCTCCACACAAACATCTCAAAAGCTTGCAGCCTATTCTCATCCTCCTTTCTGAGGGTCCACGTTTCTGCCCCATACAACTCTACGCTCCATATCAAGCTCTTCGCCGGCCTCTTCTTCACATCCTTACTCATTGTCTCCGTTATCAACTTTCTTCTATTACTAAGCGCCTCCTTAGCTAGCGCTATTCTCTTCCGTGCAAAAATACCAGTTTAAAATCGGCCACGATTGTGAATTGATTTTGTCACAGCAGAAATGTAACGCATTGAAGGAGGCATGGCAGGAATGGAAAGGTATATATAGAAAATGATCAGCATCACCTCACGAGTCCGTATTGCTATGTCCTTCTGTCTGTCTCTTCGCACGATAACTGCCGATAAAATTGAGATATCGAGCTAAAATTTGGGTCATAAGCCTCTAGTAGTCCACAGACAGCACAGTTCTCAAATGGGTTGGATCGGGCCAAAACCACGCCTTTTTTAAAACAAAATTGAAAGTGGTGTAGCTTACTTAAGGTTAGTAGTACTTAAGCTTCGGCAAGGCCAAAGATAATTTATTTATCAATTAAGAAATGGTTTTTTAAATGTTTGTATGTTTTTTATGTATGCTATATGTGAAAGAAGTGTGCTTCGTTGGTTTAGGCATGTTGAGAGAATAGAATGAGAGTCGAATAATGAAACAGATATATAAGAGTGAAATGAATGGTGCGAGGGGTAGAGGTAGGCCGAGAAAGTGGTTGAGGAAATTCATAGGAGGAGGAATATTAGGAGTCTTAAAAACAGGAGGGCGTATATGAAGCAGTGTATGGGGGTAAATAAGGCAAATGAGGTTTGCAAGGATAGGTCAGTATGGAGGAAATTATTGAAGCAAAGTTAAGTGTATAAATATGCATTTATGAGTGCAACTTTGTCTGTGTGCCTACCCCGGAAAGGAACGTCGTGATTGGTATGTATGTATGTATTTTTTTCATGTTAAATAACAATGTATGGTCAAATTTCCAATCATTGCATTGACAAAATGATGCGGTACGAATTCTCACGCACGGGTGCATGTACATCAAGGAAAGAAGGAAAGTGGCGTGGCGACGTAACTGGCTAACACACATGACCGGCAATTGGGAGATCCGGGTTCGAATCCCGGTCAAGTCAAATGATTTTTTCATGGCGAATGTCAACCCCGAATGGGTGGTCATTTATTTATTTCCTTATTTGATAGTAACCTCAATACAGGTTCTCCTTTTAGGTTACCTAATGATCCCTATTTACTTGATTGTATTTTATGTATATTCTTTGGAAGTAATGTACATCAACATCATAATCATTTAGTTCGTCTGGAGGGACCAGCCTAAGTCCTCATCCTTTGGTCGCTCTGCTTTCTTGGGCAACAGTGAGCTGGTCTCTTCCGCTTGCTATCTGGGTTGTGGGGAGAGGGTTGGGAAGTGGGGGAAAGGGGAGATGATTTGCAGGGGTGCAATAAGGGAGGGAGGAAAGGGGAAGGGAGAAAAGAAAGATGCGTGAGGCTGGACCGGAGTGGAAGGGGGGATACGGACTGGGGGGTGGGGGTTAGGAGGGTGGTCGCCGGTGACGAAATAGCTTCGCTCTTCCTCTGCGTGCTGTTCCCACGGTCGAAGAAGAAGTCTCATCTGCTGCGTGATGGGGCACTGATAGTCACACGGCTCCGTCGTCCTTCCTCGCTTGACCCTTAAACGGCCCTTTCCCTTTCAATCGTTCTCTTCGTCCTTTCCCACTCCCCGAATCCGCAATCGATCCTCTCCTGTGTGACGATTTAAATCTGTCAAATATTTTATGTCTCAAAAGAATTGAATTTTTGCGCCGTCGCACAGTGGTCGGAAATGGAAAAACGCCGGACCAAAAATGACTATTATTATGTACATATTTGAAACCTGGCTCATACACTCACAAATTATAACTAATTATGGATTGGTGAGCCATTTTCCTAAATTTTTAGCCGTTACTTGGGGATGCAGAGGCGTAGACATTACCTAATTTTACAATTTGACGAATGGTCATGTTTTTTATTTCATTTAAACGCCTCCACTACATCTGTGAAAATTTTAAGATTTTCGAAGAAAAATGAAAGTGGGTATTACCTTGGAAGATAGTTCATGTTTAAGCCTCTGTATCTAAGTAACGGCTAATACTTTAGAAAAATAGCTTTCCAATCTATAATTCGCAAATATTTGAAAGTATGTGTGCCATGTTTCAAGTCTGTCTATCAAAAAAAAAAGGTATTATGAACATTTTACGGTGTTTTTCGATTTCCGGTGTTTCGATTGCGACGGCGCAAAAATTCAATTGGGCTCGACAATTGTTCCGCGGGCTAATATTAGATTTAGGTTTTAAGCGCTTCTACTATTATCATCTCTTTATTATGTCTCCTATCCTAGGTCACGTTTTAATTGAATGTTCTTACGCAAAAAAATAAATACATACACCTGCCACGTGATTTTTTTTAAAGCTCCGAAGTGCTTCGGCGTACTCAGTGACTGATAAAGGATTTTACTGTTTCTATTGAGTTGTATAGATCGAATTTTCTTTCCTGCTAACCTATATTTTAAGCGTAAATATTTCGGCATTTTAAAAACCTTAGTTTCTGCCCTTAATCCCACTTATTTACTATTATTGAGCCCCATAATGAGATTCAGGGTTTTGGTGCCCATACTCTAAATTTACAGCAGCTCCACAGATAGAAACCATTAAACTAATGCCCTCTTATTTACTATTATTGAGCCCCTCAATGAGATTTAGGGTTTTGGTGCCCATACTCTAAATTTCTAGTAGCTTCACAGGTATAAACCATTAAACTTGTGTCGTTTACAATATTTTGGCCCGAAGTTGGATTCAAACCAATGGTCTTCGGGTTATCTGGCCGGTGCATCAGCAGCTTGTCCACTGCGATCAGTGACATTTTAATCTTATTCATGGCAATTGGTTTGTAAAAATAACTTTTACTCTCCAGTGGTCAGTTCACCGGTCATTTTATTGCACAATCCGGATTTGGATGCCTGGCGTCATCCTCAGTCAGTGAGCTCCTGCAGATGATGCCAGGCGTCGAAATCCGGATTGGGCAGTAAAGTGACCTGTGAACTGACCAATCGGATATAAAAGTTATTTTTACTAATCAACATGGGAATCCACGAAGTTGAACCGAGTTTTATTTCATTAAAGGGAATATTTGTATAATTTTGGTTAATTGTTGTGATAATTACGTGGGGAGGGGGTTGGAGAAAATAACTTTTGGGAAGGATTGAAAAAGGTGGGGAAACGTACTAGATTTTGGGCCGATGAGACGGGAAAGGTTATAATTTAACAAGTTAATTTTATCGGAAAAGAGTAGGGAGGGGTGCGAAGATAATAGCTCGTCACAAAGGTTATCGGAGTACCTGATAATTTCAATTTTCTCAACAGAATCTATTCTTAGACCTTATGGAAAAATGTGCAAAGCCGCGTCATCACCTAGACAAATTTGTGCCAAATCGGTTCGCCGCAAATATTTTCGGCGCAAATCATTTTCACACAAACAAAACATTTACGCCTTGGACGTGTGTTTGTGCTCCAGTCGTGTCGACAGGCTAGACAGACGTATTCTTGAGATAGAAGCGTCCACAATGAGAGAGCCCTGAACTGAGTTTTATTGAACTGAGTCGAACTGAGTTTTATTTCATTTTTCACTTATTCGCGGCGTCTGTAGCCTTTCGGCTTCGTTCATCCTGAAGGTTGAAAGAATTCTGCTGAAACTGAGATGTTAATGGCGCCTTAAAGCATCGCAGACCGTAATTGGGAAGAAATGGCCATCGCATGAGGGCGAACATTAGGAAAACAATGGAGCAAGTGGACAAGGGCAGCGTCACACAGCAAGGATATGATGTGAGTTAAAGATTTATGCCCGTATTCATAGTCGTATTCCTAGGGGTTACCTGGGTATCCCCTAGCCAGGTAACACCTAGGGGTCCCCTACGCTGAGCGATTCATAAACCTTACCTGGGTAACACCCAGCCAGGGGACGCTTGGGTAAGAGATTTGGCAACAATCCCTAACAAAAATACATATGAACGGTTTCGCTGAATGGTTCTCGATGTTTTCGATGCTCATTTCTCACCGTAACCAAGCACGCTATAAACAATAATACAGTATACTTTTACAAAATGTTGATGAAAAATGATTGAAGGAATATGAGAGAATGTTTACAATATTACTTAAATATTTATGTAATTTGAATGATGAGGAATACGAGGGTGATTCAATAAGTACCCGTGTTTGTAAACAGAAGACGTTACTATGGAAAGATGTTGATATTATCGTGTACTGCCATTAGTACAGTAGTATCCATTCGACCCACGCGTGGGCAGCAGTACTGCGTTAGGGGAGCTTTGGGTAAGCTTCATGCCTTACCCAGGAAATCGACGGCCTGGGGGAGGGTTAGGGGACGGCATTCCCTTGGGTAACGACTATGAATACCATTTCTGAGCCAAGGGGCTCCCCCACACCTGGGGGACACCCAGGTAACGACTATGAATACAGCCCTTAGTCCCCCTTCATTGAATTTTTTTTACCATCCTTATTTCTTTTTTCACGTGACGTCTGATTTCCACAAATAAATCCTTGCCGTTTCACAGTATAAAGTGGGTCAATGTTAGCTATTGAGGCTGTAGCATCACTTCGCGCCTACAGCAATGGACTTGATCCAATTTTCCTTTCTACCACGCCTTTTTTATATCATTTTTCATCTTGGCCAATTATCGATTTCTCTTCATGTTACAACATTCGAAATACAATAGAAATTACGTTACTACGTTTCTCCTCGTTCAGTTTGAATGCCGTTTAAAATATGAATTATTGGCTACTTCCTTGCTTTCTCCTATGCCGTCATTCTTAGAAAAACTTGTTCCGTTGCATAAGGAACCTTGCCAGTTTATTGCCGTTAATGTAACCGGGAAGACATAACTGGTTGTGCCCTGTAGACATCTATGAATTCAGGCGAGTTTATCACAATTCATCGTCAGGTTATATCGGACGAGTGGAGCTGAATCTATGGTTCGTCGACTATAAATATAATGTTCCTCTATAATACTGCCTTTGGCGTAAAAAAGTAACTTCTATATAGAAATGAAATCGCACTAAACAGTTTGCAAGGAAAGTTCATTTTGGCGTTTTTGATCGATTCCATTGGTGGAAAAATATTAGTGCCCTTAAATGAGGAAAACATTGCAAAGGTGGCACAAATTTTCACCTCTAATTGCACATTATTTTGCCATTTTTGCTTGCAATGTCAATAAAAGTCGTGCTTTTTCAAGTCTTACTGTCGTTCATTTTCAATTTGAAAGGTGTCCGAATGATCTAATTCGTTTTTTCGTGTATTTTTTATATTTATCAATATTTTTTCCCATTTGATTATTCTACCAGCTGATTGGTAGGTTTTCGGACAGCAATTATCCATTACGTAATTTCGGGGATATCGTTCCGTTTACCCTCCTATACTTGATCCGCCATTATACCCCTGTTGAATTCTTCATATCGTTTTCCTCTTCTTATTTCGTCCAGTGTTCCTATCCCCTTTCCTCCTATTCCTCTTCCTCGCGTCCCCGGTGCTTTCCCCTCCATCACCATCTTCAACATTCATTCTCTTCTCAAAACACCCATCTCCTCCGCCTCCTCCGAATCTCCACCACCAGCTTCCTCTCCTCTATAGCCATATCTCTCTCTCTCTTCATGGCGCTACAGCCCTTGGTGGGCCTTGGCCTCCTCCACCATTTGCCTCCAGTCTTCCTAATCTTTTACCCTACTCCTCCATCCCTTGATGTTCATTATCTGCCGGTTTGCAATAACGTCATCTGTCCATGTGATTCTTGGTATACCTTTCCTTGTGGTGTGGTAGAACTTTTACCTCATTATTCTTTTGGGCATCCTTATGACCTACCCTACTCCTCCATCCCTTGATGTTCATTATCTGCAGGTTTGCAGTAACGTCATCTATCTATCTGACTCTTGGTCTACATTTCCTTCTGGTGTGGTAGAACTTTTCCCTCATTATTCTTTTGGGCATCCTTTCTTCCGCCATTCTCTCTATATGACCCAGCCACTCCATTCTCCGAGTTTTCACACGTCTAACTATGTCTTGGCATTCAATTAATTGATCCAACTCTGCATTATACCTTATTCTCAATTCATCATTTTCCTTTACAGGTCCATATATCTTCCTTAATATTTGTCGCTCAAATAATCTATGGGCATTTTCATCTGATCTCTTCATGGTCTATGTCTCTGAACCGTAGGTGACCACTGGTCGGACCAACATCTTTAGAACTTTTCCCTCCTTATTCTTTTGGGCATCCTTTCTTCCGCCATTCTCTCTATATGACCCAGCCACTCCATTCTCCGAGCTTTCACATATCTAACTATGTCTTGAAATTCAATTAATTGATCCAGCTCTGCATTATACCTTATTCTCAATTCATCATTTTCCTTTACTGGTCCATATATCTTCCTTAATATTTGTCGCTCAAACAATCTATGGGCATTTTCATCTGATCTCTTCATTGTCTATGTCTCTGAACCGTAGGTGACCACTGGTCGGACCAACGTCCTTAGAACTTTTCCCTCCTTATTCTTTTGGGCATCCTTTCTTCTGCCATTCTCTCTATATGACCCTGTCACTCGATTCTCCGAGCTTTCACATATCTAACTATGTCTTGAAATTCAATTAATTGATCCAGCTCTGCATTATACCTTATTCTCAATTCATCATTTTCCTTTACAGGTCCATATATCTTCCTTAATATTTGTCGCTCAAATAATCTATGGGCATTTTCATCTGATCTCTTCATGGTCTATGTCTCTGAACCGTAGGTGACCACTGGTCGGACCAACGTCCTTAGAACTTTTCCCTCCTTATTCTTTTGGGCATCCTTTCTTCTGCCATTCTCTCTATATGACCCTGTCACTCGATTCTCCGAGCTTTCACATATCTAACTATGTCTTGAAATTCAATTAATTGATCCAGCTCTGCATTATACCTTATTCTCAATTCATCATTTTCCTTTACAGGTCCATATATCTTCCTTAATATTTGTCGCTCAAATAATCTATGGGCATTTTCATCTGATCTCTTCATGGTCTATGTCTCTGAACCGTAGGTGACCACTGGTCGGACCAACATCTTTAGAACTTTTCCCTCCTTATTCTTTTGGGCATCCTTTCTTCCGCCATTCTCTCTATATGACCCAGCCACTCCATTCTCCGAGCTTTCACATATCTAACTATGTCTTGAAATTCAATTAATTGATCCAGCTCTGCATTATACCTTATTCTCAATTCATCATTTTCCTTTACTGGTCCATATATCTTCCTTAATATTTGTCGCTCAAACAATCTATGGGCATTTTCATCTGATCTCTTCATGGTCCATGTCTCTGAACCGTAGGTGACCACTGGTCGGACCAACGTCTGGTATATTTTCATCTACAGCCGTAAACATTGAAAAAGAAACTGTCAACTTTTCCATCCCAATATATAATAGCTCGTACGTTATTTCATCGTAATGCCGTGCTCGGTTTGTCTATTGCCTTTGATGAGGAAAATGTTACTGAGGTAGCACAATTTTTTACCTGTGTTGGCAAATTATTTTGCCGTTTTCACTTGAAATGTGAAGAAAATCCGTCCCTTTTCAAGTCTTATAGTCATTCATTTTCAATTTGAAAGGGTCCGAGTGATATATTTCGTTTTCCTGATTTTGTATATTTTTAAATAACTTTCTTCCTTCTTTCTGTTTAAGTGACAAAGAGGTCGCTCGCTCAAATGGTATCAGCAGGGTTTAATCAATTTAAGCAATCGTGTAGAGGACGGAATACGTCCAGCGCTTTCCAGATCAAGGTGGGGTAATGGCCTTGCTCTTTAATTTAATTTTGCGATTTAGACGGGATTTGAAGCGATTTTTCACTATGTTCTGGTTTGAAAGAAAATGTTCCTACGTTTTGCTATTAATGATATCTATTGATAAAAGTGAAAAAATTGCACCGTACGGATTTGGATTATTTTACAATGCAATGCGTTTTTTTACGACCAGCCTCATGTTACATGAGACGCATAACGTAAAACTTCGATTATATCTACGCGTATTTTCTTCAGTACTCAGTATAAGGGATTCCATATTGTTAGAATTGTTGCTATGTATACTAAGGAGCCACTTCCAGTCTGATATATGCGTACAACATATCGCAAACCAATTTGGTGTTCATTTGGAATACCGCGCCGATAACTTTGGTCTTATATTGATTTAATTAAGGAATACATTAATTTTTAATTATCTAATCTCTCCCATTATTTCCTCGGTAGTGGTTTCCAATGTATAATGAGATTTATTGTTCATTGGAAACCACTATAGACCAAGAATCAAATGATTTGTAGCCCTAGAATGTTTATTGTTTACTTAATTAATTATTAAAATGCGTACTCAGTAACCCACAACTACCATTTCATCCGCGTTAAGCTAAGAGCAAAATATCATTTCACCTAGAAATCAATGAATTTGGTTTCGTTTTACTGAAAAATATCTCACCCTTCCAATGACACCAAAATTTGAATCCTTTACCCCACTATTTTACGAGATTTTTGACGGAAAATACCAGCCATTTTACATGGAAAATGGTACGATCCATATATGCACTCCAGTGACCCCTTATTGAAAAAAATGAGGAATTTCTAACGCGTAAATCTTTTCAAAAAATTAACAGCATGTAGTTTTAATGTTTTCTCATCAATTTTTGAAAATTAACCATATTCATATTTTCACTGCAGTAAATTCTTCGAGATCGTGAAAACCCTTCCGTTTTGAAGGATGTTAAAACGGACCGCACGAAAAAAATGAGTCAAGTTAAAGACTTGTTTGGATATTTTCATTTAATTACTTTTAATATCTGTCATTTTAAAATATTTGCACCATTAATAATGCAATTTTTAATTCAGGTGCTCTAGAGCTGGTGAAATTGATACATAATTCGAATATGATCTCTATTATGACTAGGGAACTATCTCGCTCAAACTACCTTAAGCAGAAAAATCCCCCGGAATCAACGCCTCCTTTGTTTGTGCTAACAGGACTATGCTGTTCCGCCTGAACTTTCGAAAATTATCATTTCCTTCTGAAATGGATGATTATTAAGATTGCACACACTCATTCATGCTTTTTTCGTCGCTTGTAAATACTCGACAGTGACACGCTCGAATACCTGAATGAGAATTTTCATTCTTATCTCTCCATACATTGTGGTTTTCCTTCACTTTCTCCTTTCACATTTTGCTTCGCCTCCAGTTATCGGATCGTTTCTTTCCACTCCACCGCCTCGCCCGTCCTTCCTCCCCATTTCTCTGCCCCGCACTTATCTTTCTTGCGAGGGGGAAGTATTAAGTTTTCACGTGGGGTTGGGTGAAGGCTTTGATTTATTTTATTTTATGCTTATTCCTGTGGTCTGTGGCTTCCGACATATCGTTATCCTCTTCACCGTTCTCTTCTGCATTGTTTTGCAATCATGCACCGGTCTCTATGTACGCAACTCATCTAAAAAAAACCGTTTGATCACGAGAAGGGAAAAATGAATGTCAAGAAATGAGTGAAAACAGGTTTTGGTTTGTTCGATTCATAATAGAAACGCGAGATAAGAAATATTTATGCTAAGACGACGCTGTTGGATATTTTTAGAATAAATCCTGAGCTAACGGTATTTCGTATCCGTCATCTTTCTCAGTTGACTCATGAGCTCAAGATCTCAATGCTTAACAGTGACGATCACTTTGGATAAAAATTGGGTGCAAAAACTTGGCACAATTAAATTGATTCGTAATTGGAGTTTTTGTAGCGAAAAGCCCATACACGTGAAAAAAACGGAAGCAAAATTAACTGTCCACATATATCGAATGGTTATCAGATGTATTCACGACCAAATCAAGTAGCATAAACAGCTCTGCTACTCTGTCCAGGATGACTGGTTACAAGAAGCGGAAACCCCCAAGGAAATCGATTTAAAATGAAATAGATTTATCATACCGCCTAATGTGTCAAGTTATTAGATAATACTGCGTTTATTAAAATTAAAATGTCGTATTATACGTACGTGGAATAACAAAGTTACAAGTTATTATTATCATCTCAATATTGATTTCAATCATTGAGGTATATGGGGAGGGCGCTTGCTATGCTGGCCAATTGAAGAAGCTGAAGGTACTAGCTTAGCTTACTAGGTAGTAGTCCACCATCTTCGTTGACTCTAATTTTCCTGTGACGCTTGCGGGCAAACGCGCGAAATTTTAAGATTTGACTATATTTTCCATCGATAACTTATTATAAATCAGATTATACTTCCTTCTTTTACGAGGATTCTCCTTATATATTTTGTTGATTTATTTAAACGGAAAATCACCCGCATTCTCTCTGAAAACTATTGTGAAATCGAGTAGAATCCATTGGATTAAGAAGCCATTATATGTTTGTTATTTGCCTTAAATTTCAAGAGTTATTTGCATTAAATTTCATTTCATTTCCTTAAATTAAAATTGCCTACTCCTTCTGAATGAGAAGTAAGGTTATTTTTGGATCAATTTGTACTAACGTTGCAATTATGTCATTCAAATTAAAATTTTCATTTGTATATTTGGTGTCGTTTAAAGTATAGAATTCAGGAAAATACTAATTTTTGGGAGTAGACGAATGTAACCTACCGTTTTATCACGAGAAGGGATAAGTGAATGTTAGAAAAATAGGTTAAAACAGGTTTAATATTGTTCGATTCACATTAGAAACGCGAGACTGGAAATTGTTTCTCTAGACGCTGCTGTCAGACATTTAAAAACTAACTCCTTAGCTAACGGTATTTCTTGTCCTTCATCTTTGTCAACTGGCTCATGAAATCAAGATCACATAGCTTAGGAGATATGATGATTGCTATGAATGAAAATTTATACAAATATTTGGTTCAGTTAAAAGGATTCGCACTTGGATTTTCTGATGGGAGTCACTGATTTACGAGGAATAATGAATGAAAAAGTAATTGTTCAAATGTTTTGACAGATTATCACATATATTTGCAAGCAACTTTAGCAGCATTAACTTTTCAATATCTCCTCTATACTTGCAGAAAGTGTGATTTGAATCAATTCGTCTCAATGTAGCATTTGAGTTATTTATATCAAGATTTTGACGTAACCATTTTGCGGCGTTTAAAATTTCGCAGCAGCGAATATGGCTGGGGAAGGCGAAGTCCTTTAATGCTTGCAATAACTTGCAATGAATGCTTTTGCTCCTGTTTTGCCCTTAAATTTGTGCAAGAGCATTTGTTGCGAAATTCCTTTTCCCCTTTAAGCGAATTTCTCAATCATCCGACTCCCTCGCGCAACTTTGACATTTTTCAGACAATGAAACAAAATCCCTAGGGAAGAAAAAAAATGCTCGTAAAAAGCGCTCCGACCGAATTTGAATGCATTAAAAGTGAGAATGCAAATTGTAGTACCTGAGGCATATAATTTCGTTCTTATGAATCGTTGCGTCGAGCGGATCTGCATAATCAGGTCTGCTATATTAGTCAACTCGCCCACTAACACCATTCGCGCAAGATCCTTCTATATTTTATGAGGCTAGTCAAAGCTTGAGAAAAGTATCTAAAAAACTGATGATTCCTTATTTTAATCATATCTTCCAATGTATAGAATTAGATTTTTCCCTGTTTTTATCATTTGACTAACTGAACGAAAACGTAAAAAATGCGTATATTTTATTAGAAGTACAACTTTTACTCAAACTAAAATATCAAGCGGATGGAAAGAATATCTTCAAATGCATAAGAAATTTTTTCTATCTTTATCATTTGACTAGCTGAACGAAAACGCAAAAAAGTATATATTTCACTAGAAGTACTAAAATTTACTCTAAGTAAAATACCAAGCGGATGAAAAGAAGATGACGTTGAGCCTGGCATCGGACTATTCGATCAATGATTCAGTTCACCCTGATAAATTCATTGAAATATTATACAGTAAAACCGTACTAAAAATATGTGCATAAAAATCTAATTTTTATAGCAAAAAACGGAAATTTTGCTGAATAGAGCCTAAACAGAAATTTTTAAGCAAAAATATTCTCAGTTATGGCAAATACTGCTCGTATTTAAGAAGCTGTATATACTTCTAGCAATACCTCAATAATGTAAACTGGTTTGCACCTTATTTTTCCTGATATTCCCATGCAAGGTGTTTTATTATAAAATTTGCTCCTCTAGGTTTAGCCAATCACCGTAATAGCCAATATTTTCACAGTTCTCCTTTAGCCAAAATTTTTCTCTGATTGCCAGGAAAGATGTCACTGTTGCCATGATCTCACAATAAAAAATGTTGTTCACTTTCCACATTTTATTCACCCATATCCACACCAGGTGTGAATAAAACTTAATGGAGAGTGAACAACATCTTTTATAGTTAGATAATGGAATCTGCTCTCCGTTTCCACAAAATATCGCCCGATAAGTTAAACTTAATTTAATATATTACTAAATAAATATATGCGCGATAAATTGTTTAAAAAAAATCGAAATTTTGAAGAATGTGTTTTACAATTTATTCTCTTATCATAGTGTAGTAGCCTATGATTTGACGATCAAAACGATGAAATTTTTAACCACGAAAATTATTTGAATGAAAACGATGCTTTAGCTTGCTGCGCGATCGTGCGGATGATGAACAAGAAACAAAGAGCTCAATGTCTGATCGGGTATATAGTTATAAAGTTTTCTCCTTTAGGTTTAGCTGATTCGCCGCAATAGCCAATATTTTCACACTTCTCCTCAAGCCAAAATTTTCCCCGATTGCTAGGTAAGATCCTACTGAATAAATAAATACGTCAAAGAAGGTTATAATGAATGCAAAATTTTAAAGTGCATGAAAAATTTATCTTCTTCAATATAGTCTCGCAGTGTATGATTTGCGTTCCAAATAATGAATTTCTAACCCCGAAAATTATTTGACGTAATACTTAAGTTAAATTAAAGAAAATTGACTATTTTCCACAACATATAAATTGGGAATTTTCCTCAACATATTTCGGAAAATTTCATATTTACTTTAATTTAATTATGATATTCCACCAGAACACACCTGAAACGACTCTTTATCTATGAGTAAAAACGATTCTTACGATGTAGATGAATTAGACTTAGGGAATCATTAACGAGTAAGACTTAAGGATAAATTCGAGAGGAAATCAAGCATATTATACCCTCCGCGAAAAAGGAGAGATAAATTTACCACGCATGTTTTGAGACCCAACGGCATTTAAAGATATAGTATTGGAAGGAGGAATGGATATGAAGAGCTCAATGTCTGATCTGGTATATACATGAATTTTTCACTATGTAGATCGCTTCTTCCGTCAAGTCCCAGCCGTAAAATATTGAGCAATGGCTTTCACGGAACGAGCCCCTCCCCCTCCCTCCCCAACAACTTGTGAGCCTAATTTACTCGCGGTGAGCGCATAGATACATTTTTTTCGCGAGGAGCAGCAATTTTCCACCGGAGGAGTAGGTGGGAATAGTGAGCTCGGCGCGAGAATGGCTCACTGGGGCAATCCCGAAGTTGGTCAGAGAGAAGAACGCGCGTCGGGGCGAATTAACGCCGTGGGAACCGTGGGAGAAGAATGGGATGTTGGAGTTGTGAGGAGTGCTCGGTTGTGGATGAAAAGGAAGGAATAGTGACAACATTCCTCGCGCAACGGACCGACGTTATTACGAACGCGGGGATTCTGACAGTTCCGCGGGGGCGTGTAGCGGGGAGGTTTGGGAGAGGAAGATAATGGGAAGATTTACGCCCCGTTTTCGGCCACCGAGTGGATCTCATGGCGCGCGGACTGCCCCGAGCCCGAAGCGAAGCTTTTTTCGATATGGAAAGCGCCCGCGTGAGTAACACGCGAAGGAGATACACGTCGAGACAGGAAGGACAACGCTAATATGTCACTATAATTTCTTTTGTATAAAATTAACTTTTTTCTCTCGTTTGTTTAAACTTTGACATTTTTCCTTCTCAATTTGCTTTTTATTTAAAAGATCATTTTCCTGCTAAAAATTTCTTAAAAGCTGTGCTGTAGAACGTAAGGAATTCTGCACAAATTGACTTTTTTCTTCAAAACTAGTTCCTTTTCTAAGGATTTGTTCAGAACATGAGAGTCTGACTCTACAGAACGTATGTTCGAGTCATAGATCAGTCCACAAATGTCCTAAGAAATTCTGCAGAACGTCCTAAGGTATTCTGCCGAACGTCGTAGTGAATACCGTAAAATTGAGTTTTAATACTTCAAGGAATATCTACAGAACGTTTTAAGAAATTCTGTAGAAGTATTTATAAGGAAACTATACAGAATTTTTTAGCAGGGTTCCTCAGCAAAATTACAAGGAAATCATCAATGTAGTTTCCAAAGTGATTTTCATGTTTTCTGAGAAGGAATTTTACTTCTTCCTTTCACAAAATTATGCCTGAAACCGTTTTATCTGTTTAATTTTTTGAGTTAAGAAAGATTTGTTGTGCGAAATTTCGTTGCATCGTATTTTTATTGTATCCTCATAGCGTTGAAAACTTCCGGATGAAAAGGATGAACCTATTATATTTTTTATTCGAAATTTCACTATTTTCTCTCGCTAGTTTAAACTTTTTAACGTTTTACTGGATTTATTTTTCAATTGGTCGATCACTGTCTGCATGGATCATGGCAACGTGCGTAGGAGGTACACGTCGAGACATGAATGATGAATGTTTTATTTTTCCGATTTGATGATTAATTTTTTCTCCCGATTGTTTTAACTTGAAAACTACTTTCTTTCTCCATTTGATTTTCATTTTGAAGATCGATTATCACGGAAGAATTTCTCATTTGACTTCACTTGAATTCGGGGATTCTGAACGTGAAAATCATTCATTTTATGGCGGCACGCAAATTATTTTGGAGGAAGCTATGCAATTGTTGGGTTACGATGTAGATGAATTAGACGTAGGGAATCATTAACGAATAATACTTAAGGTAGAATTAGAGAGAAAATTAAGCGTATTAAATTCTCCGCGAAGAAGGATAGATAAATTTACTGGGCATATTTTGAGACTCAACAGCCTTTGCAAGACAGTATTGGAAGGATAAATGAACGTGAAGAGTCATAGAGGAAGACCAAGAATGGAATGCATCAGAAAAACTATGAAGAATATTAAAGTGAAGGATTATGTAGGAATGAAGCGGTACTGCTGCTGTAAACTGTACAGCTGAAAACCACTCTTCGGATTGATGACAAATAATATGGAACTCCAAAAATTATTTTTTGTTAAAACGACTCCTAGTCACCTTCAGACCCATTGACAAAGAGGTTGTATCAGTTGTCCTTGCGTGGGTCGCCTTCATTAAAATCATCAGCGGAGCTTTCAAAGTCATTTTCGTTTCTTCCGAGATGGATTTTAACTTCTTCCTTATAAATGCCTGAATTATTAAATTATGACTGAAACCGTTTTCTCTATTGGCTTCTTTCAAGCTAAGAAACTTTTTGTTTAAAAATCGTGTTACAGCAAGTTTTTCAAATTGTATCCCCATAGCTTCGAATATAAGGAAAAATTTTACTCATCAACCGCTAAGCTAGCATAAAGCGACGTCCCAGATTGGGGTACAAGTATTCATTGGGGTATCTTGTTGCTGGTCCAAAGGATAGGTGCACATATCATGGAGAACTGTTAGAGCGTACCAGGGCCGCTGGTATGAAGATTCCTATGTATCTCCTGCGTACCTGTTGCATCTCACGGGATCGTTAAAGAGAAGGCGCATTAAACATTAAATTAGGGCATAGTTTTTATTCTTATATTGCGCTTAAAATCGCTGGTTGCTTATTATTTGCCATAGGGAGGCTGTTTCCGACAAAATGAACTAAAACCATCTTGCAAAGTTTTTAACGTGATGTTGGCAGAAGGACGTTGTATTTATAGCACACGCTTCAAGTTCTTGAATGCGGTCTCTAAACTTAACCAAAAAAAAATTAACAAAAAAAGAGACGCTATTTCCAAATATCTACTGTTATTGTGCGTGGAATTAACCCACGAGCTTATTTGCACTGAGTGGTTGTGTGTGGATGATAAAGCGCGACGACAATGTAGTGAGATCTCTTTTCTCGAAAGATCCTTGATCAATCGGTAAGTCGAGTTGCTCCAAGAGAGAGACAAACCTATTCTAAGTCCGGCAATTACTCCTGATAGTGCTTCCCACCAGTTTGGACCACGCATAGTGGATCTATTGGGGCACTCTTTTAAACCCATTGAAGCGTCGTTGTCGGATAAAGGACTTGAATACATTCCCAAATGCTGTTGACTGCAAAGTTGCCCTCCTAAAATAAAATTGTCAGTCAAACATGAAGTACCACAGCAGTTACTTACGGCCTCTCAAACTGAAAACAAAAAGGATAAATATTCTTTTGACAACGCGGCATTGAGATATATTAAACGTACTTTAGCCTTCAAAGACATTTTTCGACATTTGGAAGAATTAAGTGTTTGGTAATATTCAACCCTATGCTTGGTTTTCTGAGCGGTTTCGATGTTCAAGTGACTGTGATCATAATTTAAATACCCTCTTCTAACACTGATGATGGTATTGTAAGCATTGGAACTAATCAATTAAAAACCTCGCCTTTTTAAATTTGCTTAGAAGTGTCTGCCACCGGATATCTCATCAAGGAGGCACCATCCAACTTACGTCATCGATCACTTGTTCAAAGAGAACCTTCTATAGAATTTAGATACTCCTTTCTTTGGGTGTTGCGTAACTCTACGGATGTGTTGGTAGTTTAAACAGTATACAGGGCACAAGACAGTTGCGTAGCAGCTGTAGATTTGCCTGGAATTGCTCGGAATTTTTTTCATGATAAAAAAATTCGTCACAAGTTTTTTGTAAAAAAGTTCTTCGGGTGAAACTTTTTTCATTAATGATTTAGCGTTCACTTTTTCAAGGCAAGTGAACCTATTACGCATGCGAACGGGATTCGCCGACTTTATCTCATTCCGTCCATCTACCTCCTTCCTTCCCTTTCGTTGACCCATCTTTTCGCTTTCATCTCACCCACACGAGACCACATTTCTCTTTCCGCTTCGGTCGACTGTGAGGGAATTGAGGGGGAAAAAAAGAAAACACAGTGAGAACGCAAGCTTACCGCGAACGCCATCAACGCCAAGACGAAGCAAACGAGAGCGGAAGTGTAGGCGGCTTGAACTCGGCGACTCATCTGAAATGAATGAGGGAGAAAGGAAAAAAATTACTTTTTTTTAACATTTGCACGTCGAATGAGATGGAAATGAAATAGAAATAATTCATGGTCACTCATTCTCTCCTCCACAAAATACTCAGTTTCACATGACTGCATTAAATTTCTTCAAGCAAAAGGTTGAAAAAATAAGACTTTATGTTAGGTATTTTAAGGTAACATTTCGTGAGAAAAAATTACAACTAGAAGTCACGTGAAATTAAAAAAAGGATTTGTTTTTATGAATATTATTTTTTTTGCATTTTCACGGGATCTAACGTTGGCAAGTTAATTTTTTATTAATCTAGATGGTATATTTTTACTTATTATAACTTTTTTTCAATGGCACATGTTCAATTTGGCCTCTCTTAATGATAATTGTTATAGTTAGTTGCACCATCTAATACTAAGTATTCAGCATTTATTATTTTTTAATTGTTATATTCAAGATATGACACCAAGGGTAGCGTCGGAAAATGATTAAAAGTTTTAAAAAAATTGCTCAAATTTTCCATAATTTTTATTTAACTTAAAGGGAAATTATCTGTGATAGGCCTGCTGGTAACTGTGCGCTCCTGTTGATAAATTATTAATAACTGCCTCCATTACTGCGTTAATTGGCAGCTTGTAATGAAAAGTATTCCCAATTAAAAGTTTTCCTCAATCACTTTCTCCATAATTTAATGCAAAGTAGGACGGATAACTCCCCTTTGTTTCACACTGCAGTGCGTGGTTTTTGCAGACCGTCACCTAAAAATCCATTACCAATCAGTTAACACGATTTGTATAACTATAAAGATATTCACCGATTTCATCTTCGGGTATATCTTTCTGGATCGTATTGTAATTCTTTCCAAAAGGGGTTTCGGTGAATTGGCCATTCTCAAAAGTTTATCTCTCCAAGAGTGACTAAAAAATCCGATGATTTTGCCATAAAAGAGCGAGCTAATGGAAGCATATACGTAATAGATCACTTTTAATTGTCAATTCTGAATAAATGTTGATCATACAAGAAATTTTTATCATCAAAATTATCTATCATATTAAAAGTATATATTCAGTGATATTGTTTTTTCAAAAATGTTTCTTTGCATTTCAATTGAAAAGCAGACTGGACCTCAGAAACGCCAATTAAGCAGTGGTGGCCAGAATATTTGCGCTGAGGGAATATCTATCATAATTTTGAGTGTTTCGCCCTCGAAAAACTTTTAACCACTTTACATTGCGTAACGTGTTATGATTAATCACGAATGAAATTCATCTTATATGCATATAATACGTTTCAAATATCTGGTTAGGAGCTCTAATGTAGTAATAAATTGAAAACTGAGAAATCATGAAAATTATATGATCAACTTCGGGAATCGTCTTAGGCTGGGTGGGATGTTACATCCGCTAAATGCATTGACCAGAATGCAAAACATGAATTTAACGTAAGGTTGATTGAAATATAAGGTATAGTGAATCGTCTGAGTGAGTAACTGCAGGAACATTCGGTGGTGCACTAAAGAAAATAGGATCCATGTCTTATGAGCAGTAAAGATTTTTTATTCCGGCTTCTCTGCGTCACATCATTCGTTCACCAAACTGCATAGCTGAACCACGAAATAATTGAAAGTGAAATGAAATAAATGCGGTGATTTTGGTATGATGTTTTCACCAATGATTTTACTTTTACTACTTCTGGCCAAGAATGTGTCTGTCGCTTTTAGGGACGTCTAAACACGACACTACTAGCTGGAAATTGGACACACACTATCCGAATTCACCGAGGAACCCGGACTAAAATATTTCACTCAGCGTAGAGAATTTTAGCGAGTAATCCTGCCGTGACTCCAATGTCAGAGTATCCAATAGGATGAGCGCCACTCATGTATTCATACAGGTACGAAGGAAATGGGATTACCGTGACTGTTTGAGCAAATGTTCCTCCTTTAACGAGAGATCCGATCCGATGTTTGCCTGGGTCTTCCTCTCACTGGCTGGGGATCCTCGGGGAAGGGGGAGCTTGAAACACTTGGAAAGTCCTCAGATCTGTGATGTACTCTGTCCTATGAAGCCTCACACCGGACTGTCTTTTGGGGTAAGGCCCTTCCAATCGACGTAGACTTGGGTGAACACAAAATCAAAGGGGGGAAACCCGCACGTATTGTATCACTGCTGAGGAGAAGTCACTCTATTGCACTCCCTTCTTTGAGTGGAAACAGCGGACTGATATCTTTTCTCCGGAGTCTTAGTCCTTTTATTGGCCTCCTTTAAGGGGATGAATCCTTTTCCGGAGGGGGAGGGGACGCGAGGGGGGGAAGTTAGAGGATGGGGAAGGCCGGTCGCGGAGTAGGGGAAGAGTGGGGAGGGCCCCGCGACTCCGCCAGAGGTGTTCCTCCTTCGTTTCCCCACCGCGATGCCTCCTCCTGCTCTACAACTCCCCTCTACCACCTCCCGCCCCCCCCTCCACCGACCTAATCCTCCTCCTCAGACTGTCCTCCTCTCATCTCTCTCCCTCTCTCAAAACCCTTTTGCTCAACAGTCTCTCTCTCCCCGTCCCCTCCCCCGCTCTCGACGCGGGGAAACCTCGCGTATTCATCAATTACCGGGGGAACCAAATTGTTCCCATTCTTAGTGCCCCCCCCCTCGACTCTCCCTCCCTCCTACCGATTCTTCTCCACTCTCCTCCCCTACTCCTTGCCAACCTCCGCATAATTTCCGCTGCCACGGTTCCCAAAAATTTCGTGCGCATCCACTCTACGGTAAAGATTAAATTATAATAAGAATCATGACAAAATAAGTCAGACTAAGACCAAAATCCTAGTATGCGGAATAGAGAAGCAGAATATAAATTAAAACTGAAGCTGAAAAGTCACCCTAAGAGGAGAGAAATTATAGCAAGTTGATTCCTTCGTCTATCTCGGAAGGACCATCACGTGGGACGGAAGAAGTGCAACGGACATCAAACGGAGAAAAGCCCATGCTGAGAAGGCGTTCATGGGATAAAGGCAATTGCTGTGCTCAAAGGAGATAGGACTAAAAACCAGGAAATAGTTTGTACAAACATTCGTGTGGAGCGTAGCACTCTATGAATCGTAAGCGTGGACCATCGGAAAAGCTGAACAGACAGACCAGATGCCTTCGAAACCTGGTACTGGAGGAGGATGCTGAGGATAAAATGGACGGACAAAATAAGAAGTGTACATACAACATAGTAGAAGAAGAAAGGACCATAGGGAATAATACACAGAAAAGTAGAACGAGATGAATTGGACTCACCCTGAGACACAATGGGCTTGTGATGAACATAATCGATGGCAAAATAGTGGTGAAAGTCCTCAGAGGAAGACCCAGGATTAAGTTCATGGGCCAAATAAAGATGAAAGTATATAGGAAGAGATGCCAGGAGGTAAGGGAACTAGCATTAGATAGGGAAGGGTGGAGGGCTGCAGTCAGCGAATCCTAGGACCAATGTGATGAAGATTCTTGAATATTTGGTCATTAATATATTCAACTCTTAGCAAAAGTTTCGCCAAATATCTATCATTTCTGCATTTTCAAGGCATTGGTTCTGCATTCAGTTGAACAATAACCATTCAACTATTCAACTCAAGCTCAATGCCCTGAATGTGCCAAAATATTTGGCGAAACGCTGGCTGTATGTTAAATATATTAATGGCCAAATATACAAGAATCTTATTATTATCTATATTTTATTGGTCGAGAAAGTTATAATTGGATAAAGATTAACTTTGAGTCTGCCGGAACTAACCACGTATTAAACTTAACGGAGTCACCGGCAGTGCACAAATGTGAGAAATTCCTCTGAGAAAAAATCATTCGCCTTGACCAGGACTCGAACCCCGGATCCATGGATTACCTCCCACGGGGAAAGAGGACGCCTCGGTATATTGGCTGGCTGAGGTACCCTGCTGGAAATCGAGGAATTCGGGATAGTGCCCCGGTCAAGGCGGATGATTTATCCTATGTTGAATATCGCACAATTACGGTGTACTGTACTAATATGGGGAGTGTTTCTAACAACCCTCTGCTTTAATTGACGCCATTTCACTACACATTTTTTCGCACATTTGTTCATGCGATGAATTACATCGTGTAAACCAGCTCCTTTTTACCAGGATAAGCATAAGACTAGAGATAGAGACTAGGCTAAATACAGTGGGTGTGGGGAAACTAGAGGCGTTATCGGTAAAAGCAGAAGGGATATGGTTAGGGATCAGTGGGTGATGGAAAAGTGCTGGATAGATGCTCTAGTGTTGGAAATGTATACGAGCTTGCTTTGCTAGTTTGTTCACGTAAAGAAAAGGGATGGGAATCAAATAATAAAGGTAATTTACGTTTGAGGAGTGCATTGTGAAAAGGAAGAGGAATCTCGAGAATGTAATGAGTATATGTAGTGTAAGATATGCTAAAATAAAGAACAGTAGGGTAATGATAACGGTAGGGCGTGTTCGAAACAATTTTTGAGTGTAACTGAAGCCAAATATGTATGCAGGGATAGGAAGGAATTAATTATTTTATTTATTTCACCACCAAAAACGGCACAAAGGCTATTAAATTGGCTGACATAATCAATAAATAAATAAAGTTTTCAAACAAAAACATAATATACAATAAATAAAACAATACTGAGGCAAGCGTAAGATGGGACTTAGGGATTGGAGAGGGGTGGATCATTTAAGTGGCGTTTCAGGGAGGATTTGAAAATGGTGGCAGAGGAGAAAAGGTCCAAGGAAGGATATTTCGAGGCCAAGGAGTTAAACGAGGAGGGGATTCGGAAGAAGAGAGAGCGCTGGGAGATGGACAGACGGAATCGGGGAGTATGCAGTAGACAGTTATTGCGTAATGGACGGGGAGGAACAGGAATACTAAAGAGAGGGAGTATTTCATTGGTCCGTAGAGAGCCGCTGAAGATTCTGTGTAGTAACATCATATCTGATAGGACACGGCGGTGAGTTATGTGAGAAATGCCAAGGGAGGAAAGGATGAGGTCACGGGTTGAGCTTCTGAAGGTGGTGACTCGATGGCGAACTATGGCGAGAAAGAAGTTGACTGGACGGTTGAGCAAATCCAAGGTAGTGGGACAGGCCGTCGACCAAATTGGTGCACAGTATTCTAAGATGGGGAGAATACAACCGAAAAAGACAGTTTTCAGAGCCGTAGGGTCCTGAACGTCGGTGTTAAGAAAATCTTTATAGCAGAACCAGTTTAACTGTCAATTCATCACCGGGCTTCAAACTCTTATGATTCTGCCTACGCCGTAAGGGATCAGCGGGTTTGAGATTTCAACCATTTTTTACGAAAAGTGTTGCTCATCATCCCGAAAATGCATACTCATTGTCAGCAGGCCTGTTTCTACTCAAGGAGTTATGTCACGCGGCTTGAAGGGGCATTGAATCGCGCATTCCAGGATAGAATGATGTATGCGTGAATGAGTGTAAACAGCTTGCACATGTAGTCATCGAGCAATTTTGTGAGAATTTAACTCGCTTTTTGGTTGCGATAATCTCTTTCTTTATCTTTTTTTTTACAGATTAAGCTTCAGAAACGTTTTAATGAGATAAAAATTATGATACGAATTCGAAGGAGAGGTTAATTGACCACCGGCTATTACTGCTTCGATTAAAGTGTATTGATGTATTTATATGGGCAGCTTTATGATTTTACCACAAATTTTAATGAGCTTGGTTTTATTTTTCTTCGAGAGCGCATATATATATATATATATATATATATATATATATATAGTATGGAAACAAAATTAAAACGTGATTAAAAACGTTGACATTGGATGTATAGTGAAAGCCTTGAAAAAAAAACTACGCTTAAACTACTGCAAAAAAGCTGAGTTACTTTTATAAAAATTAATGTATGACACGTTTTTTTGTAAATAATTTAAAAAGGGAATATGAAGCAACGTAATACTGGAGGCAGTAATGGAGCTTCGCACAGTCGATGACTAAAAGTGTACACGAAGAAGTAGGTGTATCTGATATTGGGCAGGAAGGGAGAATTAATATCTTGCTGAAGAAATGAATGATATTGGCTCTGACCAATTGCGTTTTGAATGTCTTGGAAACTATTATTGTAAATAAATTTTTTCACTCCTGTAATCCTAGTGGAAATGGTAATTCATTTTTATAAATAAATATAGTATCATGCGAGAGGCAGTCCCTACGTACGTTGCGGAATTGCATGTCATTTTCATCCGAGAAACTACCCTATACCAAGTATCATTTTGACCGAAATTTTATAATGATGACGCTCATGTAACTACGAGATTAGTTATTTGGACACAAAACTGTAACCGTTTCGTATCGTAGATTAGAAAGCAATTAGGCTACACCAGAGTTGAATCTAGGAAGACTTACCACAGTGAGAGGTTTCGGGGTAAAGCATGCACTATGCCACAGGCCACAAACTTGATTCCAGTCAGGAATACGGTTTTTTATTAGCTTGGAAAATTATTGCATCGTCATCCATTTTCGTGAATTCTTGGGTCAGTTAAGCGCACACCTCATTATACTTGGTAGTCAGTAGCCTTTTTGGGAAATTTATTCGCGAAAATGTAAAGATGTCAGGAATTTACCTGATGAGATAAACTACGGAATAAAGATGGGAACCGGTGCTGATTTTTCCGCTAAAAATTCAGAAAATTCATTATGCAGATTTAAATTGATTTAAATCCAGCAACAATTTCCATTACTGCTATCAACTTTTCAGTTCACGTGGTCCAAAAAATTATACAAATATTTTCGAGTGGTAGATCTTAACACCTTTCTCTAATGGCTGATTCACCTCACCCAGATACATATTATTGGGTCTTCTTTGGAATAGCTCTGACACATTATAGAATATATATGCAGCCTCTTGCTCAATAATATTAGGTGAATTTCATAATAATACTAATTAATTTGCTTCTCGTGTGCCTGTACTTAATGAGCGCTTAAGTACAACTATTTTATCAATTAGAAACACATTGAAAGTGCACTCTTGACTGAATTTTTAATTTTTCGGTTCGCAGTACTGTTTCAAAAGTCTGGTACGGAGAACATCTCAAGGATTCCTCCTTTCAGATTTTCACTTAATTCGGCGAATTTTATCTTACATATGTATATGTGGACCCCAGAAGTCAAGGGGTCTAAGTGACATTTTTGAAAAAAAAAGTTAGGTACAGGATTGGGATGTGAAAATATAAATCTTTTAGGCGGTAAAGGGATCCAAGCGATTTTCTTGACAGATGATGCTATCTAGGGTAATGCCTCTTAACTGCTTAGTGAGTTGTACCAAACATTTTCAACTTTGACTTAAGTTTTCTCAAAACAACGATTTTGTTACTTAGACCCCTTGACTTATGGGGTCCTCATATTTATTGATGCCTGTTGTTAATATCTAAGGATGAGTCGGTTCCTAAATGTTTCCGGTTCTCGATACCGGTCCGGTTCTTAACTGTTGGTTCCCGGTTCTCGATACTGGGTTCCAACATTGGACTCTTATTTTATGAATGAATGGAAAGTTTCAACGAACAACCAAGAACTGAAGGACATTAATTTCACTTAAGAGGCAAATAAACCACAAATCTCAGTAAATGAAACAAGATCTTCTCCATAATTTTATTAGCCAAGTATAGCAAAACGAGTCCAAGTTTAAAAAGTCAAACTAGCATGATCGGCCAATATATCACATTACATCAGGCTTTACTTCAGGTGCTTTCTCCATGTTTTGCTTTTGGGGGTTTTGGGGGATTTGAGGGGTTTGGGCGTAAAATTCAAAGCCTTGCCACCGTTTCGTGCCGGTTCCTAAGTACCGACTTTATGCGATCAGTTCTCGATACCGGTTCTAAGGGTCAAGAACCGGCAGTACCGAGAACCGGGCACCGGAACCGACCCATCTCTATTAATATCCCAATGTTAATCTATTGAATTATTTTCCGAGCGAATCTTTCGTAGATTATTGCTGTTGCAGCTACGTATTCCTTGAATTATATTCCGTTGATTCAATATTATCTTCTAACCTTACTTCTTCCGATCGAAGTAGGGAGTCTTTTTATATTTGTTTCGTTCATACTATGTATCTAACTTTTTCACTGCTAGTCATAATTTTTACCTTAGGATTGGTAATAATCAGGAGATTATGTTTAGTAAGTCTCTTTTTATGGTTAATGATTTAAACATTTATATTATCACCAGCATTACAATTGCAATTTTTAAATGAAGGAGCTATTTTTCGCAAAATTTTCTCCCACTTATGAATTTGAGAAGTAAACTATGTGAGGATGTGAGTGGTCATGAATATTGCGGCTATGTCTATGAAACAGGATGTTCAGCACCTTAATTTTTGTCTTCCGTGAAGCATAATCCCATTTTTCCTATATTTCACCTTAATTTTAAAGTATGTGGTCTTGCTTGGCAAAATATGAAAGTGGCAAGCAAATGGCTATGGTTGTCATCAAATGCTGTAGTCTGGCAAAATGAAATCCTAAAGGGATCCTGGCAAGATACATTTGCTATAATCTGACTGTTAATGGTGTGTTAATTTTCTAGTTTTAATAAAATTTTTCTGGGGTTCATTGGCTTTGGCAATTCTAATGACTCGCATATAAATGTCAGTTCTCTATCATTGGATGTGATGTATAAACACGTACCACTAACGATTTCCTTTGAAATGTAACTTTTGGTATAAGATTGGATTTTTGGGGAGGCGACCGACAGACCGACAGCAGGTCATTTGCGCCATAGGGGATAGGTAAGGGAGGAAGGGTGGATAGAAACCCGGCGTCGGCATTAGACTGCTCTTAACAAAAGGCGCCAATTGAACCACGGTTTAAGGTCTCATCCGACAGACGGAGTACTGCACTCTTTTGGTATAGTTTCAAATTTTCCGTCAAATTTCGTTTCCATTTATATTACTTCTGAGCATTTATTTAACCCTCCCAGATTAGCAGTAGGAAGCTCTCATTCTCTGCCGAAATCAAGAGCTATCTTTTTACTCACGGTATAATTAACGCCGCGCAATCCAAACAAAAATGCAGGTGGGGAATTTAAAGATATGCCTCGAAATATTTTTGCCCATTCATTCAGTCGACTTTCGCATGGATACACAACCTGGGAAATAGTTTGAGCAAGTGATCCGATAAGGTCTGCTACATTCCAAGCCTGTTTTTTTTCCGATGAGTGTGTTACGAACAGTCTTATCACACCAGACTCAGTCACTTAAGACAGATTTTCTTATGGTCAGGTTTGCTGGAAAATCAGGTTTATCAGTTTACACAATAATTAATTTAACCATGGCTCGTCAAAGAGAGAAGAAACAGGCGCGATTTGGAGGAATTTAAACCTGATGAAGACAGAAATTGCAATTTTCCGCTGGAAAAAATTGATGTACATATTTTTGTACTTTTTTTCGACGTTATTCATCACCTGATGCTGTGCATCTTCGTAAATGTATGTCGTAGTTCTTATTGGTCGTAATAAATCAATTTTACCGGTTAAAAATTGCAATTTTTGTGTTCATTATGGCCCAACAATGTCAGTAAACCATCTCTTAATTCCTAAAAGAAGTAGCGCTTTCCAAATTTATTAGATATATGCATCCAAGCATACCCACGCTTGCCCTCCCTTCATTCTATGATTCCCTAAATCGATTAGGGAAAAAATTGCATCTTTAATTTTATTTTATCTTTACCACCCCGAATACAGCGCATTTGGCCAATTTATATCGGGTGAATAACAATAACTTCATACTAACGCAAACCCATGCCTTGAGTGGTGATAGTTCCACCCAGGCGCTATTCTAAGCCGCGACCCTCAGATTAGTAGGCGAGGACTTTAACCTGTCGCCACCGCGGCTGGAAAGTTCATGTGGGGGTGCCGTTTTTGCCACATATTACTTTTCGCTACAAGAAAAAAGTGGCAAAACGACCCATCCTATTAAAACACACTTCCCAAGATGTAAAGATGATAATAGTCTTTTTTAAACCACTTAATGAGGTCAAATCTTTATTAGTTTCAACTACTTTGAAGCCTTGGTTATGTCTATGCTTAGGAATGGGTTGGGAGCCACTGTTAATTGAAATTTCTAGAACATTACATCTATAAAATAGAGGTTATTTACGTATCTACAAACTATCATAACCTCAGTTCAAACTTTGGAAAACATGTTTGGAGGTTTTCGGCGCTTTAGAAAGACTAATATTGGTCCAGCTTGCAGTAGGATGGCCCCACAATGACAAGCACTTAGTGAAAGATGGATATCAGTTTGCTCTAATTACTAAGGCGACGGCTCAAGTGCTACGCAATCATTTGGTGCCTATCTATGAAAATACTTCGAAAAAAAAATAAAGGATAGGCCAAGCCAAGGTAAGCAACGCGCGCATTGTTATAAAACAGTTGTGCGCGAAATGAGTGTGTTGACACAGCTGATGGAGGGACTAGTTTGAGAGTCATTAGAGACAGCCGGAGGCCAAGCGATATAGTCCAAGCGATGTACTCCAGTATCGCTTGATAAGTTATGATTGTTGGAGAAATTTTCGTTCTCTTGCAGATTTGCGTGAATTTTTCCTTTGTAAAATTTATTGATAAAAGCGAAAAAAAATTGCATGTGGCCAATAGGCTTTCTGGCAATTTAAGTATATTTTAACACGCAACCTCATGGTACTTGAAATATATTTTGAAATAATTTGATGCATTCGGGCTCGGGCTATTCGGAAAATATGCCGTCAAGCATTCAGGAAGCTAGGCTTTATTAAGAGAGTACTGGGAAAATGTGATGAGAAAGTGAAAGAACGTTATTTTTCAATCGTTAGGCCTCATCTGGAATATGCTGCCAGTGTATGGGATCCTTATGTAGCGGGGTTGATATCGGAATTAGATTGCGTGCAGCGAAGAGGAGCTAGGTTTGTGAAACGATGCTACGATAAGCTTAGTAGTGCGTCTTGATTGTTAGAAGAATTGGGATGGGAATCGCTATCACAGCGTAGATTAAATTATAGGCTTAACCTCCTAACTAAATTTCAGGAAAACAATTTCTCTGACGACGTAAAAAACATACTATTAACCCCCTCGTACTACGGCAGATTAGATCGCGCCAATAAAATTAGAGAGCTAGATTGTAGAACCGTTAGGTATAAAATGTCATTTTTTCCGCGTACCATTCGGGACCATAACAGCTGTGATCGTCGTCATGAATAGTTCGAATTGTGACAGTAGGCAGATAGTAAATCTTTCTCTTTATATTCTCTACGTTCTTATTTATGCATGATATTTTGAATCTGTAGTAGTAGTCTTTGTATCCCTTGCATGTTGGAACGATTGACGATAGAATGTTTCATGGGTATTTGATTGTTAATTGGCGCTTTGCATGTGTGGTACGCGGGTTTCAATGTAATGTCGGTGTTCTACCATATCATTCATGCATGCCTGGTGTGGAAGCACCCCCTGCCACACACCCTTTGGGTGGCTTGCAGGGCATGACGTAGATGTAGATGTCCTATGCAGACATTTTCTCCAAAAAGCGGAAACATACCTTTCCTTTTTATTATAATGTTCCCAATTGAATAACAAGGTGTCATGCTGAATCTATAATACGTATTTATAGACCGTTTCCAGCTTAAATTTCGAATTCTGCGCCGTAATCTCAAGTCATAACAATATTTTAATGGAAGTGAAAATAATAAATAAATGTTTACGTAATTTATATTACACCATTTATGGTTATTTTTGACTTGTAAATTGAGGTACTTGTGTGAAGCGTGTCGAAATATTTTTTTGTACTTATTCGAACAGTTATTAAAATGTGCCCTCAACAACTCATGATTAACAGTCCAACCACCTCAAGGGAACTCAACTTGCACAGTGACTCTGCCAAAATTGCCTCTCTCGAACTTTCGGAAGCGAAAACGTCGCCTTATTCTTCCTCTCATTTCGATATTATTCGATTCTATATGTACAGATTTTTCCATTAACGCTAAATTTTACGTTTCATATCATTATAATGGTTGCTAGCAAACGTCAATGTATCATGTCGAGTATAAAGACGCATTTACCTACGATTTTGTCTTCGATTTTGAATTCCACGCCGTTAACCAAAGTCATAACAGTGATTTAATGAAGACGATGATTTATATTTTTGATTTTATTGTGTCTTTTATACAATTTCGTGTAAGGCGATTTCCACCGTATGAACAGATTTTTTGACTCACTTAAAAATTGTATAGAATGTACACTCCGTGACTTGAGATTAGCACTTAAGACACTTTTACTCCCTTTGCCACACGCTCTTAAGACGTCTCCTATAAAGTGGTTTGCCGGTGTCGATAAAGTCGCGGTGAGTGTGGCATTAATAGGAGGAAACACGGTGGGAAGATGCCAATTATCGATCGCCCGTCCGTCCTCAGAGAAAGGCAGTAAAAACCACACAGTTTTGCGATTCTAGCCAAGGTCGCCTCATTGTATTTGAATTGTTCCCCTCGCCTAAGGTGTAATTTGGAACGTTCAACTCCAAGGAAAAAGCTTTTCGCCGAGTGGAATAGAAAAAGGATCGCTGAATACATTAATTACCCCAGCAAAGCATTATTCACCTTCTCGAATTCCTCCTTCCGTCTCCTGATTCGTACGCCTAGTTGCCATTCTGATTTATTTTCGACATCTAATTGGATGCCATCCCCGTGATCAGAGCGAAATATGATTTATTCGACTATCCTCCGAGGACGATTAAAATCATGAAATCCGTATTTCATCAATGACTGTCTCTTATGTGACACCTGAACTTTCAAGGATTTTTGGCGAGCATAAACTCTGAGAACATTTTGTAAAAGAAAGGGAGAAATCCGGAAGTCGTCATCATTATTCAGGCATGTGATTGCTGAAGATGCATCTGGTTTTTTGGTCTCATCGAAGACACGAATTATCCTTTGTCCTCAACGAGTAAGATAGTTTAAACAAGATTCGTCATAGTAGTGACCATATTCGAATATTATCTTATTCATCATCATCATCTGGTGTTCTGTCTGCTGACAGGTCCCGTACACCACTGTCGTCTCCATCCGCTTCTGTCCCGAGCTTCCTTCTTTGCTTCATCATAGCTGATGTTCTTCACCTGATCCACCAATTTAATTCTTCTCCTTCCTCTCTTTTTCTTTCCTTCAATTGAACCCTCAAGTGCCACAGTTATTATACTTTTCCCTCTCATCACATGGCCCAGCCAGTTTCCTTTCCTTTTCCTTATTTCCTTTAGGAGCGATCTTCCTTCTTTTACTTTGCTCAAAACCTCTTCATTTCTCATCTTATCTACCCATCTTACTTTTCCCATCCTTCTCCACACCCACATTTCATAAGCTTCTATTCTATTCCTTTCCCTCTTACCTAATGTCCACGCTTCACATCCATACATGAAAACGCTCCATGAATAACATTTAGCTAGTCTCTTTCTCAGCTCCAGATCCAGGCTTTTATTGCATAGCAAGTTTTTCTTCTGACTGAAGGCCTCTTTTGCCATTGCTATCCTTGCTTTTATTTCTGCAATACTTCTCCAATCTTCTGTCACCATCATTCCTAGGTACCGGTAGCTTTTCACTTTTCCTATTACACCTTCATTTATTTTCACACTCGTATAATTTTCACAGTTTACTGGCATCACCTTTGTCTTTCCTAGGTTTATCTTCATCCCATATTCCTTCATCCCTTCTTCCAAAACCTTTATCAATCTTTGAAGTGATTGCATATCATCTGCTAATATGATATGCAATTATCTTATTACAGAAACAAATGTAAGAGCCGTGAAGTAAATATAGCAATACTAAAGACAGGAGAATAATTTAATAACTTTTCACATTTGAGATTTTTACTTTAAACATTTGTTTTGCACAGGGCGCTAGTTACGCTCTCACAACCAAAGTTTTTTATATAGCGATATGCGATAGAATTACAGCGAGTTTTGTGTTTATTATCCTTCATAATTTAAAATACATGTAAACTACTCACTTGTACATTTATGTTTCAATCTTGGTGGTAGAAATTATAATTTTTTTTCCCAAATGGCAGTATAGAGCATAAGAGAAGTATTCACCTACATCTACATCTACGTAATACCCTGCGAGCCACCACGAGGGTGTGTGGCAGGGGGTGAAGATCACCAAACATGCACTATTGACATGCTACTAGGATATTCAATGGAGACATACTAGATAATAGGGTCACATGCAGCTAGATGGTTAGTATCTACATAATAAGAAAGGGATTATTGGTTGTTATTACATGTATCATGCACTACAGACTACTCTTAACTATATTTCACCTACCTATCCCTTTGCTCCGCTGCCTATTGTTCTCTCTTATGGTACGCGGGAAAAATGATACTTTAAATCTATCGGTACGACAATCCATCTCTCTAATCTTGCTAATATGGTCAAACCTAGCATAATACGCAGTGGTTCTTAATGTATATCTAACGTTCATATGTGAACAAATCGATTTCGAATTTACTTAAAAGGTTTAACCTAATCTTTAACCTGCGTTCTGATAGTAATTCCCATCCTAGTTCTTCTATTAAATTCGTAACACTTATACAATTATCATAACGGCCTTTAACAAATCCAGCGGATCTCCTATGCACGCGTTCTAATTCATTTATCAAACCTTCCTCGTACGGATCCCATATACTAGCGGCATATTCTAAATGAGGCCTGACAAGTGTAAAATAGCTTCTTTCTCGTACTCTCTCATCGCATTTGCCTAGAACCCTTTTTACAAAGTGTTGTAACCCACGGAATATTGTTTCAGTTTTTTTGGCCAATACCTTTCAAAGTAGTCGAGTAATATTCTTTTATTTTGGTGTTTGTTTAAAGCCAACATCTTTGCTCTCAAATATTGCCTCGTTTGTTGAACTTTTGCAAAGCAGTATCTCGCATTGGCTACCTTAACATTTTCTCTTGCACCTTGCCACATTATAGATTCCTTTATGGTAACTGTCTCTCCAACAAATCTGTGGCAATGCTGGCTGATTCTTCAAAGAGACATATTTTACGGTGTTTTAATCTGTCGCGATCATTCAATCACATCATAGGTTGTAAATGAACGTCCTTAACCCTTTGAGCAGTATGAACGTTCATTTACGTCCTCTTGCCTCCTGGCCACCCAGAGTATGATCGTACATGTACGTGTTTCAAATTTGCGCTGGAACAGTAAAGGCGTCTGATCACGCCTCCCATTCAAATGCATTGTAACATGTTGTACCATCTATCCTGATAGCTCAATTATCCTAAAAATATCCACGATGAGCCCCAATATCACTATAAAGTATCTCTCAAGAGCCCTGCCATCTATTCCATTATTATACTACATCTACATCTACGTCATACCCTGCAAGCCACCCTAAGGGTGTGTGGCAGGGGGTGCTTTCGCACCAGGCATGCATGAATGATATGGTAGAACACCGACATTACATTAAAACCCGCGTACCACACATGCAAAGCGCCAATTAAAAATCTAATACCCAAGAAACATTCTATGTTCAATCGTTCCAACATGCAAGGGATACTAAGACTACTACTACAGATTCAAAATATCATGCATAAATAAGAACATCAATATTTACATCATGCATAAATAAGAGAGTAGAGAATATAATGAGAAAGATTTACTGCCTGCCTATTGTCAATACTCGAACTATTCATGACGACGATCACAGCTGTTATGGTCCCGAATGGTACGCGGAAAAATTGACATTTTATACCTACCGGCTCTACAATCTAGCTCTCTAATTTTATTGGCGCGATCTAATCTGCCGTAGTACGAAGGTATTAATAGTATGTTTTTTACGTCGTCAGTAACATGATTTTCCTGAAATTTATTGAGGAGGTTAAGCCTATAATTTAATCTACGCTGTGATAGCGATTCTCATCCTAATTCTTCTAACAGTCCAGACACACTAGCCAACTTATCGTAGCATCGTTTCACAAACCTAGTTCCTCTTCGCTGGACGCGATCTAACTCTGATATCAACCCCGTTTCGTATGGATCCCATACACTAACAGCATATTCCAGATGAGGCCTAACGATTTAAAAATAACGTTCTTTCACTTTCTCATCACATTTTCCGAGTACTCTCTTGATAAAGCCTAGCTTCCTATATGCTTGACCGCATATTTCCCTAATATGTTTTCCCTAAGATAGGTCGTGAGTAATTGTGACCCACACTCTACTACATTCAGCCTTGATTACGTTCGTACCTCATGTAGTTGGTTCCATTGTTGGAAGATATATATTTAAAATCGCATTTAGTCCTGCTTTAAGTTAGTATTTTTGATCTTCTGCCTCAATATTAGGATCTTTCTCCGTATAATTGTTGTATATATTTTGTTTTGCTTGTGTAATGTATGATCTTTTTGTTTTCATTGATTGTTTATCAAACAAACTTAAGTTCAAAGTAATAAAATTTCTATCGGAATTAATTTTATTTTTTTCCGAGGAAAACTCACCCCTCGGGTCAGGACAAACGAAAAAATATTTACCACTCAAAGGGTTATTAACTCCACATTATTATTATGTATTTTTACTTCATTTTACTGTTTTTAGCCTTTCAATAGTACTTCATCAGATTAATACGTGATTTGTAAGCTAAATATTTAACGATTTATCAAGCATTTACCATTCAAGGCTAAATGATAATTCACTGTGATTTAATTGCTCACAAGAAGGGGGCTAGAATTTTAATCATTAATAATTTTCAATGCGCATATATTTTCAAACTGAATAAATAACCTTTATTTGCTAAAGTGGACGAGCACGCACACAGTTTACTCAAAGAATCGTCAGCCGTTCCTTTTATATTCGTTCCTCGGACGACCTTGGTCAATTGTTTTATCGCACCGCGGTTCGAGAAATTAAAGGGGGCCGTTAAAAATTATGTATTCCTAAGTACGAAATCATTATATACGACTTGTAAAAGGACAATTAGTCACGCCATTGCGCGGGAATCTCTCAGACACAAATTCTGACTGTCCCTTGCATAAAATGGAAGAGGGGAATAGGCTGAAAGCGCTTGAAAAAGAATTCCCTCTTTAAAATTCACCAGACCCGGGTTGGATGGTTCCTGTCTTCACCCCCCCGCGTTTTTGCCGAAGCCTCCCTTTCACCACCGGGGAGTCGAAATAATTGCACGCGTCCAAGGGGCGCTGAATGAGAAAGTGTGGAAGCCCGGTTGATGAGCGGAAGGAATCCGTTCGTTCGCTTGTGCATCGAGGCATTTTTTGAAGGTCGCGCAGTGGGACGGAAGGGAGGATCTGAGGTTGAGGTCTCCGTTGACGCAGAAATAACAGACCGCGAAGGAAATCGTCTGAAACGCGAATTTAAGTCGAATGCTCTGACATCTCCTGTCTGGTTATGCATTGCTAGCACTCTGGTGGTATTTTATCTCAAGGAAGGTTAACTCAATATAGGCGGGTAAATATTTGTGGTAGATAGCGAAGAAATTATTGCACCGTCCGCTTAAGGTAGTTTGAGCGAAATATTGTGACCTATTAGTAATTAAATTTAGCCTTATTTCAAAGAAAAATTTCTCTCTCTTTCAAAGATACCAAAATTATAATTGCCAAAAAATTATTATTTGCCAAAAGAGACCCTTGTATCCTCAAAAATTTGCGAAGTTATCTGAATCACTAAGCGCTGACTAGCGCAGTGTTGTGCGTATCAGTTTGGCATTCATAAGTATAATGGTTTCATTCTCAGTAAAGGCTGATTTTTTCTCACGTTAATTTATATTTATTTTTATTTATACCTACTCTCGTACTATATTCTAATTTTTTACCTGAATGAGTTGTAGAAATAGGCCTATGCGATAGTAATTTATATTTTCACGTTCACCTCTATCCTTGTTAACTGAAACGATCTTTTGGCATCTCTAAGGAATAATGATAAATACTTTCTGATTTTAGGAGGAATTTTAACTGATCCTAAGAGGATTCTGAGAAGAGTTCGTCGAATTGTTATCAAAATAGAGTTTATTTTGTATTGTGTAATAAGTGTTGCTTGTTTGATACGCTGTGATAGCTGTATAAGTTACGTCTACGCCTACCTAATACCCTGCGAGCCACCATGAGGGTTGTGGCAGGGGGTGAAGATCACCAAACATGCACTATTGACATGCTACTAGGATATTCAATGGAGACATGCTAGATAATAGGGTCACATGGAGCTAGATGGTTAGTATCTTCATAAAAAGAAAGGGATTAATGGTTGCTATTACATGCATCATGCACCAAAGACTACTCTAACTATATTTCACCTACCTATCCCGTTGCTACGCTGCCTATTGTTCTCTCCTATGGTACGCGGGAAAAATGATATTTTAAATGTATCGGTACGACAATCTATCTCTCTAATCTTGTTAAGATGATCAAACCTAGCATAATTCGCAGCGGTTCTTAATGTATATCTAACGTCATCTGTGAACAAATCGGTTTCGAACTTACTTAAAAGGTTTAACCTAAATTTTAACCTGCGTTCTGATAGTAATTCCCATCCTAGTTCTTCTATTAAACTCGTAACACTTATACAATTATCATAACGACCTTTAACAAACCTAGCGGATCTCCTATGCACGCGTTCTAATTCATTTATCATACCTTCCTCGTACGGATCCCATATACTAGCGGCATATTCTAAATGAGGCCTGACAAGTGTAAAATAGCTTCTTTCTCGTACTCTCTCATCGCATTTGCCTAGAACCCTTTTTACGAATCCTAATCTACGGTTTGCTACACTAGTTACTTCCCTGATGTGTTTCCCCCATGACATGTCTTCAGTGATGGTGTCGCCGTGAAGTGTTTAATAGATTCTACGTTAGATGTTTTATTTTCTTTGATGCAATAATTATTCCGGGGAAAGCCATTCTTTTTCCAAAAGTTCATTATCGCGCATTTCTTCAAATTTTACTCTAGCTGCCAACTATCACACCAATCATCTATCACATCTAAATCCTTAGCTAAAGACTGTCTGTCCTCTTCATTTCTAACTTCCTTATACACTCCTACATCTTCGGCAAAAAGACGGAGCTTGCTATTTTTTACTACTGTATTCAAGTCATTTATGTAGAGAAGAAATGAAATTGGGCCTATGACGCTTCCCTGGGGAACACCCGATGTAACTTTTACTTCGCCTGAGCTGACACCATCTAATACCACCCTTTGAACGCGTTCATGTAAGAAGTCTCCTATCCTGCCTACTATATTACTGTCTATCCCGTATGATGCTAACTTTGCGATTAACTTACAGTGGGAAACCTTGAAAAAAAAGCTTTTCTAAAGTCAAGAAACGCTGCGTCTACGGATCCCATATACTAGCGGCATATTCAAGTTAGGATAGTGCTAGGAAAGTTCAGACGTACGTACGGTCACAGCGTTACCCTCATTTTGCCCTCACCAGGGTATCGCGACGAACAATTGAAGAGCAAGTAAATGAAATCAAGAATACCATACTCCTGTTACGTTTCTAGGCTTTCGGAATGTTATTTTCGAGCAAATGACACATTTATATGTTGTTTCATAAAAGTAACATCATCTGCTTCACCGTATTGATTGCCTTTTTTCATTATTGGTATTCATAGTTTCGGTTTCTACTCGCGATACAGAGCTACCTTTGTAAAGTGTTAGCGTTAGGAACTATGGATCTCCAAAGTACGGACGTGCATTCACGTAAAAAATACAGCCTACCGTCGTACGGACGACAGTTGTGTGAACGTGGGGCACTATGCAAATAGGATACTTGGCGGCGGAAGCAGCAGCGAGCTATCCCAAATGAAACGACTGATTTGTGTAAACCCACCTATATGTAGTGAACAGAACGACCCAAATCTTATGGCTTGAAAAATTGTGCATCAAATGTATACTCGTCGGCTATTGAGCTCAGTTGGTACTTTCCTTTGGTTTATGATACCTCGGGCACGTCATCAGTAAAAAAAGGATTACTTTAGAAGAAAAAATAGCACGAGTGGAATGAAATATTTGTTTTGACTCCTGCGGCTGCGGCTACTTTCAAAACCCCTTTTAAATGATTCTTCTTTTGGCGAACATTAAATGTTCTTTGATTACAAAATACTGAAAAAGCTTTTCTATGAGTAAAACATTGAACCCTTTGAAGTATCTATCCACTCTAACCTTTCCAGTTAAATAAAAAAATGTTATATATGGTTTCAACCCAAGTATTGATTTTTAAGGCCACCGGAAGAGATAGATTTGTAGTTAATAGAAAAAAAGTCTGTAAGCTGCTTTTTATTTATAATGCGTTGGAACTCAATAATGTATATAATTATCATGAAAATATTAATGCTCAATGAGAGGAAAAAGTGATATAGACTTGGGTGAGGATGGAAAAGAGCGTTGAAATTAGGCTCAGCAATAAAGTAATTTATCTTCTATGATGAGGTCACTGATAGCCAAAATTAAGTCACCGTTAATCTTTCCCTGCTTTGTCGAAAAAATATTTGCTGTTGTTTCATTTTTATTGAGATTTAAGTCTTTGCTATTTGACCATTTAGTCATTTCTACATACACAGCATCAAAGGCTCTATGCACACAACAAGAATCCCAAATACCTAGATCCTTAGGCAATTTATTTGATTGTATGGACAACAGCTTAGGACGAAGGGTGTTCTATCAATGTACACATTAAGAAGCCAAAGGGAAATCGAACACCGTACTCTATATTCATATCTTTGCGATAAACTGATTACAGGTAACTTACATCAAAATTACCAGCTCTTATAAAAATCTCTCAGCACGGAGTACCCATGCGTGCTGTCAGTTACAATGTGCTCTAAACGATTCCCAGATGCTTTCTGTCAACTAAATGAATCGTGACCGTTTGTTAATTACTTCTTTTCATGTTGCGAAAGAAAAAACATTAATCTTTGTTGACTGGCAGAGAAAAGGCCGTATGGCATTTAAATCGACCTGCGATGGGCAATTTGCAGGACTTCTTCGCCGTCTGAATCGCGTGCTCCCTTAATTTGTTCGATTTCGCGGAATGTGGACGGAAAAACCACCGCGTTCTCACGATGGCCGACGAAAAATACCGTTGCGTGTACGAGATGTGCCTGTTTCGACATGTTTGCATTGTGTTTGAGCATCGGCTGAAGGTCCTCCAAAAATCGATTCACGACATCCCTCGACTAGACTTAAACCTTTCGTGCTGTATAGGCAATGGGAATTGATGATTTGTGAAACTTTTTTTTCCCAATAAGCTCAAGGACGTATCGTGTTAGCTTGTGTAGTATACCTAAAAAGAATCATTGCAAAAATGTCCTATAAATTTTTCTTGTCGACTATGTGGGAATTGGTTTTACTTCGTTATTTACCTTTTGCCAACAGGTAACAATAATTCCCCGATATTTCTTCAGGATAAGTAATCCCAACAATGGTTTAATTGTGGATATTATTTCACAAATATGAGATTCTCGTACCTTGCATTCATTCAGTAGTGTGAAATCCGATACTTGCGTTATCATTCTGTTGTCTAAGGCGTGAATTGGTAGAATTTACTAACATTTTAAGAGATAAGATTACATACACTACGTTTATCAATCGAGCTCAGATCGATCTAAATTCGGACCGATCTGAAAATTCCTAGCGAGCTGACTCAGCCTGAGCATAGTTTACCGACACGGGCTGAAAATATCGATAATGATCAATCGAATTTATCAGTTGAAGCACAATTGACCCGGTGTATAACAAGTGCAGAGTTAGAAATTTTATTCTGAGTGAACGAAATTGCCCATTTTGAGATTGAATTGCGATGTGCTACAGTATTATGAACGTCACATAATTCGCCATTATTGCGCTCTTGTCACAACTGGTTACAAAACACGCCTTGAATTATAGCGATTATATTTTGTTTCCCAATGACAACCAAAGAAATAAAGAGGAGCGCTACACCTGCTGGCTCAGATCGATCTGAAATCTCACATTGAATGAGCCAGCGGACCGAGGTGGCCGTCTTCTCAGATGGATCCCACTAGCCTATTGCGTTTACCATACCGAACTGATCCGGTCAGATCGATCTGAGATCGATTGGTTGACGTAGTGATGGTAACAATTCATCAGTAAGAAATTATATACTTGTGTTATCGACTCCGTCGTCTCAGGCATAACTTGGTGGCGTTTACTTAACATTGTAAGTGATTAGATGACTTAGTTGCTGATATGGTGAACTGATGACGAGGCGCCACATAGTAATCCGGGTCGCCTTGGGCTAAATTAATGTGGAACAACTAAGACATCTTATCATTTACACTTGTTTTATCAATCAGAGTAAGGTAGGAGTAAACAAGTTCTATCTAAAACAGTACACATGGGAATCGGGTTGGTGTGGTGGCTAGAGTACTGGCTAACCGTACGGACGGCCAGGGTACAAATCCCTGCAGAGGAGGATGTTTTTCAGAGGAAACCCGATCCCTACTTGAGTGTCTTGTGGAGGGCCTTTCAGGTACAGTACTCCATCTGCGGTTGTGTATAGGGATATTAACAATTCCGAAGATAGCGACTCGTTAACAATCGACCTACTTGCTATTCATGCTTGGTGCGAAAAGTGGCAGATGGAACTAAACATAAAAAAGTGCGTAGCAGTCAGCTTTTGGAAAAAGAAAAATTGGCCATTTAGGGCATACAGAATTAAAAATACAGAAATTATTCACGCCGAGTCTGTTAAGTACTTAGGAGTCACAATTAGTCACGACCTATCTTGGGGAAAACATATTAGGGAAATATGCGGTCAAGCATATAGGAAGCTAGGCTTTATCAAGAGAGTACTCGGAAAATGTGATGAGAAAGTGAAAGAACGTTGTTATTTTTCAATCGTTAGGCCTCATCTGGAATATGCTGTTAGTGTATGGGATCCATATGAAGCGGGATTGATATCGGAATTAGATCGCGTGCAGCGAAGAGGAGCTAGGTTTGTGAAACGATGCTACGATAAGTTGGCTAGTGTGTCTGGACTGTTAGAAGAATTAGGATGGGAATCGCTATCACAGCGTAGATTAAATTATAGGCTTAACCTCCTAAATAAATTTCAGGAAAATCATTTTACTGACGACGTAAAAAACATACTATTAACCCCTTCGTACTACGGCAGATTAGATCGCGCCAATAAAATTAGAGAGCTAGATTGTAGAGCCGATAGGTATAAAATGTCATTTTTTCCGCGTACCATTCGGGACCATAACAGCTGTGATCGTCGTCATGAATAGTTCGAGTATTGACAATAGGCAGGCAGTTAATCTTTCTCATTATATTCTCCTCTTTCTTATTTATGCATGATGTAAATAATGATGTTCTTATTTATGCATGATATTTTGAATCTGTAGTAGTAGTCTTTGTATCCCTTGCATGTTAGAACGATTGGAGATACAATGTTTCTTGGGTATTAGATTTGTAATTGGCGCTTTGCATGTGTGGTACGCGGGTTTTTAATGTAATGTCGGTGTTCTACCATATCATTCATGCATGCCTGGTGCGAAAGCACCCCCTGCCACACACCCTTTGGGTGGCTTGCAGGGTATGACGTAGATGTAGATGATGTAGATCTGTCGGATTAGACGTTAAACCGTGGTCTCCTTGGTGCCTATCGTTAAGAGCAGGCTGATGCCGACGCCGGGTTTCTATCCACCCTTCCTCCCTTACCTATCCCCTATGGCGCAAATGGCCTTAGCTGTCGTTCGCCACCCCAAATATTCAATCCAATCCAACAGTACGTATATCGGCATGACACTGCCGACATGATGCACTAATTACAGATAAGTTTGTTTTTGTCGAGTTAAGGTTTTCTCTCTACCGTTCGAGTTTATCATCTTTGACAAAGTTTTGCGAAGACTTCATCGCCAAATGGAATTATTTCCCACGAGTATATGACTTCGCCTTCGGTATAATTTTGCTTTCCAGTGAATCACTACTAAAAGTTATTCCACCAATACCATGGCCATTTATTTCATGCAGACAGTACCTATGAAATACATAAAATTAACGGGACGGCAGATATCTACCCAGATTTTTCACCGAACATATACCCTAGCGTAAAACTAAATAAATTGCCTAACGTGTCAAATATTTGACCATGATGAAAGGCCTTTGGTTTTCCCGGCGTATCTGCTGGATAAATGTTTCTCGGGCATTCCATTTGACCATGACCCTTAATTCATCTGTTATAGTTTTCACTTTAATTTCTAAATCTTCTCTACGATTTTTTACAAATCCATTGCAAATTTTTAATAACTAATATAAAGGGCGAATTGTGTAAAAAAAGATCCATTTGATTAAAAAAATTATGCATTCTAGGTCATACGAAGTCATTCTTAGCTCCAATGGCTGCAGGCACCCATTTTGACTTATTGATAGTGAGTTTACTTGCATATATTTATTGCATCGACCATTCTTTTGTCTTGTCTTTCAACCTTCCTTGCAGTAATCATTTTTTAACTCACCCCTCAAAATTCTGTTGTTAAGCACACTTGGGGAAAACTAGTAAATAAATTGTCTTCGGTCTTGCCGAAGCTTAAGTATCCTACACCACTTTTAATAAAAAAACGTAGTTTTGGTCCTATCCAACCCATTTTAGAAATGTGCTGTTTGAAGACTACTAGAGGCTTATGACCCAAATGTCAGCACGATATCTCAATTTTAACGGCAGTTATCGTGCGAAGAGACAGACCGACAGACGGACATATCTAGATGGACTCGTAAGGTGATGCTGATCATTCTATATATACTTTTCCATACCTGCCACGCCTCCTTCAATGCGTTATATTTCTGCTGTGACGAAATCAATTATCTGCTGTGACAATCCACGTAGTTGCGTAGGGTATAAAGACTTAATTGCCTACAATCCTGATATGTCTTGGTACTATATAATTTATTTTTCTTGGGTGAGGATTCTGATGTTACACACATTAAAAAATTTTGTTAGTACAATATATTGCGGTATCTTTTCAATGGGTAAATCAATAAAAAAATTTAAAATATCCATAGTCACCTCAAACCTACTTAGTTAAATCAAAAATGTAGTATATAAATTCGAGCTAGGCATTAATTTTGAAGGCCACCGGATTCTCTTATGGAGCATCAAAAGTCAAAGATAGAAGTACAGTTGTTAGGGACGAGTCTGTATATAAATTTCCATTTGTAAGCTATCCTTCAGGATTTTAGTTAGTTTGAGCGAAATATCATTTTACCTAGAAATCAATGAATTTGGTCTCATTTTAAAGAAAAATATCTCACCCCTCCATTGGCATCAAACATTTTACCCCATACCACATTACTTTTCGAGATATTTGCCAGAAAATACCAGCCTTTTACATGGGAAATGATACGTGTATGCACTCCAGGGGACCTATTATCATATTGTCACCGGAGTTAATTCTTCGGGATAACAATTAACATTCCGTTTTGATGGAGTTTCAAACGTGACGCATGAAAAAAATGAGTCAAGTTAAAGACTTATTTAGATATTTTCATTTGATTATTTACAATTTCTGTCATGTAAAACAATTTTATTACACCACTAATAATGCAAAATTCAATTCGTGTGTCTCACAGTTAGTGAAATTAAAACATGCGTATCGAATATGTTGCCTATGTTCTCTATTATGATCAGGGAACTATCTCGCTCGCACTACCTTCATTTTATAATTTGATATCGTGGGATGAATATATTTGTTCTCTTTGAAGGAAAAATTATTTGCAGTTGTATGAGAAGAGGAAAATACGTATAAACTTAGGTAAACTTTATACCTTCAGGCGTATTTTCGTGGAAGTATTTTATATTCGAATCCATATTGAAAATAAGCCTTGTAAATTTCCACCGTTATTTACATCTACATCTACGTAATACCCTGCGATCCACCACGAGGGTGTGTGGCAGGGGGTGAAGATCACCAAACATGCACTATTTCCATGTAAGTAGGATATATAAGGTAGACATGCTAGAAAATAGGGTCACAGTTTATTAAATACTACAGTAGATTATTAGTTATTGCAAGTAATTGCAGTAGTAATTACAATAGAATATTAGTTACTACAGTATAGTACAGGTTAAAATCTACATAATAAGAAAGGGATTATTGGTAGTTATTGCATGCATCATGCACCACAGACTATTCTAACTATATTTCACCTACCTATCCCTTTTGCTACGTTGCCTATTGTTCTCTCTTATGGTACGCGGGAAAAATGACATTTTAAATCTATCGGTACGACAATCCATCTCTCTAACCTTGCTAATATGGTCAAACCTAGCATAATACGCAGGGGTTCTTAATATATATCTAACGTCATCTGTGAGCAAATCGGTTTCGAATTTACTTAAAAGGTTTAACCTAAATTTTAACCTGCGTTCTGATAGTAATTCCCATCCTAGTTCTTCTATTAAACTCGTAACACTTATACAATTATCATAACGGCATTTAACATACCTAATAATCGTACAATATGTTTCGCAGCCTGCTGCCCTCCCAAAAACTAGTTTTTCCCCAAACCCCCCTTCTTAGCGTAAGCTTACTATGTAAACATTTAATAAATAAAAGATAAACAATTGCACCTCAAAATGCAGCAAGCTGCGAAACACGTTGTGCATTTACAAAAAATAACTGAGGAAAAGTGCAATACTTATTTTCAATGTGAATTCAAACATTGGGTAGTATAACGGGTATCATATCCATCACTCTTGGATTGGCAGCCCTTCTAGTATTGACAATGCCATGGCAACGAGGAGTTTGTTTAAAAAAGGGTGAGAACGCGTGGGGAGAGTGTCGGGCGAGGAGGTAAAAGTGTGGAGTAGAGAAATTGTGTGGAAGAAAAAAGAAGTGTGAGAAAAACGAGTGTAACATTACAAAGAAATAAACCGAGTGTTACACTAGGTATATGCCATTTGAATCACCTTACCAACTTATGGCCAGTTGCAGGAACGTAACATATGTATTCCATAAAGTTATGGGATCCATAAGCCATGGAAACCATTCAATAAGTGTTGCACAAACATTCAAAAAATTCATTGGTCTAATAACTTATGGCATGGAGTTATGAGTTCCATAAGTAGACAAGATGGCGGATGCGCAATGAACCGCTTGGAGACTTAATTATTTGATTAAAGAGTTGTTCTAAGACAAATTACCAGTTTGTTTACTCTTACTGACTAATTATAATTTGCATTATCAATTATTCATTGTCTAAACTTTCGTAACTTTTATCCGGCGGTGGAAGATTAGATCAAATATTCGAAGCTAGTAACTATCGGTAAATTAGTTCAGTTACTAATAGATGTGTTCCTGCAACCCGAATATATTTACGAGTTCTATAACTTTATGGATCTCATAATTATTGATTCCATAACTAAATTTTCTTGCAACCGGCCATTAGTCCATAATCCTAACGCTTTGAGTATTCTGAATTATTTTACTGCAAATATTTCACCACTGGTATTTTAATCAACGTAGATATTTTTACTTCGGATATTTATCGCTCCCTTTTACTTAACTGGAGAAATGTTGTGGTTTTTGTTTGACAAAAACTTGCAGCTATTCGATGATAATGAGACTGTATTATTCACTACGTTTACCAGTCGAACTCAGATCGATATGAACTGGGACCGATATGAACATTCTGAGCCAGCCGACTAGGATCGCCTGGTTACCAAAGCGAAATCGATTGAAATATCTATCGGTTCATATCGATTTGAAATCTCAGACTGGCTGAGAAAGCGGTCCGAGTTTTGGCCCGATACTCATGTTGATCCTAATAGCCCGTTGCGTTTACCATACCGAGCTGAACCGGCCAAATCGATCTGAGTCCGATTGGTAAACGTAGTGATTTGACTTTAAGTTTTTCAGGCGCCTTGTCAGGTAGAGTGATGTATTGTTTATATGAAGTTTTTGCATGCCTTTTTTTCACTATCATTATAAGCCCATGCGTTATCGGTTGCGACCATTTTTTGCCTTGCAAAATATTTATGAGCTTTCAAAATAAGATACTGTCTTTTTCACCCCAGTATTTAAAACCCGTCCTAACCTTTAGGTCCCGTCCCGACTTCCACCAGATTTGGGTTGGAGGTCTCCTTGAACAAGGTAACCACGATGGAGAACAGTGAGACATATACGCATCGGCGACCGGGCTGGTCGTTTGTCATAGAGCAAAAGACAAGCCACGATTAGAAATCGGAAATCCTGCGGAACCGTTCAACATTTTTTGAACAGTTCTCGTGACCCATAAGTCTTTTGCGGGTGAATCTCTTTCTCTCTCTCCGTCGCACTGTAGGGGGGGCACTTTCCAAAGTCAATTTCACTCGCTTTGCTTGCGATTCAAATGCGCTTGCCGTTTTTGATGAGGGGATTTACAAGATCCGATGTCAAAATTATCAAAATCATTCCGCACTTTCCAAAGTCAGTTTCCCTTTCCTTGCTGGTAACTTTTTATTTTAAAATGGGCTTAATGTTTTTGATATGGATCTTTATTAAAATCGGTATCCCAATACAAAATACAAGAATGATCAAAAATTTTCCCTTGTAGTCATAAATTATTTCCTTTATTTTTTATCTGTGAAATCTGGAGGTGAAATTCAAATAGCGCACTTATTGTTTCATGCTTTTATATGTTTTGTTTAATCTTTACATTGCAATGTTCCTTTAAGTCCCATAAAAAGGCGTATTTTTTCCCAATGTATAAGTCGCTAAAATACCCTATAAACGGGGTAATCACTTAGAAAAGAAAATTATAGCAAAAATAATTTGAATGTAACGCTACGCCTTGGCAGCATAAATAATTTGGGGAATATTGAAGGACAATACCAAAAATTATAAAGGAAAAAGATTAAGGCGTGGTTGAGGATAACTAACTATAGAAGGGTATAGATAGAATGAAATTTTCATTCAGCAGTGGCTGCAGGTTGTCTCGTGGCCTAAAAATAATGCAAATGTTTCTCATTTTTCTGACTTTTATATCCTATTGTAGTTGTCACAAGCCTAATTTATAACATACATACATACATACCAATCACGCCGTTCCCTTCCAGAGTAAGGTACAGTCACAAAGTTTCACTCATAAATACATATTTGTACACCTAACTCTGCTTCAATAATTTCCTCCATACTGACCTATCCTTGCAAACCCCTTTTGTCTCATTTACCCCCATACACTGCTTCATATACGCCCTCCTGTTTTTAAGACTCCTAATATTCCTCTTCCTAAGAATTTCCTCAACCGCATTCAACCACAACTCTCTCGGGCTACCTCTACCTCTCACACCATTCATTCTACTCTCATATATCTGTTTCGTTATTAGACTCTCATCCATTCTCTCAACATGGCCAAGCCGACGAAGCACACTCCTTTCATATATGTCCGTTACTAGAGCATCTAACCCACATTCATTTATTACCCATTCAGTCCTGACTCTATCCATCCTACTTTTGCCGCAAACACTCCTCAGATAACTCATACCCACGGCGTTTAGTCTACTCTAATGTATATCCTGACATACCCATGATTAACTAACATGCAATAAAGTGGGGAGAAGTATACCTTATGTGGAAAATGATGAATCAGAAGAAAATGTTATTTCTCATTTGCTATTTTATAGTACAATATTATATGAATACTTTAGTACACTCTACAGATTCAGACTTCACTTCGTGGAAGTTTGTAGTATCCGTTCTTAAAGAATGTAATTATGTACTTTTCCACAGAATTTTACTTTGGATGGTACGAAGCGTTTCTCCGACTTGGAACCGACTTGGCGGCATCATCAGGTACTAAATTCAGGCAATATCAGTTCAGATACATGTACAAAAAGGCAGAAGAAAGAGGGAGGGGTAAGGAGGGTGTCGGCGGGGTTGAGGGGGAGCATTTTATTTTGAGGCACTTGCTGTTGAAGATTATGTGCAGGGATGCGATGCTGTACTTGACAGAAAGTTTGAGGATTGCCTGAATTTTGTATCTGATGATGCCACCAAGTCGGTGAAGAACGTCGTACCATCCAAAATAAATTTACGTGGTGAAGTAAAAAATTGTTTTCTTTAAGAATGGATGAATACTTCAGGTACATGCGTATTTCAGGTAATTATCATTAACTTAAAAAAATAATTTTCATGCTCATATCTTTTTAAATATTGATTTAATTTACATAATTGTTTATATATGTGATGGTACATATTTATATATAATTATTTATGTATTTCTATATGTGATACAACACTTGAGTACTTCCCATTGTCAGTCATATCCATACTCAGTGTTCTTTTTTCTTAGTCTTGTGACGACGGGACCATTTATTTTTACTTTAAAATATGAATCACTTTAAATTTTAGCGAGAATCGAGGGCTTGGGACATCCTCCTCCAACACCAGGTTTCGAATGCTTCCAATCTTTTCTGGTCTGCCATACGCAACGGTCCATGATTCCGATTCATAAGTCCATTAATTGATGAAATATGCTAGGCGTACGCCGTTCATGATACTCCTTTATCTGACTGCGTACCTGTGTGAATAATTAATCTTCCAGAGTTTCACAATTTTTTTTTACCATTTCACTTTTTATGCCATTCAAGATTGCCATCTCCCGTAAAAAGCATCTCGCTCCGCTTTCGTTTTCGATGATCATCGTAGCTCGGGGCAGTTCCACGAAAGGAAAACGATGCGCAGGTTTCAGGGCGAAGAAGATCACGATAGATCGCGGGTCGCCTGGGTAGTGAAGGACTCCCTCCCCTCTAACGGGGGGGGAGGAGGAAGAGGGGAATACTCTCGGGGACGATGCTAATGAGGACGCACAAATCCAATCGGTTCCGCTCATCTACAATAAAATGAAGAACCTCAGCTCCGATTAGCGGGCGGAATCTATCACGCTGCGTGCCCGGGAGCCACAGGAGCCCTTTCGGAGGGCTCGAAAATGGATGCGGAAGGGCCGTGGTAACCGTCAAGAGCGTATCGTTTAACTACCTTGCGACCCGCTTCGCCAAGGGCATGTGGCTTGAAATTTTAGGATAAAACCGCACGTTGAAGGATTGGGATTTGATATTTGGGGAGGAGACCGACACGTATGGTCATTTGCGCGATAGGCGGCAGGTAAGGGAAGAAGGGTGGTTGGAAACCCGGCGTCGGCGTCTGCTCTTAACAGATATATTATCGCCCTTTCTTGCCGCTTATTTCGTTTAATGTGTACACGTATTTGTCGGCAAATTTCCAAACGTACATTATCTTTGTGTCGTTACTAAACTCGTGCGGTCTGGATTTCACAGGCGAGCTAAGTCTGAAACAGAGTTTAAAGGATAGATATTTAGATAGATAGAGTTTTTTTTAGATAGAGTTTAAAGGATAGAGCAGAATTGATCCTCGTGAAGGCCAGTGAATCCTATTATTTTACGAAATATGCCCCTCAGAACGTGGCTACTGCGATAAATTTGTCTATTATTGTATTTTCCGGTGTTCTTTTAGATTTTTTTTCATTTTTGTACCTTCATAGATGAATTATTGGGGTATTACGACAGTTCCACGGTTGATAGCTATGTTTTTTGGCCTATTGATTGCACAACTGGTGAATTTAATATGACTGATTGCGCATTTTTCCTGTTTCCGCTTTTCCCGGTACAGTCTTATCAAATGATTCCATCAGAAAACAAACCCAACTGGATTAGAAGTTAGAAGCTAACTTAGAACTGGGCAGGAGTATCGGAAAAAGAGGGCAGTCTTGAATTGGTCAAGTGGAAAGCGATCGCTTAGTCGATGATAGGGAATGTCTTTTTGGGGAGTACTTTTATTCAATCAGAATTACCCTTCCCTGTGATGCGCGTTGCTGAATTTAATCAGAATTGCCAACCTCTTATTTCATCTGTGGCCTGATGCATGCGAGTATCTGCTGGCTTCCAACCTACTCCATTGTTCAAATGTACCACGCGCATGTTTCATCCTGTAGGTGCTTTTAAGCGAAAAGAACGAATTTCCGTATTATTTAGCTCAGGGCACGGATTGAATCTTTCTTCCTTAGGTCCCAAACTCTTGCCGCTTACTCAAGTTAAACCCTAACTAGAGCGAAGGCGCATCTCTCTCTCTTTCGCTTTTCGTCCGAGGTATCCGGTCTTCTTGGCGTGTGACTGACAGTTAAAGCCTAGGCCAATCAAGGAACAAACCCAACTGGGCTGGAACTAGGCATTAGGGAACAAAAAGAGGTCAGCCATTCAATGATTAGATGGAAAGCTGCTCTCATTCGATCATCGGGCATATCCCTTTAGAGAGAAATTTCATTCAATCAGAATAAGCCTTCCTCAGTGATGTGTATTGCTGACATGGTGTTTTAGCAAAGAGTCACCTGTTGCTCATTTATTTGGTCAAGTGGAGGAAAAGGAGAGTAGTGGTTAAATGGTAGTATGGCTAAATACCGTATTTTACTAAAAACATAACTTATAGTCGGGGCACTAAATTAATAACGTAAGGAAATTGGATTGAATTAAGGAAAGGATAGAATTGCACCGTCATTATTGACCCTTCAAATCAGATTTTAAGCATTTGATAGGCTGTGGCGTTTTTAAAGTAAAATATTTTTAGAATGCACTAAAAGGTGCCATAATCCCTTTATTAGCAAGAATCTGCTTGTCTTTTCTATATTTGTAACAACCGTATAATTTTATTAGGAGTATAGTTTTAGTGCTTTGCGCAGAAGTAAAATTCACTGAATAAGGCTAAAATCAATGTCAAAGGTTTACTTTGTCTCGATCGAAGCTTTCGCGGCTCTTATTGATAGATAAAAATAACATATTACGGGTATATGCCACGTGTGATATCGGTTTTGGCCCGGCGTTTCGTAACCCACTTTCATTCCCATGAATAAGTGACCAGCAGTGGGTCACGAAACTGCTGGTCACTTATTCATGGGAATGAAAGTGGGTTACGAAACGCCGGGCCAAAACCGATATCACACGCGGCATATACCCGTAATATTTTATTTTTATCAGTTTACTTCGTCCCCCAATCCAGTCTATTTCAGCTACTTGCTTCCTTCTATCTTTATCTATGGACATTTCTTCATGATTTTTGTTCTATCATCTTCATAGTCTTCTATGATCCTTGATGATAGAAAAAGTTTGCCGAACCCGAGGTCGATGTAGTATAATTGCGTGTAAATTTTAAAGTATCTCTCATTTTGTGATAATGTCATCGCCAAAAAAAATTTGGAAACGGAAAGCTTTGAAGAGGCGATCAAAGCGATCGCCACACATGTGAGGCATTGAAGATTGCAGCAGTTTAGAGAAGTCGTAAACCCTTTGCTATGGAAAATGTAATTAGCACAGATGGTTTTTAAGGCGTTTAATGAGTACTGCAGTCACCTTTCTTCCTGGTAGTTCTATCTGTGTACTTTCCTCTTCATTTGGTCCATGAACTTATTTCTGGGTCTTTTTGCGGGGGCTAATCCCTCTATTTTACCATCAGTCTTGTTCTTCACCAAGCCATTGTGTCTTAGGGAGTGTCCAATCAATCTGGTTCTTTTTTCTGTATAGTTTTCCATATGGTCTCTTCCTTCCTTTTCATCAGTAAACTTCATAATTTCATATTTTATCCGTCCTTTTAATCTTCAGCATCCTCCTCCAGCACCAGGTTTCTTGTCATTTCTGGTCTTCTTTTCCAGTGGTCTCTGCTTCCGATCCATCGAGTGCGACGTTTCACACGATAGTTTTTCCATATTGTTTCCTAGTTCTTATTTTAACCTGAGTCCTGTCTTATTTTAACTCAGCAGTTGCCTTTTTATCATTAATGGGTAAGTATTGCTTGGGATATAATCAGTAAAGTTGGAGACAGTCTTTGATGTGCTAGTAAATGAAAGGAGGTATGTAGAGATATCTGGTGAATTGAGGTTGAGGTCTTATCTTGCGAGTGAGAGGGAAGAATCGGATGAAATGCTCGATATTTTGAACGTATCTGAAGATAATAAAACAACTTATAACCTCGTGTTGCAAATGCTTTCCCTAGCGGCCGAAATACGCGTATCCGACGCTCACCTTCGTTCGTTCCTGTGTTTCTTTGACTACGCTCTTTTTGAGCGAGTTTCTCCCAGAAGTTGGGCCCATTTGTTTGTGTGAATGAGTGATTTTAAGTGCTTGTGAGTGTGATTGTGTTCATGACCAGGCATCCTTAGTGGGGTCCCATTAGCCCTTGCAAAGGATTCCAATTCCAACTTCTGGGAGAAATCGCTCAAAAAGAGTGTGGTCAAAATATAAACACAAAGACAAATTATTAGTTACGAGTCATTATTTCTAATTTTGGCCAACTTTTTCCGATCTCAGACCTCTGTGCGTCATCCCACCCCGCCCATTTCTCACCTCCTCCCCTAGTTTTTCACCCCCGTTTCCACAAACCCGCACCCCCACCGGCAGCACATTGCTTCCCCCGCCCCCACCACTGAACCCCACGCATCACGCCCCTTGCATTAACAGTCTTGCGCGTGCACCAGGACCGCCCCCGCTGTCCATCCCTTTTCCGCTAGAGGAGGCGGGAGAGATTTCTTTTGTTTCCACCGCAAAGGGAGGAGGAGGAGGAACTGAGCCCCGGCGGAAGACGGAGGCACGAGACGGCAGACGAGGTGGAGAGCAAAGGCGCGATCCACACAACCTCTTCCTCCCCGTCCTCCTCATTTCAACACCGCATTACGGTCAACTGTTCTCTGGTCAAGGGGCGGGGGGGAGGGGCAGGGGAACCGAATGAAAGAGTTACTGCAATCCGCAGAAAATGCGGGTGTTGGACGCGGTGGCTTGAGGGGAGGGGTGTTTGAAATATAGTAAAAACAAAAGAAGCGCTTTCCCCGGACTCTTTTGAGGATTGTTTTACGATTCCGTCAAGGGTTTGCTCCCGCAGCATCAACTGCCCGCCGCCTCCTGTTTCCTCTGCTACTGCCGTTCCCCTCTCCTCGCTTGCGTCCTTGGATCGCTATCGGAGAAGGGGTTTCTGACTGCTGGTTCGCTCCTACGTCTCCTCAAATTGCGGTTTATGGAACGAATTGGCGCCTAATTAACTAAGGCACTTAACTTGAAGGAGTACGACAAGGGTGGTGTATCTCCCCGACTATTTTCCGCACGTATTTGGACGGCATTACTAAAAGATTGATAGAAAACATGTGGCATTAAGCTTGCTCCAAATTTAGGCTAAATACTAATATCATTTGTTGACCGTTCATTAATTGGATGTTCAGTCCTAAGATTGGTTGAATTTAGCCCTCCACCCTTCCCTATCTAATGCTATTTCCTCACCCCCTGGTATCTCTTTCTACGTACTTTCCTCTTTATTTGGTCCATTTGCTTATTTCTGGGTCTTCTTCGTCAATTTTGCCTTCAATCAATGTTCGTCACAAACCCATGTGTCTCAGGGTGTGTCCAATCCATCGGGTTCTTCTTTTCTGCATGGTGTTACATATGGTCCTTTCTTCTTCTACTCTTCTGTACACTTCATCGTTCTTATTTTTCCCGTCGATTTTATCTTCAGCATCCGCCTCCAGCACCAGGTTTCGAAGGCGTCTAGTCTTTCTTGGTCAGTTTTTGCAATGGTCCACCCTTCCGATCCATATAGTGCCACGCTTCAACGAAAGTTTTTCATCTGTTTACCATGTTGCTATTAAACAACCAACCGATTTTGAGTTGCAATAACGACTTTCAAATGATTATTGGTGCCAGAAAAGTAGACAACGACACTGCGCCATCAGTTTATTACACGCAAGTTCATCTCTGACCCAATTCTATGCTTCTCTTTTCCTAACTTCTTATAGATTTCATGAAAAAGTTCTTTGAATGCTTCTACTGCCGATATGGCCCTGAAAGCTATTTTAAATTATAAAAAAACGTTAATTTGGTGATAACATTTCTACCATCCGGGCAGAGGAAGATGGGCAAAACATTACGTTTTGTGGATGGAGAATTTACGTGTTAATTCGATGGTGCGATGGACATCCATATCTACTTATCACCCCGCGAGCCGGGACCTGTGCGTATGACGGGGGGTGTTAGGACACCAGCCGTTTTAAGATGTAAGGGATAAGGTTTTGGGAGGTGAAATGGTGACGTGTATTTTGGGAGTGTATTTAGTGGAGCTCAGTTTTTTTGTAGTCGCTTACTGTGCGCGGAAAGAACGAGTGTTTGTACCTATCTGTTCGGCAATGTATCTCTCTTATTTTATCGCTTATGCCAGACCTAGAGATATAGTGTGGCGTCATGATTATATTCTCTGTGCTACTCTTAAATAAGCCTGTTTTGAATTTCTCAAACAAACTATTCCTAGCGTGCAACCTCCGAGTCACTAGTGTTCCCAATGCAATCATTCTAAAAGCTGAAACACTCCATATGCTCACTAGTGATCTTTTATAACAAAAATTGCAGCTTTCCTCTGTATTTTATTTATTTTTTGGCTAAATGTTTCTGTCCAGGGTGACAATTGCTAGCGGTGTATTCGAGGAGTTGCCCAACTGGAGCAAAGGTTATAGATGAAGGAAAAGCGGGAACGGTTAAAGAACAAACGCACGGTTGACGGCGGTGCTGAATATTCTCGCTCTCATATCCGCGGAATCATCTTTACGCCGTATTAAATTCAGCGGAAAGGAAGAAGCAGGGTTATGAGGAACGCTCGGATCAACTCCAAGGCTCATTCCGAGATCCCAACCGACCTTGCAGTCAATTGAAATCTTCCTGCCGTATCCATGACTTTTACTCGAAATCGGGTTTGAGAAGACCCTGAGCAAAGATTTGAGGGTAATTAAGCCATCACAATTCTACTCTGGGAGCCGTCGCGGGTGCATATGGCCAGGAGTGTTCAATTCAACTCAATTCAATTTTTTATTCACCAGTAGACAAAATGCATTTGTATATATTTCGTCATACATAAGTAATTAGTATAATATAAAACGTAATATAATATATTTGCCCAAGGATATGATGCATAAATTTATACAGATATAGGGCACGTCCAGTCATAAATACATTTGTTCATGTTCACTTAATTATGCTACAGTGTACAATTTATAAATTCTCTAGTAGAACTATCCATAGCATCCAGAACATGTTCTCTAATAAAATACTACATTTGGATCTACAGATGATTTTTCAATTACATTTTGAGTGAATTGGTATTAATTACAACTAGGAGGAGGAATATCAGGAGTCTTAGAATCAGAAGGTCGTATATGAAGCATTTTATGGGGGTAAATGAGGCGAAAGAGGTTTGAAAGTTAGGTTGTATGGAGGAAATTATTGAAGCAGAGTTAGGTTCACAAATGTGTATTTATGAGTGAAACTTTTTGATTGTACCTACCTCGGAAGGGAACAGTGTGATTGGTATGTATGCATGTATGTTGAATCTTTATCAATCTCAGCATACCTATTTTTTAGTTTTGCAATTGATGTGGTGGACTATTTATTTCTAAGTTTTCAAAGGGCCTCACTGACAGCAAAAGTGTACTTCTCCCCACTTTGTTGTATGGTAGTGAAACATGGGTATGTCAGGATACACATTAGAGTAGACTAAATGCCGTGGGTATGAGTTATGTGAGGAGTATTTTCGGCAAAAGCAGGATGGATAGGGTCAGGAATGAGTGGGTAATAAATGAATGTGGGTTAGATTCTCCAGTAATAGACATATGTATATGAATGGAGTGTGCTTCGTTGATTTGGCCATTTTGAGAGAATGGATGAGAATCGAATAACGAAACAGATATATGAGAGTAGAATGAATGGTGTGAGGGGTAGAGGTAGCCCGAGAAAGTTGTGGTTGAATGTGGTTGAGGAAATTCTTAGGAGGAGGAATATTAGGAGTCTTAAGAACAGGAGGTCGTGTTTGAAGCTGTGTATGGGGGTAAATGAGGCGAAAGAGGTTTGCAAGGGTAGGTCAATATGGAGGAAATGATTGAAGCAGAGTTAGGTGTACAATTATGTATTAATGAGTGAAACATTTTGACTGTGCCCACCCCGGAAGGGAACGGCGTGATGGGTATATATGATGATGATACATGTTAGCAATTTCTCTTTCCTAAAATACAGTGTTTTCAAATTATAAGTCATCACTTAGGAATTCCTAAACAGTGTAGTAACACTTGGCCAAAAGATATTTTTTTCAAAATTTTTTCAAATTGGCCCACAGACCCTCACACTGCCCGGCAATGAATTAAATATTTTAGTACCCATAACCATCGGGTTATTAGATGAAATTCGTTTTTTTATTGTGGTAAGTTACATGAATGAGGTTTGCATTTTTGGTGCCATGCGAATGGATGTCACTGTTTAAATTATATTGCTGAATATTATTTTTAACCAGAACGGCTACACAGTAAATGTAGACTGCTGGAATCGTAAATAAGTTCTATTACTTCATCAGTGGTTCGCACGAAACTTTTTGAGGTACACCCAAAATACATCTTACTATTTTTTCTGAACTAGGAAGATTTTTTGAGTAAATTGGCTGAGGATTCCCAGTGAACTATTCCATAGGACTCCAGCTGTGTCAATGAGAGAGAATAGGGAAATACAATGGGAATAAGGATGGGATGAAAGTGAATTGCATGTTAATGGTGTCTCAGTGCTCGCACTGTTTTTGTTATGTGAATTACTTCAACAAAATTTACATTCATAATCGCAAGTTTCGAATAATTTTGGGTAGCCATGAAGGAGGACCTCATTAAGGCTACCGTCAAATTTAATTTTAAAACTCTTAGGCATATATTTAGCTAATTTAATGAGCCCAACTTAATTACTTAACATTATCAGTGCGGACATAAGAAGCCTAAAAATTACGTTTATCACGCTGTATCAAACACAGCAATAATAATATGTCCCCTACACACTCTTCAGCGAGTATCTATGACTACATATTTTATGAATATATTCTTACAGATTTAGATTTGATTCAAGAATCGGGTTATAAATTGTACAATTGTGGTCCTACACACATAAACATCGTTTAAATACCGTCAAATTTGGTTTGGGCAAGGGTGCTTGAGTTTTACATGATATATGGTAGAATATACTAATGCTTCATGTAAATAAGAAATTTTAGGATATCAGTTCTGTAGTAATTATATCATATTTTGACTCGACCATCAGTCACCGAAACACAGTGACAGGTTGATTTTATCCTCCGTATCACGCTCATCTCGTCATATCTGAACTTTTCATTTATTTTAGCGAGTATTCTCCGACCGTTAAGCTGTTATCCTTCGTTAATTTTTTTATTTAGCGATAAAAATCTTTCTGCGTGGGATACCAAATGATCGCAGCCTTGCCCAATCAAATAAGCATCTCCCTTTCACTTTTCCACTTTAGGGCCTTCCTACTCTACGCTTAATAAAGCCTAGAGTATCAAACGAAGCGCAACAAATTTTTATGACGAGTTACCCCGAAGCTAGGTCTGAGGTTTTGCTGATTCAAAGGTGTGGCTGCCCTTTCGACCGCCACCTAGAACCGTCGGAAGCCTCCGGCCTGACCCTATTCGACGCGTGGGCTTTCCTACCGCAGGGACGCGTGTTTGACTTCTTCTGGCACCTTTATAGGTGTTAGCTCTTATCTCTTGAAAATATAAAGTTGATGTGGTTTAAAAGGTAAATAGCTTAATACATTGAAATTATTGGGACTATGTTATAATCTATAACCATGACCCCACGTGTCATTCGGCCTGAAGAATAATTAAAATACCACGAAATATTGGTTTCTCTCTCTCCGGACTAAAGCTTCCGAGACTCAAGAAACTAAAATTGGCAGTGCAAATGCTGTTTGAATTGTAGTGAGAACTTCCATTGGCTTATGAACAAATTATGAGTATGGCCGCGGAAGTATTTGTAGGCTTAGGTTTAAGACTCACTCAGCTGCTAAAGTTTGACTGCGCCGTTCAGCCAAAGTTGTTTATTCTTACAGGTATGCGCCATTCGTGCCCGATGCGAGAGTCGAACACTCAACCTTCGAGTTATCAGTCAGATGCATTTGGAACCATTATAAGACGTGTTTTCGCGTTTAGGAGAAAAATCTGGACGAATGTAGTCAATTTATTTCGAAATACATATCAAGTGCATACGTCTACGTGTTAAAATAGCATTGAATTGCCAAGATACCAAAGCAGTGACATGAAATTTTTTCGCTTGTATCTATACATATTACTACTCAGTTCACGTAGGCAGAGTTTCACGCAAATCTCTTCATAAGCGAAAATCACTCCGACCCCTTTAAAATTTTTGTTTACAATGGATTGGAAGTGATAGTTCTGTAAGAGACTTCAGCGCCCGACACTCCCAATTTACTTGATGGCGAGATATTTGAATGAGCAAATTGCTTTTGTCGCCAGTTCCTCTTCAAGCTTTTGTGAGGACTATGTGTCGTCTATGACAATACATATATTCATACCAATCACGCCGTTACCTTCCGGGGTAGGCACAGTCTCAAAGTTTAATTCATAAATACATATTTCAACACCTAACTCTGCTTCAATAATTTCCTCCATGCTGACCTATCCTTGCAAACCTCTTTGGCTTCATTTATCCCCATACACTGCTTCATACACGACCTCCTGTTGTTAAGACTCCTAATATACCTCCTCCTAAGAATTTCCCCAACCACAAATTTCTCGGCCTACCTCTACCTCTCGCACCATTCATTTCACTCTTATATATCTGTTTCGTTATTCGATTCTCATCCATTCTCTCAAAATGGCCAAACAAACGAAGCACACTCCATTCATATATGTCTATTACTGGAGAATCTAACCCACATTCATTTATTACCCACTCATTCCTGACCCTATCCATCCTGCTTTTGCCGCAAACACTCCTCAGATAACTCATACCCACGGCGTTTAGTCTACTCTAATGTATATCCTGACATACCCATGTTTCACTACCATACAACAAAGTGGGGAAAAGTACACTATTGCTGTCAGTGAGGCCCTTTGAAAGCTTAGAAATAAATAGTCCACCACACCCATTGCAAAACTAAAGAATAGGTACGCTGAGATTGATAAAGATTCAACATACATGCATACATACCATTCACACTGTTCCCTTCCGGGGTAGGTACAATCAAAAATTTTCACTCATAAATACATATTTGTGCACCTAACTCTGCTTCAATAATTTCCTCCATACAACTAATTTACTTGATTGCGAGATATTTGAATGAGCAAATTGCTTTTGTCGCCAGTTCATCTTCAAGCTTTTGTGTCGACTATGTGTCGTCTAAGACAATACATACATTCATACCAATCACGGCGTTACCTTTCGGGGTAGGCACAGTTTCAAAGTTTAACTCATAAATACATATTTGTGCACCTAACTTTACTTCAATAATTTCCTCCATACTGACCTATCCTTGCAAACCTCTTTTGCTTCATTTAGCCCCATACACTGCTTCATACACGCCCTCCTGTTTTTAAGACTCCTAATATTCCTCTTCCTAAGATTTTCCTCAACCACATTCACCCACAACTTACCCGGCTTATACCTGTACCTTTCTCACTATTCATTTTACTCTTATTTATCTGTTTCGTTTTTCGACTCTCATCCATTCTCTCCACATGGCCGAACCAATGTAGCACACTCCTTTCATAATTGTCCATTACTGGAGCATCTACCCCTTATTCATTCATTACCCACTCATCCTGTCCCTATTCATTCTACTTATGCCGCAAACACTCCTCATATAACTCATACCCACGGCGTTAAGTCTACTCTTATGTCTATCCTGACATATCCATGTTTCTCTACCATACAACAAAGTGGGGAGAAGTACACTTCTGTACACGATGATTTTCGCTTCCTCAGACAGGCACTCATTACTTGATATTGTCCATATGCTACCTACCATTTACCTTCCAGCATTCTCACGTCTTTTATCTCCTCATCTATCCATCCATCTTTCGTGAACATTTTACCTAACTACACAAAATCATCCACTTGTTCAATTACTTCACCATTCTCCCTCATCATACAGTTATTCTTATTCTCTTGTCTAAGACTTGTAATAGAATTAGCTGCTATAGATGTAATTTTCAATATTCAGGGATACATAACTACCGTTATGTTAACTCGTTGTGAAGGAAACGGACTTTAAGACTACTGTTCTTGTCCTAAACTTTTAACGCAAAGTAGTTTGAGCTAGATAGTTCCCCGTCATTATAGAGACCATACTCGAATCAAACGTTTGAATTACACCAACTGTAGGAAGTATGAAGTACATATTACAACACCTATTGGTGCAATAACTGAAGTCATAAGATTTTAAATAAAAGATTGATATATAAATCATTATACTTACTGATTTTTTTGTCGGGGTACGTTCAAAACTCCTTCACTAAGGAGGGTTTTTTGTGTACTTGAAAACGTTACTGCGGTGACAGTATGATTAATTTTCAAAATTGGATGAGAAAACATGCAGACTGCTTATTTTTTGACAAGATCTAGGCGTTTGAAATTTCTCATTTTTTTAAATACGGTCTCTATGGAGTGCTTACACGTACCAATTCCCACGTAAAATGGCTGATATTTTTCGTCAAAAATCTCGGAAAGTAGTTCGATAAGGATCTGATATTTTGGTATCTTTGAAAGGGTGAGATATTTTCAATAAAATGAGACCAAATTCATTGATTTATAGGTGAAAAATATTTTTCTCAAACTACCTTTATTTTCACATTCGCCGTCTATCCAATGTTAGCCCCGGAAATTATAGTAGAGTGCGGGATAGCATTGGATTTCTGTAAGTGCAGTAAAACACACAATTTCTTCTGTTGGCTCTTTTCCATATTCGTGATATTTCGTCGCAATTGTCATGCTGTATATCTTGGAAACTTATGATGTAATGAGTCAGTCAGAACTGCTACGCGACTACGCGAACTAGTGACGCGAAAAATCGCCACCTTGGCTGTTAATCGGAACTCATTTCCAAGAAAAAGTTTATGAGGAAGGAAATGTCATCATTTTTTCTGCCTCACAAAGTACCTATATTTCCGCTCAAGATTCTGTACCTCCCCTCTATGCTCACTCAATTACTGCCTTTTTATACTGTTATAGTAATGTTTTCGAAATAAGCTTTTTCCTAATTTTGATATAATTAGTAAAATATCATAGATGCTACAATTTACTAACCGCACTTTTTTAACATCAAACGTATCTCTTAAATATTGATTTACCTTTGTAGACATCAGCCGAATGACGACGTACGTAGACAATATTTTGCCGTATTACTAAAAATAATATTCTATCACATTACTTATTAAGACGCTTAGGTCATTTTCCATCGTTAAATAACAGTGATACAAACAAGAAAATATAATTATTTCCATAGTTTCCAATCAGAAATTCCAGATCCAGGAAAGTCCCAATAATGAAACTACTTACATTAAAAAATCAGTGAATTGAAGAACCGAGTAGATTCGGATATTTTTGCTCATTTATAAGTTTCCTGAAATGTTTCATTTATTAGGAATACATGCCACGAGCATTTATTCCTATTCAAATTTATTCCCAATTCCTTTATTTTTCTTTTTAATTTATTCCAAATAATTTCCTATTCAAAATTATATCTGTATTAAATGTCAAAAGTATGTTGCACTGCTAAACTATTCGTACCATTGAAGTTGTAGCTTGAATTTTAATAACTACAGATTTTGCATCTTGAACTTTGCCCTGAAAAATAAAAAAATCAGAGTAGGTTCAATAAAACTTCATATTTGAGTGTTAGCTGACGTGAATTTCTGGTAACCTAGGTCATTAAGTACTACATTTAAAAGCTCATGTTGAAGCAAAAAGTAATAATCCTTGCGTTTAATTTCTGGTCTTATCGTCCATTTTTACTGTTATGTACTTGGTGCATCCTTAGTGATGCTGTCAAAACTGTACTATGCGTGAATTATTCTTTCGAAAACAAATGGTGAGTCCTTTTTCCTTTAAGTAAATGACCTAATTTGTTATTTCTATCATAATTAACATAGACACTCTGGCAGTCATGTTTTTAATATGTTCATTTCTGAAACGAGTTTCATGCGTTTAAAATTTTTCCGAGGATACACATTATGATTTCAATGCTATCCTCGATCCGTCATATCGTTTTTTCTTTAAATTACTGTTAAAGAAGATAAATCACCGTTTAAGGTCCTTCTCGAATATTTTGGATGATGGTAATTAATTTCCATCAATCGTCATGACCATCCTGCCATTCTGCCTGCCTGCCTGTAAAACAATAAGAAGAATAAGGACTATAATGAAATCACTTGGTACAAGGTGAGAGCAATCTTTTCTGCCTCCAGCAGAGCAAGCAATTCCTTTATAGCGAGGACTATATGTGACTGGAACAATTTGTCTTGTGAAGTATTCAATGAATTTCCCATAAATCTTAATGTTTTTCAAGTGAGGATTTGCGCCGTATGAAGACATAAAACTAGTTTTACTTGTTAATTTATTTCTATTAATGATTACGTGGTTTATTTTTCCTGTTGTCTTGTTTATTGTTTACGATTTTTATGTACCTTGATCAACCCCATCTATTGGTGTTGGAAATGTAAAATTCCTTTTGCAAATATATATAATGAAATTGTAATACTAATCACTTGGCACGCAATAGTACACTTTCTCTGGGGTATCATTCTAAGAAATCCATTCTGTTTTCATTTAATTGTTTATTTATTACACAAAAACTTTATGACTCTTCTTTACCTTATGCATGTAAGCCCTTAATAACCTTTGTAGGTGAGTTTTATTCTATTTAGATTTTCTGCTTTTGATGTTTAGTTGAAGCGATCACTTATGAAATCTCGACGCATCCCCAATCAACGTTTCTTCTCTTTCGAACTTCTCTCGTCTCAATTGGTTCAACCCATCTTTTTTTTGTAATCACCTTTCCCGGTCTTATGAAACCGGGTCCTGGATAGAGATTATTCTTCTTGGAGATGTCATGAGAGCCAAATCTCTCAGCATTGTCGGTGGGAATCGGCAGGTTCAGGTAGCCAAGTCGGCTTAACATGTGTAGGCTCTCTTTGAAAACCGAAGATGGGGGTTGTCTCTGATCGGCTGGGAAAAAAAACTTCCACGGAAATAGAAAGTGTAAGTAATGATGGTTCGTTGCACAACAAAATGAAAGTGATGGAAGATGCTCTGCCGATGATGATGATACGGTGATACGCGATGGAATAACTTTCGAAGCTCGAGATGTCATGGACCCAAGGAAAAAAAACTCAAGGATCTCGGCGGGCTCCATTAATTTTTTTATAGACTCAGTTTTGAATGGCAAAATAGGCAATTATGTAAAGCAAAGCAGGTAGCCTACTTCCAGACGTGCTGGGAACGCAAACTCCGCAGTGAGATAAGCGTGAAAAACTAAACTAATCATGTGTAACATTATTTTTTTAAGGCAAACATCTGCCCCAATTTTATCAAATGTCACATTTGTGTGTGATACAAGCCCCTCAATAACCTAGATTGAACCATTTCTCTTTTATTCCAAAAGGATTCCTACTGTAAGTCCACTTCAAATGTAAAGTTATTGATTTGAGCATTTATATGTCCTTATCATATGTATTATTTCTCTTAGGTGTTTTTTTGTCGCAACGCCACAACTTCTATAATTCTTCATCAAAATTAATGATTCAAACATCGTTTTAAAGCTTATGTTCCCCGCTATTGACGAAAAATAGACAAATGGTTGAAATAAAAGTTTTTGTTAAAAAATTTAAAATTAAAATTTTGTTAAAAAAATGATACAGTGACATCTGTTGACGATATAATCAACGAATATGTTGGCTATGGTTACGTGCTTAAAAGACTGTAGGAGGTGCCATCTATTAACACATCGTATAGTTAGATTGTTTACATTCTACATGCAATCAGTGTGACGTTTACCGTTTACGTCATGTACCTTTAACACAAACATAAATAACATATAATGACACCATGGAAAGAAACAGGTAGAAGAACAGGAAGAAAGAAGGATGAAACAGGAAGAAGCTGTATGCTGTGCGAAATGTTCGACAGGTAGAAGAACAGGAAGAAAGAAAGAAGAAACAGGAAGAAGTTGTATACTGTGCGAAATATTTGACAGGTAGAAGAACAGGAAGAAAGAAGGAAGAAACAGGAAGAAGCTGCTTACTGTGCGAACTATTCGCACGGGTCAGCTAGTTTACTATAATGAAAGTCTGCTAAATTATGTACGTTGCTTATTATCTTCCTGCTTGAATTTGTTGAAAACTGGTGGAAGATTATTTCTCTTAGTCGGAGGGGAGGTAATGTGTATAATTGCTGTAAAGGACTATAATGAAAATGCCCTGCTTGATTTTAGGGTGAGAAACTGCTTAGCGAAGGGCCATCATAATATTTCTACACGATATCTGTTATTTATTTTTTTTCAGCAAAAAATGAACTCAAATAGATTCGATAGTCATTCCCACTCTACCTCGAGTTCACCTAAAAAAAGCAAGGATATTAATTTGAGCATTTATATGCCCTTATTTACACTAACGAAAGTGCGCTAAATTATGCACGTCGCTGTTTATCTTCATACTTTAGTTATTAAAACTGGTTTTAGATAATTTCTCTGAATTGGAGGGCAAATAATTGTTGTGGATGACTAATATGAAAACTCCCTGCTTAATTTTAGAGTGGGAAACTGTTAAACAATGGGTCTAGTAAAATATTTCCACTCGGTATCTGTTAAATATTCGTCTTTTCAACAAATAGCTAGCTCAAACTGATTCGATAATAATTGTCACAGGTGTCCTTAGTTCTCACGTATTATATTTTTCAAGCCAACGTATAAGCCAGATTCCGACTTGGTATGTTCGGCAATGGCTCAGATTTATTTGTCCATCTTCGGTGTTCTCTCGTGATCTTTAACTCTTACTTGAACTACTCTTTCTGTTTTCACCCTTTTTCTGCTTTCAAATTCTCTGAATTGGCGGAGAATTAATTTGTATAATTGTTATAGAGGACTATATTGAAAACGCTCTACTTAATTTTTAGGGTGGGAAACTGTTTAGCGAAGAGCCATCAAAATATTTCCACTCGATATCTGTTAAATATTTGTCTTTTCAACAAAAATTGAAGTCGAACTGATTCGATAGTAATTCTCACACGTGTCCTCAATTCTTTTTTTTTAAATATTTTTCAATTTAACGTTGTGGCCAGATTCCAACCAGGTAGGTATGTTCGGTGATGGGTCAGATTTATTTGCCCTTTTTCGGTGTTCTCTCGTGATCTTTAACTCTTACTTACGCTGCTCTGTCTGTTTCCACCCGCTTAAGACTTTCAAATTCTCTGAATTGGCGGAGAATTAATTTGTATAATTGTTATAGAGGACTATATTGAAAACGCTCTACTTAATTTTTAGGGTGGGAAACTGTTTAGCGAAGAGCCATCAAAATATTTCCTCTCGATATCTGCTAAATATTTGTTTTTTTTAACAAAAAATGAAGTCGAACTGATTCGAAAGTAATTCTCACACGTGTCCTCAATTCTTTTTTTTTTCATATTTTTCAATTTAACGCAGTGGCAAGATTCCAACCAGGTAGGTATGTTCGGTGATGGGTCAGATTTATTTGCCCTTTTTCGGTGTTCTCTCGTGATCTTTAACTCTTACTTGCGCTGCTCTGTCTGTTTCCACCCGCTTAAGACTTTCAAATTCTCTGAATTGATGGAGAATTAATTTGTATAATTGTATAGAGGACTATATTGAAAACGCTCTACTTAATTTTTAGGGTGGGAAACTGTTGAGCGAAGAGCCATCAAAATATTTCCACTCGATATCTGTGAAATATTTGTCTTTTTAACAAAAAATGAACTCAAATGGATTGGATAGTAATTCCTTTCTTATCCTCAATTCTTACATTTCATATTTTTCTATTCAACTTAGTGGCAATGAAGTATGTCCGGCGATGGCTCAGATTCATTAGTTCTTCTTCTTAGGTGTTCTCTCGTGATCTTTAACTCTTACTTGCACTGCTCTGTCTGTTTTCTCAATGCGGGCTTTCTCACAGACGCAATGCACCTCATGAACATCTTCGTGTAATTGTGGTGAGAGCTGATCTGTAGAGTTCGATTGGACGCCTTTTGTCTTTCCTCTTTCGGTAAAACTGGCTTGTCTTCAAATCTGGCATATGTAAAGGAAATTAAATTAATCATCAATTTCACTTCTGTCCACGAATTTCTTTTTAAAAAACTCTCGGTATGCAACGTGTCTTTTCCGAATTGATTAAAGATTATCTCTTCCATGCCCAGAAAAGGCTCAATTAAATTCGTTTCTCCACGCTCGGTGACTGCAAGATCTCTGCTGCTACCGGCGGCCGTCGGCGTTGTTGCCCGGGACGTTGTCTTAGAAACAGCGGCGCGCCTTCACGCCCAAGCGGCGTTAGCTGTTGGATATGCGGTGGTGGGGGGGCCTTCCTCGCTTGTCACGGCTGGACGATCCGCGAGACCTTCACGTGATCTCCTCATTAGTTCTGCTCAAAGGGTTACAGGGCTCGTTCCAAACTTTACTTACTCTCCTCTTCTTCAACTGCCGCGGCCACGAGGTCATCCAGATTAAGGGGCCACTCATCCGAATGCGCGCATCGCTCATCGGATCGAATTCATTTTCTCACCATTGCAGTTTTGAGACAGGAAGGGAGTGGCTCTGGCGCTGTTGGTATAATTAATACGTAAATACGCTTCATAAAACCCGTAGAATCCTGCGAAATTGAGGGGAATTTTTTAATAATGCAGAAATGAAAATGAGAAAATTTCCACAGAGATAAAATTTCCTTCGTCCCGGGTTTCAATGTTTATACTTCATCATCAAGCCTGAGCAATGCTCATAGCCCATTGTAAATGAAGTGCCTCTGTTATTCCACATACATTTTATCTAAGACGACCCGGGTTTCGACGTGGCATGCCATCATCAGGTGCCACGTGGCACCTGATGATGGCATGCTGAACAATTAAAATATTAATCAAATAAGAAATTGCTGGAGTAAGGCGTGATATGACGCGGAACTCGGAGGAAATAAAAAACGGAAAATGAGGAGTAGATAACACCTAGCAACTTAAAAATTCGGCCATATTTTTATAGATGGAACTAGGCGTTTGAAAGTAAGCATAAGAAGTAGGATCTTAAACAAAGGAAACTTTTAATAAAAATAAACCGTCAGCTTCTCGTGTTGGTGACATTTTTTTCTACCTGGAAGATGATACGACGAAAATGAGGAGTTAAGTGGATATTATCGTTCTTTGACGACGAGGTGTCCTTAAATTTTGAGTTGTGAGGAGGAACGGTATAAAGCAGAGATGCTCACTTGCACCTAACCTCTTATAATAATATGTATACAGGCAGCTATGGACTAAGTCCTCGAAGAGAATCAAGGAGACATAGCAGTACAAGGAAAAACTATCCCAATGGTTCCTTTCGCTGTTGATTACGTAGTATATGCGGGCGACGAAGAAGAAACTACAGATATCCTTGGAAAAATGCAACATATTTACAACAAACAAACAAAAATGTATGTGGAATAACAAAGTTACTTCATTTACAATGCAGGGTAAGTTCCATGATGTGTCACCTCTGAGACAACTGAATGATAGCCCAGACCAGAACAATGTTTATGCATCATCATCATGCATAAACATTTTTTGGTCGAAGTAAATTTTATCTTTGTGGAAATTTCCTCATTTGCATTTCTATAAAATACACTTAATTTTTTTGGTGAAAACTTATTTTTTGGATGAATTCAACATTATAAGTAATTTATTATGTACGTGCTTATTTGCTAGCATTATTTTCTCCTCAGAATATTTAATTAGTTTCGCTCAATTGTTTTATATTTATTTTTAAAATACATTTTCATTGTTGCTTTAATTTTCTTTTTTTATGACATGCAACCATTTTTATTTTATCTCGTTTCTAAGGTTTACTTTTTTTATAATTGGTTAAGGTGACGCATCACACCCGCTCGACAGGTCGGATTTTTGATGTATTCCGACCCCAGATTTTTAGTTTAAGTCTTACGTCATCAACTTGAAATTTTTATAGTATAAATAATAGACCTTTGCCAAGGGAGGCTCGTATCCGAAATATGAAAAATTTATCTCGGAGCATAATTAAACCATCGGGAAAACGGCGAGATGTAGGGTATATTTTTATAAAAACTATTATTATTATTGACATATCTAAAACTAATGTAGATGTATCAATCCCTCCTCTATCGGGATGCTAAGTAACAGCCGTCACGGTTGAGAGATAGAATCTGTATTTGGTATATTTCTACAAGCTACCTGAATGGTTTTCTGCCATGATGTGCTCGGACGGTGATGCAGTTAGTTCAGTCTTCTTTCACAGATCTTATATCAGCGCTGCCTGTACTTACGCGTCGGAGACTTGGCTACAACTGATCAAAGACTGTTGCCTTGTGCGAGAGTTATTCTGGAGTAAGAGACTCCTGACGCCAAAACGCCTCGATCGGGTGCGAGTGACGCCATCTTGTGGATTTTTGATAGAACCTTTCCCTTACCGAAGGGTATGATGCGTCCTCTTAACTGTTTGTGAGTGACTTTCATCGTTGTTTTTTTTAATTTTTTTAAAATTTTAGTTGTTCATTTTTCTTCATTTTATTGATTTTTTTATTTTAAAAACAACATGTAAATTTCTTTTTTTTTTAATTTTTTCGTATATATTTCATTTATTGTTTTTGTTAGAGTTGCATTAGGTCAATCTGTCTGTAGGATTTCCCAAATTTTTCACGCTCCCCTTCACCTGTGGGTGTTTTCCTGCTGTGGGCTTTTTCGTCAAGGATATCATATTTCCCTGTGTTTTTCCCACAAATGTACACATTTTTTCCCAAAACAAAATTTAATGAATTATTCTGAAGAGAGGTTAGGTGGAAGAAGGGATTGCCCCGGTATCAATCCTGCACTAATAGAGACGTATTGTTTTGATTATTCTCATTAGACTGATTCGAAGTGTCGTCTACGTTTAATTAGCGCCTGAGGTTTTGGGATTACCTCGTCGTTTTTAATTCTTTTCCTCGCGTGCTATTTCCATTGGCTGCGGATGCTTTGTTGCACCGTAGAGTCTTCCCTTCTTATCGTCAGAGCGGCAAATTATTCGTCACTTCACGCCCCCGAACTTTTGAGACACCTGCTTCCTGGGAGCTGGTTTCATTTGGCATTCCCGAAAGAAGTGGGCGTCGTCGCATTTTTCGCTCTCTCATCGACGCGGTGCGAGGCGATGAATAGGCCACCCCTGACCTTAAAGCTGAGTGGCATTCGTTTTCACTTGCATTTATATTCCATAATTATGTCTTATCACTGTTCTTGTGTCACCCATGGGCAAGAAGATTCCTTTTTTCCTCTAGGCTAGGAAACGATGCTACGATAAGTAGGCTAGTGTCTGGACTGTTAGAAGAATTAGGATGGGAATCGCTATCACAGCGTAGATTAAATTATAGGCTTAACCTCCTTAATAAATTTCAGGAAAATCATTTCACTGACGACGTAAAAAACATACTATTAACCCCTTCGTACTACGGCAGATTAGATCGCGCCAATAAAATTAGAGAGCTAGATTGTAGAACCGATGGGTATAAAATGTCATTTTTTCCGCGTACCATTCGGGACCATAACAGCTGTGATCATCGTCATGAATAGTTCGAGTAGTGACAATAGGCAGACAGTAAATCTTTCTCTTTATATTCTCTACTTTCTTATTTATGCATGATTTTAATATTGATGTTCTTATTTATGAATGATATGTAGTAGTAGTCTTTGTATCCCTTGCATGTTGGAGCTATTGACGATAGAATGTTTCTTGGGTATTAGATTTTTAATTGGCGCTTTGCATGTGTGGTACGCGGGTTTCAATGTAATTTCGGTGTTCTACCGTATCATTCATGCATGCCTGGTGTGGAAGCACCCCCTGCCACACACCCTTTGGGTGGCTTGCAGGGTATGACGTAGATGTAGATGTAGGCGCAAAAGAAAACTTGCGGTCAAGTATGAAATATATTTCCCTCATTTGTGTTGATATAAATGCAGTGTTATTTTTCCCTTTTTCACGGTGGAAGTGTTTTAAGCTCATGAAGTTTCAATTACATTTTTCGAGCTGAACTAAGAGTGCTTTTATTATGGGAGTTTATTAAACATCCTTCATGACGTAGTCTTTTCCTTTTATCCTGTAATATATGCTTAAATTTATAAATTATTCATTGAAAGTATTTTCATCAGGTAAAATGCTCTAGATTTTTATGACGTAGAATATTTTAACGTCATACATGGCATTTGAAGTGTACAAAATAAAAAAAAATATTGTCAAAGTAAGAATGCCAAGTTTATGCACCCAAAATAGCCACGTATTGATATTTATACAATGTTATTTTTCCCTTTTTGACTGTGGAAGTGTTTTAAGCTCATGAAGTATCAGTTACTTCCCTTCTAGCTGAGTTAAGTGTGATTTCAAAATGGGAGTTTATCAAGAATCGTTTATGACGTTTTAATATCCTTTTATAATTTGATAATTGCTTAAATTTAGATATTGACCAATGAAAGTTTTTTTATCAGGTAAAATGCTACAGCTTTCAAAGACATAGATAATTTTAACGTAATATATGGCCTTGAATATGTACAGAATATCAAAAGAAAATTCTCAAGGTAAGATTGCCTGATAAGTACATGGAGACTAGCCACGGACTAACTTTCCTGCTAAAAATTTCTATATAGTTTCCTTATAAATACTTCTACAGAATTTCTATAAAAGTTCTGAAAATATTCCTTGAGTATTGAAACGCCATTTTGCGGAATTCCCTACGACGTTCTTCAGAATACCTTAGGACGTTCGGCAGAATTCTTTAGGACGTTCTGTGGAATTCACTACGACGTTTTGCAGGATTCCCCACGACGTTCTGGAGAATTCGGAAAGGAACAGAAAACGGAACAAGCCCTGTTCCTTTTCCAAATAGGTCCTTAGAAAAGGAACTGGGTCAACGGAAACCTCACATATTTCCGTAGAGTTGCTAAAGTTCTACAGAACAGCTTGTAAGGAGTTATTTTGCTCTGCAGAGAATAACTCTGCATCTGTAGAGACAGGCTCTCATGTTCCGTACAGATCCTTAGAAAAGAAACTAGTTCTGAAGAAAAAGAGTCAATTTCTGTAGAATTCCTTACGTTCTACAGAACAGCTTTTAAGAAATACTTGTAATAGCTTATAACAACCTGATATTTATAAGTAATAATAATTTTTCCTATTTTGGTTTCAATATTCCTTATAAATTTAAATGTTATGTTATTGTCATTGAATTATGTTTATGAAATTAAAATTATAATGTAATATAAATGTAATGTAAGCAATATACCAGTAGGGTAATTTTTATTTAGACTATTAAATGTTATGCTTTTAATATGCCACTATGTAATACAATAATGGAACCTTCTGACAAGCCTTATGGCTTAGAAGGACCAAGTTTTTTTAATGCAAATAAAGGCATTCATATACTCATTAAAAAAAAATTTTTAGCAGAGTTTACAGAGGCACCGGTACATATGTGTGAAATTCCACAGAGGGAAACTCATCCGACCAAAGAGGATAAATCGTCCCAGTCAAGACGGGTGATTTTTCCTCTGTGTAATTTCGTAAGTAAGCCTGTTAATTGGTTGCCGGTTAATTGAGTGCTTTCGTCTCATAAAGAATATAACCAACAGTTTCTCGTGGAAAAAAACTTGCTATGTGCGTGTAAGGAGTGATTCTGTGAGCAGAAACTAGTGGAATTTTTACGTTGTACCCCATGATCTCTTAATAAAGTGTAGGCTCTTATTATGACCTAAACACGTTTAGAAAGAAACCAGCTTTCTATATAACATTTTTTAATGTCGTGGAAGGCTGCTCGACTTTTCAATGTTTGTATCTCGTAAAAATTTCCATAGCGGGGTGGATGCGGCTACAATCCATTCCACAAACTTGCCACGCCACCTTACCGGCGGGTTGGACCAGACTCGACCGCGCGATCGAAAAACTGATGTGACATTCGGCGTCGCAAACGGTTGCAGCATAACTCATCGGATTCGCACTGTGAAAGCTTTGTAGAATTTCTCCATATAAGTTACTTCCCGATGCTCGGCGATGCAATTAACTTCCTACTCTACATATATTTAAAAAATGACCAAAAATGAGGGTCCGCCATTTTGTTTAATATCTTTGGGAAATAACGACAAAAATCTAAGAGGACTACATTAAAACAAAGACAAAAAACTGTACCATATAATTACATCACTTTTTATTCCAATTCTTCACCCATAAAGGATTAGGAAGGGCTTGATTTTGAAGATTTCGTGAGAAAATTGAGTGAAGACCATTTTTGCACAATTTGTGCAACTTTGACCTCATGCAAATTATTAATTGTTGAGTACTAAGGAAAATGCGTTACGTCTTGACATGCAAAGGTATTTTGAAAATATTAATGCAAAGTTTAAGGTTCCTAGCTTGAAAAAATCACCTTTTGAATTTTGACCAGCTTTTTTCGATTTCACACCACTGTGCGTCGGCGGAAATGGAGAACCTGACTCGGTGGAAAACCCGAGTAACCTACCACGACACCATACGCCGGGAAAGCCTTCGATCATTCTTAACATTTTTAAAGTTTCCTTATTAACAATTGACCAAAGTTCTGAGAGATTATTGTACATATTGGTCACGAAACCTTAATTTTCATCCCGAAAAGATTAATGAGTGGAATTATAAATTAAATATAACGAATCATTACGAATTTTTTTGTATTTAAACTTGAGCGTGTGCTCCATTAATGTGTGGTTCAGAGATAAATTTGGGCTTGATATGAGAGAAAATGTAGTCCCGTAGTTGAATGTCTCAGTGCTCGCACTAATTTCGTTATAGTCGCTAATGTTACTTATAAATAGGAAATTTAGGACATCAGTTCGATAGTGAGCTTATCTTATTTTGACTGTACCATGAGTTTTCGAGATGCAGAGCTTGGTTAATGTCATCCTCCGTTTCTCACTGAAAATGTCCAAATCTTGACTTTTCAATTATTCTAGCGTGAAGTCTTTGAGCAGCTCTCATTTGTACTTTCTTTCAATTTCGCGAATTAAATTTCCCTATGTGAGGTTTCAAATGATCGCAGCCTAGTCCAATCATATTAGCACCTCTCTTTCACTTGTTAATCCTAAGGTCTTCCTACTAAACGCTATTATGCCTATAGTATTTAATCAAGCGCATCAAATATTTGGCATGAGTTACTCCCAAGCTAGGTTTGAAGTCGCCGCATAAATTTACCCATTTCTTTGTTTAGTACTGTTACCAATGCACCATGAAAGTAGGGACGAAAAACTATAAATTGTTTCAAGAAATAAAAGTTTTACTTCTCGCTATAACAACATACGGAGGTAACGAAAACAACGAAGTGATCCACTTACTATTGTCATATTTTAGATGAATCTGCCTGGTGGTTTTAGGGACAGGGCCGCCCAAGGACATTTTCGGGCCTGGAGCAACGCTTTCGCTGGGTCCCTCCCTCACATTTCCCCTTCTCCATCCTCTCCGGGAAAATGGTTTGTTTATATTTCTAGGGGTCTCTCCGGTGCTTTTTAAAAATCGTAGGCCTGAGGGAATGTGCCTCAGTTGTCCCCAATGAATTCTGGGCTGCTCTGGCGATAGAGAGGTCCGTTGTATTTCGGTTTAATTTACAAATTGGATTCAAAATGCTTTAAATATACACTATCCAATGATTTTGAATCGAGGTCACTCATGATTTTGGAATCATGGATAAGAAACAAGACCTGTCCCAAATTACGTAATTTTCGATTCAGCCCACAGCACGGCTTCATTTTGGCTGTCTATTAAGTATTTGACGCCGCATATTGGAATCATAACAAGCTGGTTAAATCGGAAAAAGCTGGCCAAAAAGAAAATTTTCAACTTTTTCTAAGAGTTTTTCTACAGCTGTTTTATTGTTCCCCTTTATGTCTTCTATGAGCTACATCCATAATAGGCTCCATTCTGCTCTCTGTTAAGCGATAGCAACCGGAAAAAGGGCAGTCAGCGGCGATGGCATTAAGTATCTCAAATATGTATCACTAGCTGACCCGTGCGAATACTTCGCACGGTATGCAGCTTCTTCCTGTTTCTTCCTTATTTCTTCTTTCTTTCTTCCTGTTCTTCTACCTGTCAAATATTTCGCACAGTATGCAACTTCCTCCTGTTTCTTCCTTCTTTCTTCCTGTTCTTCTACCTGTCAAATATTTCGCACAGTATGCAACTTCTTCCTGTTTCTTCCTTCTTTCTTCCTGTTCTTCTACCTGTTTCTTTCCATGGTGTCAATTATATGTTATTTATGTTTGTGTTAAACTGATTGCATGTAGAATGTAAACAATCTAACTAAACGATATGTTAATAGATGCGCCTCCTACAGTCTTTTCAGCACGTAACCATAGCCAACATATTAGTTGATTATATTGTCAACAGATGGCCCTGTATAATTTTTTAACAAAAACTTTAATTTTAAATCATTTGTCTATTTTTCGTCAATAGCGGCGAACATAAGCTTTAAAACGATGTTTGAATCGTTAATTTTGATGAAGAATTATGGGAGTTATGGCGTTGCGACAAAAAACACCTTTGAGAAATAATACATATGATTGGGTTAATTTTTTTGGTAATGGATTACAATTTTAATGTATATGCTATTAATATAATTAATCAATATCATAATGCCGCGCATTGATTGCTTATTGCTTTTTATTTCGCAAGAATTTAATATATATATATATATATATATATATATATATATATATATATATATACATATATATATATAAATACGTTGATGGATTGGAGTCAGCCATGCGGCGATGAACACACGATGTGGATAGGATGGAGGAGATAGACACACAAAAAAAAGAGACGATCACACTTACATAGCTAGCTTTCGGAACTAGTTCGTCTTCAAGGCGTATCACGGAACAAATGTCTGATACGCCTTGAAGACGGACTAGTTCCGAAAGCTAGCTATGTAAGTGTGATCGTCTCTTTTTTTTGTGTGTCTATCTCCTCCATCCTATCCACATCGTGTGTGTATATATATATATATATATATATATATATATATATATATATATATATATATAAATGCACTTAGGATCACTTAGGTGACGAATATATAAAAGTTTGCCAGAGGAAGGCAGACGACAAACACAGAAAACAAAAAAATGATGAACACACTTACAAAGTTTCTTGATATTTCGGTGCCACTAGCACCTTGGTCGCAAGAGCGAAGACTGAGAAGGAAGGGAGGACTGAGGTGGTAGGAAGGGAGGACTGAGGCGGAAGGAAGGGAGGGAGGGGAGGGACAGGGGAAGGGGAGGAGGGGGAGGGAGAGGAAAGGCGGGGGCGGGAGGCGGGAAGTGGAAGAAATTCGAAAGGAAGAAGTAGTATGGGCAGAGGTGATAGAAGAAGTTAGTGAGATTTATTGAGTCCTGGCGGAGAGAAAGCCTGGAATAAGTAAATGCAAGAGGACTCAAGATCTTTGATCATATTAATTAATTTAATAATATTTTTAATTTAATAATATTTTTAAGGTTGGCATTCTCGCCTCCCTTCCCCCTTCCTCCTCCCCACTCCAAATCAAAGATCTTGAGTCCTCTTGCATTTACTTATTCCAGGCTTTCTCTCCGCCAGGACTCAATAAATCTCACTAACTTCTTCTATCACCTCTGCCCATACTACTTCTTCCTTTCGAATTTCTTCCACTTCCCGCCTCCCGCCCCCACCTTTCCTCTCCCTCCCCCTCCTCCCCTTCCCCTGTCCCTCCCCTCCCTCCCTTCCTTCCGCCTCAGCCCTCCCTTCCTACCACCTCAGTCCTCCCTTCCTTCTCAGTCTTCGCTCTTGCGACCAAGGTGCTAGTGGCACCGAAATATCAAGAAACTTTGTAAGTGTGTTCATCATTTTTTTGTTTTCTGTGTTTGTCGTCTGCCTTCCTCTGGCAAACTTATATATATATATATATATATATATATATATATATATATATATATATATATATATATTGAGCAGAGTTTCTGCGGATAGATTCAAATTGGAGGTAAAAACTTACAAAAAATCATCTTTATTTAGATTCGGAAATATCAAACCAATTTGATCCGAAATGAAGGGTTAAAACCAAGTATTGCACATCCCTATGGTCCACGATTCCTCGAAGATCTCTCGCGAAATCAGGAATTCCTGCCTGAAAGCATCTCCTCGCCCATTTCCACGAAAAAATAAACAGGAACGGAGTTCGTCCCACTAGTTTCCCACACCGCGGTGTCGGCGAGAGAGCAGAACACATAAAAAATATATGAGAATATCATCAGAATGCAACCGTCGAAACATCATCTGCAATCCGATCGTATTTTCCCACAGTCCGCCCAGAGTCTTAAACGGACCATGATAATAATTGGAGTCATCTCACGAGCGGAAAAACTTTCGTTTTCTCCTCTCTCAAAACTCCTCGCCCCCACACTCCACGGGATGCTCCCTCCCACATTCGAGAGAGCCACTATTTCAGACGTCGACAAGTAGATCACGTCTCCTTGGCGACTCCGCAGTGGGGTCAGAGAGTCTCACTCACCTGCACGTGGAAAGGGGCATCGTGTCGTTCGTTCTCACAGGATTCCCGGCTCATCCCCTTCGATCTGGGGGTGCGCCAAAGCGTGGGTCTACTCACGTGTCGCACATTCGGACGCACGGATAAACAAACATACGATCCGGAGAAGATCGGGAAGCCCGATAAGAAAAATGATGGGTGATTTGAGATTCTTGATAGTTTTGAGTGCGCCAGCACCCGGTTGATAGGGTAGGGAGAGTTAGCAGAGGAGTGCGGATAGATGATACGGATAGGAGAAAATCAAGGTCGTTCAATATCGATTTTATTCGTCGTTCGATATAGACCTTCGTATACAAGTTCGCCATTTTTGGTATATTTACATTTTGTTTAGAATTGCTATATTATTTATTTGCCAACAATCCGCTTCCACCAGAAATTCGGCAGTTGGCGAAAGAGAATAATAAACGGTTTCTTTGGCCTTCACTTCGGGAGTTAAGTAGAAAAATTGTGTTCAATCTCATAAAATCTTGTTGATTGATATATATCAACTTGTATATATGGTTTGATAAATACTGTTTTGTGCGATTCGAACCCGCGACTCCTGGCTTAGCGTGCGTAGACTTCACCTCACCGCCATAGGTGCCGACAAATTGCACTCTTATGAAAATGCGTTCACGTCAAACACCATCTACATCTACATAATACCCCGCGAGCCGCCGCATGGGCGTGTGACAGCATGTGTTAGGTCACTAGCCGTGTAAATGTGTAATTTTTTTGGAGATGAAATGGTGGTATGGATTTAGTGGAGCTCATTTTTTATTGTGGTCGCTTATTTTTCACGGAAAGAACAAGTTCTAGTACCTATATGCTCGGCAGTGTATCTCTCTTATTTTATCGCATCTGTCAGACCTAGAGATGTAGTGAGGAGTCATGATATTATTCTCTGTGTCGCTCTGAAAAATATCAGTTCTGAATTTCTCAAGCAACCTAAGCCTACCGTGTAGCCTCCGGGTCTCTAGGGACTCCCACCCTAATCCCTCTAAGTTGTGAGACACTATATGTACGCTCTTAGCAGTTTTTAACGAAGCGCGCTGCTTTCCTTTGTATTTTATTATTTTTTTGGTTAAATCTTTATGACCAGGGTCTCAAATGCTCGCGGCGTATTCGAGGTGTGGCCTAACCAGAGCGAAGTAGCATCTCTGTGTGACTTTTTCATCCGAAGACCTTCCTATTATACGTTTAACAAAACCTAGTTTCTTGAATGCTGCGCCACATATGTTCTGTATGTGTAGCTCTTGTCCTCGGCAAATCCACGCCCGAATTTATGTCAATACATTCCGTTTCCATCTATGCAACAAAGAAAAGACTTTATTTGTTGAGGGCGTGGCACTTTTGAAATATTGCAGACATATACTTATCTCCTTAAAGGATGAAGGTCGCCCTCCCGAGGAAATCTCTTTGCGCAATTCTCCGATCGTAAGTCAGCATTCACTTGAAATTTACTTAAATCATTATCTTTTCATCAAACTCAAAAGAGAGAAAATATTCTCCCCCACACTTATGTAAAGTTGCATCAAGTATTTACTCAGGCTAAGACCTTTTAAATTGATGCCACATCACCTTCACAAGGCTAAAACCCATCCTTTCCGAGGAAAAAAATAATTTTGCTTATTCCTATATAACCGTTTTCGACATGTTACCATCAAATAATGTTCCCCATGTATATACTGTGTTTAGATGAAAAAGATGCTTCGTCAGAGCTTCCAGTATTGACACTTCGTACCTATAGCGTCTCATTCTTCCATCAAACGTTTATCGAAAATCGTTCTTGGTTACCGCCTCTAACCTTTGTAATTCCATATTTTTCACTTTTCAAAAGTCCACTCTTTATCCAGTTCCAAGAAGAAGCTTTTCAAATATTATTTTGTTGGTTTCAACTTCATCCGATCACTCTCATTAGAAAAGAATATAAGTTTCATTGTCTATCTACTTATCTTAGTATTCTTGTGTAACCTCACCCGGTCACGTTTTCTTTCCTATTGAAACCGATTCGATCAACCTTCGCAATTACCCAAACACTTAAAATCTTACCTCCTTGCTGAAGGGATTAATGGTTAAAATTATACAACATATTAATAAAAACACTTTGCTCAATTAATTAAATAGTATAATACTTTCTTTTAAGGAAAATAATTGATTTGGTTATAACAACATCAATATTTAGAGCTGTTGAAAATGTATTGGATCCAATTTACAATGTTACTCTTTTATGCTCCAATTTTATACATTTACGTTATTTTAGACAGCAATATTTTTATAAATGGAGGTTATTGTTTTTCTTGGCTTCATTATCCTTAAAGTTAGACTTATCAGACGCTGGGGCTTCTCGTCTCTCTTATGTGGCTGCGGGTATGGTTTCGCGGTCTTCCTTATTTCTAGAATTCTGGGCCGTACGGTTTCTATCTTGGGTTTCCTCCCTGGCCTCTTTATAAATCCCTGGTTTCTCTTTCGTCGCCTCTATGCCGCTTTGTATCCGCTCCCTGCCGTTTTTATTCTCCGACTTTCGAACTTTTTCCCCACTTCGCGTCCCTCAAATCTTTACTCCTCCACTATACCTCCACTTATCTCTGCCGACTCTTCACTATTAACTCTCTAGGCGTCCCCCGTTACTTATTGTTACCTGTTTATTATATCCAATTGGCGTCCCTAGCGACGGCCCCCCATGCCGATATTGTTTACGACCTTGGCTATAATTACAACGTTACACTTGCAGCATTAATTTTACTCAGCACGGACGCCTTATTCCATAGAATAGGACAAGTTTGCGCACTGTATTAACAACTTGGTTTTCTGTTTGTTTTCATTTAATTTAATTCTGATTACTAGATCTTATGTGGAGTGATTGAATTTGATTTTATTTTCAATGCCTCTTATATTTTGGTTTCCGCAACGTGCGTAATGGGTTCCTGATACTCGAGCCTTTTATTGTAAATTGTCATTCAGGCGTGTTATTATTTTGTTTTCCTGATTTACTCGTGTTTGCCTGGTTTTCTTGAGAAAAACTATTTATTTAACTGCTACACTGCTTTTATGACGAAATCGAGGGCAAAATGTATGTTATGTCAGTCTATTCCATTTTACATAAGGCTTCACGACATCGGCGGTTTCGTTTGTGGGTTCAAGGATTATTCAGATTTCTCACGAGTGCAATGCTATTATATGGGTCTTGTTCATCCATTGGCTCTCCTGATGTAATCCATAAGTGAAATTGACTCTGCATGTACCGCATATTACTCGTTCAATCTTGTACGAGCAGAGAAAGTGACTTATTATATCGGACCCTTCATTTGGAGCATTTTTTTATCATTTTCAAGGAGAGACTTTTTTTATAATTTGAACGATCCCAAGTAGCTCCGAACTTGCTGTCGAATATTATCCATGAAGCTATGAATCGCGGGTATCAGGTTGGTGTGGTGGTTAGAGTACTCGCCTACCACACGGAAGGCCAGGGTTCAAATCCCTGAAGTGGCGGATGTTTTTCTCTACTTTAGTGTCTTGTGGAGGGCCCTTCAAGTGGAGTACTCCGTCTCTCGGATGAGACGTTAAACCCTGGTCCCCTTGGCGCCTTTCGTTAAGAGCAGCCTAGTGCCTAAGCCGGGTTTCTATCCACCCTTCCTCCCTTACCTATCCCCTATGGCGCAAAATACCTTAGCCGTCGGTCGCCTCCCCAAATATCCTATCCTATCCTATCCTGCTATGAATCGCTGCTACATGCAATATGTTCCATTGTTAGGTTATCTCATTGTGGTAAATGGAGATGGGTATGTACGTAACTAAACTGTAGTCTGACAACCGAAATAACCACAGTATTGTTTAACCTTGCTCCTTCCTTGCTGTCCTATAGATAGTGCGACGGAATGGACGAATTAGCCGATGTAAAGCAAGAATATCAACCTACTGTTTGAAATTTAAGGCGAATAAATCATGAAGCATGTATTGGCTGCTTACTGCTGTGGATCTACTCGATTTTACAATAAATGTCATGGGGAATGTGATTGTTGATTAATTAAAGTAACAAAACATAATATATACGCATAATACGTATTAAAGAAGCAAGTCCATGCTGATTTCTAGCAAGTTATTGATCGAAAAAATCGTCAAATTGCAAAAATATCAGCCCGCAGCCCGCTAAAGAAAAATCGGGGTTTACAAAGACGGCGGACAGGCATTACACCTTCTACAGGGCTGCAAGTCGGTCATTATTACCATTATTGGTCATTATTTCTGATCTTGGTCATTAAAAGTCATTATTATGCTAAAAAGTCACTAAAAGTCATTATTATACCGTATTTACTTGCATATAGGACGAGGTTTTTTGACACTTTCATCCGCTTAAGAAATCGGGGTCGTCCTATGTGCGCGAGCGAAGGATTCTTTGCTGTTTTTTTTGGGTTAGTGTCAAGGTCGAAATCAAAGTCACCTTTGTTGGATGGTGCGATAATAACATTTTATTATGGGTGACTTGCCGCTATTTTTGACTCTGTTGTGGCAGACGACGCCACGCTACATGTACTTCGGAAGCGAACGTATAGATGAGCCCGGCGCGGCGGCCGTGTCATCTGATATCTAGGCTCTAATCGACAATTTCTGACTAGCATCTTTGTTACATTTCAAAGTCGAAGTCGTTTTTTCATTGGTGAACATCAACTTCCACATAGTTGAGCCTGATACCATTGAACGTTTTTCACCATCTTTATGTCCTGGATAGGGAACGATGAGAAATATTCACCCCACGAATTATTGTGTGATAATTTATCGTGTCTCTATTTAATATGTTCCCACTTTTTAAAAATAATTTAATATGTAATGTATGAGCTCCATTACTATATTGTAATTTTTATATGTTCTTAGAGGACGAGAAATGTCCAAGAACAATAAGTATTACTTTACATTTCACGAAGAACTTCACAAAATTCCCGATGACAAGAGCCTGATGAAAAAACAGCAACCACTTTATGTGAATTCTTAACGCTTGACAGAAACGTCACGCTTGACAGGGTAGGCAAAAATATCATATATATTATTTCTCAGAAGTGTTTTTTTGTCGCAACGCCAAAACTCCAATAATTATTCATCAAAATTAATGATTAAAACATCGTTTTAAAGCTTATGTTCCCCGCTATTGCCGAAAAATAGACAAATGGTTTAAAATTAAAGTTTTTGTTAAAAAATAATACAGTGCCATCTTTTGACAATATAATCAACTAAAATGTTGGCTATGGTTACGTGCTTAAAAGACTGTAGGAGGCGCCATCTATTAACACATCGTTTAGCTAGATTGTTTACATTCTTCATCTACATCTACGTGATACCCTGCGAGCCACCACGAGGGTGTGTGGCAGGGGGTGAAGATCACCAAACATGCACTATTGCCATGCAAGTAGGATATTTAAGGGAGGCATGCTAGAGAACAGGGTAACAGGGTTCTACATGCAATCAGTGTGACCGTTTACGTTTATGTTATATATCTTTCACACCAACATAAATAACATATAATTGTCCATGGGAAGAAACAGGTAGAAAAACGGGAAGAAAGAAGGAAGAAACAGGAAGAAACTCCATACTGCGCGAAATATTCGATAGGTAGAAGAACAGGAAGAAAGAAGGAAGAAACGGGAAGAAGCTCCATACTAGGCGAAATATTCGCCCGGGTCAGCTAGTAATTCTAAATGATAATCCATGAAATTAGCGTATCGCGTGAGTTTGACTAAGTTGTGTGAATGCATGGGAGTCTATAAACGAGACAGACTTACGGTTGACACGACGGAGAAGAGTGGTCATAGCAGGAAGTAGATTGACGTGGAATTTAGCACTTTTGACAGTACCCACCTCAAAAGGAGGCAGAAAAGATTGATGGAGGATGTCATGAATGGAGAGGGAATGTTGAAGAGTATTACAAAAAGGAGAAAATTGAGGAAGAGTGGAAGAGGAAGAAAGAGGATGGGAAATCTGTACGAAATAAAAAAGGGAGACGATAAGTGAATTTCGAGGGGAAATGGCGGGTCATCCATAGGTTCCAAAACGGAACGATGTGCCAGTAGGATAAAAACTATCCAAAAACCTACCAATCAGCTGGTTGAATACTGATATAAAAAGTCGAAAGAGGACGGTGTGATGGGTATGTATATACATCTACGTGTACGAAATACCGTGCAAGCCACCACTAGGGTGTGTGGCATGGGGTGATTCCACACCAGGCTTGAAGCCCTCATCCTAGTTGAAATCCGAACCGCGCACGTTCCCCCAGAATGCAAGAGCGCAGGCCAAAAGCAGTCATGACAAAAGTGCGCGGTCAGGCCAGAAACTAGGAGAGTGCTACGCACAAGAACATGCTACCATGCAGCATACTACCACAGAGTACTCTATGATACTACTAAAGGTATAACTACTGGTTAGTATTATTTATGAGACAGATAAATAGCACTACTATATATGATTTCAAATTTTCCTGGCGAATTAAATATTAATAATTAATTAATATTAATGAAGTTTTCTCTGGCTTCACACCAGGTTAAACGGTGGTTAACTGCCAACTTTCTTCGGCTGAGTCTGCCACCGTCTTCAGGGCACAAACTCACATTTAAAAAAAATTTAAACGTCACTTTGTGCCCTGAAGACGGTGGCGGACTCAGCCACAAAAACGTTGGCAGTTAAACACAGTTTAACCTGATGTGAATCCCGAGAGAACTTCATTAGCACTACAATATATTAATCATGCAAGAGTATATCATACCGGAGATTACATGCGAGGTTAGCAGGTAATAATGATGCTAAGATATTTAGCACAAGTGCAAAAACTAATGTTACCTAGTTAAATTCAAAGTATCCTTAAACTGATCTATAGCACCTATACACCTCTAGGTGTGACAGAAGCGATAGCATAAGAAAGACACAATGCAAGAGCAGATGGGTACACCTACTCGTTCTATATGCACACAATAAGTGACCACAATAAAAACTTAGCTACAATAAATGCACTCCCATAATTCACGTCACCATTTCACCTCCCAAAACCTTAACCCTTGCATCATTATCCGGCTGGTGTCCTAACATCCCCCGCCACACGCCCATTTGGCGGCTCACAGGCTAGTATTTAGAAGTAGTTGTATAGTAAAATTGAGGGGTCGCACGATTTTTTTCTCGCATTCCTCCATCGAAATTTAATATTAAGGGGATTAAGGGCTTTTACAAAATGTGTACCAACACTCTATTGTACAAACAACTTGCCTCCTTAAATCGAATACTTTAACATGCCTACCAAGATTTTGATGAGTAATGGATAAAATTCATGTAATGATGATAAATAATTCATTACCCATACTTTCCATTATGTTATAAAAATTAAATCATCACCAAAATCTTGTGTAACTCATATTGCCCTCATCCAAAGCACAAAGCTTCCCCAAATGCAATTCAATAAAAAGAATTTCCACAAAGTTGAGGCCAGCACACTCTCTTATATAAAAATGAGCCTTTTTCAATCCAATACTTTTACATGCGTGCCAAGGTTTTGATGAATAATTCATTACCCGTAACTTCCAACTTTCTGTTGCGTTGAAAAAAAATTAAACTGTCCCCAAAATCTTGTGTAACTCATATCGTCCTCATCCAAAGCACAAAGCTTCCCCTAATTCAATTTAATAATAAGAACTTCCACATAGTTAAGGCCAGCACACTATCATATATAAAAATGAGCCTTCTTCAATCCAATGCTTTTACAAGCGTAACAAGGTTTTGATGAGTAATTCATTACGCGCAACTGCCAAATACGTTGAAAAAAATAAAACCGTCCCCAAAATCTTGTGTAACCCATATTGCCCTCATCCAAAGCACAAAGTTTCCCCCATTGCAAATTAATAATAAGAACTCCCACAAAATTAAGGCCAGCACACTATCATATATAAAAATGAGCCTTCTTCAATCCAATACTTACACATGCGTGCCAAGATTTGAATGAATAATTCATTTTCCTTAACTGCCAACTTTCTTTTACGTTGAAAAAAAATAAAACCGTCCCCAAAATCTTGTGTAACTCATATTGCCCACATCCAAAGCATAAAACTTCCTCGTGAGGACTTCCTCCCTCAGGTGGGGAGGAAATAATAAAAAAAAGAAAATCGGGACCCGATCATTGTGCTCATCCTTTCAAGCCAGTCTCCCTTTAACCTCCTCTCCCTCTCCCCACTTAATTCCCCCCGCCCCTAACTGCAAAACAAATCCCACTTTCCCTTTTGGCTTGTACTACCTATTCCGTTTCCATGCCTCCCCAACGGCTAAGGAATCGTATTCTCGCAACCAAAAAGGGATATTATGTGGGCGAACTGTCTCTTACCCACTTTTCGGTTCCCCTGTAACCTTGGAGGCAACACAATTCTCGAGGCATTCCACGTGCGCCTGCAACATCCTCGCGTTTCATTTTTCTTTTTTTTTTTGAAGGAACTGTCGAAGTCTTCCGGAGACTCACGAAATCGCCGCACACACGTCTACGGAATATGGAGGGGTATTGCCGAACAATCCTGTTCCCTTCACATCCGGTTCACTCGGCGAAATGGTTGATGATGCTGAAAGGAAAGCACTGATCCATCAGAATTCGACTCCTTGGAAGACGCGCACTTTCTCCGTGGATCCGAGAGCTAATCTGGGTACATGCATACTTAATTTAATTGATGGATTACCCGAGCTATCATTTGATGGATGAACACGACCCTCACAAAATCATTGCACTCATGAGAAATCTGAAAGACCTTTGAACCCATGTATGAAGCTGCCAATGTAGAGCAGCATTATGAAAAGCCAGATGGAGTGGGATGACATTCATTGTTATTTTGGCTAGTATAAAACAGTTCAAGAAAGAAATTAAAGATAGGAAAGCTATGAGGTTTATTATGTATGGATCTGTTAGTACTAATAATCTAAGTAAACTGACTTATATAATTAATATGTACAAAAGTTATCATTTACTTTCCCCAAAGAAATGGCTTATATGAATATATTGTGCAAGAATTATTTTTGTGACCATTACAGACAAGTTCTGGATGTCAAATATATCTTGAGATACAATTATGTTGCCGTACCAAAAGCGTATACTGATTACAGTAGGAGATTAAAATCAATATTTATCCCCAAACTCATAAATAAATACTCCAGAGACATCGATATTTTATGCCAAGATAGCACGTGTAACCTTAAAATATGTTGCCGATAACATTTTACATAAGCACATGCTTCATGATATGTCACTCACTCAAACTATAACAAATTAATACCAAATTTACTCAGTTAATTTACTTCAGATTACGCGTCACTTTATCTTCAAAAATGAAAATTGAGTTTCCACGGTTTATATTGGTCTATGTTATGTTATGCTGTATTCGTTGCTGATTGGAAATACAATTCTGTGTTCCTAGGCAGGTGTTTCGGCTCTCGCCGCAGGATTACAACTTCCGCCCTGGTTTGCAAGCTCGCGCTTATACCCCGGGCAAGGAAGAGGTGGGAGGAAAGGATAGGAAGGGAAGGTTAGCAAAATCACAGCCCCTTCGAGGCCGACACCAATGAGGCGGATTGAGGTCAAAAGGACCTCAATTGGGCCTCCGCCTCCCCGAAGTGCTCGTATTAGTTTGGTTATCCCAAACAACTGAGACGAGTGACCGTCGGTCTCGCTTTCGCGAAAGGCCTATCGCACCTCTTCGTGAGCCGAGAGAGCCCGTTGCCCAATTATTTAAGATTAGGTATCTCTCTGGCTCACTTCACGGGTTGACGCCGTGCGGTCTGCCGAAGTACGTCCTCGAGTCGGGGACCATCGGACCCATGGAGGGTCAATTCGGACCAATTCTGGACAAAGCGTGGATACATCCCTTCTCTCAGTAGCCCTCGTCAACCCAAGTGTGTTCCTAGGCAGGCGATTCGGCTCACGCCGCAGGATTACAACTTCCGCCCCCGGTTTGCAAGCTCTCGCTTATTACCGAGGACATGGAAGAGGTGGGAGGAAAGGATGGGTAGGGAAGGTCAGGGCTGCAAAAGTGTTCCTAGGCAATCATAATGAGCCTGAGCTGCATAATCATAACCTGATAAAATTGATTTCTGTACCATGTAATTGATATACATGTCCCGTCGACAGGCCATATGACCTAACGGAATATATATGTAATAAAAGTTAAAAAATAAATAGATAAAAGAAATATATAATACAGTATACAAAAGAGTTCCTACTTAAAATTTGGCAAACATGAACATATAGATAAAATATATCTGAACAACACATCAACTATACACAAATAGTTTTGAGTCAAACGACAATAGCCACGGATTACGGAATCACCCGCAATCCACATGATTGTGCGAAATTCCAGAGAGGATAGATCATCCGAATCGACCGGGATTCGAACCCGAACCCCTCGATTTCCGGCCGACTGCTATACACAGTTAAGAAACAGAGGTGACCAGATTTTCATAACTGCCGGACGTAAAATGCCACTGAATCCACAGTTAGCCTCAGTAGCTTAACTGGCTAAAGCACTCTGCCGGAATTCCCAGGATCAGGGTTTGAGTCCCGGTGGTTGAAGGCGGATGATTTTTCCTCGCTATAATTTCGCATAGTTATATAAAGGTGGGTAACACACAATAATATATGGTTCACTCGTCACAGAAATCAAAAGCAGAAATTGATTATCCAAAAAGAGCACCACATATGAAAATCCAGGCATTGCGATAAACAATAATAAGTCATTAAATAAGCTTGCAAGTTAAAATTTACTATGAATGAGAAACCTGGGTAGGTGGAGAGGTAGAGGAAAATTGAGGCAGATGGAGAGGGCGCAGACAATGGTGGCCAATGCTAGAAGGTCAGGGCTGCAAGCGGTCCTACCAGTTGGTTTTAATGGAAAAATGACTTATTTTTGCCCAAATAATGACCAAATAATGACCAAATAATGACCAAAAGTGACCAAAAATTGACCAAATAAAACCAAAATCTTACTGAAACCGGCCAAACATACTTGAGTATATGTTTCCTAGAGTCCTGCATTCTCCGCCGACTCGCAAACTGGCGGCCAACTTGGGTTTGCATCATACGTATCGTTACTTTCGTACATTCTGTAAAATGCGCGATTCGAACACATATCTTGTACTCGCGCGTCTTCAATTTGCGCCTTGCAAGGGATTTTTAGGGTCTAGTCGGCCGCCAGTTGGGGAGTTGGCAGAGAATGCAGGGCTCTGATGTTTCCTGGTACATATCGTGCCTTTGAAGAGGGAAAGTAATTGAACGACGTATTAAAAAATGTGTCAAATAAAACTTTATTCACATGAAAGTAATGCAAAATAAAAAACCCTTACTTTCCAAAAAAAAAATAACTTGCACGTACTTCCTAACTAGAAACGTACGGTAAAATAAAATATTTACTTCGTTGAGTGATAAATATAATGTGATTACATCAGATACACATTACACTTGCCCTGCTTCATTCGTAGCACTGATGTGAGGTTTGTCACATTTTGGACCCTTCCTATTACCATATTTATTCGTATATAGGACGACTTCGAATATAGAACGAGGTAGGATTTTAGAGACAAAAAATAAAAAAATTGGACTTCCTTACTCGTTTATTAACGTAACGTATAAATTCCGTAAGTATTACGGAAGACGTTTTGGCGGAGAGTGGGGGGCTTGGATTATCTTACATTGTCTTACGTACGAGGATCTGGAACCATATTACGTAAGATGCTTGTCCATATTGTAACATTTTATCGTTCCTGAATGAAATTTAGTAGTGGCGGTGGAGCATTCGCTCGTTACTTTCGTACATTCTGTAATCTCACCCCTACAATAATGCTACTCTTCTGTCGCCTGACTGCCTTGAATTATTTGCTTGAAATAGTAAATGATAAAATTGATTTTTCATTCCACATACATTTATTCACAGACGGATCGAAACCTGGGATAGTCTTTGAATACATTTATGTGAATTAACGTAGTCAATCGCCCATGTGAAATAACCTAGTCATTCACACAGTTCTTGTTAAACCCAAGCAGAACGTTTCGCGCAAATATTCCAGCCATCTAACGTTCAAAGAACTTCCATTTTAACGACTTAAGGACCAAAAGTGCAAATAATTTTTTTTCAGTTGCCTGATACGTCCTAACATCCAAATCAGGCAAGGGTTGTATCTCTTTAGATCGGAAAATTTGCTTTACCCTTCGATGAGTTTATCGATTGCATTGTGTATCCATCAGCATCTTTAATTGATTACACAAAGTCACTCTCGAAGTAACGGGTTCGGAAACACAGAATCATCGAATTAGCCGTAGTATATAAGTTTTATTAAACTTTACCTTTCAACCCTCAATAATACCTATGTATATCTGAGAGAATTCGTGTTATAACTGAAAGGCATCATTTCACTAGTACGTATTTCAGCAATCAGAGCTGAATCTTTCTTTTTTCCACTTACTAATAACATAAAATATTCATTAATTCCTCTCAGGCAATGACGTGACCAGCAGAAGTAGTTAGGCACATCTTTTGAGCGGCCAGGCATGGAACTTATTGTTAAAAAAGTTTTAACATTTTTTTCTAAAGATTGACTCTATAAATTAGGGTACTTGTACACACAGTTATTTGAATTCTATATTTTTATACTTTGCATGGAATTGCGATAAAACTCGTCATAGTGCGTTAGACTCAAAATCCCTACACCTAGAGGTATTGATTGTAAACAGAAGCGATAGAATTCGCTGGGGAATCGGGTCATTAGGGTACCAGACACCTAGATGGTCCATCATACCATTCAGCCTCCGCTTCTTCCTCTAAGCCCTCTATCTCCGGCTGGTTCACTGGCTGGTCGCTGATTTTTCCGGATGGATGGCATTGTCCAAAGAATAACGTGTTACCAGGCTTGACCTTATAACTATGCAGAGGTTCAAAACATTTTTTAAGAATATACGTTTTTGTGTGCAGTGTTAAAATATTTTTACTATAATCGATTTCAGAGCCTTTTTGCCCTTATGGTATTATAAAATAAGTAATATTGAGAGTCTAGGACGAATTTATTTTTCATTTTATTATTCACTATGTTTCTAACGTGAAAATCATCTACAATTTTGATCGTATCGAGAGTCAAACTATCTTTTGGACCAGATTTTTTCGACCTGCGAGAGCTCTATGTAAATCCCTTGCACTGTCTTTGAATTGAAAGGTTTTTGCCAGTTCATATCTTAATTATCTTCTTTGTTTCACTGCAAATGTTGTGAACAAAATTGTTGATAATCCCGTTTTAGATCATAGACATTTTCAGTTTGATTACATTTTCAGACTTTTATGTTCTATGCTCGCAATCATTTCTACTGTTTTTATTTAATACTTGCCTAATCACCTCATTAGGTGGCGGTTTAAGAAAGCAAAATGTTAAATTGAACTAATTTCAGCTATCTCACCATCGCTCCTTTACCAAAATATATCACTAGGCCCAAAACTTTTCATATATTGTTTAAGAGCTACCTCTTTTAATACGTACACCTTTTCGTTAAGTTTGAAATTTCCAATCAATAACCATTTTCTGCTTCATTCCCTATTGATATGAAATGGAGCGTAGCAGGTTTCAACTGGTGTAATTGCAACAATATCATAGTATACCATAGAGAATGCAATTAGCTGTGCATTGTAGCAATTTACCAATTTTTTTTCTGGAGAGAGAGTAGGGTGAAAACCGGAAGGTAGGAATGCTCAACTTAGCCGGAGTGCTCCTTGAATGAACTCAGTGCTTCCGCTTTGGGGCCATTATTTTTTTCTACTCTTACAGACTCTTGCGAATTCGTTCCTCTGAATATTCGACACCACATCAGGAAGAAGAATTGCATCCTCTCAAGAGAACAATGGTGGGATGGTCCCCGATTCTTGAAAGACCTTGAAAGTGAAATTCTTTCCTGTTGCATTTGGTCGAGAGAAGTGACGGGAACAGTCCAATACTAGGCAGTTCTCGGGGGTGCCGAATTTTGATGTGCATCGTGAAAAAATGGATCCTTTCTAAATGGATTGGATTGGATATTTGGGGAGGCGACCGACGGCTAAGGTCATTTGCGCTATAGGGGAAAGGTAAGGGAGGAAGGGTGGATAGAAACCCGGCGTCGGCATTAGCCTACTTTTAACGAAAGGCGCCAAGGGTACCACGGCTTAGTGTCTCATCCGACAGACGGAGTACTCCATTTGAAGTGCCCTCCACAAGACACTCAAGTAGGGATCGGGTTCCTCTGAAAATCATCCGCCTCTGCAGGGATTTGAACCCTGGCCGCCCGTGTGGTAGGCGAATACTCAAGCCACCACACCAACCCGATCCCCCCTTTCTAAATGCGTAAGACATTTGGCAGCGAGGAAACAACGCCCTTGAAAACTCTCGCGCAGTTTTTACATTTTTAAAATAGCTTTGATGTTTGATTTGATAGAATGCTGTTGAAATTTGTACTGATGAAGTTAAGTTGCGCTTTATTGCAAATTAAGGTCGTTCATTAGCATGAGACATCCACGCATCGCTTATTTAGTTGTACCTAGTGACTGATATTGCACAAAAATGGGTGACAGCTAGTGCTGTGCGAATCAGGGATTTTCATTTCGAATCGAATCTCCCACATAAATTTCGAATCGAATCGAAACGAGTTTTTTAAAATATTCGTTAGCGAATCAAATCACTCAAAAAAGTTCGCTTGCGAATCGAATTTGAACTCTAAATAAAATGCAAAAGTGTATGCAGAGTTTAAGTAATATAGATTTTCACTATATTTCAGGGCCTTACATTAGCTTATACATCTACATAGTGGCACAAAGAATAGCACAGAATAACGTGTAGTCGTTTTAAATTTTCAGACGCGTCAGAGGAGAGGAGATGTACGTATGCACGGAGTCTTGCAACTTGTTTTCGCCACTAGCAGGTTTGCTGGTTATATAGATGTTTGGTGGACTGATTGTTTTAATCTGAATGACTGGGGTTTGTGATTGTTCACATTTCTTGAGGAGTGTTGATTTATGTGAATTTCTGTGTTGTGAGGAGGTGATGGACATATTGTGTTGCAGGCTAGTTTATAAACGTTGATATCTGGAGAAAAGGGTGTTTATTTATGTTCTCTTTGGGTAATTTAGAGTGTTTTTTTGTAGTGTGTGGTAAAATACTGAGAAGTGAAACTGGGAGCAGGTTTCTTTGTCAATTGTTCTATGGTATTTATTAGGGATGGTCGGATCGGATCTGCGGATCCAAAGATCTGCAGATCTTTAAATGGGATGAGATACTGATATCGGATCTAAATACTACAGTAAATCAGATATGCATCAGAGAGTTTTAAGCGATTGACGTGCCGGCTGTCGTCGGCTATCGGCGGCTTTCTGCCGAACAAATAGAATGCTGTTGATGTACTTCATTCGACAACCGGCTTTTGCTGAATTTAAATCAAATTCACCCTTTATTATCCATCTCATTATTCTCAAGAATCAAATCTCAAGATGTGGTATGACAACAGTCATTGCATAAACGTGACAACAATCAAGGATTAGTATTATTGTGGCATCGACACTGTCTTTATTTTAATATTAAAGTTTAACATTTTTAAACTTGATGTTGTTTATTTTCAATAAATTCTCCAAGGCTTAAATTCTACTATCATTTGTGAATTTTATACACCCTCGAATACATCCAAGAATCCGAAAATAAGAACTGAGATCCGGGATCCGAAATGAAGGATCCGGATTTGGATCCAAAAAAAACCTGGATCTGCCCATCCCTAGTATTTACCGTGTAATGCAATAAATTGATATCTGTGTGATAGTGTCCCGCAAAAGAGTACGTGTTGCTCCATTTTTTTCATTACAATTCGAAGGAGAAAACTTAAGCATGCAATAACACAAATCCAACAATCATGCAGTTACTGTCTTTTAGCTTAGCAGGGCAGTATTATCCTCAGGTATTCCTCATGGGAGCATTTATTTTCGGCTTATTTATTAAAATTAACTCCCTGGAAATAATTTTTGAAAGTGGTCCCATAGAGTCACTATAGTATTTATGTCCATCTGTCTTGTGTTAGAATGTTTTCCATCAAGCAAGATTTTAAAAATATCGTTTAAAATTGTATCTTGAAAACGAGCGTTGAATTATTATTCTTCTAATTATGGGAAGTAAATATTTTGAGTGGATAGCCCTTTTTTTTCAAATGTATTTAACAGCAATTGGTATAATGCTTTTTGCATTTTCCTGTTATACTCCTATGCCTCTCATAGTCATAAAAATACTGGAGTCCTTCGCGTAACTATCTTTTTCCATCTACATTCATAGTACTTATGGTCATGAATTAAACAATCTCGCATATACTCATTTTTATGCGATTGATAAGGTTGTTTTCTTTGCATACGCACCCAAGTATATTTAAAATTTTAATTCAGTGATAGAGACTTCCTTTACTCGCAGCTACATGTTAAAAAAAGCGTGCATCATAGCGCCTTTATGCATACTTTTTATTTTCTGCGTGGGTGTGTATCCAAATACTTAAAGATTATAATGGGCTTGAATAAAGGCTCATTTTCATGCGAATTGAGTGTTTACAAACAAGGAAAAACCTTGGTGCTGGTTTAACATCTTTCTTTGGTTCCTTGTGACGCAGGTGACATGATGCTGCAGAAAAAGTGAGATGTTCGACGTTATTGAGGACTGAACCCTTCGACTTAATGGTGCTGCCGCATTCAGAGTTCAGAGTATCGAGAAACCTCGTGAGAATGAGATACGAGCCCGTAAGAATACAATCTAAAACCAAGGTAAGCCTGTAGTTTTAGTGATGGGTTAAATTGAAGGCGAATGAATTGGAATTTTTTTATCAATTGCCGAAAGTTTGAGGTCACCCACTAAGACAAGTGTAATAAATATTAATTAATTAATTATTTGAATTAAATGATCCAGGCATCATTATTTTTTTGGTCTGCTGACGGTATGGAAACAATTAACTTTTGATAAGAAGCCCTTAAAAATATTATGTTCCATTAAAACTACTGAAATCTAATGGTAGGTATATAATTAATTACCAGGAAAACATGGATTACATATTTTTTTGCCGCGAGGCTTTTCCTTTTAAAATGCATTTCCCGTATTACATTATCCTGCATACATTTATGGAAGCTGAATTTATTTGGTTGAAAACCATTGATGTTTCTATAATCATTCCGTAATAGTTGTTTTAGATAAACTTTTTTAAAGGAATTTTGACATATTTGAATGCTAAATCACATCCTGCTTTACGTGGTAAATGCACATGAAAAAAGGTGAATCATTCCAATCCAAGTATTCTTATTTTTGTGGGCTGCTGACGATATGGAAACAATTAATTTCAAATAAGTTCCTGAAGAACACCTTATGTTTTATTGAAACTACTGGAATCGTATGTTAGGTATATACTTACCAGGAAAACGTAAATGGCATATTTTATTGCCGCAAAGCTTTTCCTTTTAAAATGCATTGGCCGTATTACATTATCTGACTTATATATTTATGGAAGCTGAATTTATTTGGTTGAAAACCGTTGATATTTTTACAATTATTCCTTAATAGTTGTTTTAAGTAAAATTTTGCAATGAATTTAGATATTTTTATATGCTAAATCACATCTGGGTCTGCAAGGTGAAAACAATGAAGCATTCCAATCCAAGCCTTATTATATTTTGTGGGCTTCTGACGATATGGAAAGAATTAACTTTGAATAAGATGCCCAAATATGCCCCATTTAAGCCACTGGAATCTAATGGTAGATATATACTTACCAGGAAAACATGTATGGCATATTATATTGCCACGAAGCTTTTCCTTTTAAAATGCATTGGCCGTATAACATTATCTGACACATGTGTTTATGGAAGCTGAATTTATTTGATTGAAAACCATGGATGGTATTTACAATTGTTCCGTAATAGTTCTAAGTAAAATTTTGCGATGAGTTTAGATATTTTTATATGCTAAGTCACATATCGCATTGTATGGTAAAACCACATGAAAAAAATGAAGCATTCCAGTCCAATCATCATAATTTTTGTGGGCTGTTGACTATATGGAAACAATTTACTTCAAATAAGAAGCCCACAAATATCTTATGCTCCATTTAAACCACTGAAATCTAATGGCAGGTATATACTTACCAGGAAAACATGTACTTCATATTTTATTACTGATAATCTTCTCCTTTTGAAATGCATTAGCCACATGACACTATATATATATATATACATATATATATATATATATATATATATATATATATATATATATATATATATATATATATATATATATATATATATATATATATATATATATATATATATATATATATATATATATGTATATAAAATTTATTTATTTATGGAAGCTGAATTTATTTGGTAAAAACCGTCGATGTTATTTACAATCTCTCCATAATCGTTGTTCTAAGTAAACTTTTGTAATGAATTTAGACATAATTTAATGCTAACTCACATCCTGCTTTGCATAATAAATCCACATGAAAAAATTAAGCACATCATCTTGAGATTCGCAAATTTGCTTATCTTTGCGAAAATCCATCGCTGAAGAGGGAGCGCAAGTTCATTTTATTCGTCTTGAGCACAGTCATTAAGTCCTTCACGCGCGTAGCCTAGCGTCAGTTTGGTGGGGCTCACAATGGCTTTATGGCACTGTTCATCAGCGACGTCGTTCATTGTCCTCTATCTGCCGAGACAAAAGGTTATTTTTTTTCTTTTACTTTCACACCTCCGTCACAACTTTCAGTTTCCTTCCCTCTTCTGCGGTATTATCCCAAATTCCAGATTCTTGATTTCGTACAGATTCGGTGCTTCGTTGCACGGAAGTGCGTCCAAGGGATCCGTGCAGGTGAGTGACTCCTGGTTGAACATTGTCTGGTTCCCACAGAAGAAGCTGTAGTGAGCCATTCCCAGTACCTGTAAATATATCATTTGAAACAGTGTGAAACTTCTGAGCGCTAAAAAACATGGCAATGCACAAACGATGACCATGGAACTTACATGCGAAAAAAACGTAGAAAAAGTTTCGAACACTTTTTTATTTTATGTAAAAAAATAATTGTTAAAATACGAGGGTAAGTCAGTAAATAAGTCGCAAGTTTCAGGATTTTATCGTCTGCGTCAGATGTAAACATTTAATTTGGAACGCTTGGAGCATCCAACGTACAGTCCCGACTTAGCCCCCAGCGATTTTCATCCGTTCGGGCCCCTAGAAAATCTTTTGAGTGGCCGACGTTTTGAAAATGATGATGCCGTAGTCCAAGCGGTTACTCGTTGGCTGCGACAGCAAATAAAAGACTTCTCTTCTGCCGGCTATCCAGGACTTGTAAATGGATGTGATAAGGGTCTGTAATGTACAATGAATATATAGAAAAGTGAAATGAATTTCACGAAGTTACTTTGAATATAATTGCCTCGATCCAGTTTTGCGAGTTATTATTGACTTACCCTCGTTCAAATCAACAGAGAGAATGGAATTGAGGGTAAATGCGTGCAAGACTAAAGTAGTCGTTTTTGATAAGGAAAATGGGGACTATATGATGAGGGCGAATGGTGAAGTGGATGATTTTGTGTACTTAGGTAAGGTATTTGCGAAAGATGGACAAATAGATGAGTCGATAAAGAGACGTGAGAATGCTGAAAGGAAAGTGGTTGGTAGTATGCGGGGCATATCAAGGAAAGAATGCTTGTCTAAGGAGGCGGAAATCGCCGTGTGCAAAAGTGTACTTCTCCCCACTTTGTTGTATTGTAGTGAAACATGGGTATGTCAGGATAGACATAAGAGTAGACTAAACGCCGTGGGTAGGAGTTATCTGAGGAGTGTTTGCGGCAAAAGCATGATGGATAGGGTCAGGAATGAGTGGGTAATAAATGAATGTGGGTTAGATGCTCCAGTAATTGACATATATGAAAGGAGTGTGCTTCGTTGGTTTGGCCATTTTGAGAGAATGGATGAGAATCGAATAACGAAACAGATACATGAGAGTGAAATGAATGGTGCGAGAGGTAGAGGTAGGCCGAGAAAGTTGTGGTTGAGGAAATTCTTAGGAGGAGGTATATTAGGATTCTTAACAACAGGAGGTTGTGTATTAAGCAGTGTATGGGGCTAAATGAAGCAAAAGAGGTTTGCAAGGATAGGTCAGTATGGAGGAAATTATTGAAGCAAAGTTAGGTGCACAAATATGTATTTATGAGTGAAACTTTGTGACTCTGCCTACCCCGGAAGGGCACGGCATTAGCGGTATGTATGTATGTATCCTCGTTCATGCAGTACTATCTTCGACTGACACGGTATAAGACAAAAGTCCTAGTTACTAACAGAGAAAATCAGGATGCGAGGATTTTGTTGGACAGAGAAGTGCTGAGACATGGGAAAGAGTTTAAATACTTTTGAAGCAAAATGACTGCTGAATTAAAGAGTACAAAAGCAATATGGAGTAGAATATTTATTTTATATGAAGTTGAGATTGTCTTTAATAATATGAAAAAACTCTTTACGTACAAATCCGTATATATATTGTTGAGGAAAAAGATAGTTAAGACATTTCTGTGGATTGCGTTGTTGTGTGGATGCAAGACATGGACAATGGAACGAACGGAGAAGAAACATGTTGAGGATTTTGAGATGTGGTGTTATAGAAGAATGTGTAAAATAAGCTGGACAGAGATATTAACGTACCAAGAGGTACTGAGAAAAGTGAAGGAAGAACGGAGCGTGTGTAGGATGGTTAAAAGCAGACGGGACGGATGAATCGTCCATGTACTGCGGCATGAGGGAAAGGTGAAGGGTATTTTAGAAGGGATGAGGTATGTAGGGAAAGTAAAAGGTATAGAGGGAGACCTAGACTAAATTATTGGAATCATAAAATGGAAGACTTGCTATTTAGATGGCTTGTAGATATGAAGAGGATGTCAGAGAGGAGAGAGAAATGGAGGGCTATCGCAAACTAATCCTGATGGATTGGTAACTAGAGAGGAGAACACATAAAAACAGATAAATTAATGAAACTAGCATGGAAATGTAAATCAATACTTATGACTATGCTCATCAAGCTTTCCTCCGGATTAACTCTTTCTTCGTAGGTAGTTGACGCGTCGAAAGACGAGTCGTCTAATTCGTCTAACTAACTAAGTCCCGAAGACGACTCGTTCTCCAAAACGTCGGCCACGATGAAGAGGCGTACTCGATGGAAAACCCGAATATATTATGTCAATTGCATACGCCGGGAGTATGTCTAATCTTTCAATTCTTATCATTATCGTTTAATCAATCTACTGATTTATTATTATCTCCATGAGCGAATTCTCCATTTTTTGTGCCTGAGTAACTGGTTTGGATGATCGATGTTTCACATTGTCTTCTCATATAAGTGGAACATTTACTGATCAGTGTTGTCTCAAAGGGCATTCATTATTGTGATAGTAAGTTTTTGAAAATCAAGTGATCATTCCTCCGAAAAACCATTTACTTTTACGTTATGTGACTACCCTTGTCGCAGGAATTATTTACGAAATCCTATAACTGTGAAGTGATTGACAAAGATACTTGAAATTGATAAAAAAGGTACTTTTTTCCAATTTATATGCCACTTTATGAAGAGGAAAAGCCGTATGCCAGTTAAGCTGGAGAATTTGATGAGAGTTGTAACGTTAAATGCAGCAGATTCATTTCAAATGGAATAAAAACCGGGACATACATATTTCAAAAATAAAACTCAGTATTTCAGGCCTGTTTTCAAAATGCATGCCTCCTAAAATTCATCGCGTAAACACAATAGCTTGCGCCAATGCATAGACACGCTTCCAGAAATAGCCTTCCCTGTTCTAAATCGGGTATCGGTACAATCTTATGATAAACAGGTCTTTATAGGTATTTTACATTTCCGTAGGCATGATAACTAATATTCCGTAGCAATCAGAAATAAAAATACTTCCTTCGCCTGTGAATGCTGAATGTCTTCTCCATTTGGTACTTAGTTGATTTGAAGCGGAAAGATCTCTTCGTTACGACGAGCGAGTGATAACCGGCACTTAAGGAAGAAAGTAATTAGTTGTGTCAGGAATATGTATGTATGCGTGATGAAGTATAATTTCATCCAAGCGTGGCGAGATCGCATTGTTGGCTTCGATGCAAGGAAAGGAACAAATTCACATCATATATAAACTACCGGCCCGTGAAAGAGATAGCGATCAAACCACATCATTCTTTCAGGTAAGACACGAGGTATAAAAGTTTTGATTTACTTTGATACGAAGACATTGACCCTTTATCACTTAAGAGTGCAATTTAAGTGACCTTGATTTGGAAGAATCCAGTAAATCCTTGGGAGAGGTTAATGGACGTGATGAACTTGCAATCATTGCCATTAAAATTCCGTCGAACTCTAAGAACCCGAATCTTAAACTCACTTGTACAAGCGTATCACCGCCTGAAGATATTTAAGTGTACTTTCATCTTCTTGGTTAAAATTGCCGCAGTGATGCATTGTGGAACAAACCTTGATTGTAAGAACCTATAAAGATCGAAGTAATTTTAAAGGTACGATCTTAGCCATCTGTACTGTGTGGGAAAATTTCCTAACATTTTGACTTAAAAATGGATCTAATTTTCACGAAGCAACTGCTTTTAAAGCGGTAAAAGGGTGGCCGGAATATGTTCATTCAAAAATATATCTTTGAAATAATAAACTTTTTCTGAGGTAAATGGTATCAGAAAGTGTAACACGTGCATTTAATCTCGCCAGTATTTACCACTTATTTACATCACTCATTTTTCCAAAAAATAAGTATTCGAGGTAAATAATTTTTGTACACAATTTTAATCACTCATTGTAACAAATATTTGTAATCGATTTTGTGAATTTCGTTAGTTCAATCAAATTGCATCCCTAGAGAAGATATGGCAGCATAGATAAGTAACCGGAATGCCTTTGAAAAATTGAGACATTTACCAAATATGAGCTCTTGAAAACAGAATAAAAAGTCTAGGAGTTTCCAAATAAAGATACTGTGGCCCAAAAAAGTAACAAAGAACGAGTATAATTTCTATCTGAGACTAATAATACAATCATACGGAAAGTTTAAGAATATCTAGACTGCATTGAGGAATAGAAGAATATCTTTCTTTGGGCTCATAGAATAAGGAAACCAGAAAGGATAGCAAATAAGATCCTCGCCTATTAGGAGATTAACAAAACGTAGGTCACGTAGGCTGAAAGAAAACCATGATGATTAAAAATATATGTGGAATCAGGAAATAGAACCCAGAACAAGGAATAGTTTTCATAACAAGAATTGCACGGATGTGGGATCTGGTAGGAAAGAAACTGTGGACAAGAAGGGTATTCTCAGAAGAACATTGGATAAGACTGAGTGAGTCAGAGAATGAAGGAATAGTGGTAGAATCTAGAGAACATGGGTAAGAGAAACCTTTTTCACGTATGAGGAAGACCACCACCTTCTTCCGCTCAATAGGAAAAACACCACTCATAAAACTAGAGTTATAAACATGCAAAAAATGGGTGCTAGGTCGTTGATAACGAGTTTTAAGAAGTTCGCTATACATTTAACAGTAGAACGCCCGGACTTAGGCTCCCCCCTTTAATCGTAACCAGCGGCTGTTCTGGCTGGGAGAGATTGCACAAACTTTGCTATTTCATCAGGATGTACTAGTTCTAGATACATAGATTCCACTCTATCAGGCCTGACACCACAGATTATCTAATAAATCAAATTTTCAAATTGTATGTCATAGTATGGGGTGATGTGAGTCGCTCGCGGAAACATCGCACCTTTCCCTCCTCGTCCACCGACGGACTGCAAACGTGAAACACTTTGCAGTCGTTCTCTACGTCTGCATAATATCCGTATATTCTCCCGTCGCACGAGAATGTTGTGCGCACGTTCGGGACGATCTCTTCGATGCCGTCGGCGAAGAAGTAGCCTCTGTTGGCCGCTGATTGTGCCGCGGTGGGCGACACCACGGCGCCGAGCACCAAGGCGACCAGGCCGAGGGACGCCATCCTCAGGACTCCGGAGCCTTCCTTGACAGCTCCCATGACGACGACGATTCCACGCAGGACGAACTAGTGGCGATTGAGACTCCGCGCTGTTGAAAAAGGAGACATTGTTATAAATACCCAAGAGTGTTACAGGTAGGCTATTTGCTAGGTGGAAACAATGAAATTGAATATTTAAGGGGATGGGGTTGGAGTGTTGGCTAGAGTACTGGCTAACCATATGGGCGGTCAGGGTTCAAATCCTTGCAGAGGAGGATGTTTTTTCAGAAAAAACATGATCCCTAATTGAGTGTCTTGTGGAGGGCACTTCGAGTACTCCGTCTGTCGGATGAGACGTTTAACCGTGGTCCCCTTGGCACCTTTCGTTAATAGCAGGCTAATGCCGACGCCGGGTTTCTATCCACCCTTCCTCCCTTACGTATCCCCTTTGGTGCAAATGACCTTAGCTGTCGGTCGCCTCCCCAAAAGAATCCCATATTACAATCCAATTCGATATTTAAATGGTCAACCTCCAAAGAAAAACAGAAAAAATGAAATCTACATAAAAATTTTGATAATATCTTGAGATAATATTTTGATTAAATTGAAAAGTAGGTAAATAATATTTTGATAAAAAATATCCCCTTTGGTGCAAATGACCTTAGCTGTCGGTCGCCTCCCCAAAAGAATCCCATATTCCAATCCAATCCGATATTTAAATGGTCAACCTCCAAAGAAAAACAGAATAAAATAAAATCAACATAAAAATTTAAAAAAAATAATTAAAGATAAATTTTCAGCACCTTTTCTTAAAAAGATTTATATTGTCAAGGAAAGGAATGGAACAGTTTTGCAGGAAATCTTCCAGTCCGCAATAGTCCTGTTGAGAAGTGAAATGTTTTTTACATCAGTCCTTTGAGACCGATATATACCTTGTACCAGTGATCATTCGTACCTATGTAGTTTGGGTTTTCCACTTTTTAGTCTCAGTTCCCCAGTTTTTTTCCCTGTAGTTTTTTCTCTTTGGTAGAGTACATTCAGGAGGAAAGATGAGAAACATCTAGAGAGTGGCATAAATGAAAAATTTTGCAATTTTCCACAATTTTACCACGACCCAGATTTCGATGTTTTTACTTCATCATCAGGTACCAATGAAGTTAGGTGCACATAATATATAGTGATGGAAAAAGGATGGGAGGAAAAAGGAAGGTGGGGAAAAGAAGACAGGTGGGGAAAGAAAGAAGGTGGGGAAAGGGGGGGAAGTGGGTGGAGAAAAACCTAAGAAAGGTTACCGGAGGAACCGGAGAGTTTTCCCGCCTTCCTTCTTTTCCCCACCTTCCTTCCTTCCCCCATCCTTTCTCCATCACTATATTCTACGTGCACCTAACTTCATTTGTACCTGATGATGATGTAAAAACATCGAAACCTGGGTCGTAGTAAAATTTATAATGCGGATAATTGAAAAAGTTTTCATGCATGCGTCATGCATAAGTTCCACACAATTTCGTAAGAATCTTCGGATTTTACATCGAGAGAGTTTTGAATCGTGACTTTGGAGAAGAATGGATAGATTAAAATGGAGTGATAAAGTGAGAAACGAGGAATTGCTAGCATGATGAACGAGTGAAGGAATATTTTGAGATCAATAAGATAGAGGAAGACGAACTGTATAGGACACGTCCTGAGGAAAGATTCTCCACTGAAAATAATGTTAGAAGGAAAGATCGAAGGACTGAAAGGAAGAGAGGAAGACGGAGACGGATAATATGTTGACGGATATTATAAATGGAAGGAGTTGAGCCGAGGGAGGCAACACAGGATAGACGAGCATGGAGGGAGCAGTTCAGTTGAAACCCGTCTGAGGGTTCTATCTTGTGACTGAGTGCCGGTCTAAGGAAGCGAAAATCGCCGTGTACAAAAGTGTACTCCTCCCGATTTTGTCGTAGGTAGTGAAACATGGGTATGTTAGGATAGACATAACAGTAGACTAAACGCCGTGGGTAGGAGTTATCTGAGGAGTGTTTGCAGCAAAAGTAGGATGGATAGGGTCAGGAATGAGTGAGTAATAAATGAGTGTGGGATAGATGATCCTGTAATGGACATATATGAAATGAATCACCCTAGAAGAGTATTCGGAACAGCACGTATAGTCTATTTAATTGTATTTTCCTTCCAAAAGAGCCCATAGTGTAACGCCTCGGTGTTTTCTTTTTGGTAGCGCTTTACTTTCAGTTTTCTAGTACACCTCCTATTTCCTCTTTCACCTCTCCAACGATCCCCCTCTCTAAAATTCAACAACTCCCTCACAACCAACAACTACCACATTGAATAAACAACTGAAACATTAGCACACAAAAATAAGAAATAAGAGAAAACAAACCAAATAAACAATAAACTTATTAAACACTAAAACACTCAAAACATTCAATAACTCAAGGAGCGCGGCGTTACAAGAGTAAATTAAGTAACACTCTCTGTCCTCTTATGCTTCTCCATTACATACCTGGCTGCCTTCCTTTCTATACACCTTCACAAAGGAGCTATAGAATTCTGTTTTTTATGTGGTTGAAATTATTTTATCTCCATGCAAATGCTTATGTGAAATTTTTATGCGAGTTCTAATTTGCAATGCATGCGGATAAATGTGAAAAAAATGTGTTTTTGAATGTTAAGTGCTGTATCAACACGTCTCCTCATGGTACTTGAGGTGTATTACATCATCATGTATTCAATTAATTATGCATCTAGTCGGCTTAGTAAATTTTCACAGTTAGTTTCTTTGAGTAAGGCATTCATCCCGTACTGATGTTTTTGACCCAAGATTTTTTTAGAAGAGTAGACTTAATGATAGCCATAAATATTCAAATCTTTGGTAAGTTACAAACACCATATTTCCGGAAGATTTTTGGGATGACAGTTTTCCAGTGTATTTAGTTCCGATAGAATAGAAAAAACGAGAGAGAGACTCTCCCGAACCGATAGAAGCGAAATTCCTACTTTCCACGCATCATTAGTTACCATATTATAAACAGTGCGGTACTAACATAAAGTATGTTTTTAACATATAATTCGCTGCCACACGTATTCCCTCTACTTCCCTATTTCCTCCACTTCAATGTCTTACGTACCGAACTTACCCTGCCACACGCCTCATTGGTACCTGGCTGGGTGGTATGTCGATGTTATCGTTAATACCAGAATCTTATATGTTTGTCCATGTCTATAGAAACTGAAACATACATACATACCTACCAATCACGCTGTTCCCTTCCGAGGTAGGCACAGTCACAAAGTTTCACTCATAAATACATATTTGTACGCCTAACTCTGCTTCAATAATTTCCTCCATACTGACCTATCTTGAAAACCTCTTTAGCCTCAATTACCCCAATACACTGCTGCATACACGACCTCCTGTTCTTAAGACTCCTAATATTCCTCCTCCTAAGAATTTCCTCAACCACATTCAACCACAGCTTTCTCGGCTTTCCTCTACCTCTCGCACCATTCGTTTCACTCTTATATATCTGTTTCGTTATTCGACTCTCATCCATTCTCTCAACTTGGCCAAACCAACGAAGGGCACTCATTTCATATATGTCCATTATAGGATCATCTAACCCACACTCATTTATTACTCACTCATTCCTGATCCTATCCATCCTAATTTTGCCGCAAACAGTCCTCAGATAACTCATACCCACGGCGTTTAGTCTACTCTTATTTCTATCCTAACATACCCATGTTTCACTACCTACGACAAAATCGGGAGGAGTACACTTTTGTACACGGCGATTTTCGCTTCCTTAGACCGGCACTCAGTCACAAGATAGAAACTGAAACAGTTTTAACAATACCTTCTGTATGCTCTGATGACTTTGAATAAATAAAGAATATTCATTCATTTAAATGGTATTCAGGTTCATTTTTCAGCAACATTTCGAGTTAACAGTGGAGCAAAGCATCACTTCCGCTTATTTTCAAGGATATGTGGTGCATAAAAATTCCTGATCGTAGGCGGTTTCAACGCAAAGTCAATTATCGATTGACGTTTCCCACTAAAATGAAGATCGTCTATAGTACAGAGCGCGTGTGACTCGACATTCACGCTATTTACGTCTCGTCCTTTGGTATATGCCGGCTGGATTTGCGTTGCCCTCTTGATATCTCATGAATATCGCCGTCGATGCGTCAAAGCACTACGTCGCCGTACTTGAGAGGAATGAAGCGCTGCGGGTCCAAAACCTGATTCGCCTTTCGCTCAGCTTTAGCGAAATCTTTACCAGTAACACCCTCGAATGTATTTCCTAATATTCGAGAGTGGGCATTTCATTTGGTTCTGCGAATGGTGAGAGTGAAGTTTGACGGACCGATTCGAAACGCGTCCGTGTATAGGAAAAGAAATCATCTACATTTCACCCTACGAGCCGCCACATGGTCGTGTTGCAGGGGGTGTTGGGATATCAGCCGTGTAAAGCATAAGTTTTTGGGAGGTGGGTGGTGAAATAGTGGGTAGGCGAAAAAAATAGAACATCATCATTTTCAAATGAAGCAGGATTTCTCAAGTCAAGGGCTCCTTCTCCTTCAACGATTCAAAAAACGATTATTTCTTCGTACCAAGGGCTTCAGAAGAACTTCATTCAGAAGCTATTACGATATAGAGCGTCTTGCCATCAGAAAAATCGAGATTAAATAAAGCACTTACCCGGAAATCCCAGCAAGAGAACACCCGGCAATCTCCTACATGGAGTGATATGATAATTGGTATGTTTCAGTAATATGTTCGTCCAAGCAAAATTGTCAATTTACATATCACATTTTTTCCTTCACCCTCTTCCATTTTTATTCGTAAAACCATCCTATCTCGTGGAAAATATAATAGAAAATATTCTCTGCAATGGTATTTTGGTGCAATTGACTTCGATGATAAAGGTCGGTTTGCATATGCTGTCTGCCACTTCCGTATCGAGGAGAAATCACCAAAATCAAATGAATAAGAAAATATTTAGCAACAATTTCTCCTTTTGGGCTCTAAACACTTAATCAACATTATGAAATCACCAGGGTTGAAATTCACTATGAAAAAATCATTTGACTTGACCGGGATTCGAACCCGGATCTCCCAATTGCCGGTCAGGTGTGTTAGCCAGATCCGGCTTCGAATCCCGGTCAAGTCAAATGATTTTTTCATGTTGAATTTCAACCCTGGTGTATATGCACCCGTGCGAGTGACTTCGTACCACATCATTTGTTAAATGCAATGTTTGGAAATTATGAAATCAATCCTAAGATTGGTTGACTGCAGCCCTCCACCCTTCCCTGTCTAATGAAAGCTCCTTTACTTCCTGATAGCACTTTATAAGAACTTTAATCTTTATTTGGTCCATGAACTTATTCGTCCGTCATTTCTGGGGACCTATCCCTCTATTTTACATTCAGATATGTTCTTCACAAACCCATTGTGTCTCAGGGTGTGTCCAATCCATCTAGTTTTCCTTTTCTCTTTGGTGTTCCAGATGGTCGTTTCCTCTTCTACTCTTCTTTACCCTTCATCATTTCTTATTTTGCCCGTTTATTTCATCTTCAGCATCCTCCTCCAGCACCAGGTTTCGAAGGCTTCTAGCCTGTTCTGGTCAGCTTTTCGTATGGTCCATGCTTCCGATCCATAGAGTGCCACGCTCCACACGAATATTTTCAAATACTGTTTCTCGTTTGAAGTCCTGCCTTCTTTGAACACCGCAATTATCCTTTTACCATTGACGCCCACTTAGCTTGGGCTACTTTTTGTTTGAGGTCTGTTGTGCTTCTTCTGCCCCACGGAATTGTAATTCCGAGATAGTTGAAGGCAACCACTTGCTTTAATTTCTCTTCTCTCAGTGTGGTTCTTGCATTTTCTCTTGCGTGTACTATGATTTTAGTCCATTTCTTATCTATTATTATGTCGAAACCTTGGATAACTTGGTCCATTACGATTAGTGTCCTTTGGAGATCATCGCGATTTCCAATTATAACGGCGATACCGTCTGCAATGTGGACCGTGTTTATTTTTTCTCCTTCACTTTTAATTCCGTTCTGTCCAATTACTTTTGCATCTTTTATTGTACTCATCCAAGAACTTGTTGAACAATGCTGGTGAGAGGCTGCATCCTTGTTTTACTCCTTTGCTAATTTTAATTCCTATTTATCTTCAGTCTCTCATTCGCATTGTGACGACTTGATTCTTGTGTAGCTGTTAGGAAACACTTTTTAAATTATTTCAAAATACCTGAGATCGCACCTTACTTGGGGTCACCTTATTATCGAGGTCGTAGTATGTTCTGCTATTTACATAATTACTCACAATGATACGAGTTCATTCAACGAAGAGATCAAGTTTTGAACGGTAAATTTGAAACGCTTGGGTGAAAAACATTATCCTTTTATTCGACCATTAGCGCAAGCATGCGACCGTTTATGTCACCCCTCCCTTTATCCCTCACAATCCATCCGCGATCGCCGATCGTTTACAGTCCGACCCGCGTTCGATCCCTCGGTGATTGATCACCAAACAGCGAACGAACCGTGACGCAACAATCAGCGAGAGTCCCCATCCTCTCTGGAGCGCCACTGCCGGCGGAGAAAGCTCTTGAGAACCGTACGGGAGTGAGGAGGGGTGGGTGGTAGAATGAGCACCTATCGCGCCCAGTTCGAGATGAAGAAGACGCTCTCGCTCGCGCACCTTTGACCTCGTCTTCGGGTGTCCTGTTTATCGCTTTCGCCCTCTCCGTTAGCCGTCTTCGGACGGCTCAGGGGAATTGCTTACGAGATGCCTGGACGGATAAACATCGCGCAGTCGGGCAGAGGAGAGGATAAGAAAAGTATAAAAAAAAGAAAAGATAGACGCGTCACTCGGGTACGTTGCGCGTCGTGCGTAATGAAACCTTCCACCGCTTCTCCCTTGGTGACTAAATAGTTTTGCAACTTGGCTCCCGTCGCCACATTGTTTGCGTTCGGGTCCGAATGTGTGCGTTTGGTGTCCTTTTTTCGCGCGAAAAATAGGTGCCGCGAAAGGTCGTGATGAAGCATTTTTATGCGGAGGCTTATGCGTATAAATATGCCGCGTGCTCGAGCGTTGCGCAATTGCCATAACCTTTGCCTTGCGAAGCGTAGAAATAGTTGGGCGAGATGACTCTAATGAGGTGTGTATTTTTCTCAGGGGAACTTTTAAACTTGGGGATTTCCTCAACCGTTTGCTCGGATGGCTAAGAAAAAGAAAATGTTGACATCTTCTCGGAGTTTGTCCTTTTGAGTTAAAACATAAACCTGCCATGTCACGCTAACTCCTGACACCTTTCTGAGAGATAAAATGTAATAACCTTCGAAGGACGTGTCTTTTTTCGGTCTTCTTGTCCCACACTAACGCTCCTGTCATGAGATGGGATATGAGAGTATTTCTCAATATCCAACCAATAATGGGCAGTTCTTTTGTATACCTATTACAGCTGAGTTATTATTCAAACAAGACTTTTGCTAAAAATCGATATCCTCTTGTCCTAAATTGATTAAATCTCTTTGTCATGAAGTAATCATAAGGGCGTCAGTAGAGCAAATATTAACCCTATGTCACGCTGAGTGACCTAGAGGTAACATATAGAAGAGTTTTTAGTCTCTGATTAGGTTTATTTACATGTATATGCCTTTGTGACGTCAATTTTACAGCTTGGCAAGGGAAATATCTCTCATTCGTAACTTTTAGTTCCTGATTCTCCAACGAGTGGGGTAACATGTGAAATGACTGAGCATGGCTGACAGAAACTCGGTGCGTAGAGGGTTAATTCTCCACTTGAACTATTATGGCTTATCAATCAGCATGAATCTTGTCGGTTTTCTTTTTTCGTTTTCTTAGAAAGGATCTTTGACCATGGAACGGCATGAATTTTGTTGAAAATATGTTCCGATAAAATTGAAAAGACACAACCTTTTCTTGGTATTACGATACATAATATCCACTGTTTAGTGAAATTTACTCATTACTTGAATTTCATTGACTTTAGTGATAATTGATTCAATTTTAGCTCAGAAATTGAAAATTTATTCCACGAAGTTAGAATAGATGTGGAAAAATATTACTATAAGTTTTAATAAAAGAAAAATTAATTCTGTGTACTGACTGTATTACTGTTCAAAACATTTCGTCATAGAATCATACCTAGCAAGTTGCAGCTCCAAGTTCTAGTCATATACTGAAGAATGGCACTTTAACGGTGAAGCGCATTTTGGAATAAAATAACGAATGCACATAACTAAGTTTTCATTTATTTAATTTCAAATAAGAGTACTATACGGCGTTTCATTAAAGTACAAAAAACACTAATCAACTACGTGGATTTTCTTTCCCATATCTTGTTGCATGTGCATGTGTAAAGGTATTTGTGCTTGTTTATTATGCTTTAAGAAATAAATTATTATCAGTCGTACTTAGTACACCAAAGCAGCATTTTACGCTAATGCTATACGTGGCGAACCATGAGTTTTGACTGGGCTACAATTATTTTGATGTATTATGAAATACCAGGTTCGAAGATGAGTCGAATAATCATGTCCTCAACTTTCTCTGGTAAAGGAAATGGCGAGATAAGGAACCAGTTATACCAAGCATACGATTCGCACTCATGGAAAAAAAACTCATATGTAAACATCATGTTAGAGTAGTCAACAATATCAGTGTGTCATGCTGCTTATTATTTACAAAACAACTATTTTTATTGGCTCTTACCAAGTGTTACTTGAATAAAAATCTCTAAAATTAATAAGGCTATTCTGACTTGATGTGTTGTATCGATATCTCGAGTTCCTACAGATCTGGTGTGATTCAGAACTGGCATGTTTTAGAGCGACTCAGAATATTAGCATGACGCCTCACTACATCTCTAGACCTATCAGAAGAGATAAAATAAGGGAGATACACTGCCAAACAGAAGGTACAAAAACTCATTTTTTCCGCGCACAATTAGCAACCACACTAACAACTGATCTCCACTAAATACACTCCCATGAATTTCGCCTCCCAAAACCTTATGCCTTACATCTTTGGACGGCTGGTGTCCCAACACATTATGCAGATATAGATCATAAATATGCGTTACCCTGACGTAAACAATCAGGTAAAAGTTTTTCGCTGCTGAAATAAATGTTCCCAAATGCTTTCAAGCAGGGTTACACATAACGTTCGCGTAAGGTGAAATGCTATGCCTATGTTTGTTCATAGCCACACGTCTCATTCCAACTTATGATGCAAATATATCATGCTGGGGAAGTAGCCTGCTAAGTCTTATATTCTAAGACCTGTTTAATGTTTGCCTAACTTTTGTGGTAAACATTTTTCAGAACGACATTATTTCCTCACGATTATTTTAATCTGCCACTTTCATGGCGTTCTAATTATGAGTGTCTTAAATTTGCTTCTCTATCTCCATCTTGATGTTTTCCCTTCATAAAAAAGTGGTGGAGAGCTGTGGTCAACCAAACTCAGGATTGAACAACCAACGATGATTGTGATCGAAAACCTTGAGGTTAATTACGTGATAATATTTGGTGTACATAAATGGACTTGAAACCACAAGACAATCTCCTAATATTAAAATCTCTCGTACAATTTTTATCAATAAATCTGTATTAATGTTGGAAATTATAAAAGTATGAAATATTACCTTCCTTTTTGCTTAGTGTCATCGTTTTACAATGTTAATTTGTATCATAAGGGCTACAAGTTCAATTAATTTGCAAAAAATTACAAGTATGTAAATAGATATGAATTACAAAAGGAATATCCTGTATATTTTATTAATTAAATAGTATGCGTAAAGTATTAGAAGTAATTGCGGGAGGTTGGAGGGCTGTAGTCAACCGATCTTAGGATTGAACGACCAATGATGATGACACTTATTTTGAGGTATTATGAAATACCAGGTTTGAAGATGAGTCGAATTTTTCCCGGAACGCGGGAAAATAAAAATCCCGGTATGCGGATTCATACCTCACCCAGGTTTTGTGTGTTTGCTAAATGTGAGGCTGAAATTTACTCGTCTTATTATACCTAAATGGTTTTAAGACAACTTTTTCGTCTGCGTGGAGTTTTTTGATATTAATAGTAGACATGTCTTTATTTGTCTACACACATGCGCACATGTTATTCCGGACTTGTTATCATCTAATTCACTTGGAAACATACCATTTTTCCTTTCCAAGATAAATACTCATTCGTTGCTTTGATGGAGTATTTTTGAATTATGCGGAAAACGCAGTGGTGATGGTTCATTGTTCCGTATAAGATTACATTTGTTTTCTTCTCGCTGTGTCACTTTGATGACTACAAATATTGTTTGATTTGCATAACTCGTAACGTCTTCAGTAATCATTGCCTCTCAGATTGAGCACCACGGATGGGATGCCAATTCATAAAAAATGATCCTTCCTTCTAAAGGTATTGGGCTTTTAAAATTATTTTTCTTCCCTCTATTTAAATATTCCATGAATCATGCTGAAGCACAGATTGACTTTTAAGTGTATTTTATGTGTTTATTGGGCTCATTTTGGTGAAAATCGAAGAGCTTCTCGTTCTGTTTTGATGAATTGTTTCCATTTATTCCCGTTAAATTATTCATGCATAACTTAAAAAGAAGGAATGACCAATCGCTTCGATAAGAGAAAGAGTGTTATGTCATGTTGTAAGATCGATTTCAAAAGCCAGAGTTGATGCGTTGCATCAAAAGTTCGAATTTCAATATGAAAAGGGAACTTATGATTTTAGGATTCTACCCTAAGGTTTACTTATATGCGTCAATGTAGGATTCATTGTATTTTTTCATAGTGCCATTAACGTATACATTCAAAGATAGATTTGAAAGGTTAACCAGTTTGCGTCATATGTGCATGATTTTTGCGGTAATGACTGGAAATTTAGTAAAATATTGTCGGTAATTAGAAAGAAGGGATTTGGAAATAAGTGTATTGTAAGTCATTCAGTTATTTGCCTGATATTCGTAAGGCTGTTGTGGTTACCCTAAGTACTCTTCGTTTAAAGTCTAAGTAATATCACCGGACTACCAGTCGATCTTGGAAAAGAAAATTTGAAAAATCTAAGGGCAATTTAGATAAGGAGAGCAAGTATATTGAAAAATCATCAGAAATCGTATCCGTGGAGCAAGGATAAAGATTGGTTTGAATTGAACTGGCGTGATTTTGATGAATATGACTTATTTCTCCCGAGTTCATAGCCAGTCAAAGTCTTTAATTTCCTTAATATTATTCATTCGATGATGTAATACCCTCTCATTTAGAAATGTTTCCCCCTTTTTTGGTAAAATTTAGTTGTTTTTTCATATATTTTCCGTTTGGTAGCTTAAAAAAGGTGGCCAAGTTTTTCCATATTTTTTATCCATTGGGTGACGGCAGCAGTATGTTGGCTCATGTAAAGACTGCAGACAAGACTGGTTTGCGGGTCTAATACCACCATGGGAATCAATACTATTTTCACCGGAGAATTATGAAATCATGCTCATGATTCGGCAGAACAAGTTGGAGCAGTTAAAATTGTAGCCCATTACTTAAACTGAAAAATGAATGCGGGTTAATTTTCGGTATGAACTTGGAATTTGATGATACACGAAGGATATTGTACTGTCTACTTAAATTCCAACTCGTACAACTCATGTTTCAGCTGACTAGCTGGGAAGAAGGAAGTGTTGTACCTGATGATGACTGCTAGTCAGTTGAAACACGTATTATACGAGATGTAATTAATGTAGACTGTACGATATCCTTTGTGTGTCATTTACAATGCTGTTCTACAATATCTCACTATCTCACCAAACATAGAGGAATTTTTTTGGGAATTTTATAATTGCCCGAAGGTCGAGGCAGAAATGGAATCTCTCGACAAAGATTACGTCGCCCGACCTTGCATGGTACCTTTCTGTGGCTTCTCTATCGTGATTGCGAAGCCCTTGAACCTTTGGTGTTTAAGGGCAGTTCCATAACACAATCAAAACATGCGCATCAGAAGGCCAGCCCCTTCCCTTGGCCCTGGTAGTCCTCTGTCTTACAACGGTCTCTGAGACACTGCCTTAGTATATCGCCGGTGAACCTAAAGGTCGACCATTCGGATCGACTTAAATAAGATTTTCTCCTGTAAGGGTGGCTTCTTTTAGGCCATGAGATCACGGGTACATGCTGAAATAACCAGAAAAGAGGAGGCCTCTAAAATTCTGAAAACTGACCGACCCCTCTCCACCGCTCGTAGCGCTTATGGCCACGCCTCGCATATTTCAATCAATCGAGATTATCTACACGAAAAAGAAAGGCCTCGACCTATTCATCGGGGTCCTCTTTCGACCTTCAACTTTTCCATTTTTTTTCCTCCCGACTCTCAAATTTTGGGAATAAATAAGCTGTCATTCGGTCGAAATGGGAAGAACTCAACGTTTTTAATTTCGTCATTTTTGGTGGATTATGAGTACCTATTAATTCTCAGAATATAAATGCTCATCCAAGACATATTACTTAAAATTTACCAGCAGTTTGAAATTAATGAAGAGATCTCCTGAAGTTAGTAATTTGGCCGGATAAAAAAAGCCAACTGTATGCATATTTTTGAAATTCTTACTTATGTTATTTCATGACAAATTCAGGGATTCGGGTCGTTGTGATAAGTCTTGGATTTTTTTTAAATTACCTTCATTTACGACCAAGTTTTACTCAGCAGTTCCAGGCCACAAATATATAACTTGAAATAGTTTCATTCTTTTATTGATTTCTTTCCTATGCTTTATTCATGGTTTGTGAACGCAGGAACGATAATAAATGATTTAAGATTTTCCCGGTGTATTATGTGTAAACATTTTTCTCGGGCTTCGCACCGGGTAATGTTTTCAAAATCCGCCGACGTTTCGGAAAACGACTTTTTTTCTATTTTCAAGGCACGTGTTATTTCCGCCGTGACCACTATAACACTAAAATTAAACAAGCTATTGATGCCCTAACATCAGCCGGTCATAGGGATCGCAACCATCATTGTTAGGGCATCAACAGCTTGTTTAATTTTAGTGTTTTAGTGGTCACGGCGGAAATAACACGTGCCTTGAAAATGGAAAACAAGTCGTTTTCCGAAACGTCGGCGGATTTTGAAAACATTACCCGGTGCGAAGCCCGAGAAAGATATTTACACAGGAACAATAGTTTTGAAAGGAAAATGTACAGTAGCCTCCCAGCTAAGTACGCAACCGTTCAATTACGCATCCCAGTTAAGTACGCAAAAAAGTTAGAAAAAATAAGGTTTCATATTAATTTATTGATGTTTAAACTTTTCATTTGGCACGCATTTATCTTTTTCCTTCGGTTGACATCGTCCGATAATGCTTTTATTTTATGCTGAAATATATGTAGCAGAAAACATAGCCCTTTTTTGGAAAATTATATGTTAAAGGTTTGGAGCATGAGTTTTTGCTGATTGCGCACCTCCCAGTTAAGTACGCTTATGTTATGTTATGAATTGAATGTGACATAGGTATACAATGAAAAGATAACAATTTTTAAATCTCAACCTGTCGTGCAAACATATTATAAGGATTGTTAACAGTTATTGACAAAAACATATCAGGATTTTCTGTATCGAGTAGCCATCTTTTAACCCTGTAAAGAAATGATGATAAACTAATTGCATCTCTTATATCATCCGACAATGTATGAAATAATTTTGGCCCTATGTTGATAAATGATCGCTGGAATAACGTCAAATTAGGCTTGGGCAAAATATGCATTGCTGAAGATCTTAATTTGTTTACATGGGTTTCGCCCTTAGGTCTATCACCACTTCTTTGGTAGAATATTTTCAGTGCCTTATAGATATAGAGATGGCGTAGGGGAAGTAACTGAAGATCCACAAATATGGGGAAGGACGGCTCATACTGACATTTTCTGGCAATCTGTCTTACTATTGCTTTTTGGATAATTAGTAGCGGATTGAGGGAATTTTTATAAGCACCTCCCCAACAAATTATGCCGTAGTTTAGTTTAGATTGAACTAGTGCTTAGAGATTCGTTAGAATGCTTTATGAATTAGATGTGACGGAAAATAGTTTATATCCATGTCTGTGTCACATTTTCGTGAGAGGAAATGCTTTCTGGATGTCTGTATTTCCAAGTGGTTCTTCTAAGGATATCAATTGCTAATACGATAGTAATTTAGCTGGTTATTGTGCTGCAGTAGTAGCCAGAGATGTACCATTCCACCGCAAGGGCTATGGTTCAAACTATGGCTGTGGTAGAGAATTTCCAGATCTATAGTTTGAAGAGACCGCTTGCCGCACATTGGACAAGCCAAGCCGTTAGTAATGTTAGTTAGCCGAATAGTTAGCCGAATAATAAGGCGGACCCCATATTCTTCAAGAGATGTCTAACGTCTACTCCAGTTTTCTCTCCACTTTTACTCCATCTAACACATTCCTGACTGCGACAGGCTGACAACTAAGCATTTCTGACCTCAGCTGTGAGTCGCTCCTCCTTTGCGCTATTACCATTATTTATCAACTTCACCCTCAGAATAATCTGAAATCTACTATTCACTTTTGATTAATTTTAGAGGGAGATGATATGGGGAATTGAGGAGGGATTTAATTTCCGGTCATCCATAGGAGCCAAAACTGAACGACGCACCAGTAGGATAAAAACTGTCCAAAAATCTGTAAATCAGCTGGTAAAACCTGCTAAACACAGCGAGAAAAAAGTTCATATTTTTGCTTTCTGTTTAGGTAGAGCTGCAAGGATCAATACCCAATTGGATAGTCCAAATTCTGCCCACAGGGTCAGGTAAATGAAATTCTTTCACTTGATAGACTTTTTTCAAAAGCCGTCATCATAGATATTGCAGAAAAGACACGTTTTTTGGGCATATCTGTGGGAAATAATTCCATTATGTTATTTTTTAATAAGTTAACACTGTTAACTGTGAATATTTTGATTGATTTACAGTTTCAAGGTAAAGTTCAAGATGGAGTTAAGTGACATTGTATTTAGTAAATTGTAATTTCTTTAAGGAAAAAAATATGTATTTATGCGTGTAACTTTGTGGCTGTGCCTACCCCGGAAGGGAACGGCGTGATTGGTTTGCATAAATTCTTTCCAACAATCATCATACTAGCGTATTTTGATTGGCGCGGCCCGAAAATATGCATAATAGCAGCATGATAACCAGCTTAAATTTGTTCGTATTATCAAATGATATCCATTAAAGAACCACTTGGAAATACAGATATCCAAAAAGCATTTCCTCTCACGAAAATGTGACACAGACATGGATATAAACTATTTTCCGTCGCATCTAATTCATAAAGCATTCTAACGAATCTTCCTCATTGTGTATGTAAATAGTCATATTCAATTGCTGATAAAATATTTCGCTATTTTATCATAAATAAGTTTTTGAAATTTCCATTTGCTCTCTTCAAATATATTGCAGAGGGCATTGAAAAATCTCTTTGTTCCGCGTGCTCAGTTTACTATTCCAAGATCTGAATATGATAAATTATTTTTCCGCGTGAAACAATGTGTTAGCCGTCGATTGTGACGATATAGAAAATTGATTTTATTTGCCAAATTAACTCCATGCCTGAGGCTATTTGGTTTTGAACAATCAGATACTTTCGTCATAAAAGTGTACCGAGATATACCTTCTCAGAAAATTTGTTATATAACAAAAAGAGTACTGATTTTGACGCATATCGCAATGAAAAATGTGATTAAAGGTTGGCTGATGTGCCATTTCAATAAAATCCTGTTTGGGTACTGTACGAATTACAACCAATTACAACTTAGGTCATTTTAAACATGTGAATATAATGTTATTTCATGGGAATCAAGTTTTTTTTAATATTATCATTGGATATTGTATGAATATTGGTGGCTAGGGTTCTGCTCTTTATGATAAAATCATCACAAGCAGCGAAGACTGGGTCTCAGAAACCCGATGTTATCACTGCCGAGTTTAAGAGCTTAATGGGGCGATGTTTTATGTCCTTCCGTGGTTTTTTACACTCATAAGGACGTAGAAGCGTGCGCTCGGCTACGTGATGGGGAAGAGGAAGATCGCCGCTCACTGAATGGGCATCCGTTCATTGTTCAATCGCAACCGAATTGAAATTGGCGAACGGAAAAGACTTGCTTGTAAAGAGCAATGCCCCGGGAGCGTGGGTCCTCTTCCTACGCGGTGAAATTTCCTCTCATTTCTTTAATTCTTTAACCGGCGCCGCCCCCTGTATTAATATCCATTAAGTCCGTGCACTGAGAAAGGACATTCGTAAAGTCTTCCATAAAATACTCGCGAATAACACAGAGCAATATAAGGGGGATACGTTATCATGGAGCAAAGCCCATTTAATTTAATGTTCCAGATATTGACCTTAGTAATTCAACATTAATAGTTTATGCCGAGGGTTTAGCAAAAAACCTCGATAGCAAAACTAAGCAGAGTGTATATCAATTTAATGAACTTGTCACAGTTAGGGCCTTTCGATTGATACGTTTACTTCATGCGTTTATGTTTTTTGTATCAATTCATAGCAAGCATTGTTTTTTAATTACAAACAGAAATGTACGAAGAGCTCTGTTTATTAGATGTGGAATGATCGAATCATTATTCAGTGAGGCCATATATACGCGGGCCCATTGGAAAAATTATACGCAAACGTTTGATTACTAGAGTAGATTGTTTCGTGGGATACACGTACTGCATAATTGGTATTTATTTAATAATAAGTGTGAATGACCCTCTTTTCCTGTATTTTTATATTCTAGCTCTGATGATGGAATAAATTAGATTCCGATACGTCCTAATGGGAAAATTTGCATTTTATATTTTGATCTAAAACCTCGATTAAAACTAATAGGGAATCGGGTTGGTGTGGTGGCTAGAGTACTGGCTAAACCTACGGACGGCCAGGGTTCAAATCCCTGCAGAGGAGGATGTTTTTCAGAGGAAACCCGATCCCTACTTGAGTGTCTTGTGGGGGGCACTTCAAGTACAGTACTCCGCCTGTCGGATGAGACGTTCAACTGTGGTCCCCTTGGCGCCTTTCGATAAGAGCAGGCTAATGCCGACGCCAGGTTACTATCCACCCTTCCTCCCTTACCTATCCCAATGCGCAAATGACCTTAGCTGTCGGTCGCCCCCACAGATATTCAATCCTATCCAATCGAATAAACTAATAACTTTCAAAACACATTCATCACTGTGCCGAAGTTCAGGTCCCTCTCCTCGTGACCCATTCCTGCATTTGTATCAAACTTTGATTCAATAATCGTTTAATTTTGCGGTCGTGGAAACTGTAGGAAAGAAAGTAAGTAGACAGAAAAATCATGAAATCTCTTTTAAATCAACCTTACTCTCACCAATCAATGACCGACCGTGATAAATGTGATCCTCGACTGATTTTTGGCTTCCATTGGTCCTTTTAAGTCATTTTTGTCATCTTGAACAACTCCGAACTCCTCGCCCGAAAGCAGCTATCAACGCTCATAAAATTTCTATAAACGATTACCTCAACTTCATACAAAACTTGATGTCGAAACATTACTATTTCATGTAACCCTCCCTAAATTGCCAAATGCAAGAATTATTCTTGTACAAACAAATTTGTACAAACAAACAAATTTAGCTCAATATTAAGCCGTTAAAACAAAAATTTACTTAAATTGCAGCGTTTACCAGTCTTTAAAACAGTGCCTCCTGCCTGAAAGACTGATCTCCGCGTCACTTTAACAGCCTAGCAACTTATTGATCAGAAGTATTGTTATCAATACTTTTTTATCTGGATTTTCTTCACCAGCAATTTACACCAATATGATGCGATGTACCAAATGAAAGGAGGGGTACCTTAATTTAAGTAATGCAATACGTTGATCATGATTCTGAGCGTAATTCATCTGAAAATTTCGTTATTTATGAGATTAAGTGGTTGAAGTTGAGAATGTAATAGGCACGATAAATTTCGCTATGATTATTTCATGCTCGTGCCAGTGTTCGCGTTGTTTCCTTAAGTGGTCAACGTTAATTGCAAGATGTACTTAACAGTTTTGATGTGATCTCCTCTCAGTGGTGTGGACAAGATTATATAAATGCCGAGTAATATTAATTCCTCAAAAACGCTGAAGAATATCGACCGAGTGACGAAATATGATCGGAATGGACTTCGTGTACTTGTTATGCATGTCCCGTCGACAGGCCATATGGCCTAACGGAATATATATGTAATAAGAGTTGAAAAAATAAATAAATAAATAAAAAGCGCTCTGGGAAAATGAGGGTCAACAAAGATGAGTGACTTCAGCCTCTAGCATTGGCCAGAACAGCAAGTGCCCTCTCCATAAACCTCAATCCTTGGACCAATTAATATACTACCAGGTTTATGGAATTTTCGCAGTATATTGACACCTTTGCCGAGGCCCAAATTGTCTCTGTACAGGCGAAGTTTTTAAAAAATTTGGACCCAAAATGTATAACGTATTACCTTCTGAGTACAAATTTTAACTTCTTTTTTTAAAAGAAGTTAAAAACTGGCTATTTACCTATGAAAAAATCGACGATATATTTTTCTAAGTAAAATTATTTATTTTTGTAAACATACTTGTTAAAAGGAATTATTTTGAAATGTTGTTATATATTTTTTTCTTGTTCTATATGTAACAATGTATGGTCGTGTTTCAAATTGATGGTAACCTAAACACAGGTTCGCCTTATAGGTTACCTAAAGCTCCGCTAAATATCTTAATATTGTATTCTTTGCATTTTTTTCTGTATTTATTCTTTTGGAGCAATGAACATTATATACTACTACGGACTCCGTTGTAAATTCCATTAGGTTAGGAGGATGCGCTATTAGGTGAATAATGAACGGCGCAGCTCGTCTTGCGTGACATCTAATGTGCCAATCAATGCCCTCCCCGGAAGAAGAGTCTTCGATAGGCGTCGCGGGGCGCCGAGGCTACGATGCACGCCCCGTGCGCTACGGCTGACTTTCCTTTTCGCCTTTATAAAACTCTCTCGCCCACGCAAATCTTCGTCCTCGCAGCATCCTTTTCCTCCTCCCTCCCCTTTCCCTTTCAGATCTCTCCCTTCCCCCTCCCCCCCCTCGCTCAGCGCCCACTTTCCTCCTGTCCATATATCCCGCCACTACTTTCTCCTCCATTGAGCCGTTGTGACACCGAATGAAACAAAGGAGCATCGGTTGCCGCAACCGTTTGGGGGGAGGAGGGGTATTTACGCGATGTAACACTTTTGAGCTCTGTAATGACCCAGACGCTGGTTTGTGGGACCTGGGACAACGTTTCATAATAGGATGAGGGTCTCTTAGGATTTCTATTTCTCCTTAAAGAGTTATAGGTATGCACGCGCCAATTAGGCGAGGGACGAGTTGGATGTCGCGTGGAATTCTGAGCCACGAAGAAATTCATTTGTACGCGAGTGGATGTGATTGATTCGATGATTTGATTTTGTAATCTGGCATCAGCACAAAGCATGTAGACGCATCAACATGCAAAAATTAACAAAGGATGGATCAACCTATCCGAGGCGTTGATAGGTTGATGCACTATACCTATCTTTTCTAAAAAAGCTAATGTTTCAGGACCGTGTTAGGCCAAGAAGACTCCTTACGATGAACATAGCCAAAATTTTCCCTACTTTTTACTTAAGTTGCTGTTACTCATCTCATTCCTTACTAAAAGAAGTTCACGTTTCTATCATCATTATGAATCTCCGGTGCACATCATTGAAGAATGACGAATGTGTAGTCGGTAGTTAAATAATAGCCCATAAAATAATCATCTATGTATCGCCAATGCTTTAAGCTTACATTCAGTCATGAGTTTCATTAAGAAGATATATTCTGAATATTATACAAAATCAAAAACCAAAAACTGTATAAACTGGCCCCTACGTCCAGCAAGCCAGTTTTTATGTCGTTTTATTACGAATGCACATTTAACAGGGCGGCGGTTCAAAAATACTTTAACCTTATTTTTATTGGCGCCATCGAATAGTGGTACGTAAGGCATTAATGTCCTGCAATACAGGGCTCATGCCGTGGTCTTACGAATGTACATATAAGAGGACGGTTGTTCTTAAAGATTTTTTCATCAGTTCAATCGACGATGTCAAATTACCATGCATAAAGAAAAATTATCGAAGCAACCACAGTTTTTTGAGCAAATTTAAAAATATGAATAAATTGTATTGATACAAATCATGTGATATTTTGTGATCTTATGCCTCAATGTAATAGATGTTTTCTGAGAGCATCTTCTGGGAGTATTTGATGCATTGGTTTTCTCTCGGGGATCGGGTTGGTGTGATGGCTAGATTACTGGCTTACCATACGGACGGCCAGGGTTCAAATCCCTGCAAAGGAGGTTGTTTTTCAGAGGAAACCCGATCCCGGCTTGAGTGTCTTGTGGAGGGCACTTCAAGTACAGTAATCCGTCTGTCGGATGAGACGTTAAACCGTGGTCCCCTTGGCGCCTATCGTTAAGAGCTGGCTAATGCCGACGCCGGGTTTCTATCCACCCTTCCTCCCTTACCTGTCCCCTATGACTCAAATGACCTTAGCTGTCGGTCGTTTTCTCCCATTGAAGTTGTTCTAAGTAACTGACAAATCACAAATCGATCACATTGCACAAGTACATATTTATTTCGACCTACGATTCGCTTATTACAGCATCATCAGGTGTTCACATCAGATTCGCTCATTACAGCATCATCACCTAGTGATGCTGTGATAAGCGAATCCTGGTCGTAATAAATTTGTTCTCGTAGAATTTGCTCGTTTTTTGATTTGTCAGCTATGCTCCGGTTCCATAGAATATCGCCGGAATCTTCACAATTTTTAGTTTAGAGTAAATATGAGCCGTTCTCTTTTTTGCAATAAAAGAACCCTGGCACAGCCATTGCAGTCTTAATTCTTTGCAACATTTTCAAGTCAATGCGAATTCTGGAATTCAAAACTAGAATGTCTGAACATTTTTAAAGTTTTATAAACCATGACTACAACCCAGTGTTTGCTAAACATCTGTTTGAATGTAATCACTCATCTAATTTAAATCCCAAAATTTCATACTTTTATAACAAAGGTGCAAAATTGGATTTTTTAGAAAACTTTGAAATTGTTTTAGCTTTTAAAAAAATGTAGTCATAGGGTTTTTAATGTTTTTATCCCGGATAAATTGCCGCCCCTTTTTAATGTGCCTCTCCCCTCCTCTTTTAACTTTTGACGCGGTTGGTTTTTATGTTTCCCGTGTCCCCGCTTTGCCAATTCCCTTCCCCCGCCCTCTACAAGGATCCTTTCCCTCCCCCCCTAAACTCCCGCCTTCCATAGACCCCCTCCATATTTCCTTCCCCGTATGGTACCCTGTTAATATGTGAAGCCACCATCTCGGTACTTGGCATTCTGCCTCTGAAGATTGTTTTTGCATTGAAACCGGTCAGGCCCCTTAAACAATAAAATAATTCGATTACCTAGCAATCAGTAAACATGCTAAATTTGGTTTAAATCGGTAATAATGCTTTTTATTGCTCTTTTTAACGCTTTGAATGATGGGGGGACGATCTTATAATACCCATTTCTCCCTAGATAGCTAAGCAACGGACAACTCGGCTTTAGAATGGATGTTGTCACGAGCAAAATTAATCGTACGAAATCGCAGTCATCAATTTCTAAGCACCTTTCAAGTGTTAATGCACATGGCATCGTGCTATCTGGAAAATAACAGCTGATGGAGTAATAATGCATTGCTCATTATAATGTGCGTCGTAACTTACGTGCTTTATGTAATATCAGGTGCTAAGTAGAGAACTTTTTTAATGAGGATTCAAGTTTCATGGTGTTTTTATTGTGATCATGAGAGTGACGAGTTGAAAAATTCTATGAGACGTAAATTTATCTGTACTTCTCGTAGAGAGAAACTGCTTGCTCAGTGCTATGTGTTTATTATTATTGGAATTTTGATTAATTTTCTGCTACATTCGTCGATGATTCGCCATCTAATGTGGCCAAATGTTTTCAAAATCTATATTTATTGCAATATTGTTGTTGAATATGTTGTCACGAAAAGACTTAATTTTGTACAACAATGCTGTTTATTTGGTTGTTTACTGATTTTGTGTTTTATTTTTAACGAATTGGTAGAAATGAAATGCTGGAAGTGATCAGTGACTAGAAAAATTGGCTCGGAAAGTTGTTACAGGATTCGCTCGCGGAAGAAATTATTTTTTTGCCAGTGTCACCAGATTTTTTCGAAGGCCATTCCGGATGTATTTGAATAGTTGTCGTTTAGAGATGATGGGTAGGCATTTTTGCTTTATCCATCATTCAGAAATGCGCACTTATATGAGGATCCAATGTCATTTAAATGTTTTGTATTTAAATGTCCCGCGTAAATGATTTAGCGTCATTTATCAGCCACACCTGACTCAAGTCATGCCATTATGCACATCTCACGACCAGTTGCTATAACCGATATTTTGAATTTTCTGTGTTTCATTGTCGAGTCTGTGTAAACCTTATCTTTCGACAGGCATGGCTTTCGTCGTGACGAAGAACAATATGAGGGGAAAATGTCGCAAGTTATCTGATTTTATCCGTCGATCTATGAAAATGTTCGTTATTGCACCTCAAAGACTGTGTCATCTCTGTTTGTAGGTGGAAATCCTCCATGTGCGGTTATTCTCTGCGTTATATTCTCGTTGAAATTATGTAATATGCGCTATCATTTCACTGTTTACGCTCCCGGATAGCGGTAAATGTGTTGTAAATCGTGTCCTTTCATTTAGTTTCCCTTTGTTTAATTGCGATTTTAATCTGGCTGAGCCGTGAGATTGTCAATCGTGAGCATCTCAAAATCTTCCTCACGATAACGCGCCATCAAGGGAAATATATAAGTCACGTTTAGCCCTTGTGAGCCTTCATGACGCAAAGGTCGATCACCTGTTAAATTGCTCTACCATTTCCCTTCGCATCGACTTATTTTTAAGATCCGAGAAACTTTAATAAGCTTGCTAACGAAACATTGGAAGGATATACTTGATACCTTTGCCAGAATCGGCATATTATAATGTTATTAATAACTTATATCGTTGATATCCGTAGATTTTGCTATTTATGCCCGATTTCAAACGTATATTCCAATGAGCACTCCAAACCATGTCCTGGCTGGAGAAAAACCACCAAGGCGGTATTCGAACCCGCAAACTCAAGTAACCGGCAGGCGAAGACCCTAGGAACTGCACTGCCTCCGTGGCCATTGGACTTTTGGCTCATGCTGGTTTTGAAACACTAAAGAAATAATTTTCCTGATAGTAAAAGTTTTATTCGTGAATTTCCCTCTTTAAATGGTGATATACACAATTAATTTAGAGCTAGCCTGTCGGATACTTTCGTTGAAAGTACGTAATGCTTCATTTTGGCAATTTTTTTGGTATTATACTTTTAAAAAATGTATTATCTACTGCATTTGTCAAAGCAACATCAATTTTCACGATTATAGATTAGATAATGATAAAATCTGACCCTAGGGATATTTTCTAACACAATATACATGTATATATGTGAATTATAACTTTATATAAAGTGTAGTCCACAAGTTCTTAGGTTTTCCTGTCCGCTTGGACAATAGAAAAATTGCCTTTAGCCACTATAACTTAAAATGTATAAATATATTACACTCAAGATGGGGCGGGATCCATGATTATTACACTCCCTTCCCCCTGACTGAGTGAGGTATACCTACCTATGTTTACCATCAGATGAAGTTGAACGTCGTAACCTGGGTTGCATTAAAATTAAATAAAGTGGAATAGCACAGTTGGCTTTCCATAATAAAAAGAATTGGATCCATTTAGCTACGCTCGAAAGCAAAAACCTATGCTCAGATTCCTCTTCCGATTGTCGTATGAACTTTTCCATTGAAGTGTAATTTACGCAGCACTGGTGACTGTAACAAAAACAGTGCGGGATATTTTTTAAATAATACATGGTTCACTTTCGTCCCCTCATCCAATTATTTTTCCCTTCCATTGCCATGCCTGGTGTCCTAAACCCCTCCAAACGAACTTTCGGTGGATTGTAGGGTCATGAGTGGCAGGTTTAACCATAAATTTAGAATCAAATTTCTAATAAATTCTGGATAATTTAGCACTGCTCCTTATGTATCGTTCTTCCAGCGAATCCGACTTCTTATAAGATAGAATGATAGCCAGTTACCAAAATAGTTCTGGCAGATCAGAAATATGACGCCATATTTAGAGATGTACAATATCGAACAGATGGATAAAAATGTTTTCCTTTCTATTTTTTATGTAGCATTGCTGGCTACAAAAAGAACCAGATGGATAAAAATTGTAAATCTGAAAACATCTAACTTATTATCCCTTCACTCGGAAAATGTCTTAATTCAAACGACTCCCTTTTTCGTCGGAAATGATTTAACTACTGATCGTGGCATACATTGTAAAGGAATATGACTGAAGGTTCTTCACTTCTTCCGTAATCGGCGATGAAAACAGGAAGTATTACACATACAAAACATCAGCAGCACAGCATTATAAACTTGGTTTTGTTTTGCGTATAATAGGAAGGTCCTCGGATAAAATAGTAAGAGAGATGCTACTTCGCTTTGATTAGGCCACGTTTCGAATGCGCCACAAGCATCTGGAACCCTGGTCATAAAGATTTAACCAAAAAAATTGACATAATTCAATGAAAAGCTGCACGCTTCGTTAGAAACTGTTACGCGCGAAAATATAGTGTTTCACAACTTCTAGAGGTGCTAATGTAGGAGCCCCTAGAGACTCAGAGGCTACACGCGAGGCTTTGTTTGCTTGAGAAATTTAGAACTGGTGTATTTCAGAGCGACAGAGAGGAAATTTATTATTACGCCTCACTATATTTCTAGGTGTGACGGAAGCGACAAAATAAGTGAGATATATTGCCGAACAGATAGGTACAAAAACTCGTTCTTTCTGCGTACAATAAACGACTATCAAAAAAACTGAGCACCACTTTATATACTCCCACAACACACGTCACCATTTCACCTCCCAAAAGCTTACATTTTTACACGGCTGGTGTCCCAAGGCCTCCTGCCACATGCCCATGCGTCGACTCGGAGGGTATTATGCAGATATAGAATTTGCTTTGGGGAAAAAAATCCACCGGATGGGGAAACTAGTCACAGGACTTTGGTTTTCCGGACAAATGCGTAGACCTGCCCTCTGTCTTCCTTACTCTCAAGGGAATTTTGTAAACATTCTGGAGAGCCAGATGTTCAGCTCCTTTGCTCTATCAAGCATCGCACTTGTAATTAAAATGGTATTCAAATAAGCCACTAATCACGAGGAATCCCGCCATATCACCAATTCCATGAATAGCTTCGAGAACTATATGTATATTTCAGTTATGCCGAAACCTGCGACGAGAATACTTATAAATAGCTTTAAAGGCAGGCATAACAAAGATCTTTTATAATTTACAGTCCAGATGAATTTCTTCCTAGGCAGTTACTAAGTATAAGTCCTTCTGTCAGGCTTTTTTTGAGAATGGTAAACGGGAAAACGTAAATTATTCGTGAAAACTTACTGGTAGAATAAATGAGGCCACACTTGGAATATAAAGCTAGGCAATAGAGTTCAACTGATTAATCGAGGCTTCGAATAAATTCAAAGAAAGCCTGAGTAGTTTGTGAAATAAACTGTAGCGGGAAAACTAAGTATCAATGAGGTATTAATTTGTGTAGGATGGAAGACACTGGCAACACGAATAAATTCGGAGAGATAAGGATGATTCGAGCTTGTTTCAAGATAATTTGTTTGCAAAACCTCCTTCACTTCATCTGACTTCATCGTGGATTTGTCGAATCAGATAAAATTTACGCGATATGTACTCTCGAGCAATTTTTCCCTTAATAAATCCTACGACAATTCAGCTGTCACTTATGTGCAACATGATAATATTTTTATAAATCATTTTTAAATTCACAATGACACAACAACGGCCAATATCCTAATCGCCGCACATTGTCACCCTTCGCTTTGACGGAACACCGGGAACAATATGAATCCCGTATCTTCTGCCGATAGGGATGCGACATAGCCCAAACAAGACGTAGATCTTACAGAAAGGTCAATGCCAACATTTCCACTAAACCACTGAGTTTTAAATCACTACCGAAATATTTAATGCCTAAAGAAAACTTCTTAACTATCTGACAGAAGTGATAAAGTGAGAGAGATATATTGCCGAACGGATAGGTGCAAAAACTCATTCTTTCCGCGCACAATAAGCAACCACAATAAAAACTGAGCTCCACCGAATACCCTCCCATAATACACGTCACCATTTCACATGCCAAAACCTTATGCCTTACATCTTCACACGGCTGGTGTCCTAACACCCCCTGCCACGCGCCCACGTTAGAATCCGCAATTACCAATTTTCTCCGCAGAAAGAAATGTTTGTGAATTCTTCAGAAAGAACGAATATAGCAACACTGGTGTCACACTATCACACGACCGTAATTAGCAGTTATCTGAATTACAAACTCCGTAACACTTTCAAAAACATCAACGGAAAATTAACGAAGATCGTTCTCCCAAATTATTTCCGCTGGATAAAACATCTGACCGAAGCAACTAAATCATTGAAAATAATGATGTAAACAAACAAATTTCTTCGTTGAAAGGAAACTTATCATCCGACGAGGAATTTTCCTCCTCATCCGACTATAAGCATATCTCGTCGAAATGAGACGTCTCCTGACTATCCTGATCGGAAACCTTTCCCATCAAAACATAATTTCATATCCCTCAGGACTAGAGCCATGTGTCTCCTTACAGAGCCTAAATGTACACGATAAGCCCTAATTTCTATATTACTGAATGCCATACTGTCTTCTTTGCTCATCCGGCGAAACAGATATCTGTTAACACGGGAACGAGCGAGAACTGCATTCTTTGTTTACCGTGATGTGATACATTCAAATAGGATAACATTCTCTCGATTACAAATTAGGCTATTCTCTCAGTTTAAATTGTTTTCTCACGCGTAACTTGACGAGTCGTATTCATATCTAAAATGATTCACTAAAACTTTGTGACCTGCTGATGGCGTCCGAGGTTATTTCCAGGGCCATGATTCAAAATTAAATTCTGCGTTATCAGCAAGCGATTGAGTGCTCGGATATAATACACGACTGCATTTATTGGTGGACCAGATTGTGACTAGATTAATTAAATGTTACTCAGACAATGAATGCAAAGAAATTTTGACTACTGTGCTTTCACTGTGCCAGGTGACCTCTGAAAGTTGTCAAAAACCTTGTAAATTCAAACGTATTTATGAAATTTTAACCTCAGCGGTCGATGGTCACGTGGGTAACCGAATCGTATTCATACGAAATAAAATTCCTAATGCTTCATGGATTATTTGATTCGATATTTAATTAAATGTTTTCAATTGCTTTCCTTATCATGTCTTTATCATTTCGAGTTTTTTTCCCTTTGTTAAATGTCTTGAATTTTCCGAATTAGAATCAGCAATCACCAGATTTGTACTCCACTGAGAGAAATTTTGGCAAATTCTTCGGAGAAAAAACGATTATCGTAACACCATCGTCACTGAAAGGAAAAATTTTTAGCAATATTGTGCCGATAAATTCAATGCAGCACCATGCTTTACCGGCGTATCTAATTTCTTAGTAAGTCATGATGAAAGGACGATTATCGCAACACCGGCTTCACTGAACAGCAAAATGTTAAGCTATATTTTGTCGATTCCGCACCATACTTCACCGGCGTATCAAATTTATTAGTGAGACGTAACGAACCATGACCTAGTCTTCCGCGAACACAGTTTCCTAGGAAATCCACTTGGGTCTAAGCTCTCACCGAATGGTCGTCAACCAAAGCACTGACCTTTTCCCATCAATGCGGGAGACAGCCTTAACTTAATAATCCACTGGTTGGTAGCCTTACCTCCGAAATGTCCGCGTATCTTCCACGCTCGAAGAGATGTCAGATCGTCCTCACCTCACTGATCCCGTCGTTGGAGAGTGTGTGCAATGGACAAATCTCTTGAGAGTTTCCCCACTTAAATAGGCGAAAGCAACTTTCCTCTCCCACTCCGTCACCAGGTTCATGCCTCACCCAACCTTTCACCCTCCCCACACCCATGACGACCATCTTCCCTTCTCTCTCCTCTTTCCACCTTTACGAATTCCGCGGAGATGGACAAAAGGCAGACGGAGGAGGAGGAGGATGGGAAAGGGGCGAGACTGGGCGGAAGCCTGAGAGAAAGAGGAGGGTCGTGAGGGAGGGAGGGAACAGGAGGCAGCAAGAGGTGTAGGAGGAGGATGGTCAGTGGCGCGTGGAATTTATAGTAATTTCCCCAAGTGCGGGTTGAGAGAGGGGTCAAGGGAGCTCGTTCATAAGCAGGAATATGTTCGGACTGTAAAAGTTTTAAGGAGGAAATCCTCGCTTTGTCATGGCTGAACCTGAGGACAGGTGTCATCGAATATATTCCAACACCGTGGTAAAACGTGGAATTTTGTGAAACGAAGACAATAATTGGCTGTGGGCGTTTGAGATGATGGGGTGGAGGGGAATGGAGAAGTAGTAGTGGACGGAAAGAAAGACAAGCGAGGTAGTACGCATACTTTGGTTGGAGAGGAAACTACTGCAGGAGAGTAGAATCCGGCAGAGTATGCGATTGGTAGAGGTATGGAGGGATTACTGGGAGTGCCGTTATTCCATACGAATTTGGCAATAATCATAATTTAAACAAATATGTCAAGTGAATTAACCAAATTTATATATAAAGCTAGTGCGAGCGAGATAGTTCACCAATCATATTGGAGACCATATTGGAATTATACGTTTTAATTTCACCAAATGTGAGACGCGCGAATTAAATATTGCATAGTAAATGGTGCAATAAAATAGTTATACATGACATAAATTGTAATCAAATGAATTTTATCTAAATAAGTCTTTAACTTGACTAATCTGTTTTCACGCGGTAGGTACGTTTGAAACTCCATCAAAACGGAAGGTTTATTGTGATCACGAAGAATTTACTGCGGTGACAATTCGATTAATTTTCGAAAATAGTTGAGAAAACGAACAAACTACACACTGTTAATTTTTTTATGAGATCTAAGAGTGGGAAATGCCTCATTTTTTATATAAGGTCTCTCTAGAGTGCATTCACGTACCATTTCCCATGTAAATGGCCTGGTATTTTCTGGCAAATATCTCGGAAAGTAATGTGATAAGGGGTTAAATTTTTGGAGTCATTGGAAGGGTGACACATTTTTCTTAAAAACGAGACCAAATTCATGGATTTATAGACATTTCGCTCAAACTACCTTAAACGAAATTTAAGGGAATGAAGACAGGCGATTTCTGAGACCGCATGTCTGCGTTAACCTGAGAAAAATGGGTATCTGTAAGAGTCGGCGGAATTTCCGATTGTAAGAGGTATGGAGGGATTGCTGGGAGTGCCGCAATTTCATATCAATTTGGCAATAATCATCATTTAAACAAATATGTCAATAAAATCATCAAAATGTATTAACTCAAGGAAATATAAGGGAATAAAAACAAGGAATTGCATGTCTGTGTTAACGTTTGAAAAAAGAGTATTTATAGATGTCAGCAGAATATGCAATTGGAAGAGGCAGAGAGAGATCGCTGGGTGTGTTAATCTACATTTACGTATTACCCTGCGAGCCGCAGCATGGGCGTGTGGCAGGGGGTTTTTATGACACCAGCCAGGTAAAGATGTAAGGGATGAGGTTTTGGGAGGTGAACTGGTGACGAGTATTATGGGAGTGTATTTAGTGGATTTTATTGTGGTCGCTTATTGTGCAGGGTAAGACTAAGTTTTGTACCTATCTCTTCGGCAATGTATCTCTCTAATTTTTTTCGATTTCGATTTCAGACCTGGAGATGTGTTGTGGAGCCGTGATATTATTCTTTTTGTCGCTATGAAACACACCAATCCTGAATTTCTAAATCAAGCTAAGCCTAGCGTGTAGCCTCCGAGTCTCTAGGGGCTCCCATCATAATCTCTCTTAAAGCTGAGAAACACTTATGTTCGCTCGCACCAGTTTTTAACGAAGCATGCGGCATTTCTTTTTATTTTATTGATTTATTTTATAAAATCTCTATGACCCTGGTCCCAAATGCTCGCGGAGTATTTGAGGTGTGTCCTAACCAGAGCGAAAGAGCATCTCAACTTTTACTTTTTCATCCGTGGACCTTCCTATTATACGCTCAACTAAACCTTGTTTCACAAAGGAAACGGTTCCAGGCTTGACTTTGTGGAAGTAATTCACAGTAACTTAAATAAAACTTTGCATACTCCACTATAGGTTTAATAACACGACCCGGGTTTCGACACTTCGCGATGGACACTTCGACACTCCGGATGACACGAAGTGTCGAAACCCGGGTCGTGTTATTAAACCTATAGTGGAGTATACAAAGTTTTATTTAAGTTACTAAAACCTAGTTTCTTAAATGCTGTGCCCCATGTTTTAGAGAAAAAAGCTATTAGCTTTTGGATCAGGCTAAAGATGGTCAGGACGTACGCATGGATGGATATACGGTATCTGCAGTTAGTGGTCCTTGCCTGTAAAAGTCATAAGGATCTTTACTCTCTTTTATTTTAACCTAACTTATCCCGTAACCACAGTCAAGTGGTCGCATATACCGCTTAGAATTTTGACACAGCTTCATTCTATCTCTGCCTCACTTGTAATTTTATCCAAATTTACTACCTTAAATTTCGGTATTATTTAAAGAGACTATCTCAAAAAGTTATATTTATGGCTACCAGTTTTTGAGGAAATAAATTTGAAAGTTTTCCATGACGTCAGGCTGTGATTTATGCGATTATTTACCGTATTTTGTTAAGCTGCATGAAGTGAATGTGGTACCGTATTTTCTGTGATCGTCGGCCCCGGTGGCGGCGGGGTAAAGTCCTCGCCTGCTAACCCGAGGGTCGCGGTTTTGAGTCCCGCCTGGGTAGAATATTATCTGCCCAGGACATGGGTGTTTGTGTCTCGTACGTTATTACTGTTATCCACCCGACGTAAATTGGCCCATTGTGCTGTATTCGGGATAGTGAAGATAAAAAAAATAAAAATATTCCATATTTCTGTGAAAACGCAAGTATTTTTAATCCCATTTCATCAACATATAAGAAATATTATTGAATATTTCCGCCTATTTCAACTCAATCGGATCTTTAAATTTGTTTGAATAGCAAGTTGTGATGACGAGTATAAATGAGTATTTTCTGTAATATTAATATTTCTTTCAAATTTATACGTAAGTCCACGCCCGATAAGCTGCACGATATATTTGGGAAAAAACCATTGCATCGCGATTTTATATGTGGACCCCAGAAGTCAAGGGGTCTAAGTGACATTTTTGAGAAAAATAAGTTAGGTACAGGAATGGGATGTGAAAATATTAATATTTTAGGTGGTAAAGGGATCCAAGTGATTTTCTTGACAGAGACTGCTATCTAGGGTAATGCCTCTTAACTACTTAGTGGGTTGTACCAAAATTTTTCAACTTTGACTTAAGTTTTCTCTAAACAATGGTTTTGTTGCTTAGACCCCTTGACTTCTGGGGTCCTCATATGGAATAGAGGTATGGCAAAAGTGAGAATAATATATACATATAAATTTGTCAGAATGATGTGAAGAAGAGGCTGGTGAAGAGCTTGATATGGAGCGCAGCGTTGTATAGGGTAGAAACGTGGACCCTGAGAAAGGAGGACGAGAACAGGCTGCAGGCAATTGAGATATGGGTGTGGAGAAGGATGGAGAAGGTTAGGTGGACGGAAAGGAAGACTAACGAGGAAGCGCTTGAGATGGTGGCCGAGGAAAGGAAAAGTTTGAATGAAATCCATGATAGGCAGGGTAGATGGCTGAAGGATGTAATAAATGGTGGTGGGTTACTGAAGAATGTGATGGAGGAAAGGATTTAGGCAAGCGGGAAAGAGGAAGATAGAGAATAGGTTTCATGGACGGGATGAAGAAGGGTAGATCATATGTAGAGGCGAAAAAAGAGATAATGGAGGGAGATAGGCCCCTGAATGTGTCAGAAACCGGGAGGAGATTCTTTGACATTCAACAATACTTATCTTTGCCGGTAGATTTCATTATAAGAATAATAATGTATTTATTTAACGGAATATCAGAGAATATTGACAAGTGGTATGTGAGACTGCCGGTCTGTGTTCATGCTAGAGAAATAGTGTCTGTGACTAAGAGTCAATAGATAGAATGCCCTAATGTTAAATAAAGCATGCTACCCAGCAATGCAATGTGTTTTAATCCATTCCGTTGGAGTACAATGTACTTTTGTGAAGAGATTTTATAATGACACTATTGTTGCGTAATTTTTGATTGAAACATCGCAGCAGTTTTATAAATTTATTTTGATTATAAGTCAAATAATCCCAGCATTCTATTCACATACATATTACACATGCGTAATTAAATTCTGTTGAATTTATGGTGTAGGTATTTCAGTGGACGAATTCAGCCCGATGACGAACATCGATTCAAAAGCACAGTGAGTTTTGTATTATTTTTATAATGTTAATAAGTTCATAATTTGTGATATATATTTTAATGTTTTAAGGTAGCTCAATTAGTCTTTCATGCCATCGACCTGGGTCGGTTTTTGTACAAAAATTAAGATACGAGCCATGATCTTTTTCCGAAAAAATATCAATATTAGAGTCGTAAACTTTGACACATGTTTATTTTTCTGTGGATTGGCAATTTGTTCTGTAATATTTAAATAATAACTCACTGTACTGAGTATTTGGTGAATTAGGGATTAGTGCTTGATGAGTTTAAACCTTAACGATGGAATTTACCTTGCAGTTTATCACTGCATTTGATTCACCCTAATAAGCCAATATCTTAAGTGTGTGATTATGAATTTTTAGAGGTCATAAATGTCCCGGCCAATTTCTATATTTAAATACCCCAATTGATTAAACTGGTCACGGCATTTTAACGAAATCACAAGGCAGCAGTACGGCGTTGTTCAGTGCCAAGGTCGGGGCCGGAGATGCTGCCAAGATGTGTGACATTGGTGAGGTGACGTGTATCGATTATTGTCGATCAACGAGGATTTATATCGTTTGTTGCGTTAAGGGGTCGATTACTATCGATTACGGCTGTGAATGATCGATCAGTGTAAATGCGGGTTTACAAATGGAAGTCACTTCCACGAGAGTAGCCTTGAAAGTCGCTTGCAAGTGACACTTCGATGCGTAAGCACGCACTTCGATGGCAGTGGTGGTCGATATTGGTGGTAATCGACCGCGGTTGCTACTTGCAAGGAAAATAGACTCGTTTCTATTAGTAGCATATCGATTCTGCGATATATCGTTCGCATCCGGTGGAATCTTGGTCACATGACAGCAAACGGTGTTTTAAAATGTGAACAACGAATAACTTTGTAGAAAGACTCATTGTTGCACATGTAAACATTAATTTGAACTTGAAAATATTTTAAACGATTAAGAACCCCTTAGGTAAGTTTTATGACTTATCTCTTAATAGAGTATAATTATACATGTCTTCATTCTCACACTTATGTTATAATGCACAATTAATATAATTTATACAAATTTATTAAATCAACGAATGCCTATGGGATTCAAATTGCTGCATACAAACGCCATTATTGTCAAATTTAGGTGATGTTCGGGATTAACATATTCATTGTTTATCTCCGTAATCCATTTGTTTGGAAAGAGCTGGTAGTTACGTGCAAGCAGAACGATTCCCTACGTGTGGCGATACGATTCGAGATATCGCTACACTCGCTACTTCCTTAGAATTCAACTTCCATGTGTAAACCTACCTTATATAAGAACGATCAACAACGCAAAAGTGATCATACGACGGGAAAGTGGAAAAAAGTCTCTCTGAATGTTGAACCTTTTGTATTTTGTTCAATTGGAATAAAAGTTGTTAAAAATGTATGGATGTTATTACAACAAATATTTGCGTATACTTCACTTAACTTGAAAATGTAAAGACTCGCATCCTCAGAGTGAACATTCGCGCGGTTATAAGTGTTTGGATTCCTTTTAACTGCATGGCAGCCAACAAGCCTTGTGCATTTTATTTGCACAGGAAAGAGGAGAAGGAAGAATGAAGAAAATCACCGAGTCTGCTTATGTCTTTTCTAAATTAAAGTCTAAATATTTTTAACTAGCTTAAGCTGCCACCTACTGTGGCAGTTAAGCCCTCGTTTGTAATTTTACTCTCAAATAAAGGTTCGCTTTCTTTTCCCTTTTCATTACCTTTTCGCTTTTAAATAACCTGATTGCAAGTTGCCTAATTGAAACAGTCGTCCAATTTACATCTTCCGTCGTCATAATTCAGCAAGCATTTTTGAGCTATACCACAAACATTCTTTTCCTAATAGCTTTTATGCCACATCCTCATTTAAACACCAGGACGCAAATTCAGTCGTTCGGTCTCCACTTTTTCAAACTTCTTACCCCGCGTAACAACAATGACTGGCTGTTAAAAGGTGTCTATATAACGACTTACACATCACAACAACGGGTTTCAGGGTGTCCAGCACTCTGGAAAACCGGCAAGACCGGGAAATCTCAGGGAATTTAATTTTCACTGGAAATATCAGGGACATCTCAGGGAAATATCGAATTGACTCTGGAATTTTCTGTGGTGTCAATATATAAAACAGCAACGGAAGCAATGTGCCTTTTTTGGCAAGTTGCTAAGTCAAACTTCCCTTGCGTCGTCGCATTTTGCATTCCTGTAATCACCGAAAGAAGGTACAATTCTTTCTATGTAGGTACAATGTGTTCTTATTGGTCATAGTCTGTAAATCAGTAGCGTAAAGAACGTGCCTTTATCGGTAAGTTGCGAAGTCAAATTTCCCTTGCGTTGTCGCATTTAGCAAAATAAGGAAAAAAGTCAATTCCTTCAGTTTTTTAAGTTATAGATCATTTTATATCAATGTTATTCATGGCAAAGTCTGGCTATAATGTAACCTTGTTCCTGAGCACCGGCGTGACAATGTTTAAATCTAAGAATCAAAGGAGATATGATTTTCTCTCAAACTATTTTTAAGTTTTGTGTTCATTTTCCTCCAAATATGCAAAAGTTTAAAAATAATCCTTACGTTTTCTTACCTAAAAAACATACCAAAAATTCACTTATAATGACGAGAAAAAAATCATTATTTCCTCTGGAAAAATAAAAATTATGTCTGGAAAACCTGGAAACCTCAGGGAATTTTCAAATTCTCAGCTATTGGACACCAAAGGGTTTACTTTCAGTTTATGCAACAACAACTTAGAACGGGTGAAAATAAAAATAACTGTTTCTTCGCGGCTTGAACAATAAGTTCCTTTCAAGCTCACAATAGTATAGAGGCGATCTTTATTGGTCTACAGGTCTTTTGCTCGACTTTTAATTCTCTCTGCATTAATCAGATGTTGCTAGATCTCGGTCACCTGCAACTCAGTATGTGAAATTCCAAAAATCGTCTACTCTACGGCTCAAAGCTAACACATATATCAAAAAAATTACTACAAACATTTGTCTCATTCTCTACATCTCAAGTCTGCGCTCAGCCAACGCCCAAATAGTATTATGTGGATGTGTTAATTTGCTAACAAAAAGATGGTGCGAATTAATCCGTTCTCCGGAAAGAAAACATCTGTGACCTCCAGGAATTATTTAGCAGTTTTTGGCGTGAAAACCTGTCTCATTCAATTAATTGCTTTTTTAAGTTTTGATTCGGCGAGAGTCATATTTCCTTGATATAGCGGCAGATTCATAGGCCCTTGAAAGATGTAGCAGAGTATTTATAAAGGTGACCTGCTTATGGCATTGAAACCCGATCCCAGCCAATATCTCCATCCGTGGGGACGAAGAATTTTATCTGAGACGCTCGCTTGAACGATGCAGATTCCTGAGGTTTTGAACGCTTCCCTGTTGTTTTGTTTGCACCTTTGTCAGCAATTCGTGCAAAGCGATGCGAAATACGTATGAATTACTATTATATAAATGTGTGGAAACCGTTTGCACAGGAGAAAGAAACATGCGATTGGAAATATCCCTTCGATTGCGCAGACGAAGGGAAAACGAGCGTGCTTGCAGTGTAGTAGGTAGTGTTTTGTTTCGACGTTTTTCTCCGACGTTGCAGACGATGAGTTGGCCCGCGAAGCGGTGGAGACGTGCTTCGTCTTTCATCCCATCAGACGGATTAGTTCTTGCCGCCACCCCCACGCCTGTGTCCCGCCCCACCCTCCGTCTGAGGAACTACTCATGCACGCATGGTCGCTCCTCAGTCCTACCTCCCTCCTACCCCCGCCCCTCTCCTCACCTTCCCAGCATCTCCTCGTCACCACGGCAACGGAGACACCGTCGTCATTGGGGGGAATAGTGTCTGTTTGCGGAGGGAGTTGATGCCTCGCCGACATGAAGTTGGCCTCAGGGAAGCAGGAGTGAGTGGGTGGTGCGTATTTCTTTATCGTCCTCGTGAAAAGGGTAGGGTTTGGGAAGGAAGCGTACAATTTATTTTATGCGGAGTTCATGGAAAAGAGGGTGGTTTTTTTGGACGCGCAGTGCGTGATCTTTTTTTATCCTCACGGCCATCAAGACGTCCGCATCCTGGTGACGGAGCGAAGACTCCCTAATTTCTCAGAAATCGATTCTAAAGTGTGCGACGCATTTTTCTACTGACAACAGAGGTAGTCTTCACGTTTTATTTTAATATTTAGATAGTTGCAAGAAACATGGAATAAGTGCAGTGACGTTGATGAAGACTACATTCAATTTTCATGACTAATCTCCAAAGTAACTAACCATCAATGTCGGGCTTTTGCGGAAAAAGTTTGTTCGATGCCGGAAACTTCTTGACAACCGAAGGTCTTAAAGTATAATCATCATCAGTCATTTCTCTGTTATATCCTAGTTCCAAACACCAATTTTATCATAAAGGCTGCATTTTGATGTATTTATCCGCATTGTTGTCTTTTGAGGATAAAATTTTCGCCTGCATTCCAGCAGGCTTCTTCAGGTCGAAGGAAGGAAGAACGAAATAGTAGAATGCAGGCAAAACAGTTGTTATAAAAAAACATCAATGTGGTTTAACACTGAAAAATGCAGGCTTAATCATCAGCGCTCCGCGGAAGCTTTCTTAGCAACAAATGTTATCGTTTTTGTGTAGTTGCGCAAGCGTTAAAATCTCTGGAACAGTGGAGAACAAATTGAATCAACTTGTTAAATAACGATCTGAAACTTCTAAATGATGAAAGTATCTGCTGAGGTTTACAAAGGTAATGCATCATCAAATCTTGTGTAACCATCTTAATTGTAGTCGCCACTGAACGCAGAAAGATTAACGTCTAACTGTATATGTAAAATAAGTTACATCTACATAGTACCCTACGAGCCCCCGCAGGGGCGTGTGGAAGGGGTTGTTATGGCACTATACGTGTAAAGATGTAAAGGATTATGTTTTGGGAGGTGAAATGGTGACGTGTATTATGGGAGTGTATTAAGTGGAACTTATTTTTTATAATGGCCGCTTATTGTGCGCGGAAAGAACGATTTTCTTGTGCATATCTGTTCAGAAATGTATCCCTCTTATCTCATCGCTTCTCTCAGACCTAGTGATGTAGTGAGGTGTCATTATAATATTCTCTGTGTCGCTCTGAAACACACCACTTCTGAATTTCTCTAGCAAAGTAAGGCTAGCGTGTACTTAAATTGTAAATAACAGTAAAATTTCTTCGGAAATATTAAAAAAATCTTTTGAAAAAATCCCGTATCCCATATATCCCATATATAAATCCCGTATGGGAAATTCCTGAAGTTTTTTCTCTGCATTCGATATGCATACACGAGTAATAGTCATTGCGTAATTGTTGAATACCAGAGGCAGCGGACTCTCATGCGGGTATGCTTTGAGGAAGAAAAGCTCCTGTAACCAAACCGGTCTTTCTGACCTAGTAGTCCCGGCGGTAACTACTAGGTCAGAAAGTTTAGCAATCAGAGTGGCAAGGAAAGTTGGCCTTTTTATACAAAACGAGACGATGTTTGAATAGCCATTGTTACCAAAGATTGCAAGATCCAGTAATGTGACAATCAATAGATCAAATAGTGTACTGATTCAAGGTCTAATTTTATGCAATATCAACGGTAGATGATTTGTCATCTGCTGCAGGGCGTTCTGGGAAAATACAGAAAAGGCTATGACTTACATGGTGTGCCTTATTGAAGCCGAAATGGATCGTATTGGGTCCCTAACTCCGATTTATTTCTCTCAAAACTTCGTGATATTTCTCATCCCTGTCCTTAAATTTAGTTCCATTCTTTTATTATCAATCTCCGAATCATTAATAAAATCAAATTACTTTCTCCACGAGTCCAGTTCAGCGGAATGAGATGAATGATCTCTGATGGAGGTGTAGGAGTGACTGAATAATAAGTCTCTTTTCGATTTTTTTTCTTAATTTGAATGTTATTTAGTTTATTTTAGATTTTTTGTCTTAATTTAAATTGTATTCACGTTTCTTAAGTAAGGATTTTTGCGCTATGTTGACAACCTCAACTAATCCTAATATTTCTTCTAACTCTGATAGGTACATTCTTTATACCTCCCCGGAAAATCCACTGAAGATATCATCAAACATTCTTTAATAACAAACCTCGTTATGTTCTATACATTTAATTCAGCTCACCACAGATCATGGTTTTAGCGCACGTGCACCATTATCAAGGTGTCATCAATAAGACTTACAAACGTCCGATTCACCTCGGAGGAGTATTCTGCGTTCTGAATACCCCGATTTCTTTCCCAGCTTATGACTTCAACTACTTTTATGTTTTATGAGCTTGAAAATATGCAAGTATCCTGATAAGGGACATAAATTGAAGCAAGATTCTTTGAAAAATGTAACGCAAAAATTTTCGGCAAGGTTTTCGAAGTTTTCCCAACTCTGGGCATGGTACTTCATTGATGAAATAATATTGAGCAACACCTTTTCTGGCACGACTAGATGTTTTCACTTGTCCAAATATCTGCCTTTCGTTTACTTTTCCGGGGATGATGCCGTCTGAAAGAATCCCTTCGGGCATGGAAAAATAACATTCATAGTATACGTTTGTATATAAGGAGGTGCTTTAAAGACTAAGAAAACGTACAAATTCTGAGTAAATAGTTATTAAATTAAATTAAAATTATTAAAGTATTCTACCGGTTAAGGTAGGTATTGGTGAATGCCAAATTTCCTCCCGGTCCTCTACCCGTTCAGGGGCCCATCCCCCTCCAGTATATCCTTTTTCGCCTCAGCATACGATCTACCCTTCTTCATCCCGTCCATGTAACCTATTCTCTTCCTCCACTTGTCCAACATCCTTCCCTCTATCACACTCTTTAGCAACCCATCACCCTTTATTACATCCCTCAGCCATCTACCCTGCCTGCGCCGGATTTCATTCAAAAGCTTCCTATCCTCGCCCACCATTTCAAGCACTTCCTCGTTAGTCTTCCTTTCCGTCCACCTAACCTTCTCCATCCACATCCACATCCCAAATGCCTTCAGCTTTTTCTCGTCCTCCTTTCTGAGGGTCCACGTTTCTGCCCCATACAACGCTCATCAAGCTCTTCACCAGCCTTGTCTTCACATCATTCTGACAAGTTTTACAGATTGTTCTCACTTTTGCCATACCTCCAAATCCATATGAAATCATGATGCAACGGTTATTTTCCAAATATGTCGTGCAGCTTACCGAACGCGGACTTACGTATAAATTTGAGAGAAATATTAATATTACAGAAAATTCTCATTTATACTCGTCATCATATCTTGCTATTTATACAAATACATCCTTCAGCTATCTACCCTGCCTATCCCGGATTTTATTCAGAATTTTCCTCGCCCACCATCTCAAACACTTCCTCGTCAGTCTACCCTTCCGTCCGCCTAACCTTCTACATCCTTCTCCACACCCACATCTCAAATGCCTTCAGCCTTTTCTCGTCCTCCTTTCTGAGGGTCCACGTTTCTACCCCATACAACGCAATGCTTCGTATCAAGTTCTTTACCAGACTCTTCTTCACATCCTTACCCAATGTCTCCGACATCAGTTCCCTTCTATTACTAAACGCCACCTTATCAAGCGCTATTCTCTTCCGTATGTCTTTGCTGCTATGTCCATTTTCCTCTAGCTTACTACCTAAGTCATTTAACTGCTCTACTTGCTCGAGTTTGTGACCTCCAACTTTAACAGTAAATAGGTACACCCTCCTGAGTAATCTTTAGTTTAACTTTACTTTGCATGCTATTTGTTATCCTTTTAAATGTGGCCCCCGTTAACCAACTGACAAACTTATGAAATTATCATTCTTGAAGAAAAGTGAAAAGGTCTGAAGTAATTGCTAATGCCAGGTTTTATAGTCTCTGGTTAAATATTTTTTCTGTATGAAGATAATTCCAATACTTTCTCTCGTCAATACAGATCACGTCCACTGACTAACAGCCTGATCCGAACAGATTGTGCAATACCTAAACCGTCATTGCACGTTTCGTTCACTGAAAACATTCATTATCGCGCGAATAAATTCAACCAGACATTAAGTAACCAGTGCTAAAATTAGTGGTCACCAGAGGACAACATATATTATACTCGATAAGTGGAATATTTGAACAAAGAATGTCTATTTTAAGATTTAGGCTTTCCCGGCGAATGCTTAGGATGTAGAACTCTCAGGTTTCCAACCCGATGATGGTGACACAATCTACCATCACTCGGTTGGAAACCCAAGACCTCTCCATCTAAAGATCGTCCATTTCTATGTATCTATCTACATACTACCCTGCAAGTCGCCGCTTGGGCGTGTAGCAGGGAGTGTTAGCACACCAGCCGGGAAAAGATGCAATGGAAAAGGTTTTTGGAGGTGGATTGGTGACGTGTATAATGGGAGTGTATTGAGTGGAGCTCAGTTTTCGTTATTGTAACTTATTGTGCGTGGAATGACAAAGTTTTCCACCTCCCTGTTCTATAATGTATTTCTCTTATTTTATCGCATCTGTCAGACCTAGAAATGTAGTGAGGAGTCATGATAATATTCTGTATCGCTCTGAAAAATATCAGTGCTGAATTTCTCAAGAAATCTAAGCCTAGCGTGTAGCCTCCGAGTCTCTAGGGGCTCCCACCTTAATCCCTCTACAAGTTTTAAAACACTATATGTTCGATCGTAGCGGTTTCAAACGAAACGTGAGTATTTTCTTTGCATTTTATTAAGTTTTTTGGTAAAATCTTTATGACCCAAATTCCCAGGTTCCCAAATGCTCGCGGCGTATTCAAGGTGTAGCTTGTTGAAAGCGAAGTGGCATCTCTTTTTGACTTTTTCATCCGAGGACCTTCCTTTTGTAAGCTTAACAAAAACTAGTTTCTTTAATGCATTTGTACGTAAGCAGAGAACGCAAACCTTATTCTAAAACCCATTCCGCTGCTTATTACGATATTATTATTATTACGACCATATTATCTCCGAGCCCTTAATATATAGAGACGTCCTTAAATGTGTATTCTCATAGTCTTCTGTTTATTGTGTCATCCGTTTCTTCTGTCTCACTGTTTAGTTAGGTATGTAGAATTTAAGCATGTTGGCTAACCAGTGGACGGAGATAAGTACCAATTAGAGAGTCTACGAACATTTTTGCAGAGTTGAATAGAAACGCCGCGACGGGTTACCACTCTCTCGCGGTAAATGCTTTAAGGAAAGATTAATGGGTGGAAAAATCTCCGCGAAATACCAAGAATTGATCAACCGCAAGCTCCATCTGAGAGAAGCTAGACTAATGAATTGCGAAGGAATAAAGCGATTTGCTAATTAGAAGACTTAGGCGGATAATTTAAATCCATCAAAGCCTTCCCGGTCCTCCCGATGTCGACGCTGCGATTTGGGTTAAACGCTTCTGGATTAATTTTCCCTAAAATGGGAGTTAATCAATCAACATGGGGATTAACTCAAGAGGGAAACCTCAATATTGTTGCCAACATCACCATTCCAATCTTCGAAATTTTGGGTAAAGGGTCATGCTTAAGGGCCGAATTTCTCTTAGTTGACCCCATGTACGACGCTGGATGCAGCCACAAGCATTCATTCCTTTCTAATAAGAAAAACGGAAAACATATTTGGCTAATTATCAATCCTAGAGTGTTGAAGTACAGTCTCTCAGACCGGCAATGTAGTCTTTCTGGTAACGCAGAAGAAGTATGAAATTTTACAGTTCATTCTCTCTTGTAGCTTCCTATTTTTTACTGCTACTACGATGTACAGGCCAAAAAATCACTTTCAGCACGCATAACACTACTTACCTATTGCTACTTTTGGTCCTACAGATCTTGCGTCACCACTCCTGTCTTCAAACAGTACAAATTTTGTTGTTCTTAATAAATTATAATATGTTAAAAATGTGGGTAAGTGATTTCTGACATTTTTATGAGATGAATTCATTTTTTGTGCCAAATCCTATTAACGACTGTTTTTCTCTTATGAAGAAAAAGCATGCCCTAGTCTACCCATTTCACCGCATAACATTAATTGAATACATACATCCATACCAATCACGCCGTTCCCTTCCGAGGTAGGCCGAGTCACCAAGTTTCACTCATAAATATATATTTGTACACCTAACTCTGCTTCAATAATTTCCTCCATACTGACCTATCCTGGCAAACCTTTTTATCGTCATTTACTCCCATACACTGCTTCATACACGCCCTCCTGTTGTTAAGACTCCTAATATTCTTCCTCCTACGAATTTCCTCAACCATATTCAACCACAACTTTCTCAGCCTACCTCTACCTCTCGCACCATTCATTTCACTCTAATATATCCGTTTCGTCATTCGATTCCCATCTGTTCTCTCCACATGGCCAAACCAACGAAGCACACTCCATTCATATGTCTTTTACTGGAGAATCTAACCTCTCGCACCATTCATTTCACTCTAATATATCCGTTTCGTCATTCGAATCTCATCCATTCTCTCGACATGGCCAAACCAATGAAGCACACTCCATTCATATGTCTTTTACTGGAGAATCTAACCCATATTCATTTATTACCCTTTCATTGCTGACCCTATCCATCCTGCTTTTGCTGCAAACACTCCCCAGATAACTCATACCCACGGCGTTTAGTCTACTCTTATATCTATCATTACATACCTATTTTTCACTACCATACAACAAAGTGGGGAAAATTACACTTTTGTAATCGGCGATTTGCGCTACCTTAGGCATTCTCATTCCTAGATATCCTTATTATTTGATATACTCCACATGCCATCTACTACTTTCCTTCCAGCATTCGCACGTCTCTTTATCTCCTCATCTACCCATCCATCTTTCGCAAATTCAGCTAAATTTATTTTTTTAATTAAATATAAATTTAAGTATTCTCCTTTTTGCTGTGAACATTGCGAATTAATTTTAAACTCATGTGTGAAGGCTACTATTTCGAAACCATCCAGAAAAAAGCTGATTTCATATTTTTTAAAACTTTAAAGTCCTAATTGGTCCAGAGTGCCGAGGTCTATGCTCCATCCTCTTCGAATCAAAAGCATATAAATAGAAAGTCATATTGCTTATCAGTAATTGCTGCTGTAAAATATTTTTGCATAATCAAATTCGAACACGCTTGCAACGTACAATCGACCGTCAACAATATCGATTTATAATCAAAATGAACAGAAATTATTGGTTATTTCTTCAATTATTTTATCCTTGAGAAAAAACTGCGCGCTTCATCGAAAATCTGACAATTTTTCTAACGTTTCATTTTAAAAGATTTAGAGTCCACTTCACACCACATCTTTCTACTATGAATAGATCTCTTGCTACAAGTACGGAAAATGCGTGAGTAGTAAGGATTTTTCAACTTCGTAGAAAGACTATTTATATAAAGTTACATTTCAAAGATTTTGTAGCTATTTTTTACCGCTAATGTCTACGACTCCTAGTTTCCTCCCTTCAAGTATGCCAGTAGTAATGATTTACAATTACTTACTTTCCATTTTTTTCTCTCCGAGGTACACGGGATATCAAACCCTGCATAGGAAATCTCTGTTTTGATTTTTTTTCCCAATACGAAATCTTTGTATTTTCAAAATCGATGTAGATAATATTTTTTATTTCACAGAGTAAATGCAAGGAATATATCAAGCTTACGACATATCTAATACGCACAAAAAAGGCGAAATATCCATAACCAGTTCAATACTCATAATTCTCTATCTTTCTGCCTCATCGTCTTCGAATCAAAGGCATATAAATAGATAGTAATATCAGTATTTGCTGCTGTAAAATATTTTTGCATGATCAAATTCAGACATGTTTGCAGCTTCCAATCTAGCGTCATCAATATCGCCTCATTTTCAATATGAACAGCAATTATTGCTTATTTCTCCCGTTTTCCTCTCCCAGGGGTAAAACTGTACACTTGATGGTAAATCTGACAATTTATTTTTAAAGATTAATTTTAAAAGATTTAGTTTCTACTTCACGCCACTTCTTTATACGACAAATAGATCCCTTGCAACAAGCATGGCAAAATACGTGAGTAGTAAGGATTTTTCAATTTCCAACTTTCGATCACTAAATCTTCCGAGTTCTTGGTCACATCAAATCCTACTTAAAGAATCTCTTTCTCTATGTGAAGTAAAAATATATACGCTAAATATATATATGCAAGATTTTAAACACGAAAAAAAATAAGGGGATGATGTTCCGATGACAATTTTTCTAACAGTTCATTTAAAAAGATTTAGAATCTACTTCACACCACTTCTTTCTACGACAAATAGATTCCTTGCAACAAGCATGACAAAATACGTGAGTAATAAGGATTTTACAATTTCAAATTTCAATTTCTAAAAAATCAAGATATTATGTCAGTCCACAATTTTTTGGTAGGTTCATCAACGGGAGATATCTGCATTGATCGGGGTACATTTTTTTTTGAAGTATATGAATGCCTTTATTTGCATTAAAAAACTTGGTCCTTCTAAGCCATAAGGCTTGTCAGAAGGTTCCATTATTATATTGCATAGTGGCATATTACAAGCATAACATTTAATAGTCTAAATAAAAATTACCCTACTGGTATATTGCGTACAATACATTTATATTACATTATAATTTTAATTTCATAAAAATAATTCAATGACAATAACATAACATTTAAATTTATAAGGAATATTGAAACCAAAATAGGAAAAATTATTATTACTTATAAATATCAGGTTGTTATAAGCTATTACATATTCACAATTTCGCTAATTAACCATTGTTTCACTTTTGTTTTAATTTCGGCCAAGGATTTTAGATTATGCAGAGTCTTAGGCATACAATTAAAGGTATGAGGTACAACATACTTTAGCAACCTTTTACCATACGTATTCTTGTAATAATACGTTTCTAACAAAGGACTGTTACGTTTATCCATACAATGTGTATTGTTACATGGTATTTTATGCTCTTTTTTGAAATATTTCTCTATAATGATAAGCCATTTAAACATTTTATCCACAGTTAATATATTACATTTAGTACACAAGGATTTTAGGTCAGTATTGCAACAATGCTTGGAACCATCCGTATCAATTGATTTCAATATTCTCTTTTGGTTCTTGACAATTGTGTTTAACAGAGTATTTGATGCCATTCCCCAGACTGTGATTCCATATCTTAATATACTCTCAACCATTGCAGAATAAATCATTAATTTTATACTAATAGGTACATACAATGTCTCTTAACATAAATATTTGATAAGTTACAATTCGAATTTTTATGTTAATTTTATCAATGTGAAAAGGAAATTTAAAACATTAAGCGATATTAATGACTGTAGATTGAACGCAGCACACATCCTTTAGTTTATTTATGCAAAAAATAAAATTCAAGAACAAATACTTATTAGCAAAAATACTCCCTTATTTACACTTTGATTCGAAGATGGTGCGGTAATCAGATAAATAATTACGAGGTTTACAATAAACTTGGATAAATCGATGTATTTTTGGAATAATAGATATGCCACGAATGTAATATTTTCCTTCCGTTTTCCCTGTTTATTAAAAAACATATTCTATACCGATTTTGTGAAGGATATTTTTTGTCTACGCGAAAAATGCAAATAGAGATTCCTTATGCAGGGTTTGATATCCCGTGAACCTCTAAGAAAAGTAAGTGGAAAGGGAGAAATTGAAAAATTATAACTAATAGCATACGTCGCGTACTTGAAACGAGGAAACTAATAGTCGTAGACATTAGCGGTAAGAAATATGTACTAAATCTTTGAAATGTAACGTTAAATAAATTATCAGATCGACGATTTAGTAAAGTCTTTTTGCTGGGAACAAGAAACGCGAGTAGTATGGAAAAATTGGGGTTTATTTAAAAAAATAAGCAATATTTATGGCGGAAGATTGAACGCTATAAACATGCTTAAAATGGATATAACCTTTTATAGTTAGACAGTTGTAAATTAAATTGAACAGTGCTTTAAAATTGCAAGTCATCATGGCATGATAATGCTTCCACTCTGTTACTCTGTAAGCCACATAGAGGTATGGCAAAGGGTGTAAGCTTCTCGGATGGGGGAATATGGTAAGCGATAAACTAAGGATGGAGGGCTGCAGTCGACCAATCTTAGGATTGAGTAACCAATGGCGAAGCGTTGGTGGCTACGTCCCCTATCAGTCGTATGTTCCGCAGTGATTTGAAAATATATTTTTGAGTTTAAAACTGAGTTGTATTAAAGATCTACGCCCATAAACCTCTTCCTTGACGAATTTGTCTTTACAGGCCAGACAATTTACTTTACAGTCTACTACCTATAGGCTACTACTTAATCATAGGATGCTGAAGATCTCACATACAATCAGAAATGAACTGGTTTTAAAAAGTTTGGAAGATGACAAGCAGTCGTTAATCAAGCAGTCGTTACAAGCCCGAAAATTCACTTTAAAGTCGACCATGGGCTATTGAAAGGTTGTTGAATGTAAATCCAGAAATAATATTAGGAAAAGTCCCAAGAGGAAGGCCAAGGGATAAATTGACCAAATGAAGGTGGAAGTGCATATGAAGAACTACAACGAAAAACGGGGAATAGCATTAGATAGGGATAGTATAAGGATGGAAGGATGTAGTCAAGCAATCTTAGGATTGAACGATCAACAACGATGTATGGGTGGCTGCGTACCCAATCAGTAGCGCATTCTGCGGTGGTCGGAAAACATATTTTCACATTTCAAATTGAGCTATATCAAATATCTACACCTGACAGCCTCTTCTTTAACCAAGCAGTCGTTACAAGCCCGAAAATTTTCTTTGAATTCGACCATGGACTACTGAAAGCTTGTTGAATGGCTAGAGAGGGGGACCGCGCATCGATTTTAAATGTTATGTAGCATTATTACGAAGAAGACCTCCATTCTGTGTCATCTACCTTGTGAGATTAAATTTTGTGAGAGGGCTATCAACTTCATGTGCAGAAAGAGAGAGGAATATCAGCGAGGCTGGACAGGAAGTTTTGTGAGAGGCAAGAGAAACTAAGCGGTGACATTAACCTCCTTGCCGTATAAAAGTCGAAAGGTCATCCAGAGCTCGTGGAATGGTATTCGTGGCTGCTGATGGTGTCCTGTTCATCCTAAACGCGCGGCCTTGCGACTGCTCAAAAGCGAGCGTTCGTGGATTACTCCCTGGATTTCATCCCTTTAGGAATTGATTTCGTGATCTTAGCACTGGAGGCCAGCACGCTAATCAATTACCGTTTCAAACCGACCAGATGGAGTGAATTCATGCGGCCAATTGATCGCTCACTTACCATCAAATTTGAAACATGTAGGTACTCATGCCGAAGCGATACTCTTTCAAAGGAATGGACCGTAGTTGGATGAGATTGGTGTGACCCATCTCGGACTTTCACTCAGAAACATCTTGCATAGTGGCGTGCATCCTTTTCGTCTTTTGAGTCGTGGAACGTAAAATGTTGACGGAGACGGATCATTTACTCTTTGACTTTCTATTGTGCCGAGTATTGTCTTTCTTAGTCAATTGCATTGGTCGTACTGTTCAAAGCCTGCATATTGCAACGAAGCCTAAAATATTTGGAAATAAAAGGATCTAAAAACGATGATAAAATCGAACTTGCATTCATACTCATTAAATATTATCAAATTTATTCGGACCCTTCGAATACAAAGGAAGCATGCGTAGGCCTATAGAAAGCACTTTCCTTCACTGGCACACGTTAGGCATAATGTTCAATTTAACTGGTGGTTAACTATGATTAATCAAATCAATTAAACTAGTGACTGACTTTCAATAAAACTGGTGGATAATAATAATTAACCATCAGTTTATTTGAATGTCATGGCTTTTGAATTAGTTTCTTAGATAAGTAGTTTAGCGGAATAATTATTGCGCGTTAGGCAACATTAACTGAGATATCAGCGCAGAAAGTATGAGAATTATTGATAAATGAAACACGCTGCAATTTTCTACAGTTTAAATAACTGATCAAAATTTCACTCAACAAGAAAATCGCTGACGTCCTCCAATTTATAAGTGCGGCAGTTGTATTTTAGCACTAGTAATATTTAATTATCTACGATTAGTGATTGTTTGATTATTTTCTAGCTGTATTCGATCACCATTGCCTTCTCTCTTTATTTCATGTTCCATCTTTTTCTCCTCTCCCATTGAAGTTGGCTTAAAAGCGCATCCACCGATGATGAAAATCTTGATGATAAACTAGTGAGGAATTAGTTTCGTTTAAAAGGTAACTTATACATCTGGACCTTTACCTGATAACTGATGATCTGGATATTTACCTGATAACGTTCCGAACGGCTTTCTCAAAGTCTACTCGACAGCCTTACCAAAAAAGCATTTTCCCGACAAAAGCAGGCCCTAAAGGCCATGCTGCACCTCCCCTCAGGAGTCTTATCAGGCCTCATTTAGAATATGCCGCTAGTATATGGGATCCGTACGAGGAAGGTATGATAAAAGAATTAGAGCGCGTGCAAAAGAGATCTGCTAGGTTTTTTAAAGGCCGTTATGATAATTGTATAAGTGTTACGAATTTAATAGAAGAACTAGGATGGGAATTACTATCAGAACGCAGGTTTAAATTTAGGTTAACCCTTTTAATTAAATTCGAAACCGATTTGTTCACAGATGACGTTAGATATATATTAAGAACCCCTGCGTATTATGCTAGGTTTGATCACATTAACAAGATTAGAGAGATAGATTGTCGTACCGATAGATTTAAAATGTAATTTTTCCCGCGTACTATAAGAGAGAACAATAGGCAGCGTAGCAAAGGGATATGTAGGTGAAATATAGTTAGAGTAGTCTGTAGTGCATGATGTATGTAATAACAACCAATAATCCCTTTCTTATTATGTAGATACTAACCATCTAGCTCCATGTGACCCTGTTCTCTAGCATGTCTCCCTTAAATATACTACTTGCATGGCAATAGTGCATATTTGGTGATCTTCACCCCTTGCTACACACCCTCGTGGTGGCTCGCAGGGTATTGCGTAGATGAAGATGTCCCCTCCTCTACTCCTGGCAGACCCTTATTCCAAAAGCACGCCATACCCACACTTCCCTCACTATACATCCTTACCTGTGCTTCATTTATCAAACTTAACCCAAATCTCTTCCCCACAAATAACCAAATACACTCATACATAACTCGCAACTGTCATAATATTCATGTCAATCATCACTCCCTCTCATTAGCTCAGAAAGGTCCTCACTATGCTGCATCATCAATATACAATAAAATCCCTCCTGATATCAAAGGTATTACATCTTTCGCATCATTTAAGGTCGATGTAAAGAAGTTCTTGAAAATGAAGCTTACTATAACATTGCTGAATATCTGGAAAAATATTGCAAATGCCGTCAATAATAAAATGTATTTATGTAATGTATATACTAATGAAAAATGTATTCAAATATTTATGTGTCTCATTGTCTCTTATCATACTCTAACTTGACGATTCCCATGTTACTTTATAACCTACGGAAATAAAATGTATTATAATAATTATTATTACTCTTCTGCCTTCTTAGTCTACGTGGATTTGATGCTTCAGAACAAGTCCTAGGCGCGGGTAAATAAGGCGGAAACTGTCCAAAGCCCACAAATCAATTGATAAAATACCAAGCGTTGACTTACTTCCCTTCTCTTTTTTTCTTAAGAATCACTTGATTTGTTTATTCCGATATCAGGCACCGCGAAGTAATCCGATCCTTTCCAATAAGGCGCAATTCAACTAGTTATCCTGAGGTTCAGAATATTTTCCAAGTGAATACAGAATTAAATATGATGACGATTTGTAAAAATTGAAACCCGGGTCGTAGTAGATTTTATTTTTGTGGAAAATTGCTCATTTAATTTCTGCATTATGCAAAAATTTCACTCAATTTTGCAAGAATATTCATATTTTATAGAATTCAATGTATTTTTTCCAATATCGACTGCTCTTCTCTATACATTTTCTCGATTTTCGTTATGTTATCATCATTTAATCAATTTGAATTTCGGTCTTCGCCTCCCAATACAGGTTTGTATTCCAAAGCTGATATATTCATTCAACAGTTTGCCTGACTTTTCACTGATAAATACTGTCAAACGGCTCTTAACTCTTTTGTAAGCTTCTAGCGAATGCTACTTCATCCATTTTCCCAGCCATAAAACTGTGATTTTTTTAGTTGAACCAAAGTGAATAAGTGATTTCAGCGTCAAAGGCCGCAAAATAGCGAAATTAAGAACCAAAGTGGGGCAAAATTAAATAGAAGGAAACAATAGAGACGTCAATAGCTTTAGATTGTCACTTCCTCCCGTTTTGTTATCTTTATTTTACAGGATGTAATACTTCCTCCACATAACCGGTGTTGTTAATAATTACGCGTAAACAATCCGCATGGGACAATAGCACTTCGATCGCTCGACGGGAGAAACGCTGACCATCCGGTTCCTTCGCGCAGGAAAGCGGAAGAGATTTCAATTACGAAGATAACGTGCCTTGGCTCGAATAATGGGCGGGCAATTTTTGAAAAGCGGCGCTGTTTTATAGAGGCGTAGAAATCAGCAACGGTGTTGAAAGAAATGATGTCTGTATCTTCTCCGGCGATCACGTTTGAGGTGACGGCGCAGTTTATCTTCGCTTCGAAGTTCAGTTTCAGTTATATCCGCGGGGACCTAAGTTTCTATAGCTCGCATGTCATCTCCCGCTGTAATCAATATGTGATTTCTTTACATTTTTTTGCTTTCGGGATTCGGCCGCGTCGTTGTTTTTACGTCAACGTTTCCCCTCCTCTACTGGAGGCGTCTTCAGGTCGATGCTGCAGCGCTTCTTTTTGGCCGGGTTAATTTAGTAGAGTCAATTGCTTGTGGTTGCCACTTTTGGGGCCAAAACCACTTTTGGCACCATTTTTTATTTTCTTCTCTCTTATTTTCGGTAGCATTTTTTCCACGTAGTCGCTAGGAGGTAGCAATCTTCTCTGTTCATCTTGTTACGGCATTTTGTTCTCTGTTCATGTTGTCATGGCATGGAAGCTATCGAAATAACAACATGCCCTAACAACATGAACAGAAAAGATGGCTGTGTCAGTGAAAGGCCTAAAATGAGCAGTCAGAAGGGAGGAATATGGTGAATCAAAGTTTTATATATATTTCGTGTTTCGGACTTTCAAATTGCGATTTTTCTGGATGCCAAGGACTTATCCAGGAAAATAAATTTACTATCTTTACCTCAAAAAGTGAGGTTAGGTTAATGCACCAACGTGTTTCATTGAAAAATTGTCGAAATATGCTTCAACTTCGACTTAACCCCATAAGTTTCATGCTTGAACTCTGCACACTTGGGAAATGTCTTTCCAAACTTTGCGCTGATTAGCTTTTCCATTATAAAGCGCTTACCACTTTTAAAACCACTTCAATCTTCATTTTGGTAAGGCGTTTCTCAGGAGTACAGAGTCTGCATAAGAAGGTCGAGCATGAAACTTATGGAGTGTAGTCGAATTAGATGCAAATTTCGATGACTTTTCTCTGATAAACGTTCGTGTACTAGTTAACCCCACTTTGCAACGTGAAGGTTGTAAAGAGCTTACTCTTTTTTCTGAGAATTCAGTGGTTGAATTGTTAAAATTCAAACCTGAAACGAATAGTTGATACAATATTAAGCAAACTACTCATTATTTTTGTAGGGGTTAAAAAGATTAGAACCAGCTACCTGATCAACTTTCTGAGTCCTTTAAGAAATCCCTAACATCTTTTAGAAGCATGCAAAACCTTGGACACCTTATACAGCTCTGATTCTACTAGTGTAATTGAACGCGTCAATTCATTTTATTTGAGTATTCTACCAGCTGATTGGTAGGTTTGTGGACAGTACTTATTAACGTCTTAATTTCTAACTTTTTGTTCCATTTTGCCTCCTATACTACGTGATCCATCATTATATCCCTCTTAAATTCCTCGTATCGTTTGCCTCATTTTATTTACTATCATTATCCTTCCTCTTCTACGCTTCCTCGGTGTTCTCCCCGCTGTTGCCCTCTTTAGCCCTTTCGCGCCTAGCGTTGGGTATAGCCGACGTGAATTTTCCTATGTAAACGAACGAATGTCGGCTCTAGCCGACGGAGAAAAATCAATGCAAAAGACCTTATGTCGGGTATAGCCGACGCTAGGGAAGGGAAGTGACCGATACGCGAGCAATAATCTTAGGTATGTAGTAAACCCTTGTGACCCAGCTTAGGGATGGCCCAGACCCTTTCCTCAGCAAGTGAGCTCGACCCTCCGCATCCTTCGTAGCCCTCCGAGAGATCTCCGTAGAGAGGCGTACAGAGAATTCTCATGCCACTCGTTACAGGGAAAGCATTTCCCTTTGAGAGACTTCGGCGCGAAAGGGTTAGCATTCCCTCTCCTTTCAATGCGTCCTCCATCCATCTCTTCTGCCTCCTCCGAACCTCCGCCAGCAGCTTCATCTCCTCTCCCAACATATCCAACACCTCCTAGTTCGTTCTTATGGAAAATCAGCTCACCCTCTCCATTCTTCTCCATGCCCATATCTCAAACGCTTCAAGTCTTCGCGCATCCTCCCTTCGCAGTGACCAAGTATCCAACACATAGCGCCAAGCTCCAGGGGATCGGGTTGATGTGGTGGCTAAAGCACTGACTAGCCATAAGGCCAGGTTATGTATGATTCAACACTTTCCCGGCGAATAATATTAGTGTAATTCTCTCGGGCTCGTAATTGGGTTCTTTATAAATTTCTTACCCGGTGGCGAGCCCGAGAGAATTACACTAACGTACGGCCAGGGTTCAAATCCCTGCAGAGGTGGATGTTTTTCAGAGGAAACCCGATCCCTACTTCAGTGTCTTGTGGAGGGCACTTCAAGTGCAGTACTCCGTCTGTCGGATGGGACGTTAAACCGTGGTCCACTTGGCGCCTTTTGTTAAGAGCAGGCTAATGCCGACACCAGGTTTCTCTCCACTCTTCCTCCCTTACCTGTCCCTTACGGCGTAAATGACCTTAGTTGTCGGTCGCCTCTCCAAATGTCCAATTTATTCCAATAGCCAAGCTCCATATCAGTTTCCACCGGTCTTTTCTTTACGTCTCTATTCAGACGCCCCCTCGTCAATTCTTTCCGTTTGAAAAAGTTTCTTTAGCCATGACAATTCAATATATTAAGTCCCTACCCCTAAAACCCTTTCTCCTTCAAAATAAAAATATTTCCCAGATACGTAAACTGCTCGTCTTGTCAATTCGTTTACATAACGTTTTGTTATTTTTCTTTTCATTGCCATCCAGCTGATGCCCATTTGCAGTCCAACCGGTAAATAGATAACTCAAGATCTAAAGATCTTCAATTAGCAAATGGCCCACCTAACCTATTCCCATCAACGCCTCACAAATGGAATCCAAACATTTGAATCGTTAGTATAGCTGTGGTATTTTGATCTTAAAACCACAGAGTATTTATTCCACATTCATGCATGCTCTATATTTTTAAAGGAATCTCTCCTGTTTTTGACCACCGATTATGTAGTGATGGCGATACAGAGTACTGGTCTACTAAAAAAGTTCAAGTATTGTTCGGCTGAAAGTTCCTGGCACTTCAGTGCGATGCGAAAAAGAAGAAAATGTGGTGACTTTGGCGTCGATCGCAAGTGGTAATTTTAAAGTCAGGAAATAAAATAATCGCTTTCATTTACCCCTTCTATCAGCCGTAATTTGTCAAATTAAGACAAACCTAGGACAAAAATAGGTTTTTGTGAAATTGCCAGGAACTTTCAACCAAGCTATAATAATTGCGGAAGTTTCGTCTAATTGTTTAGAATTTCTTTAAGGTAAAAGAGCAGCACGTGAAAAAACAAGATGTGAAAATTGTAAAAGCTAGTTAATTTGAACGATAAGCAGAAAAACACAATTACCTTTGACTTACTTTAAATTTACATGGAATACATATATGCAATTTTCAAACAGGTTTAGAGATATTCAATTTCTTATTTAATTAATCTAGCCTGAAGAAGTCAAATAGTTCTGAAGAAACATCGGCAAAGACTGCTTGGTTACATTACTTTTAATGGACCAATATCCCATACTACATTGATTATATTGTTAAATACAGAATACCAATTAAGGCTGAGGTTGAGTGATATTTGATCACAATAAATAAAAATTCGTTGCGTTGAAAAAGGAAGTAAAAATGCTGACTTTTCGTAGTGTAACCTGTAAGTAGATAAGTCTAGGTCTGAAGTTCAGTTTCTATGAGAACAGGATGAATTGCACAATGAATAGGTTTCTTTGTCTCTATTGCTGATATCACATCTTCTCGCCACAGATTTTCACGAGTTACATGCGCACAGAAATGGAAATTTCGTCACTGTTTGTCCTCACACCTGAATATTGCGTAAATTTCGCAGCGCATCTTAGGTTGGTCTATCTCAAACTAATGCTTTCAGCATTAAAGAAACTTCCCCCGAGGGGCATTCACAACTTAAATACACCGATGGGTGAGAATACGTCTAGGAATGGGGGCTTGAGAAAGTTTCCCCCCCGCCATCCTCTCCGGCATTGTTTCGCAATTGCTGTTCCGAGAATGAGTAAAACCTGCGTAGCTGATATATTCTTAATTTTTTGTTACAGATTTAAAACTCTCCCGAATATTTACACGAAACTTTTAATGCGCTGCACATTATTGAATTCATTAACTACTATGACTCATAGTAAAAACTGACTTTTATATGGGAAAAAGGTTTTATCATTTAACCCAATGCTCAGATTTAGATTAGATCATCTTTATAAGTTACATCATCGGATTTTTAATTTATCCATCTCCAATTCTCGTAAATATTTCATTTATCGGGAGTGACCAGGCATAAAATTCGGCCGAATTCTTACACGAAACGCAATGTGAGCTGCTCATAATTGAATTAATTTACTATAACGTATGGTAAAAACTGAATTTTTTATGGAAAATGGTTTTATTGTTCAATCCTATGGTCAGTTTTCAATTACTTGATAAGTAATTGATTGATTTATAAATTACATCGTCGGCTTTGTAATGTATCGAACCCCAATAATCACACAAATGCCATACTTACTCTGTGGGTGGAGTAAACATAAAAATCTTCTCATAAAATTAAATGTCTTGGAATCACCTTAACTTCTGATGTACCGCGAGAAACAAGCAGGCAAAACATATGCGGCATGGCATTTAATAAACTAGGTTTTTTTAAAGCATATAATAGGAAGTTCCTCGGATGAAGAAAGTAAAAGAAAGATGCTACTTCGTTCTTGTTAGACCACACCTTCATTACGCCTCGAGCATTTGGGACCCTGGTCATAAAGATTTAACCAAAGAAATTAATTAAATACAAAGGAAATAGGCATGCTTCGTTAAAAACTGCTACGAGTGAACACATTGTTTCACAACTTTAAGAGGTGCTAATATACAAGACCCTAGAGACTAGGAGGCTACACGCTAGTCTACATGCTGGGTTACTTGAGAAATCGAGAACTGGTGTGTTTTAGAGTGACATTGATAATATTATCATGTAGCCTCACTACATCTATGGGTCTGACAGAAGCGACAAAATGAGAGAGATACATGACGAACGGATAAGTACAAAAACTCGTTCTTTCCGCGCACAATAAGCGACCACAATTAAAATTGAGCTCCAATAAATACACTCCCATAATACTCGTCATCATTTCACCTCCCAAAACCTTATATGGGATTACAGAAGCTCCTAGATAAGTTTTGTGAATCAACAGAGAGAATGGAATTGACGGTAAATGCGTGCAATGCAAAGTAGTAGTTTTTTATAAAGTAGAATGGGGAGAATAACTGAGGGCTAAGAGGATGAGGGCGAATGGTTAAGTAATTGAACAAATTGATGAATGTGTGTACTTAGGTAAGATGTATGCCAAAGATGGATGGATAGATGAGGAGATTCCCTGCTGAAAATGTCCCTAAGGGGATATGGAGTGTCGCATAGGGGACAAGGGGATCCCCTTGACCCCATGGAGATCCCCAAGGGGACATCTCATGTCCCATTCGGGACACTCCATATCCCCTTAGGGACATTTCCAGCAGGATTAAGAGACGTGCGAATGCCGGAAGGAAAGTGGTAGGTAGCATGTGAAGCATATCAAGGAATGATAGCCTGTCTAAGGGAGCAAATATCGCCGTGTACTTTTCCCCACTCTTTTGTACTGTAGTAAAACATGGGTATGTCAGGATAGACATAAGAGTAGACTAAACGCCGTGGGTATGAGTTATCTGGGGAGTGTTTGCGGAAAAAGTAGGATGCATAGGGTCAAGAATGAGTGTGGATTAGATGCTCCTGTAATGGACATATATTAAAGGAGTGTGCTTCGTTGATTTGGCCATGTTGATAGAATGGATGAGAGTCGAATAACGAAACGGATATATAAGAGTGAAATGAATGGCGCGAATATTGTGGTGGAATGTGGCTGAGGAAATTCTTAGGAGGAGGAATATTAGGAGTCTTAAAGACAGGAAGGCGTGTCTGATGCAGTGTATGGGGGTAAATGAGGCAAAAGAGATTTGCTAGGATAGATCAGAATGGAGGAAATTATTGAAGCAGAGTTAGGTGTACAAATATGTATTTTTGAGTAAAACTTTGTGACTGTGCCTACCCCGGAAGGGAACGGCGTGATTGGTATGTATATATGTTTTACTCGGAAATTTATGTTAAATATAACTGACGGTACCCTAAAAACAGACCTTTTGCCTAGTAGGGTACCTAACTTCCGAATTTATTTGTTTCTCGAAGAATATATAATTATTATAAGTTAGGTGAGCATGGAGTCAGAGATGGGCTGAGATCCCAATTTTAACGCAAAACTCGCGGATAGCAAGGGTTGAATGAGGGGAAGTTATTTCGTGGAGCGACACCCTTTCACCACTCTTTCCAAAAGCCGGTATCTTCTCTTCGGACACTTTCACTTAGTTGTCTCAAAGCTTTGAGATTGATACTCACAATGATCTCTTGGTTGTCTGATATCGTGGGAGGAATTTGTGGTGAACAACTCTTTGGGAATCAAAGAAATCATTATGACTCACCGAAAATCTCTTTGAAATCAGTAGGTCTCATAACAGGAAAGGTTATTCCGGAGTGAGAGTTCTCTTAGCCTAATTTGTGACCAATATTGAGCGCTTTCAACTATTCATGGAACGAACTCCACTTTCTCCGGCGAGATGTTGTAGAACAGCATATTAAACAATAAAGCTCAAACGATATCGTACTGTCTACCGAATTTATTTCAAACTCTTACAACACGTGTTTCAACTGTCTAGCAGTCTTACCTGATGATGACTGTTAGACAGTTGAAACACGTGTTGTAAGAGTTTGAAATAAATTCGGTAGACAGTACGATATCGTTTGAGCTTTATTATTCATGGAACATTGAACGACTCAAAACAGGCTCGATTTGCCTTAGTATGGGGTTTTAAAATAATGATACGATCAAGATTCCTAAGTTTAAAACAAAAATGTAACTTCAACAAAGAACGAAGTCAATATCACTAAGAACTTCGAGAAAATCCTTTTTTCAGGAATATTTCACTGAATACAAATGTTTTGAGTTCGGTTTCATCGGGTTTTTCCCGCGTTGATTCATTTTTATGGACAACAGTTTTGCGTGCGTTACACCTAGCGTCGTCAGGTCCTTAACTTCGCTAGCTGTAACGCAAGCGAAATTCTTGTCCATAAAAATGAATCAACGCGGGAGAAACCCAAATAAACAGAACTCATCAAATCACCGCGGAAGCCTTCGTACCTGCAAACGTTTTGATAAATAAATTTTTGAGTATTTTCTCTTTATTTAGGGACATATTTTAATATTAGCGAAGGTACCATCAGCTGGTCACACATCATCACAGTTAAATTTACCCAAATTATTTCAACATTATCCAACATCTGCGGAAGAGCCCTTGGGTTGATTTGACAAATATAAGTTGTTTTACATAGTAAATAACGAATATTAACCATTGGTTGATTATTTTATGGTTTGTAACTCATAAAACAATTATATGTAGCTATCCGTGTATGCTAATACCAATATTACATGTGTTCTACATCTACATCTACATCTACATGATACCCTGCAAGCCACCCAAAGGGTGTGTGGCAGGGGGTGCTTTCGCACCAGGCATGCATGAATGATATGGTAGAACACCGACATTACATTAAAACCCGCGTACCACACATGCAAAGCGCCAATTAAAAATCTAATGCCCAAGAAACATTCTATCTTCAATCGTTCCAACATGGAAGGGATACAAAGACTAGGTACTACTACAGATTCAAAATATCATGCATAAATAAGAACATCAATATGAACATCGTCATGAACAGTTCGAGCACCGACAATAGGCAGGCAGCAAATCCCTCTCATTATACTCTCCACTCTCCCATTCATGCACGATGCAAACAATGATGTTCCCATTCATGCACGATACCCTGAATCTGCAGTAGTAGTCTTTGTATCCCTTGCATGTTGGAACGATTGAAGATAGAACGCTTCCCGGGTACCAGACTTCCAATTGGCGCCTTGCACGTGTGGCACGCGGGCTCCAACGCAATGTTCTACATTCAAGCTGTACAGCCCACAGAGGTGGGCGTGAGAAAAATGGAAATCTATTGTTGTATCTTATTGATGTCAGTGAGAAACGCCGTCTAATAGCAAAATCAGCGTCGGAGATCACCTGTATAGACATGGCCTGCAGTTTTAACCAATTTAGCTACCCGAGACGGTTAAACTGTTCCACCTGTGCCATCTTGTGGCCCCCCAAGTTTTTTATAGTCGACCATTAATCCTCGGGAGAATTCTCAAAGCCCAAATATGAGGTACATATCGTATATCAGCGCTGGAAAAAGCGTATTACAAAATGAATCTTCAGTTTTGCGTGGGATTGCTAACGAGGGATAATTGCCAGACGATGTTCCGCGGATTCGTCGTTCCGCACACTCGTGACTCACGAAGATCGTTCGATCACCACGCATCTCGTCCATTACGCTCTCCGAAAGTCTTTTTTTTATCATTCTTTTACACAATGCCCTAATCTCTTCCGCATTCTATGGGGGGCGTCCTCCTTGGATTTCCTTGCCGGCACGTGGGAGACCGCGTGTTGGGAAGATGAGCCGGTGGAAGGCGGCTCCCGCTCATCCCAAGTGGTTGGACGAGGAAGCGGGCTCTCGATGTCTTAAAGGAGGGGGGCGTGCCCCGATAAGAAGCCACGGAGTCTCCCCCCTCTCCAACCCGGCGACTACTCACGTAGACACATCGCCGCCGCCTACCTTTGTCGACGCGTAATTTTTTTTATTATTTAACGGATCCTCTCCGAATGCCTCCCCTTCCTCTAGGCATGTCTGTCGAATAGACCGTATGCGGCCCGCCCCCCTCAGCAGTCGCCTTGATACCTCGCTATTTCTTCTTCTCGTGAACAATCAGACAAGCCATTGTCGCGCCCTGCCTCTTTGGCAGCGCACGTATTCACTTTCCGGTGTCGGTGGCACGGGCGGCTGCGTGCCTCGTGCCTCTGTCCTATATTGCGGTGCATCGTCTGAGATGTGGGATATTTCAGAGGTATTGCTTCGCGATCTTAATCTTAGTCCTACGGGCTTAACAATAACCAATAACTCGAAACCAACTTATGAAGAAAACGAAGCGATATAACGGTTCCAACCATGAGAGAATGCTAATTTTCCTTTTTAGTCCAATTTGGTATTACACACTAAATAGCAGGATCCTCAGTCTATCCCGAGTAACGAAATACGGACTGAAATGGATATTTTCATTCGGAACGGTATTAATTTATACGCTTGATATGTTTTGGTCCTTTAAAATTCGGATTGGAGTGGATATTAGGAGAGGCGATCGACGGCTAAGGTCATTTGCGCCAAAGGGGACAGGTAAGAGAGGAAGAGTGGATAGAAACCCGGCGTCGCCATTAGCGTGCTCTTAACGATAGGCGCCAAGAGGACCACAGCTTAACGTCTCGTCCGACAGACGGAGTACTGTACTTGACATGGCCTCCACAAGAAACTCAAGTAGGGATCGGGTTTCCTCTGAAAATCATCCTATCTGCAGGGATTTGAACCCTGGCCGCCCGTATGGCTAGCCAGTACCCTAGCCTCCTCACCAACCCGATCCTCTTTAAAATTAGGGCTTCTGATTTACTATCAATGCTCCTCCATCAATGAAAAGTACTAGGGTGGACGCAAATGGCAACGATCCGCAAGAGTAGTCATGGACAGTATAATTTGCTATTAGATTTCAGGTAGGGTGTTTATTTATAGGGTTAATTTACCTTAATTAGGCATAATCAATTAGCTGCTAAACATTAGCATTAGTGGCATATACTATTATTCGACAGTGCTGCATAAACGATCGAAACCTTAGTAAGATATTATCAATGCCCTCCTATTGATTTATCTGAGCATCAAAACCTGGGACAACGCCTGTAATTTCCCCTAACGATCTTCTAACAATGCAGAATGGGAATGCTTTGCATTACTTTTGGGAGGTTATTTTATGAATAGAATACGGAAAATATTTGGCACATCATCTTAGAATAAAATTCATTTGGAACGATGTAAAAATATCAAAACAGCATATTAATTAGCATACATCCAACTTCCTCATTAATTTAATCAATGCATTTGAGAAGTGACGTAACGGGCAGCGGTCAACTTTGAATCACATTTCCGTTGGGCACCTATGATGTTTAATGGAGGAGATGCGATGATTGAATAATAGCCTGCGACGCCTATTAGAGTTCATTCTGTGGGGAACATGGTATAGTATAGAGGAAAAAATCCGCCAGAAGGCGGGGCAAATCTCATAGGGCAAGATGTTTCTCTCTTTCTGTACAAATATAGTACATTTTTTTTACTTAAGGTTCCTCTCTGACTCACCGAGGGCGATAAAACGCTTTGTTTAATTCTGTAGAAGACATGTGCGATGGATTCCCCCTTAACGGTCGTGCTTCCGCGTCAAAATTATCTGTTTTATAAATACAAAATTACGGTTAAACTCTTTGTATCCAATATCTAGTGTTGTGACATGTATGTTCGAAAAGCAAGGCGTGGGCTTAGGGATTGCTGGTTGAAAATTTGCCTTGACAACGTATGCGCGGGGCCGCTGTCATTTTACGAGTTCTGAATGTGAACAAACCTTATTTGATTTTTTTAATCAAAGATATATTATTTTGGAAATTTTGAACTTTTACGCAGAAATTCACTATTGTGGGTAGTGCAAAGGCATCTCTTCACGTAACTTATATAACACAATTTTCGTCCGAATAATATTGTTCGAAAACTTGTTACCATGCTTTAGATATGTATACACCATATATATCTTTCTGCTTAGGTCACCTATAATATAACACAAGTATTTTGGTTCATACAAATGACTTCCGGTTTTCGTTGGAGCACATAGTCGACATACTGACCTTGAAAATGTTACTCTTTAACGAAACCATGGTCGGTAACAATAAAACCTCATGTGGAAACAGCCAAGTTGTAATTTCTTCAGACGCTCCTACTATGAAGGATTTCCACGAAGTCACGCCCGCTACCATTACTCATTTTAGAGATCTTTACTTTTGTGAAGTCACAAATTTATCTTGCGTATATTTTAAGAAATAATTTAAGATTTCCTATACCGACGAACATAGCCATTTTGGCTGACATATATTTACTTTCGATGCAATGGGTTTCAGCCATATGATTGTGATTACTAGAGAAAGCAAAAATGATAAAAACTAGAATAAGCCAGGATAATTACAAAATTATCACCTACTGTTACTTTGTTGCAAATCAACAATATTGACTCATTTAAGGTGGCATTTCACGCAAAGGAGACTAAAACTGTTCGCTTTTTCCGGCAATATTGAAAAATAATACTCATAAATAAGTAAAAAACAAGTATTTTTCGTAATTATTACTAAAATAAAAAAATTAAATTTTTAATAGTCGAGGAAAACACATCCTATTTTATGATTTCGTTTCGTAACCATGAATGCCTCGCGAGATTCGAAATTCTCAAAACAGCCCTAATAGGTTAAGTCTGTCCTTGTCAGTACCAAAGTCCCGTCGTTCTAGTGTTAAGAAGTATCTCGAATAATACGTCGAAGCGCAGGTTCCTACTTAAAACTGAACGAAATTCCTAGTCATATTCTTCACCTCCAGCGCCTACCAAAAAGAACTTCTATGAAAGTCTATCCCCTCTACACTTAAAGCAATGAGTGATTGTGCTCCACACCTACGCTCCCTTCTCGGAAACATGGTTACGCGGGCTGCCTAAAAGGTACTTATTACTCAAGAGAATAATCCTATCCATGATAAGCAATGGCATATGGTAGTCGTGTCATAGCTGATCTTCGCACCCAGGGGCAAGCCAAGTTGGCATATCACTGACACGCAGCCTGAACACGGGCAAGTATTCATTGCTGTCCTCACAAGACTACCATTCCTGCGCGTATACCACGAGCACGCTTACTTAAAAAATAGGAGGAAGTAGTACGGGCGGTATAGGAGACGAGTATTTCCTGTATGAAGGCTGCAAGACGGGCACTGGTCCTTACTCGTTCCGCATACAATTTTTTCAACTGCAGTGATGCAGAAAAAAATGACTATGTGCAGCCGAGAGACTGAAGTTTTTTTTTAATTCCGTTTCTAACCTTACAATTTTCAATCTATGTGGTATAAATTCGTCTCAATAGGTAATAAACGGCCAGTATTTGACAAATGCTGCTGCCTATTTAGAAATTATTAATATTACCGACCCCAAATGTCACAAGTCGTATTGTATAGTCGTCGACCCAAGTGGCGAACTACGGGCCTAGGTCCTCACCTGAATAAAGGTCTCTTGGATATCCCACCGGGTTATCAGCTCCAAACTTCCCAACGTTTCAGTAAACGACTTTTTCTTCATCCTCATCGTCGGTCTTTCTATCTTGAGATTAGTTGACTACAGCCCTCCTTCCTTCCTTCTCAAATGCGAAGTAATTTACTTCCTGGTAGCTATTCTATACAGTCCTCTTTATTTGGTCTATGAGTTTATCTCTGGGCCCACGATCTCGGTTTGTATGTTTCAATTATGATACTCTTCTTTGGACGCGAGATAAAGCTCATGTTTTATTTCCTCATTTAACTGCATGTTTTATTTTCTAATTTCTCTTTCCTTTCTTTCTCGCCTACTTGTTGAAAAAATATTCTCTCAAATATCCCTTCAAAACAGTTTGTTCGTGAGAAATTACTATATCATTCCCTTTTAATTATTAAGTTTTTAATGAGTTGATGCAGTATGTGAGTTTCGTATTGGGGAATTTTTGAAGGATCGATAAATATTTTTCCTGACTTGGAATTATGTAACTTGCGGTTCTTCTAAGTATATTTCCAATGTCAAATGATAAATAATTATTCAATACTATAATAATGATGCAAAACTATTCGAGTTCATTTTCTGAACTTTGAAATTGTTAGTAAAGGTAACAATATCTTGTGCCTTAAATATTGTCAGCCGTAACGCGCTTTCAGTCATTTTAAATGTCATTTTTAGTACAATATTACATCTGTAAATCCACGTTGCTACCATTTTGCGACGAATGAAACAGAATTCGCAGTTCAATGAATTGAACTGACTAGACTGAGGCGTTACAGGGTCGACAAAAGTTAAATAAAGACAATCACAGCCTTTGAAATGAATAACTTCTCCCGCAATGGAGAATATCGCATTAAATATGAAAGTACAACATGCCCTTGGGCGAAACACCGCAATGCAAGCACTGAGCGTTCCACGCACCAATTCAAAGAGGCACAAAAATAATCTCAAGTCGAATTGACTTCCAGACCGCCCAGCGTTGCATATATGCAACGGCCTATTCTGAGGCTCAGGTGAGGTGAATTCTAGAAGCGCTTGCATTTTATTTGAAAGTAAGCACAAATGACCCAAATCCTAGAATTTCACAAAAATACACAGCAAAAAAAGCTTTGGACGTTCTAGGGTTAAGGTAGTGCGAGCGAGATAGTTCCCCAATCATAATGGAGAAAAGACTTGATGTATACATTGTAATTTCACCAGCTGTGAGACACACGAATTAAATATTGCAAAATTAATGGTACAATAATGTAGTTTTACATGACAGAAATTGTAAGTAATCAAAAGAAAATATCTAAATAAGTCGTTAACTTGACTCATTTTGTTCTCGCGGTTCGTTTGAAACTCCATCAAAACGGAAGGTTAATTGTGAACCCGAGGAATTTATTTTGGTGAAAATATGATTAATTTCCTAATATAGTTGAGAAAACACACAAACTACACACTGTTGATTTTTTCACGATATCTAAGTGTAGGGAATGCCTCATATTTAATGTATGGCCTCTCTGGACTGCACACACGTACCATTTCCCATATAAGAGGGCTGGTATTTTTTGGCAAATTTCTCGGCAAGTAATGGGGTAAGGGGTTAAATTTTCGGTGTCAATGGAAGGGTGATATATTTTCTTTAAAATGAGATGAAATTCATTGATTTCTAGGTTCAATGATATTTCGCTTAAACTACCTTAACTAAGTCCATTTGATGAGAGCAGAGTGAGGACCCTTTTGGTGGCCAGGGAAAAACCTTGTAGTGAAGTCGACGCCGGTCACCAAGCGAGAGATGCCTCTGATGTGGCCTTCGATAGAGCTGCTTCTAATTATGTTACCTAAGCCACAGTAGCATTTACTCTCGTCTTTGTCCAGTTAATTATTACCCGAAGATGTTGCATTCTTTCCCGGAAGCCCATAGTCTCAGAAATCTCCGGGGCATCACCTTGGAATGCACATCCGAAATCGCTCCGGGCTACGATCGCTTCTTCCCCCTTCTACGGTCGACAACCTTTCTTTGTCTCACGCCTTGAATGCGTTTTTGTCCCTCACGACGAATCCGTTTCAGCACGCTTGGCAAGCCACCGGCGGAATACTTTATTGCCTCGTTATTAAGTGCGCTTGTGACTTACCGGTGACGTTCACTTAGAGCACTGTCCAAGCGTCCAGTTCGTTCAGCACGTGCGTGCTCTTAAAGCACATCCGCTTACCGACAAATGATGGAACCATTCACCCGAAGGTCGTGTACTTTTTTATTCCTTAAACAGAGAGATAAAAATGTTTGCTTAAAGACGAATGATTTGCCTGTTGTATTCTTGGCAACTCCTCTGAAATGAAAATGTCGCCAACTTTTCCACGCTTGTTTTTTTGGTAAACGCGCCAACAAAATGAAGTTTATCTGAGCGTCTTCTTCCGCACGAAATTGCACTTTGCCATTTCTATCTGGCGGCAAAGCGCTTCCATTTTGACGTCTTTACGTAGTCCATTCAAATATAAGAAATGCCCCAATTTTGTGAAATTTTTCAGAAGCCTCTTGAGTTTTACATTCCGCTATTGTGTTTGAACAGAATGTTGAAAATCCAATAACGTACAAATTGTCAATCTCATTTTTCTTCCTATTAATATCTTGTATTATTTAATATTCAAGGAAGATGTTCTGCATTAATTTAATATTGGCACATGCCATTTCTTTTATGTCATTGAGTTTCCAAAATCTTACCCATTGCCTACGCAGCTCAAGATGAACCCTGCCATGTTTTCTCGATTCATTTTAACCATTATGTTACGCCGTATTTTAAGGTCTGAGCAAACAAACTCTGGTCTGGGTTAAAAATCCTCCTTTCCTTTTCGAAAAACTCGAGAGCGATATAAAAAAATTCTCACGGACCCTTCCAGATCATGGGGACATCAAAATGTCTTCTTTTACAGCACCAATGGTATTTCTTCCTCGCCTCATTTCATGGGCGGCAGTAACATCGTCTTTTAAGCAATCACACGACATGCAGACCCTGTCCAAGTACGCTCGGCCTCTAAAAATGCCCAAGGGTGAAATTCCAGATACGGGCGATAGCTCATTCAGTCTTCTCTGCTCGACATTGCTTTGTCTGCCGAGAGCCTGTCAGTCAGAGTGGGTCTGGAGATTCTCCAGAGATCTCCGAAAACGCGAGCTCGTTAACCCTATCGCTCACTTTTACATGAAGACCGATATTCTTTGGGGAGTAGGAAATCGTCCGGTTTCTTTCCGTGCGATATAATGAATCAGCCGTCCTGCGCTCATTGTGAGTCATTCTATACTGCATTAATTTTGGAACTCAGATACGTTCAAGTTCAGCTAAAGGGTAAAGATATCGCAAATCTTTGAATCACCCATCATTGGATAATCTGAGGTCAGTGAGAGTGATACGAATGAGCTGGCAGAGGAGCCCAAGGTCAGCCGCGAAGACCTCTCGGTCTTTCCGCCCCTCCGGTCATGTATCATCTCCCACATATGAGCCCATGGGTGCTAATGGGACCTTAATTATTTTTTAATTCGAAAAAGAAGTTTCAGAGCGACACTCAGAATATTATCATGACGCCTCACTACATATCTAGGTCTGATTTGACTTGGCTTTGTTTTATTTATCCTGGTGAGAATGAGGCTTTATGACCCCCTCCTCCCCCACCCCAGGGCTCTTATAGAGTTTTTTTTTTCATTTAAAAGGCATTTGGCACGCAGGCCGGCTTTTCTTTTTTGTTAACATATAGCTAACATTATGACCGGTGTTCTGTCCGCTGGTCAGTCAATGCCGCATAATGGCCTTATGCCGTCAAAGTATTGTAAAAGAGAACATTATTAAAAATACAATATTGAAAATATGGAAGCCATTGAGTGAAGGAATAGATATTAAAAATGAATCACAATAATCATGATTTTTCATAACGCTTGAAATGTTTGATGAAAATAAAAAATATCACAAAAGCACACCCGCTAAACTTTTTAAGGGTCGTTATAGCAGGTGCAATATGTATTCTTTATACAGCAAAATAGGACGTAATTAATGGACAGCCCCTTATGCTGATGGAATATATTAGCTCAGAATAGCATTTCTTAACGGCGAACAAATAATTTGTTTTGGGTATAGTGTGTGAGAAAGAATTATTTCTGCCTACACCTCCCATCAGTTGAGGAGCTTATTTATTTGACCACTATCAGAGTGTTCTGTAAAGACGCCTGATCGCGGTTCTTTTGTTTTCGTCTCAACCCCTTCCCCCCGGTGCTCGCAGCCCCCCTCCCGTGTATGGCCAATCTCTCCTCCGGGGTCCCGCGTCCCACTTTGTCCGTGACTCAAGACGCAACCGTCCGCGTGAGGTGGACGCCGGAAAGTGTGTCGAGACGGCAGCAAGAGAAGCGCTGCTGGGAATTATGACTGCTCGAGGGATGACCCATTATCGATGCGTGGCCCAAGGAAGAAGAATAGATTATACAAACACAGCGCAAGGGCCATTGTTTAGCTTGTATCCCCCCTGGGCTGTCACGTTCCCTCAAAAATCATCTCTGCCTCGGCGTCACGGCTGAACATGGTATAGGTTAGTGCGATATTGCTTCGCTATGACTGAGATACGAAATAGTGCCCTTTACCCGCAAACGTAGACACGCGGCCTCACAGACCGCTTCGATTCTTATAGCAGCCTTTTTCCATCTCTATCTCAATTGTAATATTAACAAGATTTAGTACCTTTAAATCAGATAGCATTTAAAGAATCTATCATCAAAAACGATCTTCACTTTGATTGATTTTCGAGTAATTTGGATAGAAAGATTTTCCGCGGTCTAACAGAGTCTGTGACTATGCAAGTTTTTTGATCCCATTGCAAGAATATTAAAATAATATTATTTATTATTTCAACTTACGTCTATTTAATTGAAATTTCATTTTTGTTGAAACAGTAAGACATTAAGGTGGAATAATACAGTGCAGACGTTCAATTGGTCAATCACCAACAAAACAGATTAAAATAAATCAAAATGAAAAATGAAAATAAAAAACTTATCTAAAATAGGTTTTCGGCAGCTTTTCTTAAAATCATTTATGTTGTCAGGAAAAGCCTCAAACGATTGAGCAGGAAGATTGATCTAATCCACAATGGTCCTGTTTGGGAATGAAAAATTTTTTTAAATTGATCCTTTGCGGCCGACATATCATCTTGTGCTGGTGATCATTCCTACCAATGTAGTTCGGGTTTTCAATCTTCTGTCGCTGTTCCCCCCATGCTTTCTCCGTCTAAAGTATGCAGTACAGTGCACATGGTTTATTTGTTTTTTTCTTCGTCCTAGATAATCCCATCCTAGCAATTGCAGGATGTTATAAACACTCAGTCCTCTTATGCATCCCAATTACATACCTTGCTGCCTTTCTTTTACCTTCTCAATTGATTTCTTTTGTCCCTATTCACGTGGGTCCCACTGTTTTAAATCGAGTGGAATCCATGGCATCAAGTAGTCAATAAGAAAGTTTCAAGAGTTAATCGCCAAAAATTTCAAACTGATGGTGGATATTCTTGTTTTACATCCGCTAATTCATCCATCCCGTCGTGCTATCCAGAGGATAGTAAGGAATCCAGAGGATAGTAAGGGAAGAGCCATTCCAAGAGAAAAGGAGAAGGGAAGAGATTCCAAACATTTGAATCCATGAATATGGATTCAAATGTTTGGAATCGTTTCCTAGGTAATGTGTTGCCTCTATTTCCACATTTAGTCCACACAGTCCTTGGCGCCACTGAGAAAAAAGTTTTCTCTGTCGAATCGTAAATAGCCGTTGTTGATTGTTGTTAACGTGAGACTGTGGTGAATATTCAATAAATATTGAAGATATATGAACTACTTGATGCTGTGAATAATAGCTGACTATTTTTGAGACGTAACAGTTACTTTGTTAATGCTAGAGAGGAAATATCTACTACAGGAAGTGTGTAAGAGGCATATGAAATTTCCATCGTGAGTTTTTTCTCTGCTGTGTGGATCTTTTACTGTTAATTTACAGCTACATATTTTTAATTTATTACATGTTGAGAGCCTTAGGAATACGAAGGTATGGTCTAGGTAGATTGATGTGGATGATAATGTGTAACCTACTATTCATGTTTATTTGTTATTAAAATGATAGATATTGGCTCTATCTCATCCATAGATGATATTCACAGATCTTGGTTTTGAAATCCGTATAGTACTTTGTAACAAGTAATTTTTGTTGTTTTTCTACTTTGTGTTATGCCCCACGTTATGGGAGCCAAAATTTAAAAGGTATTATTACAAATTAATACGCGAAATGCCACACGTTGTGGATAAACATGTAACACGAAAAACTATTGATCCTTTTACCTGGAAAGAAACCACGATTGCAATATCTTCTCGTACCTTATATTTTAATATACCCTTAGATCATGACCAACTGTATATTCTAATTTAGACACAAATTTGGTATATGAATAATTATTTCTTCTTTTAAGTATATTGTCTAATTATTTGCCACACTTCATCACTTAAACTTTTCACAAAATCCAATTACTTGATACAAAGGGATACCAGTCACAAACTTAATTCTTGGCCAATTAAAACCTCTTGCCTTATGGCTTCTTGTATCTTATATGAAAATAAAAGTTTATAGTTACAACCCAATTATTCGACGACACAGGTTGGTTTGTCCCTCTGTGGTCTGGAAAATCCTCTCAGCCTGCGTGGTGTTCGTCCTTGGCGAGCCCTCAGCTTTTTGGGTCTCGTCCTGTTGTAAAATCTCCCGTTCCTCTCCTTAATTCCAGCTCCTTTGTCAATCCTCCTTTTCTACGTGGGCTATGTCTCGCACGATGCCACACTCTGGGACTTCCCTCTACCAAAAACTTGCGTGCTCTCTCTTTGCACGTCCGTTCACTGCGAGGGTTTGATCTACCAAGCTATTTGCGTGCTGTCTTTGCACGACCGTACACTCCGACGGTTTGCTCTACACTCCCCTTTTGTTGCCGACGCTTCCACTCCTTAGGTCTATTGTTTATTCTCAAAATTCACAATATGGTGGGTCCCTTATTGTTATTATAAACCATGAGGTGGTAAAAGAAAAAATGGCGAGGCCAGCGTTATGTTACAACTTGTATCCGTTTCCTAATTCATTCCACTTTTTTCACCTCGTTTTTTTATCAAATTGACGTAAAACTATATTCATGAAGTGCTGAGAAGTTAATTGTGCATTTTTGTAGTTAAATTTGGAGAGGAATTAAATATATCCGTAGACCGGACAGTATTAAAAAGAGTGTAATTACGTCCCACGTGTAGTACCTACTATATTTTGAATCCCCTGCATTATGAGTACTGATAAGTAAAACCGGTAAGACGTGATTATTTACCATCTGTGGACTTTATTTAAATTTAAACCGCTCTCTTTTATCACTAGACGGTGACTCAATCGAAAAAGTTGTTTGTTTACGGAATTCTAGGCAACAGTTTTTGGCGACGAGTCGAGAATCCATACTGTATATTCATGGAGCCGGGATAAACAATTTGGTTGTTATTTCGGTCGTCAGGCAACAGTTTGATGACGAAATGCCCACCTATACAGTTAGGGCTTTTCACTTTCTGTCTCAGTTCTCCCATGCTTCTTTTCCCTGTAGTATCCCGAAAAACACGCTTAAGCCTGATTCACACCAGGCTAGTAATTTAGTTTAGTGGAGAGTATTTTATTAGCTAAAATACTCGCTACCCTCCAAAAATCATTCGCTCTACGGTCGAGTACAGTTGACAAGTGAGTCGTGTTTCGCAAGATGAAGGGGCTGCAACGCAACGAAGTGAATAAGCTGATAAGGGATATGGTAATGGCTATTTTGGAAGAGGTGGATGAAGAAATTTGTGTGATAGAGAAAAAAAAGCTATGGGTACGAAAATTAATTAATAGAAGAGATGAACTAGGAGCTAAGAATTGCCTTCTGAAGGAATTTCTGTAATGTGGGGACATAGTATTCCACAAAGTTTCATGTTGTACATATTTAGAAACAAATTTTAAAGTTGTTTCTTCGCTCCAGCGAAACGACATGTTTGCGGCAGCTAATGATCTCGACTAAAACGACAGGTTCGGACTTGTATAGCCGATGAACGAAGGAGCAGTGACGCGTGGGTGAGGGGGCGCTACTCGCCCGACAGAAATAGAACGAAATGGATCGACTCGACTAAGTAACTTGCTAATCCACTCGACTAAATTTTTGTTGTTCAGACACATTTAGCAACTAAATTACTCGGTACTCAACTAAATCACTAGCCTAGTGCGTACAAGCCTTTAGTCGGAGTTGTAGGCAGAGACGGGAGTTTTCATACAAACTTAGCCCAACTTTCCAAATGTTTTCCTCATTTTCTCCTCATGCTCGCCTTCCTTGTTTAAACAAGCCTCACCTCTGCGACCGCTGGGGAAGAGGCTGGGCAAGGAAAGGGTGCTAGGGAGAAGAATTGGAGATACGACCTCCCGCCCTCCACCCCCCCCCCATATTATGTCGTCGTACGTTGTGTAATATTGGGGTGTGCACCGGTTGTGGGTACTCGGCCGACGATTCCCCGGTGTTGGAGCCGGCGGAATCTGTTCCCCATCTGAGGTCCGCGAAATCTGTTCTTTCTCCCGATCACGCTAAGGCCACGCGTGTCTCTTTTTACGAATAAATACTTAAAAGAGTGGGTGGGGATAGGCAACATGGATAAGTGGTGATGTCCGAGGCGCTTATAATTGTGGGAACAATCGCCTGTACGCAATCCTCCACGGATCTTCTCCTGCTCTTTCCGAGAATTAGAGAGCTCCTTGGAACGGAGAAAGTTTCAAGTCCCATCAGGCTTTTCGGCATTTATGAGGGGCCCTATCGTAGCAGGGACACTGAGGCTTCAAGGGTAAAGTTGTATGGTCATTCGTTTACCGCAACGTACACATCTACATCTACGTCATACCCTGCAAGCCACCCAATGGGTGTGTGGCAGGGTGTGCCTCCACACCAGGCATGCATGAATTATACGGCAGAACACCGAAACTACATTGAAACCAGCGTTACCACACGTGCAACGCGCCCATTAAAATCTACTAACCAAGAAACATTCTATCGTCAATCGTTCCAACATGCAAGGGGTACAAGGACTACCACTACAGATTCAAAATGTCATGCATGAATAAGGACATCAATATTTACATCATGCATTAATAAGAACTTTGAAAATATAAAGAAACAGATGTCTAGGTAATGCCACTATTTGCACTATTCATGACGACGATCACAGCTGTCATGGTCCCGAATGGTACGCGGAAAAAATGACATTTTATACCTATCGGTTCTACAATCTATCTCTCTAATTTTATTGGCGCGATCTAATCTTCCGTAGCACGAGGGGGTTAATAGTATGTCTTTTACGTCGCCAGAGAAATGTTTTTCCTGAAATTTAGCTAAGAGGTTAAGCCTATAATTTAATCTACCCTGTAATAGCGATTCCCATCCCAATTCTTCTAACAATCCAGACACACTAATAAACTTGTCATAGCATCGTTTTACAAGCCTAGCTCCTCTTCGCTGCACGCGATCTAATTCCGATATCAACCCCGCTTCATATGGATCCCATACACTGGCAGCATATTCCAGATGAGGCCTAACGATTGAAAAATGATAAAGTTCTTTCACTTTCTCATCACATTTTCCTAGTATTCTCTTGATTAAGCCTTGCTTAAACGTAAACTTAAGTCATAACAATCTTTTGATTCAGGCGGACCCTTTAAAAAGTAATTCTTGTATTCTTTATGTTACTGCAGGCGTGGTGATTTCCATTGTGTGCACAAATGTATATACGTTTGTGAAGTGTGGTCAAATATAGTTTTCGAGTTACGTGAAAAGTTATTAAAATCGGCGCTCAATGTCCGACATATGTACCTAACCGGGAGAGATTCTTGACCAGATCCGTCAAACCGGTTCTATCCCAACTTAACCGGGACGTGTAGTAGGGCTATCTATTGCGGCAAGCTAGCCTTGACGGCGGAAATGGCAAGTTTCAGAACTTATGCATGGGAGAACCTCTAAACCCTGTATAAAATTTTAATAAAATCACTCTCAAGGGAGAAGAATTGTGTCAGTAAAGATATTAGGAAATTTCGCTTTGCCGTGAGACAGCAATAGTTGTCTAAGCGGGATATTTGTCTAGTTATAATGGAGATCGTATTTTAAAAAAGAGCTGAGAGAACTAAAAAACTACAAACTGTTAACTTTTCGACGAGATCTAGAAGTTTGATATATTCCTGATTTTTAAACAAGGTCTCTCTGTAGTGCGTAGACGTGCCGTTTCCCGTGTTAAAGGGCTAGTCTTTTTGTCAAAAATCTCAGAAACTAGTGCGGCCTTCTTCTTAGTGAAATCTGCTTCTGGCAGGTTTCAACTGAATGCCCTCCATTGCAGTCGGTCCTGAGCATCTTCTTTCATTTGCCTGTAACTTTGGCCATTCTTCTTCTTCCCCTTCCTCTTTTTCCTTCTATTTTTCCTTTAATAATTCTTCTAAAAAGACAATTTTGGCATCATATATGTGGACCCCAGAAGTCAAGGGGTCTAAGTGACATTTAAAAAAATAAGTTAGGTAGAGGAATGAGATGTGAAAATATAAATATTTTAGGTGGTAAAGGGATCCAAGTAATTTTCTTGACAGGTGATGCTATCTAGGGTAATTCCTCTTAACTACCTAGTAGATTGTACCAAACATCTTCAACTTTGACTTGTTTTCTCAAAACAACGATTTTGTTACTTAGACCCCTTGACTTCTGGGGTCCTCAGATGTCCCATCCAAGATGTCGTCCTCTTTTTATTTCCCTCGGCAGTTTTCTTTTTTCTCCTATTGTCATTAGTACTTCCTCAATTCTCATTCTATCCGTCCACTTCACCTTAAGCATTTTTCTCCACAACCACATTTCGAAACTTTCTAAGTACTATTCATCTTTCTTTTTGACCGTCCATGTTTCGCTGCCGCAAGTCACCGCACTCCATACAAAACATTTATCAAATGTCATTCCCAGTTATATTGGAATGCTTAATGCTGTGAGAAGTTCTTTCACCTTCTCAAAAGCGAATAAGGGGCTAATATTTTGGTATTTTCGGAAGGGTGATACATTTTTCTAAAAAATGAGACCAAAGTTTTTTGATTTGTCGGTGAAATGATATTTCAATCAAGCCAGATCAATTGCTCATGGAAAGCGATGATTGGCTGTTTTAATAATAATAATAATAATTTCTCTATACCTAACAGCCGAAGCCAATTACTAGGTATTTGATGTATAAATGAACGAGCACACACAACCATGCCCAGGGAGGTGTAAATATCCTACCCAGGCGGGACCCGAACCCGAGACCTTCGGTTTGGCAGGCGACGACTCCACCCCGCCGCCACCGAGGCCGGCACTTCATATTTCACGACCGCGTTTCATTAAGGTTCGAATATGAAGTTAAAGCATTTTCATTTTTTTTCGGAATCTCGGTCACAATTACATTCAGATGAACCTGGGTAGTTACTCATTTTAGACAAAAATGTTACGTTCATATCAAATAATCAAGCTTGTCTCGTTGGAACCACATCCCTATATGGAACTAATTTCAGTTGGTTCATATTCCACTATACTTTTATATGTTCCCACCCAGGGTTCAACTTTACGCGGACATTTTTTCGATTTCACCTTGTAAATGAACGTTTAATTTGAAAGCTGTGTAGCAATAAAATTTAAATATGGCGGGTATTTTTATAAAATTAAATTATTTCCTATAGAAGATGACACTTAATTGCAGAAATTTGGCTGGTTTCACTTGCCTGATACGTGTCATTCTCTTTTGGAGTTGCTGAGGAGATAGTATCCTTCACTGGGGACGTATCTAGCTTGTAAAAGATCTCATAATATGTAACGGTAATCGAATTCACAAGTGGTGTTTATAGGACGCTTGCATTACCTCACCGCGTTTCAGGAGAACATTTTTTTCAGAAAAAAATAACACTTTCGCGTTCAAAATATATATGATCTAATGGAACAATCTACAACTCTCCTGAGACAATATTTATGGGAGAACTTTATGGCGTTTCTCGCTGCGCTGCTTTTTACTATGCACTCACTCTCCGTAATATAATGGAGATTTTTTTTCAAGTACGTTCTCGAATGGTTTTTATGTTAAAATTTGCCATTCACTCTTTGAACAAGGTATTTTGTAGGGGGAAAAATTCTGTTGAGACGTTGTACGAGTTATCACATCGAATTACCTCCAATACTAATAAAATGTTTTTCCTCTCAGTTTTTATGTTAATGGTTCATCAGTATTTTCGTGATTCAATTTTATGTCTCACAAATATGTCGAAATTCTCTGATTCCAAGTGAAGGATTCGCATTAGTGAAGCAATTAGTGTCCGAGTCAATAGATTTGTACCTAAACCTTCCTTCCACTGATATGTGTAAGCGTAAATTAATGAGGATGTTTCAAACTAAGTGCACTATGTACTCACAGCAGACATTTTAGAGGTTTCACTTCTTCCTTAACGCTGTGGTTTCAAATGGAAAATTCCATTTAAATAGCATTATGCAACTCGCGATATATGCGGAAATTATAATTTTGCGTAAGTATTTTCCCCTGCGATAAATAATATTGTCATTAATTATTTTAAACGAATCCTACGAGTCTGTCTCTTCATCATGCTGAAATTTTTTCCAATCTGACCGTCGTACTCAAATATTGTGTACAAGTCTCCGTGTGTATTAATCTCCAAAGTGTTAATTTAATCCCAAAATAATGATCAAATATGCAACAGCTAAACTCCATTATATAAAAAAGAAATTAATTGATTCCACATTAATATTAAGCTCTACGATCAATCACATAATTGCTGGCTGAACCAGATCTATATAAAGTTGCATTCGACTTTGCACTTTGAATCACGTCAAATGCTAATAAAATGCTCTTCCTTTCATTTTGTATTATTATGCTTCATTAGCATTTTCATGATTTAATTTGATATTTTACAAATATTCTCTGAAATGTTCGGTATTCCCTGAATCCATGCGAGGGATTTGTATTATTCGAAGCTTTAAGTGCCCAAGCAAATAGATTTTTTTTCTTACACCTACCTTCATCTGATATGCATAAGCATTAGAGAATGGGGAATTTTCGTGCTAAATGAGTGGACTCTGTACTCACAGCTGACAATTTTTATAGTTTTCACTTCATCATTAACGATGTGGTTTCAAACATAAAATGGCTTTTCGTTAGCATTTATGTAATTCGCGATATTTATGGAAATTATTAATTTGGTTATAATTTTCCCCTGCGACGAATCCCACTATCACGAATTTTTTAAACGAATACATTTTCATACAACGAGTCAGTCTCTTCATCATGCTGAACTATTTTTCGACCTATCCATGGCGCTGAAATATTTTGTATGAATCTGAATGAAGGTAATATAGCACTCGGCGCGCAATCGAGGGATCTGGGTTCGATTCCTAGTCCAGGCGAATGATTTTTCCAATGTTAATTTCACACAATTGTGTGAACACTAGCGGATGACTCCGTTAAAGTTACTACGCGGCTAGTTCCGTAGTTCTTTGAAAAGTGTAGAGGAACTTATAAGCTTTCATTTGAGCCTACATTGATTCTGAAGTGATAAATGATCAGTGAACAACCATGACGGAGATATTAGCCCCTGCTCTGATTTCGAGCCGACTTTCTGGCAATCTCTGCACGTCAAATTGAGGAATAAATTTCCGCGTATAAAACGGCCTCAAGATCCGTCTTTGAATCCTGGGGATATCAGCCGTTTTGTCTTTATGGCGAACGATCACATAATTGTGTAGGACCCAGCATCCGAGCGAACGGCAGATAACAATACTCACACTGCATTTCGAAATGATTTTTCTCTCGAAGTTTTTCATTATGCTAGCCCTTGGATGAAAAGATGGCACAATAGCCTTTATTTATATTTTAATAACACTTCGCTTCATGCATTAATCTTCCAAAATGCTAATGTTATTCACAAAGACATCCCCAGCGGAAAAATTTTTTTTTTTCGAAATATCTCATCGGCCATCGAAGAAAGCTTTGAATCAAGCTTTGAAATCTCCGTGCAACTAATTTATGGCCATATAGAAACAGGGAGTCATCCTCCCATACCATCTCAGCGTGTTGCGAGACATCTTTTTCGGGATTCCCCGCATGGACGCAGGCTTAACGCGCTTGGCAAGCTTTCAATAGTTCACGGCCCAGCGTTCGAATTCTTTCCCACGGGCCCTTCCCCGCGATTTTGCGGCGGGAGAGACGAGGGATGGCCCCGCTCCCTCTACTCAATGCGTCCTAAGCCCTCCGGAGGTCACTCCGTCCCACCCTTTCCCTCATCTTGATTCCGTGCATCTTATCCTTTTCACCCAGCCTTGTTCAATTTTCTTTTTTTTATTTGGTGATCATATCTGCGGTTTACACGACTGGAGTCGCGTTTTTTTGTTGTTTTGTTAAGGTTTTTGGAGCGTTTTTTGTTCAAGTACAGATTTGCGTGGCATGTGTATTCTTTTCATCTACATCTACATCTACGTGATATCCTGCGAGCCACCACGAGGGTGTGCGGCAGGGGGTGAAGATCACCAAACATTAACCATTGGCATGCAACTAGGATATTTAATGAAGGCACGCTAGATAATAGGATCACATGGTTAGTATCTACATAATAAAAAAGGGATTATTGGTTGTTATTACATGCACTACCGACTACTCTAACTATATTTCACCTACCTATCACTTTGCTACGCTGCCTATTGTTCTCTCTTATGGTACGCGGGAAAAATGACATTTTATATCTATCGGTACGACAATCTATCTCTCTAATCTTGTTAATATGATCAAACCTAGCGTAATACGCAGGGGTTCTTACTAAGTACACTCTTATGATACACCGTACCATTTCATCTCCCTAAACCTCATTCCTTACATCTTTACACGTCTGGTGTCACAACACCCCCTGCCACTCACCTATACGGTGGCTACCACGTAGTATGTAGATGTAGATGTTTAGTATTGTCCTCTCATCTGAACCATGAGCGCTTCATTTACTGGTGCCACGTTTTATATTAGTTGACAGCCTCAATGAATCACGTACCATTTTTAACACATACCTATACACAATGGGCATGTTACCTCCGGCTGTTGGCTTTCGTTAAGTTTTCCCTTTTCACTAGATTTAGCTATGTAGATATGGCTAAATATTTGCCTAAGGTTGTCGTGCTTTGTGCCTTGCCTCTGTTGGTGCAGTGACCCGCGATCCTTAATCAGCTGGACGTTAACTTTTTTTTTCAAGGCCAAGTCGCCGAACAAAGCGGAAAGATGCCAAAAAAAACATTCTAAAAGATTTAGCATTGATCTTACAGCTGAAATTTCAAGTGTAATCTAATCTGCTCCTCTTTTTAATATCCCCCGAGGCGTATATTTTTGGAATACATACTTATATTTTGCGCACGGCATATATTTACGAAAAATTGAGGGATTAGTGAAAAATGTATTTTGGTTTATATATCCCACTTAATCACGTTTAAAGTTTCTCTTGACGCTGCCTATCTGAACACGTATTTATGTGATTTACAGATGATCCAATCGTCCTGATATCATATTGATAATTCCTGATGTAATCTAGAAATGAGGTATCATTATTTTAATGCGATTTGATGCACGCCAACAAGTTATTTGGAAGCCTAATACTGCCATGTTTTATGTTTTTTATGTTCATAAGAAGCAGTTCAGGAAGTACGTGAAAAATGTATTCTTGAATTGTAGTAGTGTTTATAAATTAGTAGCGTCATATCATTTAGCCTTTGGTATTTTTTATTTTCATCTATAACATTGATTCTTTTTTTAATTTATCATAATAATGGTGGGTGCATTGTAAATAGCTGGTTTGTAGGAAAAATGATTTGTGTATATATGAGTGGGGTGGAGACCGCACTGCTGTCAATGAGAAGAATCACTCTTTTCGATCGTGTTAGAAATGGCATATTGGATATTCCTTGTTAACTTGTAGATTTCCAAATCGTTACTCAATACTGATTCATCTTAATCTTTGCGATTCTTGGCGAAGGTTGTAGGCTTGACTCTGTGGAGGCTATCCACGTCGGGAGAGTTAAGGTAGTTTGAGCGAAACATCATTTTACCTAGAAATCAATGAATTTGGTCTCATTTTAAAGAAAAATATCTCACCCTTATAATGACAATAAAATTCAACCTCATACCACATTACTGCCGGAGAATATACCAGCCCTTTTACATGGGAAATGGTACGTGTATGCACTCCAGAGAGATATTATTTACAAAACGAGGAATTTATAACACTTAGATGTAAAAAAAACTTACATCGTGAAGTTTGTATGTTTTCTCAACTATATTTGAAAATTAATCATATTGTCACCGCAGTAGGTTCATAGGTATCACAAAAAATCTTCCGATTGGATTGGATATTTGGGGAGGCGACCGACGGCAAAGGTCATTTGCGCCATAGGGGATTGGTAAGGGAGGAAGGGTGGATAGAAACCCGGCGTCGGCGTTAGCCTGCTCTTAACGAAAGGCGCCAAGGGGACCACGGCTTAACGTCTCATCCGAGAGACGGAGTACTCTACTTGAAGTGCCCTCCACAAGACACTCAAGTAGGGATCGGGTTTACTCTGAAAAACATCCGCCTCTGCAGGGATTTGAACCCTGGCCGTCCGTGTGGTAGGCGAGTACTCTAGCCACCACACCCACCCGATCCAAAAAAAAAAAAAAAACAACCTTCCGTTTTGAAGGATTTTCAAAAGCACCGCGCGAAAAAAATGAGTCAAGTTTTTTTTTCATTTAATTATGTACTTACAATTTCTGTCCTATATGATATCTATTATGACTAGGGGACTCTCGCTCGGACTACCTTAAATAACTTTGCTAAATCTACTTGTGAGAATTTTGGTTTTTGATAATAAATTCTCACTAGTGAAGTTCACCAAGTTATTTTGGTTTTTTTATTCTACCGTTTTAATTCTTCTATCTAATCTAATCTAAAAGTGTATTATGGGTGTGTTTTGACTGGAGCTCCGGTTTTCTTATGGTTGCTCATAGTACGCGGAAAGAACGTATTTTCGGACCAATCTATTTGGAAATGTGTGTCTCTTTTTTGAAATCGCTACTGTCAGACTTATAGATCCAATGTGGCGTCGTAATGATATTATCTGTGTCGCTGTGATAAACACCAATTCTGAATTTCTCAAGCAAACTAAGCCAAGCGTGTGGCCTCCGATTCTCTAGGGGCTCCCAATCTAATCCATCTAAAAGCTGAGCAACACTAAATGTTCGCTCGTAGCAGTTTTTACCGAAGTGTTCATATTTCTTTTCCATTTTATTTATTCTTTTCGTTAAATCTTTCTGTCCAGGCTCCCAAATTCTTGCGGCGTACTCCAGAAACTCTTGGGCTGGCTTCGAAACATATTACGTAGTTGCAAAATTTGGATATACTCCATCCGTTCAGTAATTCAGTTTGCATCGAACTTCTTTCGCCACGAAACATTAATATATTTCAAGGGATTTCCTGAGATTTTAAGTTGAAACAGCTTCAGTAACTCGGGTGTGAAATATTATATCCCGGTTCTGCTAATGATTTGGGAACCTGAGATGAACAGATTGAGTAGGAGAGGTAGAGTTGAGTTGGGTAAGGAACAGAGGCTGTCCGGCGGGATGTCTGTGAAAGAATGCCCATAACGTGTAGATGTTTATCATCCGCGCTTTTTGCCTGGGGATGGCCGAAAAATCTTTCAACAAAAGCTCTCCACACTCGCACTTACAACGCCCTTCCTCTGAGGTAATGGCCAATGCAATGGGAGACGGTGGTATTTGCAAACAGTGCGCCAACTGTGGAGTGGATGACTTTCATGAGAGAGTGAGGTTATTAAGCATCATATTCTTACATCTACGTCATACCCTGCAAGCCACCCAAAGGGTGTGTGTGGCAGGGGTTGCTTCCACACCAAGCATGCATGAATTATACGGCAGAACACCGAAACTACATTGAAACCAACGTACCACACGTGCAACGCGCCCATGAAAATCTAATAACCACGAAACGTTCTATCGTCTTTCGTTCCAACACGCAAGGGGTTCAAGGACTACCACTAAAGATTCAAAATGTCTTGCATAAATGAGAACATCAATATGTACATCATGCATAAATCAGAACGTTGAAAATATAAACTATTCATGACAACGATCACAGCTGCTATGGTCCCGAATGGTACGCGGAAAAAATGACATTTTATACCTATCGGTTTTACTATCTATCTCTAATTTTATTGGCGCGATCAAATCTGCCGTAGTACGAGGGGGTTAAGAGTATGTTTTTTACGTCGTCGGAGAAATTTTTTTCCTGAAATTTAGCTAATTATATTTAGAGGCAATCAGTGTCGGATAATTCAAAACCGTGCTGAATAACGTCCATTACACGACTTAGAATGTGGCATAATCTACCTTTAAATCTGTTCAAAGACTCGATTTGCCCCGACGACTTTAAATTAAGTCATTGCTCTTCATTGCAATATTATCAAGAGGAATTCGCTGTCCGCAATTGATTTTTATTCATACTTTTAGATCATCCACGAAGAGTAAAGGCATCACTTATTTCCTATGAAGTAGTAGTTTAACGAGTAATTAGTATCTTACTCTTTACAAATTAGATATCTACATGATAGAGGATAAATATGCTATCCGCGACAAATTTATATACTTTTACACTAACCACGAAAAGTAAAAGTAATAATTTTTTCTCTGTAGTTGCAGTAAGTCGAAGATTAATTTTGATCGTACTTTGCGCATATTGGTTACGTACATGATCAAGGAGAATTTGCTGTCCGCAAACATTTTTATTTTACACACTTTTATTACGAACACTCAAAGTAAAAAAAACTTAGTTTCCTCCTTAGTAATAGATCGAAAATTGGTTATATTCCTACTTTTCGCAAAGTGGTTACCTGCATGATGAAGGAGAAATTGCAAATAGTTTTATTTTTCACAATTTTATGCCAAACTCTCAAAGTAAAAAAAAACTAAATTTCTTTCCCCTGTGGTAATAGATCGAAGATTTATTATAATTCTACTTTTCGCAAATAGGTTACTCATATGATCAAGGAGAATTTTCTGTCCGCAAAAATTTTTATTATTCACACTTTTACACCAAACACTCAATGTAAAAAATAACTTTGTTTCCTCTGGAGAACTAGATCGAAGATTAATTATAATCGTACTTTTCACAAATCGGTTATCTACATGATCAAGGAGATATTGCTGTTTACAATAATTTGTGTTTTTCATACTTTTACATCTACGATTCAAAGTACAAAAAAAATAGATTATTTTTTTTCCTCTGGAGTAGTAGATCGAAGATAAATTATTATCATAACTTTTGCACAATGAATATGGCGTTTAGAGTACAAATGTCATTCTTTTCCACGCAATCCAAGCATGGGCAATCTCCTCTGTGACTGTCAAGTGGCTACTAGATAATGCTTTCTCACCGAGTGTGCACGTTTAACCCTATTATCACGCTAAGTAACCTGTAGGTAACTTGTAGAAGGGTTCATTTTTTTGTCTCTGATTAGTTTTCTTTACTTCTATATGCCTTCGTGGCATCAGTTTCACAGATTGGCCACGAAAAGATCTCTCATTCTTAACATTTAGTACCTAATTCTCCCACGAATGGGGCAACATGTGAAATGACTGCACATGGATGAAAAATCAGTTTATAGAGGGTTCGTCTTGCGAGACGTGTTGCCCTTTTGATGAGGGCTCGAGATTCTTTCATGGGGACTGTAACTGTTATGCGTCATAATCCTTCGGGTCCTACAGCAATCAAGTTAAGGAATTGGATCGCCTGAGGACCGTGCTATCTATCTCTGGATCATTACGGCGGATCGACAGCCTTAACCGTCCGCGCATCGTGAATAATGCAAGACGTTATAACATGCCGCTCGATTGAACAATTTTATTCCCATGCTCCTCACGTTCTACGCATCTTATATTTAATTGGCGCTTTTAGAAGTTATGAAACAGGCGCAGATATCACGAAGCTCATCCTGAAATATCGAATCGAAAATCGCATTACGCCAATAATCCGTGCTTTGATTTCCGAAACTGAGACTTGACTCAGTCAATGTCATTGTCACTGATTGAAGAACTACGCACCAATTTTAATAAGTACGAAGAGGCAAGGCGATGTGGAAATTTACGAAACGTTGCGTAATTTAATGGCACATAAGTACGATGATATAACTTTTAATATAAAATTAATAATGAAAATAATTATTAAGTAACTAGCAGCTCTCGAAATAGCATGGGTATAGCTATGATTTATGCTAGACCTCCTAGAGCTAGATTTATCCACCTTTAGCTAGAGATCTGTATTGGGGGGGAGCAGGGCTGCATGCTGCCTTACTCTGTGTGGCAGCGCCACGAACCGTTCAACAAACTGGCATAGATACTTATAAAAATCTAAAACTTAAACTTTATTGGTCAAACAGATCTTGCGGACAAGGTGCCAGAAGCACCGAAATATTAAGGAACTTTTCGTGAGTGTTTTTTTTAATTTTTGTGATTCTGTGTTTACATCTGCCTTCCTGTGGCAATTTTTATTCACCACACGAGTGATCCTCAGTGAAGTTTTATATATATATAGGTCCGTGGTTTGATTCCCGGTCCAGTCGAATTTTTTCTGCTTGGAATCGGCCATCATTACATTCGACATCGAATCGGGGTCATTTTATTTGATCCGTAATGGATAGCTTCCACAATGTAAAGCCTGCAACAACTTCCTTTGTAGCAACAAGTCACTTCATTCTCTCATTACATCACCTTTATTAAATATAAATTTTCAAAAAAGATGCAAAAACTTTTTTGTAATTCCCGCCTAGCTAGCGCAGATTTGTTTGCTGTTGCTCGTGAATACATCAGCCCTAAAAAGTAAACAGGAGTGAGGTGTTTCCGTAAAAACAAATATTCATATTAGTGAATGGGCAAAAAAATTGAGAAACTGCCGCTTATATTTTTATCTTTCTCTGCCGAGATATGTTTAGACCGTTTTCTCATATTCGATCCTGAAATGGCATACTTTGACTTTAACCCAGACTGCCTCATTATTAAACACTATCACGCAATATGGGCAAGATAAAGCGAGATACATATTTAAGTAGGTATGCCGGATAAATTCTTTGATATCAGGAGGGATTTTATTATATATTGCTGATGCAGCATAGTGAGGACCTTTCTGAGCTAATAAGAGGGAGTGATGATTGACATAAATGTTATGACAGTTGCGAGTTGTGTATGAGTGTATTTGGTCATTTGTGGGGAAAAGATTTGGGTTAAATTCGATAAATGAAGCATAGTTAAGGATGTATAGCGAGGGAAGTGTGAGTATGGCGTGCTTTTGGAATAAGGGTCTGCCAGGAGTAGAGGAGGGGACATCTGCATCTACGCAATACCCTGCGAGCCACCACGAGGGTGTGTGGCAAGGGGTGAAGATAACCAAACATGCACTATTACCATGCAAGTAGGATATTTAAGGGAGACATGCTAGAGAACAGGGTCACATGCAGCTAGATGGTTAGTATCTACATAATAAGAAAGGGAGTATTGGTTGTTATTACATGCATCATGCACTACAGACTACTCCAACTATATTTCACCTACATATCCCTTTGCTACGCTGCCTATTGTTCTCTCTGATAGTACGAGGGAATAATGACATTTTAAATCTATCGGTACGACAATCTATCTCTCTAATCTTGTTAATATTATCAAACCTAGCATAATACGCAGGGGTTCTCAATATATATCTAACGTCATCTGTGAACAAATCGGTTTCGAATTTACTTAAAAGGTTTAACCTAAATTTTAACCTGCGTTCTGATAGTAAGTCCCATCCTAGTTCTTCTATTAAGCTCGTAACACTTATACAATTATCATGACGGCCTTTAACAAACCTAGCAGATCTCCTTTGCACGCGCTCTAATTCTTTTATCATACCTTCCTCGTACGGATCCCATATACTAGCGGCATATTCTAAATGAGGCCTGACAAGTGTAAAATAGCTTCTTTCTCGTACTCTCTCATCGCATTTGCCTAGAACCCTTTTTAAGAATTTTTTTTCTCTAGGTCCGATAGAAGCGATAAAATAAGAGAAATACATCGCCGAACAGAAAGGTCAAAAAATTCGTCGGGTAAAAATTCAAAAATTCGCCTATCAACCAAAAACTTTGAGGGAATTTCCCACAAATCTTTGATGAAATGCGTAGTCATATTTAAGTTAACGGGAATTCTTCACTTCAAATTACAAATTTTGTGATGCTGTAATTTCCCATGCATTGACTCACGCTGTGGATCTTGTATCCTCGCATTGAACAAACTCGAGAGGTCTTTCATCTCGAGGCTTATTACTTAACAAGGACGCTGGTTGTCCTGTCAAACTGTGAGATTTATTCTCCTCTAAGTAAACACCAGCGGAGAGAAAGCGAGTACCGCACACAGCGGTTTTCTCGTACTTATGAGAAACTCTATACGTACTCCGGTTCTCGTCCTTTCGCATGGGGGAGGGCGGAGGAGTTTAAAAGCCATTGTTTGAGCGCCCATCTTGCGCGTTACGCAACGCGCGCGAATGAATTATGAACAAATGAATGCGGGATATGCGCGATGGCTATGGCAGGTTTATTGACTGAACTTTTCTCATGCCTGGTCAACTCCGGGGAAACAAAGCGAAATTTCGGAACGTAGTTCCTAAGGAGTTAAAAAAATTTCTCTCGCTTTCAGGGAAATTTGGAAGTCAGTTTTCCTGAAAACAGCAAATCCGTCGGGGTTTTCAAAAATCTCTCCTTACGCCCTCGTAATTACTCTCACGGTGATGTTTTCACGATGAGTCGGCCGAGACATCTTGAAGGGATTTTTATTGCCTTTTGTTTTGGATGCCGGACTAAATATAGCATTGAGAAGCTAAACTTGTTTGTTGATGATTTCTCAAAGACTGATGCCTTGCAAAATTTGAGAGTTGTGTGGAATTAGCTAGCTTAGACCTCTCCCTTGCTTGGTGGGGCAACTGGAGAAGCTCGATCACAATATCTGTTGCTACAAATTAGTTGATAAATTTGCAAAATATGAAACCTGCAGGCATGACTCTTTTTAGATCTTCTATGCTACACACTGTAGCAGTTTAAAACTTGGCATGTGATGCTCATTTATATTTTCATACCCTACACCACTACGTGGTGAGGGTCTATTGATTTTGTCACGGCAGAAATGTAACGCATTGAAGGAGGCGTGGCAGGTATGGAAATGTATGCATACAAATGATCAGCATCACCTTACGAGTCAATCTAGCTATGTCCTTCTGTATGTCTTTCGGTCTCATCGCACGATAACTGCCGCAAAAATTGAGATATCGAGCTGAAATTCGGGTCATAAGCCTCTGGTAGTCTTCAAACAGCACTGTTTTAAAATGGGTTGGGTCGGACCAAAACTAAGTTTTTTAAAATGAAAGTGGTGTAAGGCATTTAACCTTCGACAAGGCCGATGACAATGTCTATACTAGTTTTCATTTAAGGTAGTTCGAGCGAAATATCATCCCACCAAGCAATAATTTAAGTTGGTATTATTAAAAAATAAACAATTCCTCGCCCTTCCAAAAAACTTAAAATACCAGCCCCTTACCGAAATTCAACCGAGATGTTTGACCAAACATATCAGCCATTTTATATGGAAAACGGTACGTTATGCGCGCCAGAAGACCTTATTTCAATAATGAGGAATTCCTAGCACCTAGATGTCGCCAAAAAAATTAGCTGTATGTAGTTTTTATCCTTTTTCCACTATTTATGACGGTGAATCATATTTTCACCGCAGTAATTCTTTTTCAGAAACGCAAAGAACATTCCGTTGTGAAGGATTTTTAAACGTGACGCGCGAAGAAAATGAGTCAAATTGAAGGCTTATGTTGATATTTTTATTTAATTACTTAGAATTTCAGTCGTTTAAATATGTATCACTGCACTATTAAATATGTAATATTTAATCTATGCTTCCTAGAGCTCCTGAAATTTAAATGTATAATTCGGTTATGATCTCTATTATAAATTGGAAACTGCCCCGCTCAAACTACCTAAAGCAACATAAATAAGCTTGTTTCAAAAAGCTTGAGTTTCATGTAATATGATTTTGGATGTAATTAATGTAAAATGAAGTTGATTAAATTGTACTCTATGAAATAGTATGAAAGTATGAAATAACCGTAAGGTTAAGTGGAATAAATGGTTGTTGCCGAAGACAACCGACAGAACAATGCTGGTGCGTCAATGTACGTATAGAGTGTGCACAATTCTGCATCTATTAATAATAAAAATACAACTGGTTCTAAAGTTTTGCGGCATCACATCTCTACATATATTTCCAGGTTGAAAACGTATACTGCTAAGTGCCGAAAAGCTATATGAGCTGAGTTTCATAGCTTAAGCGGTCTTAAAGTAGTTTGAGGTAAATATCATTTTACCTATAAATCAATGAATTTGATCTCATTTTAAATAAAAATGTATCATCCTTCCATTAACATGAAAAATGTAACCCTTTACCACGTTATTTTCCGAGATATTTCCCAAATAATACCGCCTCTTTTACATGGGAAACGGTACGTGCATGCACTCCAGAGAGACCTTATATTATAAATGAGGCATTTCCTACACGTAGATCTCGTCAAAAAATCAGCTGTGTTTAGTTTGTGTGTTTGTTTGATTATTTTTTAAACTTAATCACATTGTCACCGCAGTAAATTCTTCGAAATCACAACAAACCTTCCGTTTTGATGGAGTTTTGAACGTACCGCATGAAAAAAATGAGTCAAATCAAAGACTTATTTAGATATTTTCATTTGATCACTTACAATTTCTGTCATGTTAAACTATTTTATTGCACCATTAATAATGCAATATTTAATATGTGTCTCACAGTTGGTGAAATTAAAACGTATGCATCGAATATAGTCTCCATTATGATTAGGGAACTATCACGCTCGCACTACCTTAAAAGCAGATTCATTCCAGTCGAACCTATTCTAAGTCATTCATTCAACCCTGCATTCATAAACATGCATGGGAGATACACTGTAAATCAGTCCCCCTTTGAATGAAACCCTTCCATTGACACCGAAAGTTTAATCCCTTACCCCATTACTTTCCGAGATATTTGCCAAAAGAGACCAGCCCTTTTATATGGGAAATGGTACGTGTATGCACTCCAGAGAGACCTTATATCAAATATGAGGCATTTTCTACACTTATATCACCCCAAAAAATCAATCTCAACCGTGTTAGAAAATTATTCATATTGTCATCGCAGTAAATTCTTCGGGATCACAATAAACCTTCCGTTTTGATGGAGTTTCAAACGTGCCGCGTGAAAAAATTAGTCAAGTTAAAGACTTATTTAGATATTTTCATTCGATTACTTACCATTTCTGTCATGTAAAACTATATTATTGTACCATAAATAATGCGATTATTGATTCGTGTGTCTCACAGTTGGTGAAATTAAAACGTATACATTGAATATGGTCTTTATGATGATTAGGGAACTATCTTTCTCGCACTACCTTAAGTCCGAGTCGTGTAGTTTTTATTTTTTTTTTTTACTCTCTGAGGTTTGCAAAAATTTCCATCTGAAAATAAAATCCATTAACAATCAGTCTGCCAAGGTCACTGAGCTCTTTTAATCTCGGGATGATGATTTCAGGACGACAGTACATGTGTTTATATGAAGTGAGTGCCCTTCGTTAATCCCATTCCTTTAAGGAGCCCCGTAATTTAATTTTTTCGCATTACAATGCCCCTCGTTCCTGCCTTAATTGAGTCTTAACGCAATACCGCTTCCAATGCCATTCAGCCCCATCCCCCTCGAGCCTACACTCCCCACCGAGCTCGCCTTTTCCCATGGAGCCCTTTAATTTGCATCGAAATCAGCTCTCCCAGCTGTTTGGCCAACGAGTCGGATTTAAGCAGTGTGCGTTCTCCGGGACGGAAAAAAAGTGTGTGGTGTACTCTGCGTTTTTTTGTAGCTGTGCGCGTGTGAGGCATTGCGGTGGATGGGCAGCGCATTGCGTCATCAAACTGTCGCCTGACGACCGAAATGACAAACACATTGGCTATCTCTGATCTTTCCTTATTTGTCTTCGGATGGTACGACGGAATGGACAAATTAACGGATAAAAAGCAATACTTTCCGCCATCCGTTTCAAATTTAAGGCAAGTAATTCTTGAAACATTTGTCGGCGACTTAATGCTATGGGTTTAACGGAAATTTACTATACTTTTCATCGGGAATGAGGATTATTATTTACTTTATTGTTAATATATATTAATATGAGTAAATGGGTGCTTGCAGTTTACAAACAAGGGCGGGAGTTTGCATATGATGATACTCTTTAAATAACGAAAAATGAATGCATCATCCTTACAAAACCAATGTAAGCTCTCAAATCTGCGTGCTACATGCAAGCAGAGAAAAATCTTATGGAATTCTAAAAATGGACTACACGGTCCATGAGGTATGGATACCAGACAGTTCTAGTGCAAATCATATTAAATCTCATCCGGTCATTAACGACTTCTCAAAATACTGTAATCAAACAGAAAGCTGGCCCGCCTCGCCGAGTTCCAAATCTCAAATCGGCAATCGGCCTGGCGACAATGGAATAATCTATCCGTAGCAACGAAAATGAAGAAATTTCTAAAATCCCCAATAAAAGTTTAAAAATTTCAATATAATGGTAGGTACGGAAAAATCGATTACAAGCATAAGATTTTTCAAACATTCAGCCTCATATTTGTGAAAGAATCAATCTTGTAGCTCAATTCTTTCATATTTTAATGAACGAAAGAAGAAAGGTCTACACTAAAATTTTTCATTTTTCCCATTTAATCTCATATAAAGCTATCGATTTCAAGGGGGCGTCCATTGATTTCGTGAGGTGATTTGGGCGATTTTTCAACCCCCCCTTTCCCTTTGTGAGATGTGAGATTTGGCTCCACCCCCTCCCCGCAATAGATGAAGAGGGAACTTGGTATGCTGGCCAATGCTTGAAACTGAAGCCGGTACGCCATTTCGTTAACACTCATTTTCCTTTAGTACTTGCGGGATAACGCATTAGTTTTACAATTTTACTATGTTTTCCATCAATAACTTACTTTAAATCAGAATTCACTTACTTCTTTAATGTGCAATCTCCTTGCATTTATAGTTTATTTATTTAAATAATGTATCATGCGCATTCCCGAAGAAAACTATTGTAAAATCGAGTACAAACCATAGAACTAAGCAGCCAGTAAGACGAAGACTAAAATCCTAGTATGCTGAAGACATAAACTTAATGTAGAAGTCACCCTGAGAGGAGAGAAATTAAGAGTAAGAGGATTCCTTCACCTCTCTCGGAAGTACCATCACGTGAGACGGAAGAAGTTAGACGGACATCAAGCGGAGAGTAGCCCAAGCAAAGAAGGTGTTCATAGGAAAAACTGCTGAGCTAAAAGAAAATAAGACTACAAACCAGGAAACAGTATGTGAAAACATTCGTGTGGAGTTCAGCACTCTATGGATCAGAAGCATGAACCAATGGAAAAGCTGGCCAGAGAAGACTAATGTCCTTATTCATAGTCGTATTCCTAGGGGTTACCTGAGTATCCCCTAGGCAGGTAACACCTAGGGGTCCCCTATGCTGAGCAATTCATAAACCTTACCTGGGTAACACCCAGCCAAGGGACGCTTGGGTAAGAGATTTGGCAGCAATCCCACGCAAACATACATATGAACGGTTTTGCTGAATGGTTCTCGATGTTTTCGATGCTCATTTCTCACCGTAACCAAGCACGCTATAAACAATAATACAGTATACTGTTACAAAATGTTGATGAAAAATGATTGGAGGAATATGAGAGAATGTTTACAATATAACTTGAATATTTATGTAATTTGAATGATGAGGAATACAAGGGTGATTCAATAAGTACTCGTGTTTGTAAACAGAAGACGTTACTATGGAAAGATGTAGATATTATCGTGTACTGCCATTGGTACAGTAGTATCCATTCGTCCCACGCGTGGGCAGAAGTACTGCGTTAGGGGAGCTTTAGGTAAGCTTCATGCCTTACCCAGGAAATCGACGGCCTGGGGGAGGGTTAGGGGACAACAGTCCCCTGGGTAACGACTATGAATTCCATTTCTCAGCCAAGGGGATCCCCCACACCTGGGGGACAGCCAGGTAACGACGATGAATACAACCCTAAGAGCCTTAGAAACCTGGTGCTGGAGGTGGATGCTGTAGGTAAAATAGACGGACAAAATAATAAATGGTAATGTGTACAGAAGAGTAGAAGAAGAAAGTACCATATGGGACACCATAGAGAAAAGATTAACCAGATGGATTGGACACACTCTGAGGCACAATGGGTTTGTGAAGGACATAATTGAAGGCAAAATAGAGGGAAACGTCCCCAGAGGAAGACCCAGAAATAGGTTTATGGATCAAATAAAGAGGAAAGTACATAGGAAGAGATAACATGAGTTAAGGGATATCGTGTTAGATTGGGAAGGATGGAGGGCTGCAGTCAACCAATCTTGGGATTGAATACCTAACCAATGATGAAGCAGCCAATATGTTTCAAAAGTTACATCCCTTACATTTCAAACTGATGGTGGATATTCTGTTTTACATCCGCTAATTCGTCCACTCCGTCGTGCTATGCATGGGAAAGTAAGGAAAGAGAAGGGTTATAAAATATGGTCGTTTTTTGGTTGTCAGGCTTCAGTTTGATGACGTATTGAATTGAATTGAAAATTTATTGATTGTTCTGGGGTCAACCCTTTAAGAACAAAAAAATATATATACATAGCGATGCGTGACAGTGAGCAAAATAAGAAAAAATTAAAGATTAAATAATGGCAGAGACGAATAGATGTATTATTCATTACATTTTTACATAGAAATTATACAGTACAAATAAGACACAGTTAACAAGTATGCAAGGTTAACTGCGAAGTGTTACATACATTGAATTCGGAATTCAGTAAACAAGTTCATGATATGAGGATACAACAACTACATTAAGAATCGGAAAATAATACATTATAATAATTAATTGTGAAATTTGAGAGAGTGGGACTATTTATTTATATGCTTAGGTAGATTATTCCATAGATGACACACTGCTATGATGAATGAATTTTGGAACTTAGTCGACTTATGACTAGAAAAATATAAAAATTCTGAATCACATCTGTTACACATTTTACTTGTGGATGACTTGGTAACAAATTAATCAAACAGATATTATGGGTTTTTTTTCGTTGAATAAAGAATAGACAAAACAGCCTAAGAATTATTTTCATCGAGTCTTAATATTGAGCCATCTAAGTTTTTTATTGCCAAAGAGAATAAAACTGATTTAAACTTTGCAATGTCCCTTGGATTTTTTATTGGTACCACGCATTTCAACGCTTATGCGCCATCTATATGTATATGCGCATATACGTGGTACCTGATGATGGCGCATAAGCGTCGAAACGCTCTCTCGACTTTCAAAATTAATTATTTTAACGTATTATTTTCTGATTCTTAATGTTGTTGTTGTATCCTAATATCTTGAACTTGCTCGCTGAATTCTGAATCCATCACATGTAAAACTTCGCAGTTTAATTTGCATATTTGTTAACTGTGTCTTCTTTGTACTGTAAAATTTCTATGTAAAATGTAATGTACCGTGCATCTATTCACCTTTGCCATTTTATAATCTTTATCTTTTTTCCATGTACCCGATGATGGCACATAAGCGTCGAAACGCGTCGTGCCAATAAAAATCCAGTGGACATTGCAAATTTTTAATCAGTTTTATTCTCCAGGGTTGAAATTCGCTATGAAAAAATTATGAAAATTGCCTTGAAGGAAGATGGCTTCATGAAAGATGGAAAGATGGAAGATGGAAAAAATCGCCTTGGAGGAAGATGGCTTGGTGGTGTAACTGGCTAACACACCTGACCCGGCAATTGGGAGATCCGGGTTCGAATCCCGGTCAAGTCAAATGATGTTTTCATAGCGAATTTCAACCCTGGTGTATATGCACCCGTGCGAGTGACTTCGCACCACATCATTTGTTAAATGCAATGTTTGGAAATTTGTCGATTTCGTCGTTTTAATAACGACAATGTTGGGTTTATCCACCGCGACAGTGGCTTTGTAAGCACGACTGCGTCTCATGTGCTACAATGTAGACTTGAGGCCTGAACATCTAGTTCGCATAAACCTTCCTCGAAATTCGCTTTGAAGGAAGATGACTTGGTGGTGCAGGCAATTGGGAGATCCGGGTTCGAATCCCGGTCAAGTCAAATTAAGTTTTTCGTAGCGAATTTCAACCCTGGTGTAGTTTTAAAAAGTTTGGAAGAGGACAAGCAGTCGTTACAAGCCCGAAAATTCACTTTAAAATCGACCATGGGCTACTGAAAGGTTGTTGAATGTAAATGCAGAAATAATATAAGGGAAAAGTCCCAAGAGGAAGGCCAAGGGATAAATTGACCAAATGAAGGTGGAAGTGCATAAGAAGAACTACAACGAGAAACACAACAACAGAAATGGTGTATATGCACCCGTGCGAGTGACTTCGTACCACATCGTTTGTTAAACGCAATGTTTGGAAATTTCAGTTTTATTCTCTTTAACAAAAATGTCGCACGACATCTCTCCGGACTTCTTTGAGTTTTTTTATTGCCCTTTCCATCTACCTCTATGGGTGCGCGGGTACGTGTGATTGCTGGGGATGTTAATGCCCGTATTCTTAGTCGTATTCCTAGGTGTTACCTGGGTATCCCCCAGCCAGGTAACACCTCGGTGTCCCCTACGCTGAGCGATTCATAAACCTTACCTGGGTAGCACCCAGCCATGGAACGCCTGGGTAAGAGATTTGGCAACAATCTCGCGGAAAAATACATATGAACGGTTCCGCTGAATGGCTCTCGATGTTTTCGATGCTCATTTTCCACCGTAACCAAGCACGCTATAAACAATAATATGGTATCCTGTCACACGATGTTGATGAAAAATTATTGAAGGAATATGAGAGAATGCTTATTATTATGCAATATTACTTAAATATTTATATAATGTGAATATTGAGGAATACGAGGGTGGTTCAATAAGTACCCGTGTTTGTAAACAGAAGATGTTACTATGGAAAGTTGTTGATATTATCGTGCACTGTCTTTAGTGCAATAGTATCAATTTGACCCACGCGGAGGCAGCAGCACTGCAATAGGGGAGCTTTGGGTGAGCTTCATGCCTTACCTAGGAAATCTACGGCCTGGGGGAGAGTTAGGGGACGGCAGTCCCCTGGGTAACGACTATGAATACTATTTCTGAGCTAAGGGGTTCCCCCACACCTGGGGGACACCCAGGTAACGACTATGAATATGGCCCTAAGTGTTGGGCTTGTGGTAGTCGGTGTCCGCCCGGCGCTCATGTCTTTAAGATCCAAAAGAGAGCTGTAAGAATAATAGCTGGAAAACCGCATTCTTCACCATCAAGACCAATTTTTACAAACCTGAACCTACTTCCTCTTCCTTGCATATACATAATGAACCTAATCATCTATGTCAAAACTAATCTACATAGTTTTGCCCGTAAATGTGACATTCACGATCACCATACAAGAAGGGGAAATGACATTCACTACCAAACAGTCAGAACTAAGTTGCTAAAAATTGGCCCTAAAGAAATGGGTATTAAATTATTTAATAATTTGCCCATAGAGTTAAAATACATAAAAAGTATGGGCTGTTTCAAATCCAAATTAAAAGAGTACTTACAACAGAAAATGTATTATTCTGTGCAAGAGTATTTGAATAAAGGGTAATTTAATGTAGTAAACTGGGGAACTAAAGGAAATCTATTATTGGCTATAAGATATTTAATTTAATAAGATTCTATAATATGGAGTTAATTGTGATGTGCATATAAAGTGATATGATATTTGTTGGTATTTTTATTGTATGTACCTAAAATGACGTGCCTTAAGTCATGTGCATTAATTGTATCCTGACCTTTGGGCAAATAAATTTGTATTGTATTGTATTGTCTGCGTTCCCTTGCTGCCCGCAGTTGCCCAATTCCTCTCCCCCTAAACATCCATGGCACCCACGCTCTGCAGCCGCCGAGTCCCGGTGGATCAGTACGAAAGGAGACGGAGTCGGAAACTCAGCCCACCCTATTCCGCGGCCTTTTTCCTTCCCCCCCACCCACCCCCCTCCGTCACACCCCCCACATCTCCCAACTGGAACGATTAATTAATCACGGCTGTAAAGAGCGGCGTTTGTTTTTGCTACCCTTAATTGCGACGACCTTGCCCGCACCGCGTCCGTTCCTAATCTTGCGCAATCCGTTTTCGATTTTTTTCGTACTCCCCTGGATAATTTCCACCTTTCGGGACCATTTCAGCCTGAGTTGCGACGGTAAGTGGGCGAATTTTCATTCCCATGGCCACGGACATGGCGTTGATTAATATCTATCTGACGTGGCACTCTTGCAAGCCTCGTTAGAGAGCGTGCGGCAGGGGGTGTTTTATTTTTTCACCAAATGCTCTACACAATGTGCTAAGAGTTTGATGGAGACTATGAATATTAATGAATTTTGCTGCGAAGTAAAATACAAAAGCAGTATGCGTGCGAAACTCGTTGTTGGTAAGCGTAATGCAAGTACCGGAGTTTGCGGAATTCTTAATAGTACCGACAGGGGTCATTTTGACCCCTTAGAAATAATTTGTTTTCTAAGGGAAATAAGACGTTTTTAATTGAAGTAACAAGAAAATTATTTCAAAAATATCTTTTATTTATTATCGTGTATTATGTTTCAAGATTAAACGTTTGTATCGACGTACTCTAATTAGCCATTTCTATTATGAGATTTCTACATTTACACGTACCCTGCGAGCCGCCATTTGGGCGTATGGTAGAGGGTGTTGGGATACCAGCCGTGTAAGGGTGTAAATTATGAGGTTATTGGAAATAAAATGGGAAAATGTGTTATGGGTGTGTTTTGACTAGAGTTCCGGTTTTCTCATAGTCGCTTATTGTGCGTGTAAACAACAAATTTTTGCGCCTATCTGCTCGACAATATATGTCGCTTTTATAATCGATTCTGTCGGGCCTACATATGCAGTGAGGCCTTATATTGATAGTGTCTGTGTCGCTCTGAATCACACCAGTTCTGAGTTTCTCAAGCTAACTAAGTCTAGTGCGTAGCCTCCGATTCTCTTGCAGACCCCAATCTGATATCTCTAAATCCTGAGAAACACCATATGTTTGCTCGTAATAATTTTTTAAAAAGCGCTCAGATTTCCTTGGGAGAGATAGCCTGGAGACAAAATTACCTCTCTGGCGCTAATAGGTAGGAGGTGATGTACATTAAAAACTATCATTTCTATGAGGTTCTTATTTTCACATCATATTCTTCCACTACAAATAAATAAAAGTAAAAAAATATTACGAACTGGGACGTTTCAGTCATGAGTAATGGATTCTCAAAAATGAAAATGGGTCAAGGTGACCACTCTGTTAATCATTGTGTGTAAATGGAGATGTGTTGTTTGGAAAATCAACCAATTACCAAATTGACTGATTAAAGACGGCGTTACCTTCCAATAGGTAGCTCCTTGAGGTATATGTAGAGGGCACTTGCTAGGTTGGGCAATGCTAGAACCTGAAGCCAGTCCGCCATCTTCGTTGACCCTCAATTTCTTTTACATAGGTACATACATACCAATGATGCCATTCCCTTCCGGGGCAGGCAGAGTCGCCAATTTTCACTCATAAATACATATTTGTACACCTAACTCGGCTTTAATAATTTCCTACATGCTGACCTATCCTTGCAAACGTCCTTTGCCTCATTTTACCCCCATACACTGCTTCATACACGCCCTCCTGTTTTTAACACTCCTATTATTCCTCCTCCTAATAATTTCCTCAACCACGCTCAACTACAACATTCTTGGCCTACCTTTGCCTCTCGCACCATTCATTTCACTCTTATATATCTGTTTTGTGATTCGACTCTCATCCATTCTCTCAACATGGCCAAACCAACGAAGCATACTCCTTTCATATATGTCCATTATTGGAGCTTCTACCCCTCATTCATTCATGACCCACTCATTCCTGACTTCTTTTAGTGCTTATATAGAGGGCTAACACACTTATTTTGCAAAGTTATTACGTTTTCCATCGTAACCTTACTAGAAATCAGCATACATTTACCTCAAAAATGTGCGTTCTCCTCGCATTTTTTGTTTATTTATTTAAATGAAAAGAACCCGAATTCCATAGAAAACTAGGGTAAAATCGAGTCGAATCCATAACACTAATTTACCAATGTATGGTTGATAAGTTTCTTTCCTTAAATTTTAAAAACACGGTTTATATTCTCGCATTACATCCGCTAATTCGTCCATTCCGTCTCGCTATTCATAGGAAAGTAAGGAGAGAGCAGGGTTAAACAATACGGTTGTTATTTCGGTTGTCAGGCTTCACTTTGATGACGTAATGCCCTCTCCATCAGCCTCAATGGGGTAGCCAATCGTGCTTGGGACCTGAGAATCTGGGGTTTAAATTCCGCGAGGCCCACTAGTATGTCCTAGCTGTACCTATTGCGCCTTGCTTACTCTTTCTAGCTGTAATATAAAACGTTAAAAAATATGAACTTTTTGGACTTATAGCTTGGAAAACTGCCTTCATTCTTAAAAATTGCTCTTTGTGGTGGTTTACGCCCGCATTTTAGCATTGAGGTCTGAAGTCTAAATCCAGTCTCGGACTGTGATACTCTGTTAGTTAAAGGATATAGAATAGAATATAATTTGTTTCATCCAAATAAATGCACACATATTTTAGCAAATCACATATGGAGGTGAAATGAGGCACCCAAGAAGAAATGCTTTCTTGATTTAAGGTTGTCAATCCTTGATTAAATTGTCCTTGTAAATGTAAATCCTTGATTGGATGTAGTTCAGCGGCTAGCATTCGCAAAAATAATTATGAAATAAATTCTGGCTATAATATAGCATGAAAATACTCCACTTTCTCCGGCGAGGTATTGTAGAACAGCATATTGAACAATGATACTCAAACGATATCGTACTGTCTACCAAATTTATTTCGAACTCTTACAACACGCGCTTCGATTGTCTAGCAGTCATCATCTTACCCGATCAGTCTTACCTGATGATGACTGCTAGACAGTCGAAACACGTGTTGTAAGAGTTTGAAATAAATTTGGTAGACAGTACGATATCGTTTGAGTATTATTGTTATATAGCATGAATATGTTCACTTATAACAGATTTAAGTTGAAGTAAACATAAAGTACAAGATTCACGCAATGCAGTAAAATAAGAACACATACCATAAAAGAATCACACGATGGTTTTTAGTAGATACTCCACATATTTTTTCGGTTGCAACCAAATTTTCAAGTTCCAGAGAAAAGTAGTTTTATTCCTATTTGATGAAATATCATTTGGAATTTTTTGATGCTTTGAAGGGGCAATGAAATCGTAGAAATGTTTGTAGGCCTCATTATTGCGTTGAGGTGTAGTAAATAATGAACACTTCTTAATCTAATAGCGTAAGGACTCGGTTATAATTTTTGACCTCCTCGGTTGTAAAAGATTCGTAATACTTTCATCTACATCTGCATAATACCCCACGATCCGCCGCACGGGCGTGTGGCAAGGGGTCTTAGGTCACCAGCCGTGTAAAGATGTAAGGTTTTGGGAGGTGAAATGGTGACGTGATTTATAGGAGTGTATTTAGTGAAGTTCAGTTTTTAATGTGATCGTTTATTGTGCGCGGAAAGAACGAGTTTTTGCACCTATCGGTTCTGCAATGTATCTCTCTTATTTTATCGCTTCTGTCAGACCTAGAGATGTAGTGAGGAGTCATGATAATATTCTCTGTGTCGCTCTGAAGAACATCATTTCCGAATTTCTCAAGCAACCTAAGCCTAGCGTGTAGCCTCTAGGGGCCCCCACCTTAATCCCTCTGAAAGTTGTGAGACACTATATGTACGCTCGTATCAGTTTTAACGAAGCGCGCTGCTTTCCTTTGTATTTTATCAATTCTTTTGGTTAAATCTTTATGACTAGGGTTCCAAATGCTCGCGTCGTATTCGAGGTGTACCCCAACCAGAGCGAAGTAGCATCTCTCTTTGACTTTTTCATTCGAGGATCTTCCTATTATACGCTTAACAAAATCAAGTTTCTTTAATGCTGTGCCGCATGTGTGTTTTATACTTTATACAAATAGAGATGACGAAGAAGCAATACTTTTAGGTTTTTATTTAAAGAAAAATAAAGATTCTCTTGTGTTAGTTCCCAGAGTGACGTGTAGCTTTTTATTTTGTACAATACGAATTGGTTGAATATTATAATAGTACATGCCTCCACCAACAAGTTAAGCCATATTATTCTAGAGTTAACAGGAGCAAAATGAACAGATCGCATGACTGACGCAGGGCAAATTTTTTTCGGTCAGTAAAACTTTCTTGGAGCCAAGGTTCAAAACCGTACGTTGTATGTCGTTGCAGCAAAGGCTGGATAAAAATTCGACTACTGCTGTCTGAAGCCTCTTTTGATATCCGGACCGACTTTTTGACGCCATGTGGTTGAAACCCAAATTTTGCAATGACCATGGTATCAGAACTTTGTCGGGAACCGCATGTGGAATGAGAAAGATGCAGGTTGCTTCCCCATCCTCCGCAATAACATCTACGTGCGAACATCACAAGCCTTTGGGTTTCGTGAAAGGTCACTTCGCCTATTAAACCGGTCGATTAAATCCTCAATAGTCTTGGTCATCCGGATGATTCCGTGAATGGTAAGCGGAGGCTGTTCAGCTGGACGGGCAATTTTCCAGCGAAAACATTTGCCTGTCGTGAGTACTTTTCTCGCCGATAGTCGAAACATATACGGGCGTTGGAATGGCTGTCTTGTTCCGATTGTGAACTTCTGGCGTGAGTCACCTTCGGCCAAAGGAAATGGGTCACATGAATGGCGGTCTTCGTCTTATGTGCTATTCCCTGAAGCAAAGACGTAAAACGTACGGCTGTCTTATCTATAGTCTGTGATGTGAAGTACCCGAATTTTATGTTGTACAAACGTAGCTCTTCGTAATAAATACAGTTGTTGTTCAGGATGCCTAAGCAAGAATAATTTCGGATTACTGAGGGTTTTGAGACAGCATTATAGGACACGCTCGGAAATATTACACGATACTAAAAACTACGACGGAGGGAGGGGCTAGGAACGGGTAAAAGTGTCGAAGAAGACGAAAGATATCACATATATTAATTAAATTATGACAGTAATTGATATTAGGAATTATACCGAAACTAATTAGCTAGCTGAAAAATTGTACATCTACATCTACGTAATACCCTGCGAGCCACCACGAGGGTGTGTGGCAGGGGGTGAAGATCACCAAACATGCACTATTGACATGCAACTAGGATATTTAATGAAGGCACGCTAGATAATAGGGTCACATGGTTAGTATCTACATAATAAGAAAGGGATTATTGGTTGTTATTGCATGCATCATGCACTACAGACTACTCTTACTATATTTCACCTACCTATCCCTTTGCTAAGCTGCCTATTGTTCTCTCTTATGGTGCGCGGGAAAAATGACATTTTAAATCTATCGGTACGACAATCTATCTCTCTAATCTTGTTAATCTGATCAAACCTAGCATAATACGCAGGGGTTCTTAATGTGTATCTAACGTCGTCTGTGAACAAATCGGTTTCGAATTTACTTAAAAGGTTTAACCTAAATTTTAACCTGCGTTCTGATAGTAATTCCCATCCTAGTTCTTCTATTAAACTCGTAACACTTATACAATTATCATAACGACCTTTAACAAATCTAGCGGATCATTGTACTGGGTATATTTTACAGGATGTACTGGGTAAATGCAGAAAGCCTTTCTTCGCGTGGATGATACTAGAGATTTAGAGATATGTAAGAGAAAAACCCATATAGTGCCCAAATAGTGAAGTCTTTGATCACGGTTTCGTTATGTAGGAATGATATATTTGTTATGAGGGTTTCATTTTCTTGGTGAAACTTCAATTTTTTCATCATCACCCCAATTTTTTGGGCGCATTTGAGGATAGCTTGAAAAATTTCTATATGAACACACTATAGCAAAATTAAATGAGTGTCCAATAGCCGTAAAAAATGGCACCACTCGTCAAACATGCAACCACACAACACTTACTGTGTTGGTTTGTGGGAATGGGGATTCAACAGCAGGGACCAACCACAGCCTCTCTACCAGAATACCCTCATGTGATGGTTTACAGGAATGTTACTTCCTCGCCGGTGACCACCACAGACACACACACACTCAACCCAGTTGAGATCCTTTTCGAGGGCTAATGGGACCCTGATAAGGATGCCTGGATTATAACCTGAGATCCTTCATAGGGCTAATGGGACCCTGCTAATGATGCCTGGTCATTACCACAATCACACACATAAGCACTCAAATCACTCACTCACACACACAGACGGGCCCAACTTCTGGGAGAAATCGCTCAAAAAGAGTGTGGTCAAAATGTAAACAGAAAAAAAGGAGGGTGGGCGTCGGATACGCGTATTTCCGCCACAAGGTGGCCCTCTTCAGCGAACTGAAGGGAAAAGCACTTGCAACACGAGGTTGTAAGTGAACAAAAGGGGAGGATTCCAGGCTGTCCTTTTTTACAACGGTCCTTAGTAACCGACGTTTCATCTTGCATTGGTGATCATTCCTACCAATGTAGTTCGGATTTCCAACCTTTTGCCAAAGTTTCCCCCCGTGATTTTTCCCCCTCAAGTGTGCGGAACACTGCACAATTTCTATTTATTTCCCTTATCCGTCCTAGAGAGTCCTATCCTAGCACTTGCAGCATTTTAGTGACACTCTCAGTCCTCTTATGCGTCCCCATGTATGACCACAGTTCCAGAATCTTGTTCTTATTCATACAATAAATGGTCGATAAATGATTATACATTCATACATACCAATCACGCAGTTCCCTTCCGAGGTAGGCACAGTCACAAAGTTTCACTGGTAAATAAATATTTGTACACCTATCTCAGCTTCAATAATTTCCTCCATTCTGAAATATCCTGGCAAACCTCTTTTGCCTCATTTACCCCCATACACTGCTTCATGCACGCCCTCCTGTTATTGAGGCACCTAATATTCCTCCTTCTAAGAATTTCTTCGACCATATTCAACCACAACTTTCTCTGCCTACCTCTACCTCTCGCATCATTCATTTTTTATCTTATATATCTCTTTCGTTATTCGACTCTCATCCATTCTCTCAAAATGGCCAAACCCACGAAGCACAATCCTTTCATATATATATTCACTGATAATCGATTATTGATGTTAAAAAAATCAATGTTTTACTGATATTTTTTACATTGATAATTGATTAATAATGTTAAAAAATATCAGTAACACATTGATGTTTCATACACCGAGTCCGTTTTTATAAAATGTTAACCCTCCAAAAAGTACTTGTATTTATATGTTTGCCAGTTACAGCTTCGATGAAATATAAACATAAGCATGAGACGTAAAGACGAATTGAAAAATATAGATTAATTCTGTTACGAAAGTTTGATGTAGACTATTTTTTGCCGGACGTTCAACATATTTTGCTAGAGCCAAACTACTGTGGTAGAAACGATCACAGGCATAAGATTAAAGAAATAGACTGCAGAGTCAATATATTTGAAATGTCTTTTTTCCACTTACAATAAGGGATCATAATTGTTGCGATGGATCAGTTCTAGGATACTTTGACTCTGACTAGGTAAAATAGGTTTTTGCATTAGTGTTAAATATCCTAACGTGATTATTAGCTACTAAACTCCCATGTAATCTCTGGCAGGATATACTCTTGCATGATTTAATATCTAGTGCTATTTATCTGACGCATTAATAATACTAACCAGGAGTTCTATCTTGAGCAGTGTACTGTATGGTAGCATGTTCTTCTACGCATCACTCTCCTAGCTTCTGGTCTGACTGCGCACTGTTATCCTGACTGCTTTCGGCATGCGCCTGGGATTCGGGGGAACCTGCGCGGTTCTGATTCAAATTCGGATGAGTGCTGCATGCCAGGTGTTGAATCACTCCGTGCCACACACCCTAGTGTTGGCTTGCACGGTATATCGTAGATGTAAAGCTCGGAATAACATGAGCTAGCATCTTACCCATGCTGTCGATCCCGGGGATGATTTCATTTCCATTGTTGTGATATACATCTCTAATTAGGCAGATGTGTTGCGAGATACCGCTGCTGACCTTAACTTCAGCACGTAATGGAACACATGCGCATAATATATGGCTTTTTAGACCAGTAGAGAAGGGGATTCTCGCGCACCATGGCATTGAAATATCGCTGCGAGAAATGTGCGGTGCAGTGTCATTAACTCGCAGGAAACCGTGAAAGCACTCATTCCGCCATTGTTAAGAGCAATTTCAACAATTTAACGCACATGAGCGTATGAGGGGAGACCGCCGTGCATTGCACTTAATTAAAAGTTTTGAGAGGCATCATCACGCGCGGCTGTAATGGAACATTCTTTTTTTACCTCCCCGATCTTTTCTCACATTAGTTTCGACGCTCCCAGGGAAGTGGCGAGCGAAAATGGTGAGTGATGCAAGCTCCAAAGTAGGAGCACCCCATCGAGCGAGAGAAATGGAATATTGAGTATAGAGGCTATAAGTTTTATTGAAAGTAAATTCCACTTTGTTAGGCGAGATATTGTAGAACGGCATTGTAAATTATATACAGAGGACATGGTACTGTTTACTTTAATTCCATCTCGTACAACATGTGTTTCAACAGACAAGCAGTCATCATCAGGTACAACACATAATTAAACAAAAATTCACAAAAATTCCACTTTGTTCGGCGAGATATTGTATTACAGCATGGTAAATGATGCGCAAAGCATATCATACTGCCTCCTTTAATTCCAACTCGTACAACATGTGTTTCAACATCAGGTACAACACATAGTTCAACAAATATTCCACTTAGTTAGGCGAGATATTGTATAACAGCATGGTAAATGAAGCACAAAGCATATCATACTGCCTACTTTAACTTCAACTCGTACAACATGTGTTTAAACATCAGGTACAATACATAGTTCAACAAAAATTCCACTTAGTTCGGCGAGATATTGTATAGCAGCATGGTAAATGATGCACTAATGATATCATACTGCCTACTTTAACCCCAACTCGTACAACACGCGTTGACAAGTTAGAACACCCTTTGTGTATCGATTTCATTGACAGAATGGAACCGTAAGTACTCGAAACCGCTTACTTCGTCTCTTATTAGCTGAGGAGCGAATCGGTTTTTGCAGGAAGTTGAAAATGAGGGTTGACGAAGATGGCGGAGTGGCTTCAGCTTCAAGCATTGACCAGCGTAGCTAGCGCCCTCTCCATCTATCTCAATGGGGTGACAAAAATCGGTATCGTTATGTCTTTATGTATATTTTTCACCACATATAGCCTAAGTGATGGCGATTGCTAAAAGTGAAAGATCAAGGGCCGTATTCATAGTCGTTACCTGGGAGAACCCCTTCGCTCAGAAATGGTATTCATAGTCGTTACCCAGGGGACTACCGTCCCCTAACTCTCCCCCAAGCCGTCGATTTCCTAGGTAAGGCATAAAGCTTACCCAAAGCTCCCCTAACGCAGTGCTGCTGCCCCCGCGTGGTTCAAATTGATACTACTGTGCTAAAGACAGCGCACGATAATATCAACAACTTTCCATAGTAACGTCTTCTGTTTACAAACACGAGTACATATTGAATCACCCTCGTATTCCTCATCATTCAAATTACATAAATATTTAAGTAATAATGATATCATTCTCTCATATTCCTTCAATCATTTTTCATCAACATTTTACAACTGTATACTGTATTATTGTTTATACAGTGCTTGGTTACGGTGAGAAATGAGCATCGAAAACATCGAGAGCCATTCAGCGAAACCGTTCATATGTATTTTTGCGTGGGATTGCTGCCAAAACTCTTACCCAAGCGTCCCCTGGCTGGGTGCTATTGACGTTCTTATTTATGCATGATATTTTGAATATGTAGTAGTAGTCCTTGTACCCCTTGCACGTTGGAACGATTGACGATAGAATGTTTCTTGGTTAGTAGATTGTTAATTGGCGCGTTGCATGTGTGGTACGCTGGTTTCAATGTAGTTTCGGTGTTCTACCGTATCATTCATGCATGCCTGGTGTGGAAGCACCCCCTGCCACACACCCTTTGGGTGGCTTGCAGGGTATGACGTAGATGTAGATGTATCCAGGTAAGGTTTATGAATCGCTCAGCGTAGGGGACACCTAGGTTTTACCTGGCTGGGTGCTATCCAGGTAAGGTTTATGAACCGCTCAGCGTAGGGGACACCTAGGAGTTACCTGGCTGGGGGATACCCAGGTAACCCCTAGGAATACGACTATGAATACGGGCATAAGATAGCGGTAAAACGAGTCAGAGATTCCTGAAATGAACGATGAATGGAAACGTACGTTATGTGCAAAGGTTCATTTTGTTCAATGTCCAGCCTCAATTTGTCTCATCTTCTCCATCTTGAACAAAAAAATATCTCTCAATGTTCCCCAAAATCTTTATCATAGTTTTTACCGGAAGGAGAAACTTATTTTAAATATACTCTTTTTATTTCAGAGAATATCGCGTGCAGGAGACTCAAACGCTTGAAGTGAACAAAGACAGCACCGGGAGTACTTGCAATCACCTCCTAACAAATTGGTGAGTCGGTCAATGTTCTTTAACTTTCATTAGCTCTCTAGGCACTGATAATTATGATGTGATATTTGACTTTGCCTCATCGTTTCAATACCATATGCCAAGAACTTTGTTGTTTAGAGTATTGAAGCTGTTAATTTTTCACGGAATTCATAAAAGTAGATGGTACAATATGGAATTGGAACTCACTTCATCTTCATGAAACAATACCGGGATCTACATCTACATCTACGTGATACCCTGCGAGCCACCACGAGGGTGTGTGGCAGGGGGTGAATATCACCAATCAATAACCATTGACATGCAAGTAGGATACTTAAGGGAGATATGCTAGATAATAGGGTCACATGGAGCTAGATGGTTAGTATCTACATAATAAGGAAGGGATTATTGGTTGTTATTACATGCATCATGCACTACAGACTACTCTAACTATATTTCACCTACCTATCCCTTTGCTACGCTGCCTATTGTTCTCTCTTATAGTACGAGGGAAAAATGACATTTTAAATCTATCGGTACGACTATCTATCTCTCTAATCTTGTTAATATGATCAAACCTAGCATAATACGCAGGGGTTCTCAATATATATCTAACGTAATCTGTGAACAAATCGGTTTCGAATATACTTAAAAGGTTAAACCTAAATTTTAACCTGCGTGCTGATAGTAATTCCCATCCTAGTTCTTCTATTAAACTCGTAACACGTATACAATTATCATAACGGCCTCTAACAAACCTAGCGGATCTAATTTGCACACGTTCTAATTCTTTTATCATACCTTCCTCGTACGGATCCCATATACTAGCGGCATATTCTAAATGAGGCCTGACAAGTGTAAAATAGCTTCTTTCTCGTACTCTCTCATCGCATTTGCCTAGAACCCTTTTTACGAATCCTAATCTACGGTTTGCTACACTAGTTATTTCCCTGATGTGTTTCCCCCATGACATGACGCCTAAGTATTTAATTGAATCTACGTTACATATTTTGTTTTCTTTGATGCAATAATTGTTCCGGGGAAAGCCATTCTTTTTCCAAAAATTCATAATCGCGCATTTCTTCAAATTTAACTCTAGTTGCCATCTATCACACCAATCATCAATCGCATCTAAATCCTTAGCTAAAATAGCATAGCGCGTAAAGCGTAAAATAGCATTAGCATAACGCGCTCCGTCCAACTGTTGCTGAGCAGATTTTGCGACTGTACCAATGCTAGTTGTAATAACTGCTACAAATAGTTAGCAAAATATGCTGGTTTCTGTCACGTTTGACATGAAAAATATAATTTCTCTTGTGACTGATATTACCAGAGTACCTAGACAGATTTTCCAATACCAGAGTACCTTGGAATACCATAGCAAGTATCTCATCAGCTAACTTAATGCATTCAAAAAAAAGCTGGTCACGTCTGTATTCTGTGAAAATATATCGAAGGATCTTTCTCTTTCGACAGTAGCTAATGTGTTATAGTTTGAAGTTCATCCTGTTATGGAGAGTACATACGCATAATTTACCACCGTTTTTTGATGAAAGAATGTGAAAGAAATTGACATTCGCTTCATAACCTCATTAAGTCCATCCGATTACAATGAGTTAGTGGTATTTTTTCATGGTATTAAAAAAAAACTTCGAACTATTGTCAGAAAGGAGGCACATGTTACATTGCATGATGTTAATACTATATGGCTGTCAGATATATGGCTCTCAAATGTGGACAACATGACTGAAAAACAAAAAAAAAGTTGCCGGTATGAATCTTCAGAGAAGCCATGTAGGCTACTGACGAGGAGGCTGAAAAAAATTCTGTAAAAGAAAGAGCTGGTAGATGTTGAAGAAGTGAGTGAGAAAATTAAGTAACATAAGAGACTAAGGACTTATTTGGTCCTGAGGATGGATGAAATTCGTGTTCCTCAACAAGTTCATGCATATAAACCCAGAGAAAGAAGGTTTTGAACGCCTAAAAAAGAGATGAAATGATTGACGGCCATGAAATGCTGCTTTCGGAATGGGCAAAACTGAGTAGAAAAAGCTAACAGTTATGATTGAAAAATCTTTACGTGCCATCAGTGCCACTATAAAAGAACATTTTTAATCCTACATGTTAGAGAAATTCAGTCGTGGAAAACTCACAGAGGTTGGGATAATTAGATTTTAGACTGTAGTGATCACCCTCCTGGACGATTTTGGTGTCAAATATTCCCAAAATACTCCCCGATCCTTTAAAAAAGCTGAGAATGGAACTCAAAGTGAAAGGGAATCGTCAAAAAGATGGCGAATCTGACTAATTTTGTTAAGCTAATCTTCTGGGAGCAACAAAAGTTGTTTCCTGTAGGGTTGTTCCTCGAAGACGTAATTATATTTCGAAGCTAGTTGGAATCTTGGAAATATATTCCGCGCAATCACCAGTTGTTATTCTTTTCTTAAGTTGCTAGAGAATGACTCAAAGTTTTGCCACCATTCATCGCTCCATTTTCATTCCAGCAAGTGCTCTCGTAATATGATATTAACTTTGTTTGAGGTGTTGATTCAGCCAATAATATTTGGTGTGGATTGGACTGGATTTTTGGGGAGGCGACCGACATTTAAGGTCGTTTGCACCATAATGGATTGGTAAGGGAGGAAGGGTGGATGGAAACCCGGCTTTAGCATTAGCCTGCTCTTAACGGAAGGCGCCTAGGGGAACTCGGTTTAACGTCTCAACCGACAGACGGAGTACTGTACTTGAAGGGCCCTCCACAAGACACTTGAGTAGGGATCGGATTTCCTCTGAAAAATATCCTCCTCTACAGGAATTTGAACCCTGATCGCCCGTATGGTTAGCCAGTACTCTAGCTACCACACCAATTCGATCCCCCCTCTTTGGTATGGAATAATATAAATAGTTCAAAGGGGATGTTACTGCGATAGCAATGCTATTTATTTGTTTGTGGGCACGCCATAATCAAAATCTACAATAATATCCTCTCCATCGCTGAAGATTAAAAAAGATATGGAAAGTATGGCTATCAGGTATAAACACTGCATTCATGCGGGAAATGAAGGGCAACTGATTGTGATAACTGTGCGGAGAATTAAAGAGGCCAACGTAGGCTTCAATCGATTTGAAAAAAAAATCCAATAGTCAACCTTGATATTTGCTTGTGTCCGAATGTATTCGAATAAGTGTGAGAGATTCAACAGCCTTACCGACACGGCGACCTATCGTCTGCCATCCGCTTACTGCTTGAGCTGTTTGCGTGCGAAAACTTGTCGAGTGGTAATTACGGATGGGAGAAAGAAAATGTTTTGCCAGACTTAAGTATGGGCAGTGCACCTGCTGTCGACATGAGTCATCCGTCTTCCCTCCTCCCGTTCACTGCCCTTGCGATGGAGAGGATAGAGTAGCGATAATTATAGCCTCTTCTTTTTGCATGCCTGATTAGATGAGAACTTTCAGAGCATAAGTAAAATGCACGCTGCGATAGCAAAAATAATTTGGTTCAAAACATTTCCTGAAACTCGGAAGAAATTGACTTCAGTGAAACGTGCCGGATGTAGAAAATATAACACGACCGGCCGCATTGAAATCAAATGCGTTATTAGCGCCCAAGGAATAATAACGAATTGTACCACGCGCTCGTTAGAAGACAGAGTAGATTCTCGAAGCGTCGAGTAGATTATATTGATGGAACACTGCCATTTATGGAAACTAGTATATTTAACGGAATGAAGCGAAAGCGCCTGAGGGCACGTTCCCCGTGCCAATGCGGGTCAGCGTCTGCTGTGGAGATATCGTAAGTAGAGGTATATATATGTATAAATAAATTAGCCTCATATAGTCATCCACAATTAGACGTCCATGGCGGACGAACACTTCAGTAAACGATTGGATAGGTATTCCTCCGCTCGTTATTACACATGGAAATTTAACTTAAAGAGCTCCTTCCAACACGCTATTAAATGACTGAATAGGATAGTCATCCTTTTGACATGGCTTCATTGATGTCAATATCCGAGAACTTGGAGCATTGTCGATGAATTTTGAACAATATTTTATTCACATCGTTTATTTATCAAAAAATATATGGGGATGATTTTCTATTTTGGTTGTGAATTCGAGACAATAACAACTGCAAATCAAAAGTGATTGGAAGCAATAGAGTTGTGGTATTAGCGGTGATTATAAAAGATAAATTGACGGAAAGATTCACCAACGAAGAAGTACAACTACAAAAAAGACGAAAAAAAATAAGAACGTGTAGGTGAGAGGAAATGAACTTACAGAACACCGTTTTCAACGCAAGAGTCTATTTAAAACAATATTGTAAGGGTGAGTGAGTGGGAATAGTATCTAGCTCATTTGGCATTCATCGCTCCTATTAAGTCAGCACTTTCACTGCAGCAACTGCTCTCGAGATATGATAATAACTTCGTTTGAGTTATTGATTCTACCACTAAGTTATGTTATGGAATAGTATAACCAGTTCACAATATCACTGCGATCATTTTTATGTGGGCACGCCATCATCGCAACCTACAATATTTTCTAAATGAAGTTCTTTTGCTGGATTGGGCCCGAATTGATATTTTAGCATGAATGAGGTACATGGCAAACTTTTTGCGTCCAAAATTTAAAGGCTGCGAATACAGAAAGCAGCATAATTAATTTTGCTATCATGACCTTATTTTTAACTCGGTTTCAAACTGATAAAATCCCTATTTTTTTTATTTTCATGAATAGATTTGGAAATTCATCTTAATTTTATGATTTCCCCCTCTACGAGGGAAAATCGGCACCAACATTCGTAGACTTAAGAAAGAGATGAGAGTGAAAATAAAAAAATGCCGTTTTCATCCACATGACATCCAGCAGTGACGCTTGATAAATATAATCACTGCCACCTAAGATATGGCGTTTTAATTGGAAAATAAGATTGAAAAGAGGAAGACTGATTTTATTTAGGGTGCTGAGTAAATGCAGATATCTAATTCAATTAGTAGTTTCCAAAAGATAATGGAAGTGGAAACGTTGTGATTGAAATCTTGATTAAATAAATTTCTCTCGCACTAAGCTCGAAGGCTACATGTACAAGATAGAGAAACTGTTGACACGTGGCAAAGAAGGGGAAATAATCTAAGAGCCATGCTTAAGTGAATAGATACACTCTTTACCCTAGATTCGGTAGTTAATTATTTCCTCAATGGGATTTGAATCTTAAATCTGGAAGTGTAGCGGCAAATTTGAAGTATCCTCCTGGTCATCAATGCGCATTTTACCCACAAAAACCACCATAATAGTTCTTAAATCAGATTATTTCATTGGGCCATAAGTTTGTGAGCCCTAATGAATAGTAAACAATGACATTGTTCCATTACAATTTTATCTTTAAATCGATGTGGTTGTAAAAATTATTCGGGTGCAATTCTCATGTTGCGTTTTTCCCAAGGGATCATTTCGTTTTTGGAGGTTATTGCCATTAAAGACCAATGAGGCAGTACTGGCCACAATCCCGAAAAAGAGTTGTGCATGAAAGAATCAGGCCAATAAAAACTTATATTACACAAAGAAATTCTTCCCAGCAAGCATGGGGATAAAATAGCGCATGACAATGATAACATTGACATGAGTCTCCTTACGAACATCGTCTCCAGTGCTCACAAGGGCCGTCATCAAACACGTTGATGAAGATTATAAGGCTTATCTAGATGCCATGCAAATTATAAGAATTTTACATCTTCATTGGGACGAGTTTGAGACTGGGGTAGTCCCTTCTTCCATCAAACCCCTCGTCAGATACATACAAGAAAGAAGTCTGGAGAAAGATATACACATTTGAGTGAAATACTTGAGGAAATACGGTGGTGATATCCTCGACGTAACATACACTGCGGGAAAACACCGACACATGAAGCACTTTATTCATAATTATAAGGTGACGTTTCAATTTTTCAATTTCAATGCGATAAGACTAGAAAGTGAAAGACTTTCAGTAGCGTAAATAAGCCGTTGCTAGGGCAACTGAACTAAATGTAACGTGAATATAAGGAGCAAAAGCGCCACTTTCCTCCCGCTAAACAGGGTAGAAAAATTTCTGTTCAGGGGTGGCCAAACAGCTACCTTTGTGTATGCTAATTCCTGAGCCTGGTTTCTCTTCGTCATTTCTTGTCTTCCTTAGTTATCCTATTCTATTGGCCAGTTTTAAGCATGGTGAGCCTTAACCTTTAGAGTATGTTATGCTAACTGAAAGCTCGGGTTTTTCATACGTAGTTCGTTGTCGTGAATGATATCGTTTTTGCATCTATTTTTAAGCCGAGATAAAAAGTCATCCAGAGGGTTATAAAACTGGGCAGTCATTTCACTTAATTCCATGTGCCTTTCAACTCTTTGTCGCAAGTCTAAATAACTGCAGGCATCCGGGGCCGATGGCAGAACTCTTATCTTGTATGAGCGCACTCCTCAGGCCGAAACACCACTTACATGAAAAAGTCAGTCGGCATTGAGCCCCGTGCTTGGTGTGAGCTACGAGGTTGAAATAGACTGTAGAGGTCATTGTTGGCCCCGTGCATGATAAAATATATATTATGGATTTAATGTTTGGAATCGTTGCCTAGGTAATGTGTTGCCTCAATTTCCACATTTAAGTTACTAAGTCCTTGGCACCACTTAGGAAAAAGTCTTCTCAGTCGAATCGTAAATAGCCGTTGTTAATTGTAAAAAGCTTCCGAAAGTAAGGGACATAGAATTAGATAGGGAAGGGAGTAGGGCTGCAGTCAGCTAATCCAAATATTGAACGACCTATGATAAATCTTATGTATTATTTTTATATCTAACTACTTCATAATAATTTCATCATCATCATTGTTGGCTCTATCCTTGGATTGGTTAAGTCCAACCCTATCTAATATTAGTTCCCCCTTTCCCTTGTAGTACTTCTCTTTATTTGGTATCCGACCCCTTGCCATCTTCTTGGAATTTTCCCCTTAATTTTTTCTTTACTTGTATCCCTCACAAGCAAATTAGCTAAACGTGTCTGCCAAATCTATCTACTGTTCATTAAAGAAAGTTGATTCCGTTAAGTTTAGGAAGCTATATCTTCAAGCAGGATTAACCGATTTTAACGAAACAAAATCCATTTGATAGAATGATTATTTTTACGTCTATTGATGCATGTGGAAATTTTTCCTATTCTTAGTTGCCCTTTTGCGATATTTTATTTTTATTAAAAAGCCTAAAAATAGTTATTTTTCGTCTGTATAGTGATCCACACGGTATTTTCCTCATCGACTGTTGTGTATACTTCTTCATTTCTATTTTATCCGCGCATTAGATCCTCATCATTCGCCTAAAATCTCATATTTCGGAAGCTCTTTTGGTCTGGTTTTCTAGTGGTCCATGTTTCTGATCCATGTAGTACCACCCTCCTCAGGAACATTTTGACGTGCCGTTTCCTTGCTCGTATACCCCTATCATTTTTGAACATTTGATTTTCTAAATAGCGTTTCTAATATATACCATACTCTTTCGGGTGGAAGGCCCTTCTTTTATTCCTAAATGATGAGATACTTCCCCGGTAAATTGTTAGTGAGATTTTATTCTCGGAAACTTCAACAAGTTAAATTAGGAAAAAGAACTGACGTTCACCCTGATCACGACGAATGATTCGTCTATCGAAACGTCGCGATGAAATTTGGTCTGAAAGGAGCGTTCCCCATTTTTAGACGCAAGAGCACACAATCTTGACAAATATCTCAGTTGAGCTCCGTTTATTCTAGTTTTTCCCGTGCTCATTTAATTTTATGGACAAACATTTCGAGAGAACATATAGTGTTTCACAACTGTTACAGGAATTAAGTTGGAAGCCTCTAGAGACTAGGAGACTACACGCTACGCTTAGGTTGCTTGAGAAATTCAGAACTGGTGTGTTTTAGAGCGAAACAGAGAATATTATCATGACGCCTCACTACATCTCTAGTTCTGACAGAAGCGGTAAAATATGAGAGATACATTGCCGAACAGATATATACAAAAACTTGTTCATTCCGCACACAATAAGCGACCACAATAAAAATTGAGCTCCACTAAATACACTCCCATAATGCACGTCACTATTTCACCTCTCATAAACTTACATCTTTACACGGCTGGTAACCTAATACCCCCTGCTACATACCCATGTGGCGGCTCGCAGGGTAGTATGTAGATGTAGAATATTATTTCCCGAAGTGAACCACTCGATAGAAAATGAAAACTCATAATTTTAATCAAACTCATACGTGCCTGCTAGGTAATTCATAAAATGTTATATTCCGTAAAAAATCAACAATTATGAAATCCGCTGACTTTCTCGGTGTTTAGGGAAGGTTAATAGTGAGGCTACTTACGTGAGGGACATTTATTTCCTGATTTATTTTTTTTCCTGCTTTTTATTATTCCAACATTTTTTGCGAAAATATTTCGAGAGAAAAATGTCCGGTCCACGGTTTTAGTGTTAACCCGGTAAACAAAACCCTATGCGAAAGAACCACGCCTTCCGTATTTCCTGTTTTTTATATAAATCGGCTTGAAGTAATGCCATAAAAAAGTAAAATTTAACAAATATGAAATTTCAGCGAAAAATTCTGAGAGAGGTATAGCAAATCAACGTACGAAATCGTTTCAGGCTTTACTTGGTGGAAATACGATATATCCTTGATAAAATATGACACAACAATAGTAATATCCACACTTAAATATACTACTTCAACACCGACCATGGTTTCCACATACTATGTCCTTGAAAATGACATAGTATGTCGAAACCATGGTCGGTATTGAAGTAGTATATTAAAGTGTGGATATTACTATTGTTGTGTTATATTTTATCATGATATAGCAAATCAAAATTGGTAATGGCACAAAAATGTCCCGTCCGCGGTTTAACTGTAAACTCGGTGAAGCTCTCCGAGAAAGATCTATCCCTTCTGTAATTCTTTTTTATACAAATTGGCTTGAAGTTACTCAGTAAAAAAGTAATTTTGAAAAACTCCGAAGTTTTGACGAAAAATATTAAGAGAGATATAGCAAATTAAAATTTAAAATGGGACAGAAATGTCCGGTCCACTGTTTTTGGTTATTCCATTTGTTGCTTTGTTGACGGATAAATATTATTTTCCATAGCGAATGAAATTCATAAAAAAATTTAATTTCAAAAACTCCTTAATTTTACTGAAAAATATTAAGGGAGAGAGAGATATTTAGCAATCAAAAATTGTAATTGGACAAAAATGTCCCATCAGTAACTCTCCGAGAAAGACTGCTCCTTCTGTAATTCTTTTTATAGTAATTTTCTTGAAGTTACTCCATGAATAAAGTAAAATTTAAAAAATACGAAATTCCAGCGAAAAATGTTAAGAGAGATGCAAATCAAAATTGGCAATGGGACAAAAATGTCCCATCCCCGGTTCCAGTGTTAAAATCTCGTTACAGTTCACCGAGAAAGAACTGCCCCTTCTGTAGTTTCTATTTTATACAAATTAGCTTAAATTAACTCTATGTAAAAGTAAATTTTAAAAGCTCCGAAGTTTTAACAAAAATATATAGAGAGATATTGCAAATAAAAATTTGTAACGGGTCAATAATGTCCGGACCGCTGTTTTAGGATTTTCCAGTCGTTGCTTTGTTGGAGGAGAAATATTATTTTCCATAGTAAAAAAATTCATAAAAAATGAAAATTGAAAAACATTGCAATCATAATGAGAAATATTAAGAGAGATTTAGCAATCGAAATTTGTAATTAGACAAAAATTTCCCATCCACGGATCTAGTGTTAGCCCGGTAAAATTCTCCGAGAAAGAACTGCTCCTTCTGTGATTGCTTTTTTTTATATATATATACTGCCTTGAAGTAACTCCATAAAATGTAAATTTTCATAAATCTGAATCTTTATCGAAAAATATTAAGAGAGATATAGCAAACTAAAATTTTTAGTGGGACAAAAATGTCCGGTCCGCTGTTTTAGGTTTTTCCAGGTGTTGCTTTGTTGGAGGATAAACATTATTTTCCATGATGAAAAGAATGCATAAAAAATTAAAAACTCCGAAATTTTAATGGAAAATATTAAAGAAATATATCAAATCAAAATTTTTAGTTTGACAAAAAGGTTTCATCCGTGGATCTAGTGTTAACCCAGTAAAACTCTCCGAGAAAGAACGGCTCCTTCTGTAATTGCTTCTCTTTTATATAAATTGGCTTGAAGTAACACTCTTCTCCTCCAAGGAGGAAGTCCTCTGAGATGGTTAGACCGGAGTAAGAGATAGAGGAAGAGAGAGAAATCGGAAGGCGGTCGTGTTATTGCATCATAAGTCACTCTTCCATTCGGCGTCTGGAGAGCGAGCGATTCTTGTTGTGTGGCGGCTGCCCCCGCGCAGTTCCTGTGGGAGGAAATTTTCTCCGAACGGAGAAGCGGACAGGCCCTCTCCTCTCATTACTACATCCTCTTTTTCACAAGAGCACGAGCTCTTAAATCCAGGTCCCTCCCCCCTTCCCCTCAACTCTATTTCACTCCCTCCCCATTCCCTTGCCCTACCTCCCTCCTAAACTCATTAATAGGCAAAGTCGCTGGCTGCAAGGACTTTCCTAACCCCCTTACCCCTCCCAATGGTGGTTTTATTTCATAAAAAGAAAAAAAATCAAGTCACACTCACACACAGCACGCCAGTCGATGGGCTACTATGTCTGTATTTTTTTCTTAACGGAAAGTTTTTTTTAAGAGTACGTTGAGTAATTTTATTTTATTTTGAGAAAATCCCTTTTTTTAAATAATTATATATTCTGACGAACTTGGAGAAATTTTTAAAATTTTAATACATTGAATCATTTTTTTAATCCTCCTAAACTCATAAATAGGCAAAGTTGCTGGCTGCAAGGACTTTCCTAACCCCTTACCCCCCCAATGGTGGTTTTATTTCATAAAAAGAAAAAAAATCAAGTCACACTCACACACAGCGCGCCACTTAATGGGCTACTGTTTCTATATTATTTTCTTTACGGAACGAGTTTTTTTAAGAGCACGTTGAGTAATTTTATTATATTGTGAGAAAATCTCTTTTTATTTTAAATTTTAAATAATTATATATTCTGACGATCGTTGAGAAAGTTTCAAAATTTTACTTCATTGAAATTATTTTTTAATGAAATATTTTAATTATAAAACGACAAACTGAAGTTTAAAATGTAGCCCGCTCTATTTTCAAACGGGTCGTATTGTTAGTCCCCGTATGTGGAGAAACATCTGCTCCGTCTGTTTCTTTCCCTACCCTGCACCCGTTTCAGCTGTTGTATCTACGAAATTTGAGGAGGATTGCTTTCCCTAAACCTGAGGTCAAAATGCTATCCGTGATGGTTAAGAGGACCCTGGGGGCTGCCATTGAGACTGTATAATTAGGTTTTCTGGTGGGGATTGCGTTTAATTTTTAAGTTGATTTCTTTTTTTTTGGGTCCTAATTTGTTTAGTACTTTTGACAGCATGCCTGGACTGCCTAAGCTCTTACTCTTGTATCCCTGTGTGTTTTTTGTATTTCCAAAGAACACAACTACTCATAGTTTCCAAAATTTAAGTTGCATATAGTATTATGTATGCTGAAAAAAAATCCACTCCTGGAATATACTTGAAGATATTTATTATCTCATGAATACTAATTTTATTAGAAAGTGGAGATTTTAGTATGACGCATCTTTGTAAAATTTTTCCAACTTCGTGGTGGCTACTGAGTACTATGTTAACCCATTTCTGCCCAACGTTGCGGAAACGCAACATTATTTTTACATTTTTTTGGCCTTAGTATTATTTTTGTTGTAGCTACAAATAAGTAGTGATTAAATTAAATGAACCTTTTTTAACAATATAGTATTTTTTTAAATTTTCCGAAACCTCATTATAATTTATTTTTATTTTGAAAATCTTGGCTGCATATGAGATTTTTTTACCTATATTCCAGTTCAAATTTCTGTGCCTAATATTAAATAATATGCCGCAATAAAAAACAGCGTTTTGTAACGTTGATGTGTATTCTTAATAATACTATGATATATATATTACTATATTATTCCACCAATAATTTGATTTTTTTATGAATTTAAATGATGTTGCGTTTTCGCAACGTTGGGCGTAATGCCCTAAGCAAGTGCATATCTCAAGCCATTGATCACGGAAACACTTACTTCCTTCGTTCCTTTTTATTTATCGGTTAACTAAAATAACAATAAGCGTTTTATGAATAATTATATCATTGTAACAATTTTTACACGTAGCATTTATGTTTTGTAGAAACAAATAATAGTTCCCAGCATTGAAATCCACTATATTGTGTTTCTTTCCACACTCTCGCGTAGTGAATCCCTAGGTGCTCAAAAATTTGTACGGAGGTATGAAACCGCTGAATATTTTCTCTTTGTTTTTTGATTGTAATGTAATGGAAACAATCGCTTAATTTTCTGTAAAGTACGCTGGCAGTAAAAATAATCACAGTGTCCAAATTACCCAGAATGAGCTCAGAAAATATTTTGGTATACGGATTTTGACAGGGTACGATACTCAGCCACAAATAAGGTTTTATTAGAGTAAATACCCAGACAAAGAGGTAAAAATTACTCGAGAAAGCATGTCAAGAAATTGGTTCGAGGAAATAAAAAAATATTTACGTCTCTCTGACAATCGATCGCTGGACAAGAACGATAAGTTTACTAAGGTTAGACACTTTTTTGACAAAATCAATGAGAAATGTATTCATTCATTGGTATATTTTCTCATTCACTTTCCATCTATGAGCATATGGTCCCTTATTTTGGGCGCCACTCATGTAAAATGTTTATGCGTGGGAAACCAATCTGTTCTGGTTTCAAACTCTGGTGCCTAGCGTCACCATCTGGGTATATATTTAAATTTTTTCCCTGTGCTGGAGCGTCTAAAGAACCAAGTGGTGGTTTTAATCATGGACAGCGAGTTCTGTTTGAACTTCTAAAAGCTGTAGATACCCCAAAAAATCACATAATTTATTGCGACAACTTTTTTACCAGCCATTCTCTCCTTTGTGAACTTTGTAAACGTGGATTTTTTGCAACCGGTACAGTTAGAGAAAACAGAATCTCTAAATACCCACCAAAATCATCAAAGGATATGCTAGGAGAGGGAAAGAAAGGAACCTTTGATTACCAATTGGACAAAAGCAACTAAATATTTATGGTACGATAATTCCGTTGTCACCCTTGCGACAAATGTGGGCACTCTGGCTCCCTAGCCACAGCAAGAAGATACAGCAAGGCCAAAAAAAATTTGAAAATATTCCTAAGCCAAATACCATATCAGATTATAACGAGGGAATGGGTGGGGTAGACCTGTATGATAATGTAATTGGTAACTACCGAATAAAATTCAGGGGAAAAAGTGGTGGTAGCCACTTTTTACGAATGCCATTGACAGTTGCATTGTAGAGTCATGGAAATTGTACCGGCTCGTAAATGATAGCGACATTACTCAGATAGATTTTCGCTCGTGCTTGGTGCTAGACTCACTGAAAGGGGAAGAGAGCACAGTTGGGAATGAAGGCAACGAAACAAGAAACCTTAACTTGGGTCGCCCTTTCAAAGGGAGTCTTTCAGATTGCATCAGGTTGGATAATGTAGGACACATTGTAGTAGCAAATGACGATAAAAAAGGAGGTGTCGCAGATGTGGTTCATAAACGTGTTTTTGTGTAAAAAGTGCAATGCTCCATTGCATTATCACTGCTTTCTACAATTTCATAAGTGAATATATCAATTATATGAGATTTTATTCCTTCAAATATGTACAACTGTTTAATTCTTCGTAAAATGCTGATTTACCGAGCATATGTAATTAAGATTAGTTTTTATCCATTTAAAGCGATAAATTGATTGAAATTTGGTTGTAGAAAAGTCAAAATAAATATTATTAGACATTTTATGCCATTTTCATCTGTTGTATACCATAACGCCCAACGTTGCGAAAACGCAACATTTTTGTAATTAATGTGAATAACGATGTCAAAACTATGAAACTTATGAAACATGATATTTCACACCAAATCAACAAATTAGTGTGAAAAAATTACTAAAAACATTACTTTTTAATGGCTTGGACGGAAATGGGTTTAAATTTATGAGCGATAAATGTATGCTAAAGTTGTGGAGCTGAGCGTAATATTGGAAATATTTGATGTAATCTGGAAGTAATTTTTTCGAATCTAGGCATCGCTGGTAAGATATATTCGAAGATTTCGAATCCCGAAATCAATTTTTTTGGTTTTGAGGAATATTTTTAATAATCTATAATTATTTACTGTACTTAAATGGATTTTCTTGGAACTAGTAAATAGATAAGAGCATTTTAAAGCAAATATAATATTGTTCAACGTAAGGTCTACTCATTCCAGTTTTTATCAGAAATAGATGCGTGCTGTATTACAGTGAATATAATGTTGAATTACGGAGCGAAAGGAAAAAGTTATGATATTTTTTTTTTTGCTGGTTGGCCTGGATTTTGCTCTTCATTCATGTCGTTATTTATTCGTTACCCCAAAATATTATTATCTTTTGCAAATGTAGAGTTCTGTCTTTTTTACAAGTAATTTCATATCATACTGGTCTAATTAACATAAAACTACTAGGGAGTGAGGGAACTAGCAATTGATGGGTAAGGATGGAAGGCTGCAGTCAATAAGTTTTAAGGTTAAGGAGCCAAATAAGATGACGAAATTTTTTTGAAACATTTCAAATCATAAATAATTCAATGCAAATTCCAATTGGTTAGGATGCGGTAAGCACATCAAAACTCAATTTAGTACGAAGGGAGAAATCCATACTTCGCACATTTGTTCAGTAGTTCAATCTTCCTAACGATATGGTGAAAACTTTTACTATGCATTAAAAAAACTCTCTTTTTCAATTCGCCTAAAAACTGAGATGGTATAAAATTCTGCTCCTGCATGTGGTAATTGAAATATCGGTTTAATACCTTGCCTCTTTGGAACATCTGCGTTCACCCCCTCTTCTTTAAGGGAAATCATAATTGACGCCCCAGAAGGATAGAGAACGATAGGTATACCCTCCTATTCATTATCACTTCTAATACACTCTCTATAGCTATATTCTTACTGTATTGAAATATTATAATTCTGAATCTGTGATTGCCTTCCAGTTTATTTACGCTAAGAGAACGGCTGGCAAATAAAGGCGGATCCTTAATGGCGGATTTAAGTACGTTGACGTGCGAGTTATACTATATTCGGATGATCATGTTTTGATCTCAGAGAGCCAACAGGCATAACAGAAGCTCCTAGATAAGTTTTGTGAATCAACAGAGAGAATTAAATTGAGGGAAAAGGTGTGCAAGTAGTTTTTGATAAGGAGAATGGGGAGAATAACTTAATGATGAGGGTGAATGGTGAAGTAATTGAACAAGTGGATGATTTTGTGTACTTAGGGAAGATGTTTGTGAGTGCAAATGCTGGAAGGAAAGTGGTAGGTAGCATGTGGAGCATATCAAGGAATGAGTGCCTGTCTAAGGAAGCGAAAATCGCCGTGTACAAAAGTGTATTACTCCCCACTTTGTTTCATGGTAGTGAGACATGGGTAAGTCAGGATAGACATAGGTGTAAACTAAACTTCGTGGGTATGAGTTTCTGGGGAGTGATCGCGACAAAAGTAGGATGGATAGGGTCAGGAATGAGTGGTTAATAAGTGAATGTGGTTTAGATGCTCCAGTAATGGACATATATGAAAGGAGTGTGCTTCGTTGGTTTGGCCATGTTGAGAGAATGGATGAGAGTCGAATAACGAAACATATATGTGGATCCCAGAAGTCAAGGGCTCTAAGTGACATTAAAAAAAATAAGTTACGTACAGGAATGGGATGTGAAAATATAAATCTTTTAGGTGGTAAAGGGATCCAAGTGATTTTCTTGACAGGTGCTGTTATCTAGGGTAATGCCTCTTAACTACTTAGTGGGTTGTACCAAACATTTTCAACTTTGACTAAAGTTTTCTCAAAACAACGATTTTGTCACTTAGACCCCTTGACTTCTGGGGTCCTCATATAAGAGTGAAATGAATGGTGCGAGGGGTAGAGGTAGGCCGAGAAAGTTGCGGTTGAATGTGGTTGAGGAAATTCCTAGGAGGAGGAATATAAGGAGTCTTAAAAAAAAGGGGGGCGTGTCTGAAGCAGTGCATGGGGGGTAAATGAGGCGAAAGAGGTTTGCAAGGTAGGTCTATATGGAGAAAATTATTGAAGCAGATTTAGGTGTACAAATATGTATTTATGAGTAAACCTTTGTGACTCCGGAAGGGAACGGCATGATTGGTATGTATGTATGATGCGAATACACTTATCAAAAGAAGAACACAATCGATATTTAACAACCTCGCTTATCTGGCTCATTATTGTGCTTATTTTGGTGTATTTTTCACAAGAATAGCATAGGTTTTGTTTATTTGCAGTACAATTACATTCTAAATGACGACTTGCGCCGTATTATTTTGATTCCCTAGGGTGCGCCAGGGCAGTAAATAATCAGTGAGCACATTAATGGCGGGCATGTGGTGGAAATGGTTGCGAAGACCTGTATCGAAGGAAGAATACAAGCAATATTGAATGACCTTGCTTCTGTGGCTGAATAAGTGGTCTTGATACATAACTTCGTCGAATCTGCATAATTCGCAGCATGGTAAATCTTAACATTTAAGTGAGTTTGAGCGAAATATAATTTTACCTAGATATCAATGAATTTGGTTACATTTTAAAGAAAAATATCTCACCCTTCTAATGACACCAAAAATTTATCCCCTTACCACATTACCTTCGGAGTTATCTGCCAAAAAATACTAGCCCTTACACATGGGAAATGGAACGTGCATGCACTCCAGTGAGACATTATTTGCAAAATGAGGAATTTATAACACGTAGATGTCGTAAAAAAATAACAGGGTGCGGTTTGTATGTTTTCTCAACTATTTTTGAAAATTAATCATATTGTCTCCGCAATAGGTTCTTGGGTATCACAATAAACCTTCCATTTTGAAGGAGTTTTAAACGTACCGCGTGAAAAAAATTAGTCAAGTGAAAGACTTATTTAGATATTTTCATTTAATTACTTACCATGTCTGTCATATATTTTATTTTTAGTCCCTAAATTCCATACCTTTTTATTTGAGCACTCTTTCCTAATTTCCTCCTGCAAGTTATGGAATTGTTTACCTGTAAATGTTAGAACCTCTATGACAATTTCAATGTTCAAGAGAAACATGACTGATTACCTATGGAAAATTGCTTAGTGCTTTGTAATATTTTATGTTATGGCATGTATTTATTTCTTTTCTATGTTCCAGGGCACTTAAAGTCCCAGAACAATAAAGACTATTTTCTATTCTATTCTATTCATATAAAACTATATTATTGCACCATAAATAACGCAACATTTAATTCATGTGTCCTATAGCTGGTGAAATTTAAACGAAGTGCTCGAATGTAGTCTCTTTTATGACTAGGGAACTATCTCTCTCGGACTACCTTAAGCCATTTATCGAGTGAGAGAAACATTTTAAAATAGAAATCACTAAAAGGTGGAACGTAGCACTTTTTAAGACGTGCGGAGTCGCCTGATTGTACTTGCTAAGTTCGTTGGGTACTCGCTGCAATCCTCTGGAGTCAAATCATCAACCTAAAGAAAATGGGGACGATTATTCCAGAGATATCTTGGTTGAGCTATAATTAGCCACGTCTGCTCAGAACGTTGTGCACCAATAAAAACAATAAAACTGCCAGGAATTTTCTCCTCCGAGTTAGCCCACAACCTTGAGTTCTTCTCTCACATTCCTGTCGAATTTTCACCTCATTGCTATTGTTACCGGTTTTGAAAGAAAAACGCATTTCCCACGGAATTGAGCATTTATCAGAGCTAATCCTTATATGAGCGGGGAGAGAGAGAGAGAGATTTTAAATTACATTACCGAACTCAGCCGATACGCAACCGGATTCTGGAGGAATTAACATGGTTTTTTTATGATGCAAGATTAGGTATTCTATATGGAAAGAAGTGTTCCCATGGTAATTCCATCCTCATTGTAGCGAGTCGAGTGATTCCCATGTCGGCGGTCGAGAACGATGTATGCGATATGCTTCGAGGGAGCCCAGTAATCGTATCACTTGATTTCAATTCTTTTTTTTAAGGAAAGAATTGCGACATTTCACAAAGGAATAATCATCCGGGATCTTTAATTTCCGGCCGAGATCGAGGGATAGGGGTTCGAGTCCCGGACAAGGTGGATGAAAAATTTCCTCTGTGGAATTTTGCACGTTTGTGCATTGCGGGTAACTCCGTAAATTTATTCGTGGCTTACCCGGGTGTATTTAAAATTGGAATCGAATTTCGCTCAATTTTTTGTGAAAAATGAGGCCAGTGTCTACTAGTCTTCATTTTCCTTTCCAGCCATCCGATTTGAGGAAGAAAGTGTTTACGCCAACATTCTTGCCGAAATGAAAAACAGTAATAATGGAAAATAGTCATCGCTCAATGATTGCTAAGGGGTAATCACCAGTGATTAAATCAACCGCGGTCATAAGATTGAAAATGAAACGTTATTTCAAGATACGAGTCGAATAACGAAACAGATATATGAGAGTGAAATGAATTGTGCGAGAGGGAGAGGTAGGCTGAGAAAGTGGTAAAGAATTCAAAAGAGATATGGTACTTTTTCACAGTTTTTATTTCAAGTCGACCGGTTTCGTCACATAGGCGAAATCATCAGGGTGAAATAAACGACTTGAAATGAAAACTGTGAAAAAGTACCATATCTCTTTTGAATTCTTTAGAATGGATTTTCACAAAGTAAAGCCTGAAACAATCGAGTTTATGAGAAAGTTGTGGTTGAATATGGTTGAGGAAATTCTTAGGAGGAGGAATATAAGGAGTCTTAAAAACAGGAGGGCGTGTATGAAGCAGTCAGTGTATGGGGGTAAATGAGGCAAAAGAAGTTTGCAAGGATAGGTCAGTATGGAGGAAATTATTGAAGCAGAGTTAGGTGTACAAATATGTATTAATGAGTGAAACATTTTGACTGTGCCCACCCCGGAAGGTAAAGGCGTGATGGGTATGTATGTATGCATGTGTGTATGTTTTTGTTCTGTTTTATCGATTGTTGAGAGAATGGATGAGAGCTGAATAACGAAATAGATATATATAACAGTGAAATGAATGATGCGAGAGGTAGAGATAAGCCGAGAAAGTTGTGGTTGAGGAAATTCTTAGGAGGAGGAATATTCTTAAAAACAGGAGGGCGTGTATGAAGCAGTGTATGGGGTTAAATGAGGCGAAAGACGTTTGCAAGGTTAGGTCAGTATGGAGGAAATTATTGAAGCAGAGTTAGGTATACAAATATTTATTAAGAGTGAAACTTTTTGATTGTGCCTACCACGGAAGGGAACGGCGTGATTGATATGTATGTATGTATTTCAATATACGTTGGAGCATTATCAAGGAAGTGAGAAACAAATGACAATTTTAAATTGGCACTTGATTAATGCTAGTTTCATTTCAGATGGTTGAGCTACGTCCAGTATAAAACCTACTTATTCAAGCCCACTTTTTCAATTCAGTGGCCAAAAATCGCACTCAAGATTTGAGCAGGCGGTTGGAATGAAAATCTGCATTTTCTATTGTAATTAGATTTATTGTACAGATATGCGAAATCTAGTTCATTAACTTTTACCGGAGGGAAATTGACTGATTTGGGTTAAGTCTCCGCAACAATTTTTGACCTCAATGATATATTGACGCTTGACTGTTGTGTTTCAGAGCGACTCCGAGAATATTATCGTTACGCCTCACTACATCTCTAGATCTGACAGAAGCGAGAATGAAAGAGAGATACAATGCCGAACAGATAGGTACGAAATTCGTTCTTTCCGCGCACGTTAAGCGACCGCAATAAATATTGAGCTCCACTAAATACACTCCCATAATACACGCCACCACTTCACCTTCGAAAACCTCATCCCTTACATTTTTACTCGGCTGGTGTCCTAACACCCCCGTCACACGCCCATGCGGCGGCTCGCAGGGAAGTATGTAGATGTAGATTACTGATCAGGAGCCAAGTTTAGTAACTTGGTACAGTAGTTTACATTAATGTTGATAAAAGGTCTTACGATCAAACAAATAAAAACGGAGGAGAACTGTTCTTTGCATGTGATATCATTGTAATGTATGATATCAGGACAATGACGCAACGGGGTTTGGTTTTAGTGGCACGTGGGAATAATTTTGAGCCGTGAACTCTACTTAGCCGAACACCTTACGAATTGGATTGAAACTAAGCCACCCATTTGGGACAGAATGCTACCTGCGTGGGTACAACATAACGATTCTTATTGCGGAACACTCTAAACACATTTATTTCAAACAGAAAGGTACAAAAAGTCGTTCTTTCCGCGCACAATAAACGATCACAATAAAAACTGAGCTCCAATAAATACAATCCTAAAATACATGTCTCCATTTCACCTCACAAAAATTTACATTTTTACACTGCTGGTGACCTAACACCCCCTGCCACACGCCCATGCGGTGGCTGGCAGAGTATTATGTAGATGTAGATGTAGATTTCACCAAAGGTGTACACACCGTAACATTTTAAGTCACTCGCAAAATACTCTCTTTTGTCGAATCATCCTTGTTGATTCCTCTCTTTCGTCAACAACCACCCGATTCATGGCTCTAGAAGCATCCCTATTTAAACCGTCGTTTCTAGAAGCCTCTCGAGGATTCCTCCGCTAAAAGTACAACTCAAAAACGTTTTATGTCCCGCGTGCTAAATTTTCTGATCATGCTCCACGCACTGCTAAATGTTCACTTGAATACGTATTAATCTTATGTTTTTTCATCAAAGAACCGTTGCTATGAAAGAGCGTTGGCAAGTGGCAAAAATATGTCTGACTTCCATAAATAGTTGCAATTAGCAGTAAATTTTATGATGTTAATTTCCTACCTTTCTTGGATTTACGGGGTGAGATATTGCTTTCAACTTGCCTCTCTGTGTGCAGCTGACAAGATTGTGTAACTTTTAACGGTAACCTACTCTTGCACGGGAGAGTAGCCGGTGATAAGTTTTATCGACCGTATAAAGTCCTTACAAAAAGTTAACTACTTAAAAATATTGCATAGTAGCTCGCGCATATTTCTTTCACTATAATTGAAAGGAAGAGGTTAAATGCACTGACATAAATTGAGTTATGAAAGCGTTTTCGTGCTGACAGAAACATTAACATCTTATAGCTGAATTTTTGATGGAAGTTGATTCGGAATGTGTGTGGTAGCAGCTACTTGGCCGAAGAAATGCATTTAAGGTGACGGATTGGCAATAAAACACACCAGTTGAACACGCTGTGAGTTAAGCAATATATCATTACGAGTCTGGATGGGAAATTGAGATAAAAGGTGGAAAGTACATTGACTTTTACAAGATAAAGATTTTGTACCAACCCCAATAAAAAAACTCGCTTATCTTAAGATTCAAGAGGAGTAGCTGGGGAAGAGAAAGTTGCCCGTAGCAGCCAGAATAAAATGTGAGAAAACTGTACGACTAATACCAAGATAAGTGAATTGAATATTAAATTAATTTTTCAGTTGAAATAATTTTTGATTGACAAAGTCTCCCATTCGATGTCCAACAGTCTATAACAGTGATCGGCAAACTGCGGCTCGCGAGCCACATGCGGCTCATTGGCCCCATGATTGCGGCTCTTCCACAAAATACCTCGTATGGATGTGCAGTGGGTATAGCCTGGCTTTCTTTATTTGGGTCTACGTATACTACATCTGCATAATACCCAGCGAGCCACCGCATGGGCGTCAGTATTAGGTCACCAGCCATGGAAAGATGTAAGTTTTTGGGAGATGAAATGGTGACGTGTATTATAGGAGTGTGTTTAGTGGAGCTCAATTTTTATTGTGGTCACTCATTGTGCGCGGAAAGAACGAGTTTTTGTACCTCTATGTTTGGTAGTGTATCTCTCTTATTTTGTCGCATCTGTCAGACCTAGAGATTTAGTGAGGGGTCATGATAATATTCTCTGTGTCGCTCTGAAAAATATCAGTTCCTAATGCCTTAAGCAGTATTCATGCGAACAGTCATTTTCAACCTTGAACCTTATCAAGAGTGAATTGAGAAGTCGTCTTATTGATTAGAACCCGGATTCGTGCCGTTTCAACGACAAACATCAAAAATTAAAAGTTACAAACAAAAATTTAAAACAACAAAACAACATAAACCTGACTCGCCCACGTTTTCCAGGGAGATGCAAGGCTCTTGTTCACATAATTGTATGCCAGTCATTGTCATGATGTAATTTTATCAATACCTTACAATTTAATTTTATCAATAAATAATATCGTTATCAAGCATGATATCAAGTTTTTTTCAACGTACTTATAGTTAAACTAAGTGAGAATCAAGATCTGTAACTATCCCTCGGGTACAATCTGTTACTCTACGCCTACTTGTTTGTTTTTCAACAAATTAGTAAATTCTTGAGTAAACTTTAGTGTAACAGACATTCTCTCCCATAAAAATTAATTTTAATATAAGCGCCCGAACTCGACTAAAAGCGTGTGCGCGTGTCTGGGCTCCTTTTTCAAGTAAGTAGCGCACGAAGTGGAGCTACCAGTTTTTCGGTGGCTATAATCGTGACTTTTTCAATCGATGCCCCATTAAAAATATCTATATACCTATTATGAAAGAGGTTTTACTTTGCCATTGTGGTACGTAAAAATGAATTCATTTTAATATGCTGTTTTTCTCTGCGCAATGGGACCATTTTCTTTCAAGATATAGCCTAAAAACACGGGTATATTTACTATTTGCATGTATAGTTAGGACTTCATTTAGAAGTTAAATATACCAATTTTATAACTAGTAATTTTGGAATAACTCGTAATAAAAACGGTGTACAGTTTCACTATGTTTTTGACTCTGTCTACCGGTTTCGACATCTATAGCTAGATTTTCAAGACATATCTTATGAAAATAGCTCTATAGACGTTAAAACCGGTCATCATCATCATTGGCAGACTGCTGTTTAGCAGGTCCTCAGTATAGCCTCTCCTCCAGATAACTATGTCTTGCGCCTTCCTCTTCATCCCCGCGTAGTCTGACTCCTCTTCTAAATCATCCGTCATTTTCCCTCTTCTTCCGCGTTTACCCTTTCCTTCCACCATCCCTTCTAATACCTCCTTCGTCAAACAATATCTTCTTAATATATGTCCCAGCCAGTTTCGCTTCCTTGTTTTAATTGTCTTTATCAGTCCTCTATCTTCCCCCACTCTGGTCAATACCTCTTTATTTCTCACTCTGTCTGCCAGACTAACATTCGACGTTCTTCTCCATATCCACATCTCCAATGCCTCAATCCGTTTTATATCTGAGTTGTTGCCGCGAAATAATTAGCACCAACTAATTTAGGTTGGGCCTCTTTATTAGTGACGAGCCCGAGCGACTATACAATTGGGTGTTCACAGTAAAACTTCCCCCTCATGCATAATGACATGGCCTTTTATGGTTGCCTCGGAGTCGCTCCTCGCCTGTTCCGCGTCCTTGGCGCCTCTGCCTTTCCGGCGTGCCAGTTAACTGGGCCTCCAAGCGAACCCGCCACAATATCCTTTTTCAAAGCCGTCCATGTCTCACAACCATACAGTAAGACGCTCCTAACATAACACTTTGCCAACCTTTTCCTAAGCTCAATATCAATTTTGCTACGCAACAACTTTTTCTTTTTGATGAAAGCTTCTCTGGCCATTGAAATTCTACCTTTACTCTCCTTGTCACATTTCCAGTCGTGTAATTTCCGTCCCTAGATACTTATATCTTGTCACTTGTCCCAGTCTTTCCCCTCCAATGGTAACTCTTATCTCTTCTTCTGTACCTACTTTCATCACTTTAGTCTTTGTTTTATTTACCGTTAATCCATATTCCTCTTTCATGTTATTGAGATGTTCTAACATGATCTTCGGTATCATTATAGTATAAGAGACTCCAAAGAGAAGAAATAACTGGAGTCCTAAGGTGCCTCTGGCTTGACTATGAAAGTCAAGACAAGTACTAAGTTAAACGTTTTTCTTCATTCGGGTTTAAACAAAATCCTGCAAAAGCAGGATATAATTTAATGAATAAAATGAGTTACCTATTAAATACCAAAATTGAGGTACACACTTGTCACTTGTCCCAGTCTTTCCCCTCCCATGGTAACAGCATAAAAAACATAGTGGGACTGTACACCGCTATTATTACGAGTCCATTCTTCCCGTCGTTCCTAAACGCAACGCCACAATCAATTTATTTGGGTAATAATATTGGGTTTGTATAAAATACTTTATTGCCAGTCTGTATTGGAAATCAAAATAGAAAACTTAGAAGCACATTATTTATTCCTTTTTCATGTTTATTTCGCCCAATCCTTACTCTAATCGAGAGCAGTAACTCTCCGCGCCTGCATGGCGCATGGGTTCGCGCTGTGTCACAGACGGTGGAATTGACATTGGATTTTACACGGGTCGACGAAACAGTTGCACTCGGCAGGGAAAGTCAAGTGGGGGGAACTTTTTGATTCTTCCCGAGACAAATCGTCGGAAGATGAACGCCATCGATCATTTGTAGTGGTAATTTCCAATTCACTTCACCGCAGCAGCCTTAAACCATCCTCTTCCACACCCACCGTCTTAATGACCCGACAAGCGAATCGAATCCTTTGGCTTTTCCCGCTTCGGGTGCCACGCCCCCTTCGTCCCTCTGTCCCATTGAGGTAGACCGAGAGGGCATTGCGTCATCAAACTGTAGCTTCACAAACGAAATAACAACCATATTGGTTATACCCGCTTTTTCATTACTCATCTCTGGATTGCGTGGACGTGCAGGCGGAATATCAAGCGATAGTATCCGCCTTCATTTGAATATTTTAGGTTAGTTAGTCTATAAATATGTTTTAGTTATGTTTAAGGTTGCCACGGCAAGCGGGTATTCTTTCCATTTCTTCTTCTGAAATTCGTCCGCATCGTTCTTTTTCTGGTGAAATGTCCGCTCATATCCTGGATGCGTCTTTGACCTGAAGATGAATCCTGAATAGGAGGAGAAACGTTGTCAGGAAAACAACGACGCGGACAAATTTCAGAAGAAGAAATAGAAAGAATCTAAATTTACATCTAAATAAGACTCTGCGAGCCGCCACATGGGCGTGTGGGAGGGGGTGTTAGAATCATTGTATGAAATGCACTTTATTTTGTTAGAATCGGTTGACCCTACCGTGAAATACAGCTTTCTAAACTCAATGAACTCGACATTTTTAATGGACATGGTTGTATGATGATTTAGTATAGATTGTGACGTGGGCGCAGCCTGTCCGCCATGTTTGTTAACCCCGATTTTCTTTTAATACTTTACGGACTGACGCGTAAATTTTGCAATTTGACGTTTTCCAGGGATAACTTGCAAGAAATCAGTATGCAGTTACTTTCAATTCTGAAATTAGCTTTCTTCATACACTAAAATTTTATAATTATTTTTACAGCACATAGGGTGAAATTGAGCGTGTAAGTGATCGTATTAGTTTTTAGAGTGTTTTTTTTAGAAACATCGAGGACTACTGCAATCGAACGACCAACACACCATCTGGAAATTAATTGACGACAATCCGCATTTCCAGCGAAAAAAACCTCACTGGAATCGAGTGTGATCAATAGCTCTAAGTAGCTTCAACATTCTACACATACACATACAAAACATACGTGGCACAGCATTAAAAAAACTAGGTTTTCTGAATCGTATAATAGGAAGGTCCTCGGATGATAAAAGTGAAAGAGAGATGCTACTTCGCTCTGGTTTGGCCACACCTCGAATACTTCGCGAGCATTTGGGACCCTGGCCGTAAAGATTTAACCAAAAAAATTAATAAAATACAAAGGAAGGCAGCACATTTCGTAAAAAACTGCTACGAGTGTACATATCTACATCTACGTGATACCCTGCGAGCCACCACGAGGGTGTGTGGCAGGGGGTGAAGATCACCAAACATGCACTATTGACATGCAACTAGGATATTTAATGAAGGCATGCTAGATAATAGGGTAACATGGAGCTAGATGGTTAGTATCTACGTAATAAGGAAGGGATTATTGGTTGTTATTTTATGCATCATGCACTACAGACTGCTCTAACTATATTTCACCTACCTATCCCTTTGCTACGCCTATTGTTCTCTCTTATAGTACGCGGGAAAAATGACATTTTAAATCTATCGGTACGACAATCTATCTCTCTAATCTTGTTAATCTGATCAAACCTATCATAATACGCAGCGGTTCTTAATGTATATCTAACGTCATCTGTGAACAAATCGGTTTCGAATTTACTTAAAAGGTTTAACCTACATTTTAACCTGCGTTCTGATAGTAATTCCCATCCTAGTTCTTCTATTAAGCTCGTAACACTTATACAATTATCATAACGGCCTTTAACAAACCTAGCGGATCTCCTTTGCAAGCGCTCTAATTCGTATAGTGTCTCCCAACTTTTAGAGGGATTAAGGCGAGAGCCCCGAGAGACTCGCTTGGCTTAGCTCGCTTGAGGAAATTCAGAACTGATGTATTTCAAAGCGAAAAAGAGAATATTATCATGACGCCTCACTCCATCTCTAGGTCTGACAGATGTAATAAAATAAGAGAGATACACTGCCGAACAGATAGGTACCAAAACTCGTTCTTTCCTCGAATAATTAGCGACCACAATGATAATTGAGCTCCACTAAATGCACTCCTATAATACATGTCACCATTTCATCTCCAAAAAACTTACACCTTTACACGGCAGGTGACCTAACACCCCCTACCATACGCCCATGCAGCGGTCGCGGGGTAGTATGTAGATGTAGATGAAAGTATTACGAATCTTTTATAACCGAGGAGGTCAAAAATTGTAACCGAGTCCTTACGGTATTAGCTTAAAAAGTGTTCATTATTTACTACGCCTTTTGCGTTTTCCTTAGCACCTTTGCACGGCTGGTATCCTGAACATGCTTGTCACTGAGGTGGCTTGCCGGGTATTATCTACATCTACATATTACCCCGCAAGCCGCCGCATGGGCGTGTCGCAGGGGGTGATAGGTCACCAGCCGTGTAAAGATGTAAAATTTTTTAAGGTGGAATGGTGACATGTACTATGGGGGTGTATTTAGAGCAGCTCAGTTTTAATTGTGGTCGCTTATTGTACGCGGAAAGAACGAGTTTGTGTGCCTATCTGTTCGAAAGAGTATCTCTCTTATTTTATCAGGTCTGTCAGATCTATAAATGTAATTAGGCGTCATAATGATATTCTCCGTGTCACTCTGAAACATAACAGTTCTGAATATCTCAAGCAGCTTAAGCCTAGTGTCTCTAGGGGTTCCCATCTTAATCCCTCAAACAGTTGTGTAACACTATATGTTCGTTCGTAGCAGTTTTTACCGAAGCTTTCCTTTGTATTTTATCAATTTTGTTGGTAAAATCTTTATGACCAGGGTCCCAAATGCTCGCGGCGTATTCGACGTGTGGCCTAACCAGAGCGAAGTAGCATCTCTCTTTGACTTTTTCATTCGAGGACCTTCCTATTATACGTTTATTAAAACCTAGTTTTTTAATACTGTGCCGCATATGTTTTGTATATGTGTTACCCACGATATATTATGTAGATATGGGTGTAATATTTTTTGCATCTATTAAAAATTGCCACCAGGGAACGCAGTGTTTCAAAGCATAGGGGTTGGGCCCTTAGAGACTCGGAGGCTACACGATAAGCTTTGTTTACTTGAAAAATTGGGAACAATTGAGGTGTGAATCAGAGCGGCACATAGAATATTATTTCCTGCCACACTGCATCTCTAGGACTGACACAAGCGAAAAAATAAGAGAGATGAATTGCCGAATAGATTGGTCAAATATAATTTGTCCTTTCCGAGTTCAATAGGTAAACGGAATAAAAACTTAGCTCAACGCTATACAATCGCATAATAAACGTCACCATTTCACTTCTTAAACCTTGTCCCTTCTTTTTCAATCTTCGGACTGACTGCTTATAGTGATGCCACCGGAGCAGACAGACTTCACCCCATTTTTGCCCGTCCGTAACGTGTCGCTCCCTGGTGAGGAGGGAGGTATGTATTGAGCATTTTATTTGCGTGAGAAACGTTTGCGTTATAAGCATAAAATAGGAAGGTCATTGGTTGAAAAAGTGAAAGAGAGATGCTATTTCTCTCTTGTTGGGCCAATCTCAGAATATTTGGGACCCTGGTCATAAAGATTAAACCAAAAAATTTAATAAAATACGCAATAAAGCTGCGTGCTTTGTCTAAAACTGCTTCAAACTTTTAGAGGGATTGAGGTGGAGACCCTAGGGGCTCGGAGGTTACTCGCTACTAGTTGTAGGATTAGCTTGCTGGAGAAATTCAGAACTGGTGTGTTTCACAGCGACTCAGAGAATATTGTCATGACGCCTTGCTACATCTCTAGGTCTGACAGAAGCGATAATATTAGAGAGATACACTGCCGAACAGATAGGTACAAAAACTCGTTCTTTCCACGCACAATAATCGACCACAATAAAAACTGAGCTCCACTAAATACACCCCCATAATACACTTCACCATTTCACTTCCCAAAACCTTACATCTTTACACGGCTGGTGTCCTAACCCCCCTGCCACACGCCCATACGGCGGCTCGAAGTGTATCTGTAGGTCTGACAGAAGTGATAAAATAAGAGGGACCCTTTTCCGAACAGACAGGCATAAACATCCGTTCTTCCCGCGCACAATAAGCGATCACGATAAAAACTGAGCTCCACTAAATACACTTCCAGAATACACGCCACCATTTCACCTCCCAAATCCTCATGTCTTACATCTTTACACGGCTGGTGTCCTAACACCCTATGCTATACGCCTATGCTACGGCTCACTGGGTAGTATGTAGATGTATTGACAACTCGGATTATACTTCTGCTCAAACTGTGGATGTCCAAATTAGGCATTATTTCGGTATTTTAGTTGACAAGGAGATTAGGGTGGAAAGCTGCATAAAACCAATCTTCGGACTGACTGACATTATAGTGATGTAACCGAAGCAGTGTCGTACGCGAGGTACGTATGAATCACTGGGCTTATTCCTGATGCCTGAATCACCGTGATTCACCGTGCAGGAATCACTAAGTCAAGCGACCCATTTGGTGATATCGTTCGGGAGGGCCCAAGGCATTTGACCCCAGAGCGACATCAGTATGACACACGAGAGTGGGAGGTGATGATGGTCCTAAGGATGGAGTCCCTTTGCCGCCACCCCCCCCCCTCCTCGACCGACTCCTATATTATCACCCTAAGCCGATTTCTCTGGTGAATATTGCTGTAAAGCCTGAATCAGACGATCATTGGCGACCCCTTATGTAGATACTAACCATCTAGCTGTATGTGACCCTATTATCTAGCATATCTCCCTTAAATATCCTACTTGCATGTCAATAGTGCATGTTTGGTGATCTTCACCACCTGCCACACACCCTCGTGGTGGCTCGCAGGGTATCACGTAGATGTAGATGTAGATCATTTATTCCGTCCCTTCTAAGGGATAGCTCCAATGATAGCTCAAATAATCTCTCTGAAATGATCGTGTGACGCGAACAAAGTCAGGGATGGTTCCAGCGATAGGGATCCCTTTCGCTTTTCCGTCACTGGGCACGTCCCTTTTTCCGTCCCTGGAGGTATCGCTGACTCCACCATTTAGCTAATCAGAGCGCTCAGCCGCAAATAGCGACTCTATGGCGACTACGAGAGTAGTAAACAAATAGAAATGATGCGAAAAGGGACGGAAAAAAATGACCGTGTGATTCAGAAAATGATAGTTTGAGCCATCATTGTCAGGGTCCCTGAAAAGCTATCATTGGAGCTATCCCTCAGAGAGAAGGAAAAAAATTATCGTGTGATTCAGGCTTAAGATGCCTGAGGCAGATGTCCTCACAACAAATCTTGTCCGCGAGTTTACGGCGGGATTTCAATTCCTAATGCACCCACCATACCATTAAACGGGGTTCGATCGTCCGACGATTCCAACCTCATTCTGCCGTGCTCCTAGACCGCTCGGGCACGACAGCAGATAGACCTCGCCTCTGCTTTTGCCCGTCCGTGACGTGTCGCTCCCAGGTGAGGTGGGAGGTGTGTATAACGCATCGTTTGCGGAGAGAGAGAGAGGATGGAGGGACATTAAGTCCATCACATCCCCACCCTTCCGCCATTGTCCCACTTCCGCGCGACGTTCGTCGCTCCTGCCTGGACACACCAATTGCAACGCTTGCACGGGCTCCGCGGAGCGTGAGACCGACGAATGAACAACTCATGCGTGGTTCCCCGGGGAAACATTTCGATCGCCCGTAATAGTCGCGAGAGTGGTTTCTGGTGGACGCGGGACCGTGGAATTCATTTCCTGGCTGGCTGTCCCACCGGTCCATGCGAGAGGCAAATGAATACGTATTGGGAGCGCTCAAGTCAAGGTGTTTAAGGCCGTTTTCGAACGTGGCAATCGCATAGTGAACTTGCTATCAAGTTATCTTGATTCCTAGGCTGACGGAGTGAAATCCTTACTTGACACTTTCGTAGCTGTTCTACGATGGAAGAGACATCATATGGCCTTCATCTCGTAAAACATACGAAAAGCGCCATCCGTGCCCATAATTTTTGTGGGTGATTGAGGTTGATTACTTCTTTAAAATGCTTCCCATCCGTATGCGACAAATTAAACGGGAGTATTATTTTTTTAATTTTATTTTTTATGAATAAAATAATTCTCATATATCATAATTATGTTTCGATTTCTAGGGGTTGCTAAAGTGGACGACATATCGCTCACTGTATTTCACCACAGTGAACTTCTTTGTGCACAAAAAGGCATTATAATGATTTTCCCTTATGAAAAAACACGTAACAATATATTAATGTACTACACTCCGAACAAACTACCTATGGTCTTCAACCGTTGCTGATAAAATACGCCCGTTGTAAGTAATCTAATTAAGTTGAAAACAAATTATATTTACTCTAATGATTTATTGTCCCCCATCTGTGATAAATGCAGTAAAAACCTCTCCAATGCTCAACGTTAGTAATATCTATGATGTTAGTTTGCTAAAACTAATGCTGCCAATGAAATTATGCCTACCTGAGAGTACTTTCCATCAGGCAATAATTCTTTTAATGAGATTATTTTGTTTCCTTCCAGAGCAAGGAAAACAGAATTTGTAGGTTCAGTGAAGTAAAAAAGGACGGAACATGTACAATGTATGGAATTATTCACACAACTATTAGGTTCCAAATCTTTTATCAGTATTCACATATGAAAAGCCTTTAAATACAGCGAATTCATCAATTTTTCCGCAAAAAATTAATAGACATCACACAAATATATGATGTTACGATAAAATAGTATCCATTTGAAAGTTTCTTCACTTCTATTTTCCATACAAGCCGATATTATCACACCCCAAATCCTAACTTAATACATAGTAAGCATAACAAATCTGCTTTTTCATTTACTTGGTTTCTTGACTATGTATGTAGACAATATGGCATCTGCGGTCACTTTAATTTGACGTCATATCCGCCAATTTAGCTCTAGGTTCCAAGGGAAGATTACTCGATTAGCCAAGTTCGAAAACGGCCTAAGTTAAATCTATGCATATATTTGGTTTTGTAACGTTCTATGACGCTATTCGATGTCCCAACGCCATTGTTCTCTCTTCATCCACAGGCCTTCTGGCAACTGCTTCTCTCTTATTGCCTTGTCTATGCCTTCTATTACGTGGCTATTATGACTGTTGTGTGGGTGACTCCTATTATATTTCTTATTCTCTCATTCGTGATTCTTTCCCGTCTGCAAATGCCCGCAGATTGTCTATAGTAACATTTATCATTTGTTTTGTTTTCTCCTTCATCTGCCGTGCCTCACTCCCTTATGTGACAATGCTTCTAACAATTGAATACTTTTTTATTACCTTTTTAGTTAAGTTAAATCTATTCAGCTCATAAATTTCGAGAATTCCCTGAATATGGAGTGTCAGCTTGCTCGGAATAAAATTTGAGACCTCATCCCTATTGTAGATTGACACAAGGTTTTTTATCCAAAATATTTTGTTTGTGATTGCAAACAGAACCGGATGTTTGCTGAAAAAGAATTTCTTTATCTTTAAGAGCAATTCATTAAGAAATATAATATTTTTCCTTAAAATGTCTGTTTTTCCTCTAATATTTTATTATTAATCCCACTGCTACACAACGCACTTATGCAGTGAAACCATCAAGTACAGCATTTTAATTACTTAGGTAGTACGCTAGAAAAAAACGGACATAGTAGTAAAAGTTTACGGCAGGGAATAGCGCTAACTGGCGAGTAGTAATAGAAGGGAGCCGATGACGGGGACATTGGGTAAGGATGTGAGGAAGAGGCTGGTGAAGAGATTGATATGGAGCGTAGTGTTGTATGGGGCAGAAACGTGAACCCTCAGAAAGGAGGACGAGAATAGGCTGCAGGCATTTAAGATGTGGGTTTGGAGGAGTATGGAGAAGGTGAGGTGGACGGAAAGGAAGACTTACGAGGAAGTGCTTGCGATGGTGGGCTAGGAAAGGAAAATTCTGAACGAAATCCGGGAGAGGCAGGGTAGATGGCTGGAGGATGTTATAAGGGGCGATGAGTTGCTCAAGAGTGTGACAGAGGGAAGGATGTTGGGCAAGCAGGGAAGGGGAAGAAAGAGAATAGGTTTCATGGACAGGATGAGGAAGGGTAGATCGTCTGCTGAGGCGAGAAAGGATATAGTCGAGGGAGATAGGCCCCTGAGAGTTTAGAAAACCGGGAGGAGATTCTCTGACATTCAATAAACCTACCTTAACCGGTAGAATACCTATAAAAATCTCTATTGTAAATGAAAACTGGATATTTTTTTTAGCCCAAAAGGTTTTATTTGTAGTTGCAAGCAAAACCGGGTTTATTGGTATTTTGTCGGGTTCTCCCGGCTTTGCACCATTTTTGTGAACGACCGTTTTGCAGGCATTCCAGTCAGCATCATCGGGTCCTAATGAACAGGAAAATCGTCTGGAGCTACATATATTGGTTTCTGGTCCGTTAAATGTCCGTTGGGATCTAGTCCGGAGCGCTCTGATTGGCTGAGGAGACAGACGGTCTTGGGTTGTTGAAAATTCTTTTTAAAGTATAGGAGATGCCTTCCATAACTGAAATTCATTGCTGGCATTAAACTAAAATGCTTCCAAACGCATATATAATGATAACAAAGACGATTTCATTTTAGCCCTGTTGTGAACAAATAAAAGCAGAGGCAGTAGTAATAATTCATCTTGCTTACATACGTATTAAAACTCAAATAATTGCAAGTTATTACATAGGAAGTCAACAATTTCGGGCAAGATGTTGTGAAACTGCATATTCAAAATGAAAAACACCTTATGTTTTACCGTCCACTTTTTTAATAGTATTCAAACAAGCACTCTGTACCTAATGATGGCCAATTAAAGTGCCGAAACACATGTACCCTTCTGAAAAATTGGGTATAGTTTCCTTATAATTACTTCTATAGAATTTCTTAAAAAGGTCTGTAGATATTCCTTACAGTATTGAAACACAATTTTACGGAATTCCCCGCGACATTATACAGAATGACTTAGGATGTTCTGCAGAATACCTTAGGACGTTCTGCGGAATTCCTTTAGGCGTTCTGCAGAATTCCCTACGACGCTCTACAAAAGCCCAATGGCGCTCTGTGGAACTCCTTACAAGCTCAAGGAAACCTCACATATTTCCGTAGAGTTGCTGCAGTTCTACAGAACAGCTTGTAAGGAGTTATTTTGCTCTGCAGAAAATAACTCTACAGAACATGTGTTCTGTGGAGTCAGGCTCTCATATTCCGCACAGATCCTTAGAAAATGAACTAGTTCTGAAGACAAAGAGTCAATTTCTGTAGAATTTCTTACGCTCTACGGAGCAGCTTCTAAGGAATTTTTAGCAGGGTAGTGACATTTGGATATTATAAAAAAATTGGACGGTACAAAATAGAGTTTTTCATTTCTTATAACAAAGGGTAAATGTACATACATTACAGATCTAGTATAAAACATAAAATTTTGTTGCAATTAGACCACTGAGATCTTTATGATGGAACAAAATTTATTGGTATTAGATGACCCGAGCGAATATTTCGCACAGTATGCAGCTTCTCCCCGTTTCTTCCTTCTTTCTTCCTGTTCTTCTACCTGTGAAATATTTCGCACAGAATGCAGCTTCTTTCTGTTACTTCCTTCTTTCTTCCTGTTCTTTTACCTGTTTCTTCCCATGGACAATTATTTGTTATTTATGTCTGTGTTAGAGATACATAACGTAAACGTAAACAGTAAATGGTCACCCTGATTGCATATAGAAAGTAAACAATCTAACTAAACGATGTGTTAATAGATGGCGCCTCCTACAGTCTTTTAAGCACGTAACCATTGCCTACATATTAGTTGATTATATTGTCAGCAGATGGCGTTGTATCATTTTTTTTCGACAAAAACTTTAATTTTAAAAAAATGTCTATTTTTCATCAATATCGGGGAACATAAGCTTTAAAACGATGTTTGAATCATTAATTTTGATGAATAATTATGGGAGTTATGGCGTTGCGAGAAAAAAACACTTTTGAGAAATGATATATATTCGGATTTTTTGCTGTGATATCTCGCCTCAGCTACCATAATATTGTCCGAAAATGTCTTGTCTCTCCCATCATCCTCCACCTTTTCCTCATATTCTCGCCTCTCTCAATATCTCCCATCGATGCATCCGCCATCTAGATTTGGTATCAATCTCCGACACTTCCTCTTTCGTCTTCCACATCGCCCGTCACACTTTCTCATCTTTTCCTTATTCTCATCTAATAGGTGTCTGGTCTAGAGGTGGGAATTTCGGTTCATTTTGTGGATTCGGTTCATGGGATTTGAGACGTGGCAATGATTCGGTTCTTTAAATCGTTCATAATGAACCGAATGAACCAAATCCACGAGTGAATCTCGAATCCAACTGAATCTCGAATCCATGTGAATCTGTCGACTTACTGCATTTCAAATATTAGTGTGCGAAATAACAAACAAAAAGGTGGAATGTGATGCTCCAATTCGGAAACACAAGACATTTGACAAGGTGTTTCAAGGGTATTTACAGGGTTCTTATTGAACGATTTGGATTTGGCGGATTCGGAGATTTGCTAGCAGAATCTTCCACACAAGTCGTTCATATTGAACGATCTGGATTCGGCGGATTTGAATCTTCCATCAAATCGTTCATTTTGAACGATTCGAGTGGAAAGCGTAGATTCAATTCATTCGGTTCATGCTATTGAATCGTTCATTCTGAACGATTCATTCATGAACGACACACCTCTAGTCTGGTCTGATCCGATCAATCTTTCGAAAGGACTAGTTTTTCTTCTGCGACGGGAGAATTATTCTCCCGCGAAAGACATGGATTCGTGTTTTTTTTTTTCTCATTTTATGAGAAAATAGTGTTCCCATGTGAGATATGGTGTCGTTAAATATCAAAACAGAGTCTATCGGAGTGAATAACCCATTTCTGAATGCTGCTATCACTCTGGCACGAGATGTATATGAATTCATTTACAATCGATTAAGAGATACTCAGCGATCATCAGTCTATTTGTGGAAAACATTCTGCATTCGAGTGGAGGGAGGGGATACGGCTTCGAAGAATTCGAAGATAAGGCTGAGAATCAGTCAACATCCGGTTTTATTTTGATCCTAGTTGAATATATACTATTGCATAAACTCGACACTTTCAGAACCTCAACTAAGAGTAGTCCTCTGGTTAGAAATTATCTATCTGAGTATTCCATCTACTGTGACACTATATTGATGGAAGGAACCATATGATGGGAAATGTAGATTAGCTATCTATCCCATCCCATATTACAGGGCTTTTTGTCGCTGGTCTATATCAGTGTGAGCTGATTCCAGACAAAAGAGGCCTGTGATTAAAAAATACTTGAATGATATCCATGTGAAATTGATACTGGCATTAGTTACAAATAATGTTTTAGATAAATTTAGGCAATAACGCCTACTCAATTTAAGCTGTCCTTTTGGACTAAAAAAGAACCATTATTGTGATACATTGTGCCCACACATCCTTCAACTTAACAGAGTTTTGAGTATTTTAAACATCTTATCGAAAGCTTAGGCATGTTATAGGTGTACGGAATATTTTATTTTGCGACACTCACATGTAAAATTTACAATTTTCGCCCTATAGTCGCCGTACAAACTCATTAAATCATGATGAAAAGTTGGTACAGTTTCATTATATGTTAATGCCGTCTGCCGGCTTCTACGTCCATAGCGTCAATTTCAAGACACAAGATTTTTTGTTAGACAGTTTAAGATATAACAATAGACGTTGAAACCGGTAGACAGCATTAAAACATAGTGGAACTGCACAACTTTTTTATCATAAGTTATTCTTTCTCATCGTTCCACAACGTAACACCAAAATCAATCAGTATCAAGTATCTAGAGCTGAAATTAAGTTCCTCTTGAAAAAAATGAACCATTTCGGCGACTCGCAGTGAGTAGCCGGAAGAGAAATTTTGCTAATTGGAATTTAATAGTTCAGGTAAAGACGCGTAAAACTAAAAACTTAAATGTGTAGTTAATGATACCACACAACCTATTTATAATTTATATTTAAAATTTTAAACTTCAAGTCAAGATTTATCGATTTTTAATCCATTTGCGTTTGGAGATATGCATTTGAAATCATTATTAGTCATTAAAACCTGGTATATTGTATTAATACCGGAAAGCCTGGTTTCTTTCAAGTTAGAAGTAACTTAGTACTCCTTGCTGGGTGCCGAGTACGCAAACATGAAACGATTTTATTTGGTTTCTGGAACATTTCTGTGTTTTATCCCTTGTTCTGAGAAGCCTGTGTATTACCATTGCTTACACCTACATACTACCTTGCGAGCCGCCGCATGGCCGTGTGGCAGGGGATGTTAGGACACACATGTATCTAAGCATGTATAAATGTAAGGAATGAGGTTTTGGGAGGTGAAACGGTGGCTTGTATTATGGAAGTGTATTTAGTGGAGCTCAGTTTTTATGTAGTTGCTTATTGTGCGGGGAAAGAACGAATTTTTATGCTTGTCTGTTCGGAAATTTTTATATCGCTGCTGTCAGACCTAGAGATGTAGTGTGGCGTCATGACAATATTCTCTGTGTCGCTCTGAAACACGCCAGTTCTGAATATCTCCAGCAAGCTAAGCCTACTACTAGTAGCGAGTAGCCTCCGAGTCCCTAGAGGCTCCCACCTCAATCCCTCTAAAAGTTGTGAAACACTATATGCACGCTCGTAGCTGTTTTTGACTAAACTTGCAGCTTATTTCGTATTTATTAATTTGTTTGGTTAAATCTTTATGACCAGGGTCCCGAATGCTCGCGGCGTATTCGAGATTTGGCCTAACGAGAGCGAAGTAGCATCTCTCTTTTACTTTTTCAACCTTCCTATTATACGCATATATCACAAATGTTTCTTACGCATATAAAATGCAGAAGTGTATTCCGATTTATTGAGATCCATTTTTACTTTCCGTTTGAGGCTTGAGTCTAGGTACTAGTCATGTGTGGACTCTATGAAAATGTATCCAAGAGCTACGGATTTCCCAATACAGTAAACGAGAATGAGAGGACGTTTCATAAAAGCTGATGACATTATTGTCGAGGCTATCTGTATTTGTTCCCGTATCGCTTAGTTATCGAAGTTAGTTACCAAACCTTATCTTCCCTTTTTTCAGTCATCACTTGGCATCCCTCCACTGACTTATCTTATTCAAACACGCCAAACAATTAACGTGAGCTCTCCGCCACCAGAAAGTGGTACTCCAAGATTTATTATTGATTTTTAATAAATTACGGATGGCTTAGGTGACTATAAGTGCACGTCTTTTCGCTAATAATTTATATTAATCATTTTCCCTTCGAGTTTATTATTATTAAATTTTTCTCCATTAATTAGGAGCGGTAGTCATGGAGAATGAGTGAACCTTTTTTTTCACAACGAATATACCTTATGATTTATTGGTTGTTCAATCCTAAGATTGGTTGACTGCAGCGCTCCACCCTTCCTTATCAAAGCTAGTTCCCTTACCTCCTGGTTGTTCTTCCTATGTACTTCCTCTTTGTTTGGTCCATGAACTTATTCCTGGGTCTTCCTCTGGGGACTTTTCCTTATATTCTGCCTTCAAAACTGTTCTTTATTACCCATTGTGTCTCAGGGTGCATCCAATCCATCCGGTTCTTCTCTTTTGTATGGTATTCAATATGATCCTTTCTTCTTCTATTCTTCTGTGCACTTCATCATTTCTTATTTTGTCCGTCCATTTTATCTTCAGCATCCTCCTCCAGCACCAGGTTTCGAAGGCTTCTAGTCTTTTCTGGTCAGCTTTTTCAATGGCCCATGCTTCCGATCCATAGAGTGCCACGCTCCACACGAATGTTTTTACATACTCTATCCTGGTCCGCTGTAGTAACCTCTAATTACCGAACTGCTGAACTCATATTCTGAAGAATTAACTCCTCTGTGACTAAAACTTTTCGTATAGCCTGGATTACCGAAAAAAAGCTTCATTTTTGACCGCTGACCGCTGGGGTGCAAATAAAACAGATATTTTTGTAGTTGTCCCCAGCGAGAAAAACCTTTACTATTTGCCTGTTTACCATTATCATTAAATTTCCTGGTTTGTAGTCCTATCTTCCTTATACCTTATACCTCCCGTAAAAATTAAGTTAATTTCAGTCTATTTAACAAACGGCATATTAACTTCCTCCGTGCATATTGGTGCTCAGTTTCGTGCATCAAAGTACTTAGAAATGTAAACCAGATATGTTTAAGAGCTTTAAATACGTCAACTTTGAGGTTCAGCAATATTATAGGAACAGTTCTTTTGCTTCTTTCTAGGTCTTCAAGCCATGTACATGTTACAAAAAGGTTTCATCTCTTGAAAAACTCTCATATGTGATATGAAAGCGTCGAAACAAGTCTAGTCATCATAATGCGAAAGAACGTATGTTTGGTATTCTTCACGCCAACATGCATTTCTTGATTGGGTTTCCAAGGCCGACGAATCCGTGAAATTTTTACGATCTCATCCTTGGCGAAATTATCCCTTTCCGAGTAATGCGTCTTGTCTTATCAATTACCTTCTTCCTCGCGGAAAAAATTGGTCTCACACGGGTATTACATTTTATCCAGCCTCTAATCAGTGAACCAAATTACTTTTAAAAACATTATTTTGCCAACACCTCAACAAAAACATTTAATCATATTATTCCTTATATTATAAGTGGATTATATGGTGCTGGTTGAATCCTCGAGGCATTTCATCGTTCATAATAATAATGATTTCATAGTTTATTATAATCTTTGGAAAGTAAATGTAATGGCAGTTATTATTTATCTTACGTCATTTCATGTTATTGTGGGTACATTTTTCAGTCAGAAACATGGACGTTAGTAACCAAGCAACAAAGGACAATAAAAAATTACAGTCATTACACTACAACGCTGGTTGCGGGAACAATAAACATAAGCTCTTTTCATTTCCAGATGGAAAAAATTGTTTTTTACATTAGCTATGTAAATAAATAATTTTTTGGCAATTTTCATATCAAATCCATGCATAAGAGCTGCCATGAGTTTATTTTATTTCTTTTCTGTGGTGATATGTTGCAATATACCTAAAAACTTGATACCTGCTTTCGGTTATCTGTTGTTACACCATCTGACGTTTTTGCCTAGGAACAAGTGTCCCCAAATGTTTTCACCATAGGCTCCTTCAAGAGTTTTTCAACTTTTAAACCGTCATTTCAAGTTTTTTTATTGCGTATTTATAACAGAATAAGTGAATAAGACGCTTTTGTGGTTCGATGATGGTTTATTTTACTTGTTTATTATTTACTGAAGGATTTCTTTCACATCGTATTCATGATGAAATAGAGGGAGCTCTGACAGACCAACCTCCATTTAAAAGTATATTTAAGAATATATTTATCAATCAAATGAACATTTTTACTGATATTTGAATTGCTGAAAAGTAAGCTGCAATTGCGTATTACATAGCAATTTTTCTAACAGTGATTTCTATAAACATTTTTCCAGTGACCGCTAATCGACCCCAAGCTCGAATCGACTCCTATAAATGTCATATCGAGGCCTGAGGGTGTAAATAAGTCATCTTGGAGACCCTTGCCCTTGATCATTAAAACGATGAACTTGAGCATTTTTCACGTATTTTGAAATAGGCTAGTATCGCACAAATTGTTTTCTACTCGAGGAATCATACGTTGGGCATAGATTTTTATGACTTAAAATGCACTCACCTCTCTCAAATAAGATATGTGTTCCAATACTTTTTTGCCGGCCCCGGTGCGGACGGGGTAAAGTCCTCGCCTGCTAAACCTAGGGTCGCAGGTTCGATTTTTTTTGGAACGATCTCTTAGTTAATTGCTATGGTGGAACCTTCATGTTTGCTAGGCGTACAAGTGAGTTCGCATATGCAGGGTGCGGCAGCATAATTATGCTGATTTGAAGGGTCAACAAAACGGAAGATGTTATGGGAATCGTACTTATTTTTCCTCCATGTTCTACAACATGGATTTGAAGCATCAAAGTATTGTGTATGTCAAGGTATGTTGGACAAACATGTTTCATCACAAGATCGTTTTGTTAAGTGTATAATAGGAAGGCCGTCGGATAAAAAGTAAAAGAGAATTACTACTTCGCTCTGTTTATACCACACCTCGGATACGCCTCGAGCATTTCGAGCCCTGGTCGTAAATATTTAACCAAAAAAATTAATAAAATACAAAGGAAAGCTGCACGCTTCGTTATAAAACTGCTACGAGCAAACATGTAATAGTTCACAACTTTTAGAGGGATTCAGGTGGGAATCTTTAAGAGACTCGGAGGCTACTCACTTGGCTTAGTTTGCTTGAGAAATTCATTACAGGTGTGTTTCAGAGCGGCACAGATAATATTATTTTGATGCCACACTACATCTCTAGGTCTTACAAATGCGATAAAATAAAAGATATATATTTCCGAGCAGATAAGCACAAAATTTCGTTCTTTCCACGCACAATAGGTCACCATAGTAAAACTTGAGCTCCAGTAATTACACTCCCATAATACGCGTCACCATTTCAATTCCAAATGCCTTATGCCTTACATCTTTACGCGGCTGGTGTCGTAACACCCCCTGCCACACGTCCATGCAGTGGCTCGCTGGGTAGGATGTAGATGTGGATGCATTTAAACATCGCTCCCTGGCACTGAATGCAAACCAGCAAATTATAATGCCGCACCCTGTATGTTGGTGTGTGAAGGAATTGCGTAATTTCCATCAGTAATGAAATGCGCGTTTTCAGTATATGTATAAATAATACCTGTGCTGAAATGCAACCTTCAGGCGAAAAATATTCTGTTTGCTATAATTTTTCGCAGTTTTCTGCTTGCAATATAGTCCTCGGTATTTTTTTTCCGGTGGACAAATGTAGTTGGGATCGTGAGGAAAGATGTCGGTTACGATATAGCGTAAAAAATTATCTGGTCTACATTTTTAATTGTGCTCTACAGTGTTGAAATTAACTTTCACCAACATGCACTACACTATCCGAATGCTACAAATGCTATAGAAATTGTAAAATTGATCTTTTATGCAACGACTTTAACCTGAAACAAGAGTTTTGTATGGAACATGCCAAACATGGCGTTAGCAGTACGGGGCACATTTAGAAACATTCTATGGAGAGCACTCCAATTAATCATCCACACTACGTGTCAACTATCCTACTTCAAAGTATAAACGTGGCCATTATGTTCCCTTGTTTTTAGTAGGAAAACGACATTTTAAACCTCGACATCTGATCTCTAGTCCTGTGGCGGGATAAATTTATATAAAAAGCCCCTAACAACCATGCACGTCGACGAAATCCTAACCTATTTCCCTTGCACGGGAAGCCCGCTTCCTTATGAATTAAAGTAGGTCAAAAGATATGGATCAGCATGCCACAACCTCTACAGGTGGACACGATTATGAGAACTAGCAACAGTCTTCCACTCAAAGGTTGGCATGATTGGTGATGGTAGTAATCACCAAGTGGCTGTTGCATTTAGTTTGCGCAACCGCGTGTGAAATTTATGCGCCTTGGGCTGAGGGCTTTCCTGTTTCTGATTCTTGCCCTTAACCATCGATGCATTACTGGGTAGATATGGCACCTGAGCGAATCCCTCTGACTGTGTTTACCTGGAAATGTCTTGAAGTGACTTAACTGAGATTCGAACTGTGATCTACGTCTGGCATAGGTCAGTTAAGTGATCGATATATTCCAACACTTGTGTTCTCGATAAGACTAAGACTCGTATCTTTTTCATTTTTTCCATGCTTAGTTTTTGTGTAGTTTAACATGCATTTGGCATTGACGTTGGGTTTGGTAATTAGGAAGATGACGTTTTATGATAATTACATAATTAAACTCAATTATCCTTGCCACTTTTTAATTTTGGGGGGGAGGGGGTTTTCGCGAAATATCGAAATAATTATAATCTCACGCAAAAATAACTATTAAATTGCATAGTTTAGTCGATTCAGCATTATCCAGTCCATATATTTCTTCCAAAAGCGATAACTATTGATTTGCAAAGCATCGAGCGACTGGGAAGCCGGTGAAACTCCTGCGAAATCAAACGATAGTATTTTATTTTCGCAGTGTTGCGAGAATAGGCCCAAAGGGTTTTCCTAACTGAGCGTCACGACCATGAATATATATTATGGATTTATATGTTTGGAATCGTTGCCTAGGTAATGTGTTGCCTCGATTTCCACATTTAGTTCTCTCAGTCCTTGGCAACACTTAGAAAAAAGTCTTCTCAGTCGAATCGTAAATAGCCGTTGTTAATTATTGTTAACGTGAGAATGTGGTGAATATTCAATAACGATTGAAGAGATGTGAACTACTTGATATTTTGAATAATAGCTGACTATTTATGAGACCTTACCGTTATTGTGAATGCTAGAGAGGAAATATCTACTACAGGAAGTGTGTAAGAAGCATATGAAACTTCCTTCGTGAGTCTTCTCTCTGCTGTGTGGATCTTTTACTGTTAATTTACAGCTACATATTTTTGGTTTATTATCTATTGAGAGCCTTCGGAATCAGAAGGTATAATCTAGATAGATTGATGTGGATGTTAATGTGTAAACTACTATTCATGTGTGGCCTTGGAGTAGGTTCAACAATCTCTCCGTTATTTGTTATTAAAATGATAGTTATTGGCGCAATTTCTCATCCATAGATAATATTGTCTGATCTTGGTTTTGAAATCCCTATAGTACTTGTATCCGGCTCCTAATGCATTCCACTTTTTTCACCTCGTTTTATTATTAAATTGCCGTAGGACGATATTCACGAAGTGCTGAGAAGTTAATTGTGCATTTGTGTAATTAAATTTGGAGAGGAATTAAATATATTTGTAGAGTGCACAGTATTAAAAAAGACTATAGTTACGTCCCGCGTGTAGTACTACATTTTTTTATCCACTGCATTATATTACTAGTAAGTAAAACCGGTAAGACGTAATTATTTACGATCTGTAGACTGCATTTACATTTGAAGAGCCGTCTTTCATCACTAGACGGCGACTCAATCGAAAAAGTTGTTTGTTTACGGAATTCAAGGCAACAGTTTTTGGCTACGACTCGAGAATCCACAATGGGGAATGTCGCATCTTCAGCTTTAAGATACAACTTATCTTGGTTATTGTAAATCTATTTTAACGTAGCGTTAAGTTTTGTATTGGTGAAAGAGATGATTGATGAATATCATATTCCTGTTCAATAGTTTCAGCCTTAACTGTGTAAAACTTTTCCATAATGTTCAGGCAGTAACAAAACTTTGTAAGTTTTACGTGAGATATTTATTGAACGATCGTTTTCGTCGAATAGTCGACATCTTCAGATCCAATTTTTTCAGCCTTAACATCGTAAAACTTTTCCATGACGTTCAGGATTTAACAAACCTTTTTAAGTTTTACGTACAATATTTTTCAGACGACTGGTTTGGTGGAATACGTAATTACGTCGAATCTACGTAAAACTTATAAATTATTGTTAATTCCTGAACATTAAATTCCTGTGTTACTGTAGAATCAGTTTTATCATTAAAGTTAGTGGATGGGCGTCCCTTAAAAAGGGATAAGTAATTGACTTACAGCGTGACAGAGTGAAGAATGCTAGGGAAAGCGCTGCCCTTAACTAGCGCCCAACGCATGCTCAAATAAATTATATTTTCTTGTCGAGACGGCCAGTAAAATAAACGTCTTGAAATTTGATTGTTTTTTTCATAATACATGTATGTATCAAAAAGACATTTTCAATCTAATGATCATTTTGGTTTATGTACATTTTAAACTTAACTTTCTCACACTTTGAACATTTGATTAATGTTTATTCAAGCGTGTCGACAACAAATACCCCTCAAGCACCCCATAAAAGATTTACCCAACCTCTTGAAGCTCTTTGATTGTCTTCTTATATATATTTAAACTGCTTAAATGTATATCAAACTCTCGGTAGAATAATAACATTTGTAAAGGGATGTAAATACTGATTCCGATCTTGTTGCAGCTGTTAAAAGTCGCCGTTGTGTGAAAATTGAAAGAAAATTAATATAATGGCTATCAACCCTTCAACAAATACATATGACTGATACGTGGAAATGCAACTTTTTTGGCTTCCTGTAGCATTGACGGCATCTTATGCATATGGCAGATAGTTGAAAATATCTATTTTTTTATTTTTATTTATTTATTTTCACACTCCCGAAAACAGCACCACAAAGGCCTTTTACATCGGGTGAATAACAATTAACAATAGACGAGCAATAATACCTATATCCTGAGTGGTGAATAGCCACCCAGGCGGAACTCGAACCCGCGACCCTCGGACTGGCAAGCAAGGACTTAACCCCGCCGCCACTTGGGCCGACAGTTGGTAATATTTCATATAATGCAAGTGTTTTATTCACCGGTGGGGGCTTTTGATCGGTAGAAAAGGAAGTAGCATTAAAGTGAAGTGTAGGTTATGGAGGAGATGAAGCTGCGGGCATTAGCATAACCATGTATCTTTTGTACAAAGCACGTCATCGGGATCACAGGCTCGGAATACTCTATCGTCGTAGCAACCAAGTTGAAGTGGATGGCATGGAACATTTTCATTCTTTTCCACTTCCCTTAAAACATGGTAAGGCGTGTTATAAAGGTTAGGGAGAAGTAGTTCCTAGTCATAATGGAGACTATATTCGAATTTTACGTTTTAATGTCAGCAGCTGCGGGAAGCATGACGTAAATATTGTACTATTAATACTATAATGCAGTAATATACATTTGTGTGACTGAAATCCTAAATATTTAAATAGAAACATCTGTATAAGAATTTGACTGGACTCTTTGTTACGTTTAAAACTTCTTCATAACGGAAGGTTTTTCACAATTTTCCTGAAAAATATAATGCGGTAATCATACGTTTTATTTTCAAAAATATTAGAGAAAATATACAAACTACACCCTCTTAGTTGTTAGACGAGATCTAGGTGTGAGAAATTCCTCACTTCTAAGAAAATTCTCTCCGGAGTGCATAAACGTACCATTGCCCATGTAAAAGGGCAGGTGTTTTTCGTCAAAAATCTCGGAAAGTATTTCGGTAAGGGGCTGATATTTTCGTATATTTGGAAGAGTAAGATATTTTCTATGAAATGACAACTAATTCATTGATTTATAGGTGAAATGATATTTCGCTAAAACTTCCTTAAAATTTGTTTGAGCTGTCATCGATCATGTTTTATTTTGAAAAGACACGCAGTGTTAGGCGCATGACTCAAATTTCAGCTATTTCCTTTCTTGTTATTACTTTTCAACGCGCATAATATATATTGCGAATTCAAGGTATGTTTGCCAGATTTTTGTTTGTTTTATAAGCTTAGAATAAAAATTCTCTTCCATGCTGAAATTTGCACGTTTAGTTTTTTATGTAGGCCCTCAGCCAGCACTCGAGCTTCAGTGCTAATCCGACCCCCCCCCCCCACACCATACACCGCCCCCACCCACTTACGGCTCACAGGTGTTCCGTGTTCAATAGACCCATCCCAACTGAACACTCCCCTCCTGAATCCCCCTCTCGAAGTGCACCACACACCCCCCGCCCTACACCTGCCCTCCGTGAGACTCTACCCTCCACCAACGTACCCCCCATCCCTTCGTCTCAGTCCAACGGCCCGTGGCCGAGACCCCTCCCCAATCCTACCCCACCAACGCCTTCCCACCCCCCCCCCCTATTACACCGACTCAACCCCTGCCACCTGTCCCGACCGTTTTTCTCGCACACCTCTCCTAGTCCTCTCCCCCTCCTTTTTGGGGCCATGCCCTGCCACTCACCGACCGGAGCCGTTCCCTTTGTCATTATCGAGGGCGTTCCTCCCAGCGGAGCTCATTTCTTGCCTTCACACACGCCAACCCTGCCAGTGTAAGGAGCGTGCGAGACCCTTGGCGTTAGGGCGTCGTTGCTACTCTTGCTTGAAGGGTGCAAGGTTTTCTTGAAGAAATACGTCCCGGGCGTTTCTCAAGACACACTAAAGCTGTGTCCCAATTCGTTAGGCATTAGGGAGGATGCGGTTAGCTAGCTAAATATTTGGCTACCTTGGGCAAAGTGAGCTCGAATTGGGACAACCTTCGCAAGTAACACCATCTACTGAGCTGGGAAGAAATGAGAAACAAAGGAATTATGAAAAGGATCTGAGATAAATAAACATTATATCCGTGATACATGTCATACATGTAATCGCGGATAGTAGAAGTATTCTCGATGGTCTGTTTTTATGATGATATTTATAATACTATAGGCCCCTTCGGCTATTTTTGGCTGCAATTTGGGAATAATCTTGGTAATTATTTTCCAATTTTTAAGAATCTTAAGTTGTCATTGGTAGTGATACTGCTAGTGTAGGTTTGCTGGGTGGTAAATTCGTATTTTTTTTAAACTACAGGTATAGCTTTTGTCATTTGCTTGGGGAAAAATACCGTTTAAAACGAGAAGTTATTTCGGTCGTGTAATAATTGCTATTGAAAATCCTAGAAGATATTGTTCAAGGCAGGTTGGTAGGCATTTCAAGCATCAACTATCACCACTACTAGTAAGCATTTTCAGCAGTAACTACTTCAAGTTTATTAGTTTTGGGGAATTCTTAGTTGTAAACCATTAAATTCTAAGTTGTGTTTTGTATAGCGTACTACTGAATTCTCAGTGGTAAGCTAAATTTGGTATTTTTTACTAGGCTGATAGGACACAGAAAGTGTTGAATTCCAGGAGTTTCTCTGACTTTCAACAAACCTTCTTTTCACCGGTAGAATACTTAACAAGGGATTGTCGTAGTGTGTAGGAGTTCCTCAGTTTGTATGAGTGGTCTAGTGTTCATTTATTAAGCATTTTTTTATCACATATGCATGCTATTCACCCACTTGGTGCTATGTATCTCCCTTCAAATTCCAATAGTTCTGCTTGTGAGAATCATTGCAATACAATTTAAGGTATCAAAACTGTATATTAATAAAGAGATGATCTATAACTTGGTGATTATAATATTGCTGATTTTAACTGTAATTTCTCAGTCATTTATAAATATTTACTTATTATAAGAAGTCAGCTAAAATCATCCCACAGCAAATTATTACTTGAGACAGTCAATTATCTTGAGTTATTACAAATTAACAAATCCTCTAACTCCATGCATGAGATTGGACCTGACTTTCTGTGACAAAACAGAGGTAACCTCTTAAATTGATGTCAATCCACTTCTACCTGCTGATATTTATTATTCAGCCCTTAATTTTATCATTCCTCAAAGGGATTTTTCTTTTTATAAAAAGACAGATAGGTAACACTGATTATGACTACGGGAAGTGTGCTTTTACATCAATTATTTCCTTTATCGAAAACGTAAATTAGCCGGGGCTGCTGAGTAATATATGACGAGTTTTCATCAGATACACATGCTAATTACTTAATTATTTTTAATGTATTTTTTTAATAGTAGATAGAGACTCGTTTAAGTATTCGTAAAAGGTTTGACAGCTTTTTGTATTTTCTTTTTATGGTTAACATTTTAAAAATTATTTATTTACGTATTAACATTTTGAGTGAGGCATGTGTATTCATAATATAACAAGCCCGCTTCTATTTCAAGTCTCAATTGTGTTTTCATTAAGGTGTCAGATAGTTCTCCTGAGTTTTGCTACATGTGGACATTTTCAAATTGAAGTGTAGGCAACTTTTTCTCTCGGATCACACAACAGTCATGTGTTATTTTTGTAGGTGGGGGAGGAAATGGTTACGACGAATGTTTTCTCTGGCGCATGCATCGCTTTGCATGATGGGAAATTCAATATGGAGGCGGATTTAGGATAAACTCCATCTACCCTAAATTTCACCCCCGAGAAAGGCACCTAAATCCGCTCCCCCATGATGCCTAACGAATTGGGACACACTTCAAGATGGCGTCCTCCCTAAATCTGCCGATTTAGCTGCCTAAATGGCGAATTGGGACACAGCTTTAGCCTCAAGCGTGCATGAAAAGGGGTGCCTTCGTATGTCCAAAATGCTCCTTTCACTTTGATATCTCAGAATAAATTTTGGTTGTCTGAGCGATATAGTTCCCCACTGATATCGGAGACCTTATTCGAATAATTATTTGCTTAAATTTGGCAGGTGAAGGAAGCTTGGATTAAATATTGTAATATTAATGGAGCAAGTATATACTTTTATGTAACTGAAATTCTCAGTAATTAAACAAAATTACCTATGAAAGTCTTTAACTTGACTCATCTTCTTCACTCAGTACGTTAAAAATTCCTTCACAACGGAAGATTATTTTTGTGATTATCAAAATATACTGCGGTGACTATATTATATGCTTTTAAAACATCGCGGAGAAAGCCTACAAACTACATTATGTTTATTTTATGACGAGATCAAGTCGATGGAAATACCTCATTATTTATATAATATCTCACTAGAGTGCATATACGAACCATTTTCCATGTACAATGGTTGCTCTTTTGAGGCAAATATCTCGGAAAGTTGTAAGCGACTGATATTTTGGAATCTTTGGAAGGGTCAAATGTTTTTTTTTTTTCAAATGAGACCTAATTCATTGATCTCCAGGTGAAATGATATTTTGTTGTTGGAGAAAGTTGTGGCTGAATGTGGTTGAGGAAATTCTTAGGAGGAATATTAGGAGTCTCCGGGGGTGAATGGCAAATCACAGCGAATACGCTTTTTGGCACAATCAAAAACGAATTCTTCTGGTTGGGAGGGAGGTGAATGACTTTGACAAAAATGTATGAAAAATTGAGGATTTTTCCAGCAGAAACCTTAACCACAAAAACCTTAACTACATGAGAGTAGACTAAACGCCGTGGGTATGAGTTATCTGAGGATTGTTTGTGGCAAAAGTATGATGGATAGGGTAATGGAATGGGTCAGGGATGGAATGAGTGGGTAATAAATGAATGTGGGTTAGATGCTCCAGTAATGGACAATTATGAAAAGAGTGTGATTCGTTGGTTTGGCCATGTTGAGAGAATTAAATGACAGTCGAATAACGATACAGATATATAAGAGTGAAATGAATGTTGCGAGAGGTAGATGTAGGCCGAGAAAGTTGTGGTTGAATGTGGTTGAGGAAATTCTTAGGAGGAGAAATAATAGGAATCTTGAAAAACAGGAAGGCGTGTCTGAAGCAGTGTATTGGGGTAAATGAGGCAAAAGAGATTTGCTAGGATAGGTCAGTATGGAGGAAATTATTGAAGCAGAGTTAGGTGTACAAATATGTATTTATGAGTGAATCTATGTGACTGTGCCTACCCCGGAAGGGAACGGCGTGATTGGTATGTATGTATGTATGAATTCAGGGTGAGTTTTGGACCACCTAAATGTGGAGCCTAAAAGGCGGGGTATATTACGAGGGTTATATTAATATGGTTGTGTTGGGTCATCCTCAGTTGTGCGGGACTTTTCAGCAATATACCTGTGCACTTTATAACCTTCTATCACCTCTGCATGTATCGCTGTTCAAGATAGCGACGTATCAGAATGATTATAATTCATTCCTTCATTCACCTGTGCTATCCGAAGTTATTCGACGCGAGATATAAGATGATGGCGAGCGTCCTTGCGCTGCAATCAAAGCAGTCGTTTTTGAAGGAGAGGGCTAGGATAACACTTCCCTACGTTAGTTTATGTGTTCCAGCCGTTGTAAAACATGAATAATTGCGCGACATTTTCCAAGAATGTAAACCTGTCACTCTATAACGTTTGCAGAGTTTCTGTGCACTGGAGAGTTCCTCCATGTCTAGCTGCCCATGGAAGATGAGCAGCGATTGGCTGCCGGCGTCCAATCCCGTAAACCGGTTCTTAGCTCACAATCAGTGCGCGCCGCGTACGAATACTGTAAGTGGCGACCCAGAAGAATCGGCGAAAACGAAAGGATGTATTCTAGTTTCTTTCCCAGCGATAAAAATTTTGGTTTTTATGATAATCAGTCGCAATTTTCGTATTTGTATTTTTCAAAATGTTGGCGGAGAGGATTTAAGTTTTGTTTATTTATCGTGTAACCACGGTGACCTCCGCCGATGAGGATTACTATCTAACCTCACTGCAATGACCATTGTAATCACTGCAAGTCTTGACTCGATATCTATAGTAGTTTCTCGTCCAGAGTATGTCTATTCTGAAGGCCCTCGCGTCGGCGAGGCATAGCGTTCGTTTTCGCCGATTCTTTTGGGTCGCCACTTACGGTATTCGTAAGCGGCGCGCACTGAGCTAAGAACCGGTTTACGGGATTGGACGCCGGCAGCCAATCGCTGCTCATCTACCATGGGCAGCTAGGCTTGGGTAAATTCTCCAACGCACAGAAACTCTGCGAGCACTATAGTGCAATACATTATGAATGAAGTCCAAAGCGAGTTCAAAAAGGTGGATTGAGGAGATGGTGAGAAAGTGATGGTTTCAGGCGTAACTTGGTGGAATAACTTCATGCTTATAAATTGAACTAAGTAATATAATAAAATTCTCATGTGGAAACTACTAAGCGTTTCGATCTGTAGAGGTGGTGAGAGGTCGTAGCGTGCTGAAGTATGTGATGGGTGGGAGAATGGAGAAAAGCTGGCAGACGGGAGAAAACCATCTGGATGGCTTGAAGGGAGGCAAGAGATAGGAAGCTTCTTAAGGGCACAGGATGGACCAGTTTTACAATACTGATTATCTTTTAACATGGAGTCCAATGCAGGTTCCAATGAGTGAATGAGCAAAATTCCATGATCTGGAGTCGTGCCCAGTAATGGCGTAAGACCAATTTTCCAATCATTGCATTGAAAAATGATGAGGTAAGAAGTCACTCGCACGGGTGCAGACACACCAAGGGAAATTCGAAATTTTCAATGCAATGAATGAATTTGTGAAGCATCGTCGTTACATAAACGTCGATGCTGGTTTTATCCTCCGTGACATTGGCTTTGTAAGCACGACTTGGTCTTAAGTGCTACAATGTAGACTTGAGGCGTGAACATCTCGTTCGCATAAATACTTCGCCATGAAGGTAGATGGTTTGGTGGCATAACTGGCTAACACACCTGAACGGAAATTGGGAGATCGGGTTTCTAATACCGGTCAAATCAAATAATTTTTTCATGGAAAATTTCAGCCCTTGGCGTTAAACAAAACGTTCAGAAAATAAAGGAAATAAATTCTCCAAGGAATGAAACAATTCTAGAATTTTTCAGATAAGGCACAAACAATGTAAGTTAATGCAAGAAGGTATTCAGTAAATTCTGGAAGGCATTTTACATCTTATGATTCACTTCGTGAAAATATGAAGTAAAATTGAAGACAAACTGTTTATATTATTATTATCAACAGATACGTTTTGTCAAGGGTTACGGGGACCGGATTGGTGTGGTGGCTAGAGTACTGGCTAACCATACGGACGGCCAGGGTTCAAATCCCTGCAGAGGTGGATGTTTTTCAGAGGAAATCTGATACCAACTTTAGTGTCTTGTGGTGCAGTGCCCACACTTCACACAGTGGGGAAGTGTCCCACTTCAAGTGCAGTACTCCGTATGTCGGATTAGACGTTAAACCGTGGTCCCCTTGGCGCCTTTGGTTAAGAGCAGGCTAATGCCGACGCCGGGTTTCTATCCACCCTTCCTCCCTTAACTATCCCCTATGGCGCAAATGACCTTAGCCGTCGGTCGCCTCCCCAAAATCCAATCCAATTCTTGTCAAGGGTTACATAGAGTCAGCAATGTTTAACTTCACTTATTTTAGTAAGATTTTTTAAGTTATTCCGCATATAATAGGATATGCTAGGTACTATCACCGTCAGTTAATGCACAATGCCCTACCATTCCCCAAAAATTATTTCACCCTCAAAAAAAATATTTCCTCTACCCCAGATTTAACTGAAAAAAATCCTGGTACAGGCACTATAGCCGCCCTAATTGCTATAATTATGAGGGGAATGATTCTCCACCCACGAATAATGTGCTCTCTGGGATCGAGTTTCATGGCCCCTGGGGGGAGTCTCAGCCATTATTAATGGTTATGTATATTCTAGCCAATAGGAAAGCCTCTCCTCTCGGCCTCTTTGCTCAGGTAAAAGGATCTCTTGTAACCGAATCCCCCTGCCCCCAATACTGAGGGTGCCCCCAAACGGTCCATGTCTGAGATGAAGAACGACCTCCCACGTTGAATGGAAGAGACTCTTAAGGATGAGGGGTTGTCAGACGACTATCCTAGCGAAGATGACCAAGTATATTAAATACCGGTTTATTTTATGATTAACTCACGTGAATGAGAAAACGACGCCTTGTGTTTTGTAAGTGATTTCGAATTATCTATCTAATTAAATTATCTATCGAACTATCAAACGAACTACAAAGATGACTAAGAATATTAAATATCGGTTAGTTTTATGACTTACTCATGTGAATGAGAAAGCAACGCAATGTGAAAGAAAACGTTTGTTATCTATACTAAAAATATGAATCCACTTAATTTGGTACAGTTCCCACTTTCAGGAGAATTCTCCACTAAAGTACTTTTATGACACCAGCAACATGGCATCCAAATCAAATTGCTTAGTTTGCCCACATGCTTTTACTATGGGCTATTATTCACTTTGTAGGTGCATGGATGGATGTAATTCTGAACCAAATATTCTCTATCTTTGCAGAATGCGTTCAAAAAGTGAACAAACATGAGCATACGTTCTTGCGATGGCGAAAACTATGCATTCATTTTACTACCTTTTCTCAAAATTTGCCAAATGCACAGACGATGGCTATTCTGTCCTCACGAGAGGAAAAACATAATCTTTGTCTAATCTAGAACTTAGACGAGACGATGAACGATCTTCATGTTGAATACAAGAGATTCCTTGGGAAATAAGGGGTCGCCAGGCAACTATCCTAGCAAAGATGACCAAGAATATTAAATATCGGTTAGTTTTATGACTTACTCCTGTGAATGAGAAAACGCCGCAATGCGCTTTGTAACTGTCTAGTTGAGAGCTTATCCTCATAATCTTATGGTGAAATCAACCTAGTTGATTACGATATATTCTATTATCCTGAATTTATTTCTACGGTTTCAGGATGATACATGAATTTAGAGATTAATAATAATGTTGGTCTTTCGGCTTGTTAGGCAAGTAAATCTTTTTACTATCGACTTGGGTTGCCAGGCAATCGGACTCCTATGGTTATATCACACTGTTTAATCCCATGACTTAATCCAAATGCAAACACTGTATGTTCATGGAGGGATTAAAGCACACAGCCAGTTACTCGGCCAACGCGCTACCTGGCTGGCGCAGTAGGAGATAATCAACCAAGCTGTTGTCTCATTCTCGTGAGAAAATAAGATAAATTTCGTCATCAAATGTCTGCTCCTTTTATCTTAAGTTCTTGGATGATCGTCCTCGTTTATTTTCCTTGACTAGTTGTTCATCGTGAGCTTCTTGTTACGTAAAGTGCCTTCCTGGCAACACGTTTCACCTGTATAAATTAAAATTTGTCAGGCTCGAAATCGGAAAATTGGCCTGAGAAATTAATTCACGCCTTCAAGTCAAAGTTTTACAGAACAAATCGTTTTGTCATGACAACACACCAAATGTTTTGATGAACGAAATGTAATAAGAGATGCCTCGGTCACCTGTCCTCATATGATACAGAATTTGTTGGCATTATTTGTGTCTGTCAAACAAGGACTAAGTTTTTTGTGGCTTTCCCTCCAATGCGAAAGCTATGTCATGTTACTTGACATATATCTCCTTGAAAACTATACAGGGTGTCCCATAAATGTCACGCCACAGTGACACTGGAGCTAGGGCAGCCTAAGAGGAACCGAACCAGCCTAAAGGTGCGTTTACACTAGCGAGCGGCTCTAGGGAGTTATTCCTCGAGCTCCTCGCAGAAGGGTTTACACTGACCCCCGAGTAGCTTCCGGGAAGCTCCTCGCCCGACCTTTTCTGGGGGTGCTCCCTCGATTTCTCGCTAGCTCGTTTACACCACTGAGCCGCCCGCTGCGAGCTTATCCCAGCTTATCTTCTCTCCGCAAGCTCAAGGTGCAAAAAGAATGGAGACTTCTTGTGGAGGGTATGCGTGGTGACAAAAAAATTTGTGGGAAAGAAAATTGTCAACCTTTCGCAAAAATTAGAATTTCAAGGAAATTAGCGTCATAAAAACATAGGAACAGAAGCGTCTATAGACGTGGTTTCGCTTCAGATCTTGGCTCCCCATTTCCACTTCTGATGACCAAAGTCGCTCTCAGAGCGTGCTCCCTGAAAAGTGTGTTTTGCTTCAAGAATGCCATCGAGAAGGGCGATTATCACTGCAGCAGCCACTGCCGTACTTTTGCTAACGAGAAAGGAAAGGAGCAGGGTATGGGTCAAGGAATGGGTGCAGAAGAGAGTTCGTTTGGGAGCATATTACTCCTTACTGTCAGAGCTACAGGTTGAAGATACACAAAATTTCCTTGCGTTCATCTACATCAACATGTACGTCATACCCTGCAAACCACCCAAAGGGTGTGTAGAATGGGGTGCTTCCACACCAGGCATGCGTGAATTATACGGCAGAACACCGAAACTACATTGAAACCTGCGTATCACATATGCAACGCGCCGATTACAACTCTACTTACCAAGAAACATTCTATCGTCAATCGTTCCAGCGTGCCAGAGAATCAAAGACTACTACTACAGATTCAAAATATCGTGCATAAATAAGAACATCAATATTTACATCATGTATCAGTAAGAACGTAGAAAATATAAAGAAAAAGATCTACAGTCTAGCTAATGTCACTATTGCACTATTCATGACGACGATCACAGCTGTTATGGTCCCGAATGGTACGCGGTATAAATGACATTTTATACCTATCGATTCTACAATCTATCTCTCTAATTTAATTAGAGCGATATCTGTGTCAACCCTTTGTTCCCGCCCATGTAAGAACTGATTAATGAACTGAAGTTTTAAGGGCCGATTACTTTAAGGTATGGATTTATTTAGAATACAACACATGAGATTATACTAGTTCAAGAGTAATTCTATGCTGACGATATTGAATGAAAAGGTTTACAAGACGATAGAGCCTTCAGAATTGAACCTATGCCAAATTTGACGCGGGGTGATATGTTATTCATTCTGTTGAGGAAGGGACGGGATGACGAGTCGCTATTCCAAAGAATTTTTCTTGAAATCTCACAAATAATTTTATGACTGTGTTTAAACTGCCGTGCAGTACTCTATTATTTTCCACGTATGCACCTTGTAACAACTGTTTTTCGTTCATATTTTTAGAACATAGTTTTAGCTATTTTTCTCATTAGAATCTCGGAAAGAACGAGCACAAAATAATTTATTCTGTAAGTCACCGTTCTTCGACTAATATTAAACTTTTTTGTTTCCAGGAAAAATGAGATTTAAACTGTAGCCTTAAGTTAGTTTTTCCTCGGGACTTTAATAAATTACACGAGAATAGTTCATAAAAATCAACGCAAAAAATAGCTCAACACAAATGCATTTCAGCATTCATACAGCGACGCAGTCTACGAGCGTGTCATCAATGCGAGCGTCAATGCAATAATCATAAAATATTAGGAAAAATGGCAAAATACTTTGTGAATTCCATTTATGAAGATATTAACACGACCCAGGTTTCGACACTTTGTGTCATTTTCAGGTTGAAAATGCAGAGCTTGTTACAGATAAATAGACAAGATTATTTGTTGAAGTGGAGTATACTGTTTACAGTGAGACGACTGTCCAATACAAGACATTGGCAAGACAAGAAGAAGTATACATAAGAGTCAATGAACAAAAAAAGTGCCTCGAAAAAATGAAACGAGTCAATGTTTGCGATCCACCTCAGAGACAACAACCATCACTAATTTTATGCAGAAAATCCTACACACACAGAAGATTAGGAACCCTTGAAATAGTACATTAACATCTACGTCATACCCTGCAAGCCACCCAAAGGGTGTGTGGCAGGGGGTGGTTCCACACCAGGCATGCATGAATTATACGGCAGAACACCGAAACTACATTGAAACCCGCGTACCACACATGCAACACGCCCATTAAAATCTACTAACCGAGAAACATTCCACGTAAATCGTTCCAACATACAAGAGGTACAAGGACTAATACTACAGATTCAAAATATCATGCATAAAGAAGAACATCAATATTTACATCACGCAAAAACAAGAACTTAGAGAATATAGAAAGAAAGATCTACAGTCTAGCTAATGTCACTATTTGCACTATTCATGACGACGATCACAGCTGTTACGGTCCCGAATGGTACGCTGAAAAAACGACATTTTATACCTATCGGTTCTACAATATATCTCTCTAATTTTATTGGCGCGATCTAATCTGCCGGGAGAAGGGACAAACGGGACATGACAAGCGACTATTTTAAACGCACAGTTAGTATATCATTGGTAAGTGTGTGGGACTTGAAATGAAAAGTCTGGAAAATGCACCGAGCGGGAAATCAGGGAAAGTATAATAGAGGAGTGGAAAATTGCACTGGTAGCAGAGGGAAGCGAAATGTGCAGCGGAGACCGGCAGCGTATTTAAATGGTCGTCACGATAATTTTATCAATCATTCGACGCTCGTAAGCAACTAGAATTGGAATCAGTCATTAAATATAACAAGTAAATTCGAAGCCTAAATAATTTCAGGATAATCATAACTTCATTCATAGCTGCCAGTATGGCTTCTTCCGGAGAGGAAATCTTGCGAAATTCGGCTCTTCCTTTGGCATACTCTAGAACCAGTACAAGTACCCTAGTATTGCCAGCTCTATATTTTTTCTTACCCTATAAATGGTGGACTTAATGTCCCACAGTTCGGGAAGACAGTCAACCCTTTTAATCAATTCCATCGTCTCCTCTTTCGTCCAAACGCGCTTGCCTGACATGTTTCCCCAGTGAAAACTCTCCAGCGAGCGCCCAAAAACTTCCGGCGTCGTCGGAGGGCAGCGAGCGACTCCCTCAAGTCTTTATGAGGGTGTCTACACTGGCCTCGCTCTCACAGCAGGGAGCAATACCTGCGATCCCTCCCGACTTCCCGAGAGAGAGCTCGCCTGGGTGTTTACACCGAGAAAGTAGCTATCAGGGAGCAACTCGCTCGATTTTTCTTGCTAGTGTAAACGCACCTTAATATGACCTCAGTAAATGTTGCACGGTTTTCGAGATATTGCCAAATTAAAGCTTTTTCAAAAATTTCACTTTTTTTACATTTCTAGTCCCAGAATTCACTTGAATAGCTCTCAATTTGGCTCTCTGATGGGGCTACGGCCACAAATTAAAAAACAAAGTACTCTATCCATCCCATTTTTTGAAAGCCGATAAAGTTAGACAGGTATAGCGGCTTTCGCGTTTCTTTTGTTTGTTCGGACCCCATGACCCCCCCCTCCCTCTCGGGCCTCTGTTCCAGGTAGAAGTCGGCACATGAGTCACAGTTGGAAGATTAAAAGAGCGGCCCTAATGAGAACGTTAAATTATCCGATTGAATTCTGGGACTAGAAATGTAAAAAAATTGAAATTTTTGAAAAAGCTTTAATTTGGCAATATCTCGAAAACCGTGCAACTTTTACTGAGGTCATATTAGGCTGGTTCGGTTCCTCTTAGGCTACCCTAGCTCCAGTGTCACTGTGGCGTGACATTTTTGGGACACCCTGTATATGTTGAAGTGTCTAGAATTTGACGTGTCAGGGAGTCGTGAAACTTACTTAAGTATTAAAGTAGATCTCTTGTGAGCATGCGCTAATCTGAATAAGAAATAACCCAAGGACGCTTGAGTTGTAAGTGAGAAATGGACCCAGAATATGTACTTAGAAATATACACGTGGAAATATGGACATAGTTTCTATGTGAGCATTTTTGGTAAGAAAATAATTTTCCCTTCTCCTGTACGGCTCGAAATTATTAACTTAAATTGGTCGTTAAAGTGTTTCATGGTTCGCAAAAAATGTTTTTACAGTAAAAAATGATGAAATCAGGATATTCCTTGCATGTCTCAGGTCATTAAGTTGCCTCAATGATTCATTAGATCTTAACGATAGCCTATCGACTCAATTACTTTTATCAGAAAAAGATTTTTTTTCTCTTCGAGTGATGTTTATTCATTTCGATTGCCGCCCTAATTTTGCGATTTTCAAAGAATTTTTTAAATTATTTAGAATGGTGCAAATATAATGAGTATATTTTTAAACTAAATATTTGAATTGGATATAATTAGGAAATATTATAAAAAATACGGTATCAAGACTTATTTAGCTATTTACGGTATCAAGACTTATTTAGCCGATGAGGTACTTTCTGAAAATCAAAGATATTTTATTACAGGATTTTTAAATCACCCTAGCCTTTTTGATATGGGAATGCCACATTGACATCGATGTATCGAATTTCTCGATGTTTTTTGGCCAAGACATCGGAAAAATCGAGTAGTAAAATAATCCGATGAAAAATGAGTGAGTGGTAAGTACTTAGATAAACATCGATAAATTGATAAAAAACATGGATGAATCGATGTTTTTTAGTCGATTTGGCGACCCTAGTCTAGCCTTGAATTGTGATATTGACCGTCAAAAGTGAGGCGTTATTATAAGTATAGGTTGCTAATATACTGCTTAATGACTGGATTATAAGTTTCCGGATTAGTTTCTGGTGTATATGCGGATTAAATTCGCTTTTTCAGTTGATAGAATCCGTGCGGAGGAAAAAGTCACAAGAGCCGCATTTTTTCGTTTTACTGTTATAAATTAGTTGATCATCATTTTATTTTTAACTATCTCCATGAAAATCAAGAGTCATGTTTGACATCTCACTCACCTTTCCTCTATTATCAGCCTCCGTTCTGTAATAGAATTAAACCTGCTGATAACTCACAAATGAAAAAACTACTTCGTTTTCTTCCACTGACTTATTTTTTGGTACGACATGTTTCGACACATAGAGTTGATTTTCTAGTACGGTACTTGAAAATGACCTCTATGTGTCGAAGCATGTCGTACCAAAAAAATAAATCAGTGGAAGAAAACGAAGTCGTCTTTTCATTTGTGAATTCCTTAGCATTTTATTCAAATACAATTCGGGTTTCAAAGTTCAACTAATCTTCAGGTAGAGATTCTCATAAACATAAAAAGAGAACTCGCTTTGTACTTTCCACACGGTTTTATTCTCTCCGACCATGGTTTCGACACAGTGTTGTCATTATCAATGTAAAATATAAAATTTTATGATAATGATTATTTTATGATGGATAATGACAAAACCTTGTCGAAACTATGGCCGGAGAGAATAAAACAGTGTGGAAAGTACAAAGCGAGTTCTCTTTTTATGTGTCGCTTTTCCACAAAGTAAAGCCTGAAACTTTAAGTTGTATTCTTACAAACACTCCTCTCTACATTTTTGCCCACATGCCTCTCTCACCACAGAGGAAGGTCTTTTAGAGACTTTGTCAGAAGATGAGGTTAATGGTCAAATCCCACGTCGTATCTGAATAAAATATTGTGGAATGGCGAAACTATAATTTTTTATTTTAGCAAGAACCGACTCCATAAAGTTACGCCAAAAACCTACCGTTATAGAGAGCAAAGTTAAACAGCGAAAAACATGGCGAGTAACCTTAATTATCATAGCACAAAATTAGAGGACAATGGGCACAGTAGAAACGATTCTATAAGGTGAATTGCCACCTCGAAAAAGATGTTCTCGAATGTGAGAGGGCTCATGACAAGAACCACATTTAATGGTGTGAAAAAGATACTGGAGAAGAGTCCAGTATGGAGTTTAAAATTTTATAGAATGGAAACGTACAAAAATTAATGGAAAGAGAGATAAAGTGTTAGAGGCAGTTATAATAATAATAAGGCGTGTTTATTGGGGCAAGATTGAGACTATGGCAGTCCCTTCCTCCATCTGACCCTTCGTACTGCTGATAATTATCAACACCTATTTATTTTGTTGGCCGTACGTAATGCTCTCGACTCAAGGTCCAAAATTATTCCTTCGAAGTTGAATTTTTCTCTTCAAGAGTCATGGCGATGCCCTCTATATTCCGCTTATAACTCATCTTGAATTACTGATTAATAGTTTTCCGCATATTTAGTTTTTTTTTTCGTTTCTCACGAATTATTACGTGTTTTACTAATACAACTAATTTCACTGACGCGATTGCTCTCCTGCTGGTCTTATAATTTTTTTTACCAATTTTTACCCTATTCATCGTTTCATTTACACATCTCGCTCAGCAGAAGCATTGCCCCTCATGCCAAAAAGTTTTCCAAACTTTTAACTTTTTTCCCTTAAACTTTTATCATAAAAAAATGGTATTATCGCTGAATCCATCCTGTGCAAATTGCTGAGATTGTAATGTAAATGTGAAATCTATGAAAGTAAAATGTAAATAATTAACTCTAAGTGCGGCAAACATTTCTCGATTAATCGTAAATTGCGATTGAAAAAACCTTGATTTAAAGCGGAAAATTCTTTTTCAATAAGTGCATGAATTCTGCTGTGACGAAAATGGAAAAATTATTCTTGAAATTTTTATACATCATCGCAATTATTTATTTGCATACTATAATTCTGCGAAATATTAGTAAGTTATTGAGAAAACTTATAATTTGTGAAAGTTTTAAATGCCGACAACGTATCATATTTCCGCGATAATTCTGCTCTGGCATTCCTCATTCTTTTAATGCATTTTTACTTCCAATTCGCTTAGCTCTTCCGTATTTCATTTTTTTTATCCCTCGCGTAACTTATTGGTTTAATAGCACTTCCAGACTTCCTCTTGCAGACTCCTTAAACCCGTAGTGGTCACCCGGGGTCCAAAAGACCCCAGATTAAGTTCACAGCTTCAAAGCTTTGAAGCTACGCCACAAAATCGAACTTTTGCTCCCATCTGTAGTCGATAATGAACTTTGTTGCCTCTATAACATCCCTACTATTTTTTTTTTCAAACTTCGCTTAAAATTCAGCATTGTAATCTTCAGAATAAATAATTTTTTTCACCATCGGCATTGAACTCATATTATTTTTAAGGGTAGTACCTTGGGGGTGTAACCCTAATATTTCATCGGAAAAAAATTGAAATTTGAAGATTTTGTGATGAATTGATCAAAAAAGTGTATTTTCCCGTCTTATTTTACATTGTAAATTTATAATATATAGCAATAAATTGTGCATAAATGCACAACATTATCGAAGAAGTTTCATTTTTCAGTATGTTCAGTTAATTTTTCAAGGATTTATCTCAAGTCACAGGAAAATAAAAGCCATTATTCTCCGTGGGGTCCAATAAACCCTGAGTGATCATTATGTTCGTGTTGGGATGTGTGAGCACAACGGGCTAAGGTCCCCTCACATCATTGTTATCTTGACATTTTCAATTTTATCTCGTTTTTCCCATTTCTTTCGTAAAGAAAGGAAGATACCAGAGCAATGACCCCAAATACCGTCCCACTTCCTTCCTCATCATTCTTATAGGGCGTGCCCAAACGTTTTCTGTATTGGCGAAGTACGATTTCTGCGAGACGAGAAGTACGAGAGGTTACATGCGTGAGGCTTATCCGTCCAATCATCCTCTCAAAATTCAAAATTCTTGACGCAAGTGACAGAATTCCTAATTCTTATGATGACAAATATTCCCAATGATCACATTGCATTTTGCGGTGGTATTTCAATGCCCTTGATTTTTTTTATACCCGTCTCTCCTTTCTTAGATGTTTTATACGCCCTCCGAAACGGATATTGTCCTGACGATCTGGTTGTTTGAAGTCACAAAGGTAGGAATTGCTTTATAGTCCGATAGGTATGAACAAAATCAATGTTTATTTAAAAAATTTAATTCACAGCTGCCTGAAAAGCAGAAGAAGGCGCTTGTGAAATTGGGGAGCAAAATGGATTTATATATTCAATTCACTCCACGATCCTGATTATGGGTGGTTACATTTTTCCTGTTGGAGATAAAATTATTATAATGAATTCTTTTGGCCCTTCTAATTTTATAACTGCTATTTCATAGTCAATAAAAAGGAAATTTTTCGTCATTATTTTTCACCCGACTGATGTTTGCATTCCTGAACTAATTTTTCCAACCGCCGGTGTCCTATAATCGAATTTTAATTGATTTTTCTCGACCAAAACCACATGAGATTACGCAAGATCCACACCCCGTTGGATAAGCAGGTGAATTTGGTGACTCCCAAATTTCTCTCTAACATCACGCTAATCTTTTGACGGAGTCCATTAGGTTTCATAAAGGAGAGTCAAACAAAGTAAATCATATTGTGCTCCGTTGAAGCTCGGTCATTTAAGGCATAGAATCAGTGACCAAGATAAGGAGAGTAGATAAAGGAATATCGACCGTGGTTTGATAGTTGAGAAAATCATTGGTGACGAACGTTGCTGGTCTCTGCCCGCAGAAATTCCTCAACTCACTTAAAATTCACGTGAATCAGTAACCCATGCGACCTAATGCCATACGGTATACAAGGAACGCGACGAAGCATGAGAAAGAAGGAAAGGTATTCACGAGCTCACGCAATGATTGCGACGGAACCTTATTATCGCTATCGACGACTGACACCTCGTGGGAAGCTGATAAAGACGGCTCGCTCCAATGATCGACAATCTCGAGTGTTTTTCCTCATCGAGGAAAAAAATTCTGTCAACCGGAGAGCCATATTCGTCACTCGTCTCCCGCCGTGGCACTGACGAACACGCATCCAAGCTGGCTGGCTCGTTTTACGTGGCTTAAACGGCTGGAAGCAACCAGGACCGCCGCCATCCACGTACGTTCTGACCTTCTGAGGAGAGCCGAGTTCTCCCGTTCGCGGCGCTGCGAACGCATCGTCGCTTTTGTGTTTCGTATTTTTTTTCCTCGTCGAACGAAGCCGGTATACCCGCCCCAGCGACTCAACGCTTCCTCCCATCCCCGGCTCGACCCACGCCGGCTCTCTCGTTTGCGTTCTGTGACTGTGAAGCCTCACCGAACCGAGGGGGACCGAGCCTCCCAACCCCTCGCCCACGCAAACAAAAAGGGGCAACCGTTTTTACCACCCCATCCCAGACTTTTTTTAAAAAAAAAGCTCCCCCTCTCCCGGCATGGGCGACGAGACACACGATGATTTCGGCTTCGTTCAGAGGTCCTCGGCAGTGCTGAAAATGGCGGAGGAAGGAGGAAAGAAGGAAGGAGAAGGAGAAGAGGAAGGAGAGGAGGGAGTGGGGGAAGAGGACGAGGGGCTGGGGAGAGACGAGGGGGATGACCAACAGAACGAGGGCAGCGCTTCGCCCGAGCGGAAGTCCGGGGAATTGTCCACTGAGCGGCCGGAAGCGGGCCAACACGCCGGTTCGTCTGCCTCGGGGGCGGCGACAGGTGTACAGGAGAGCGGCGGCTCCGATTCGAGCAGCATTGGTAGCTCGAGAGGCAAGTCTGTAGGGCGACTGCTACGCAGCATGTCGGGCCACAAGGCGAAGGACGGCGGCCCAAAGGCCCCGTCTTCGCAGGCCGCGGACCCGACCCTGAACCAACTCCCTCAGTCCTTCTTCGTCAAGTATCTGGGCAAGAGAGACGCCATGGGACTGTGGGGCATCAAGCACACGAGGAGACCCGTGGATGCCATGGTGAAGGCGGCCAAGGGAGGCGAAGGACAGCCCCCCCTTGTCCTGCCCTTGGTCAAGCTGACCGTCTCGGGGGGCGGCGTGACGCTCTTGGCCACGGGTCAAGCGTCCGCGGACAAGAAGAAGAAGAAACAGCAAGAGGTGACGGTGTTCCATCCTATAGAGACAATTTCCTACGGCGTGCAAGACCTCGTCTACACGAGGGTGTTCAGCATGATCATCGTGAGGGAATCGACGCAGGTGATCGGCGCGGGGCAGGTGAGTCAACTGTTTCTTTATAACGTTCGTTCTTCCCGCGCGGGATTTGAAAGTTCCTTCGCGGTTGGGTGGGGCGTGAGGGAGGAGGGGTTTGGAGTGGAATGCCGTGATTACGTTAATGAAGACGTCACACATACTCGATGGGGGCTCTGAGGAGGGATTTGGGGGAGGGGGGATCTTTAAACTGAATCATCTCCCGTACCCTCTTGGAATATCAATGAAAAGATTTATACCCTCCCATGCGGGCACAATCGGAAGTGAGGTGAATACTTCTTCCCGGGTGTAAATCAAGTCATTTCGTGTATATTTATGCCATTTTTTTACTCAAACTTGTGAATTATATGTGTGATCCACATTTTCCTTCAACACCATAAACCACCTTTAAAATTATCACGCCGGATTTGTGTCAAATAGCAATCGATTAAGAAGGGAATTTTTCTTTATCGTATTTGATTGTTCAAAATCAGTTCAGAATTGCAACAAGGATCATTAATTAACCAGATTATTTCTTAATTTACAGATGTTTGTATTCTTTCGAGTTAGGTTTTTACACACTTTCTGCTAATTTTGAGGGATAGATATTGTTAATTAGGGCCGAATATCAGATAGGGATCTTTAAACTGAATTACCTCCCATACCCTCTTGGAATATCAATGAAAAAATTTATTCCATCGCATACGCGCACAGTTGGAAGTGTAAGTGAGGTGAATCCTTCTGCCGGGGCGTAAATAAAAAAATTTCGTACATATTTATGCCATTTTTGCGCAAACTGTGACCTACCGTTAAAATTATCACGCTGTATTTTTGTCCAATAGCTATCGATTAAGAAGGAAATTGTTGTTTATATTATTTCATAGTTCAAAGTCAGTTCAGGATTGCAACCATAGTAATTTATCAGATTATTTCTTAATTAACAGATTTTTGGATTCTTCAGCGTTAGATTTTACTCACTTTCTACAACTGTTGAGAGATATGCATTGTTAATTAAGGCCGAATGTCTTTTAATTCTAAACCGTAACTTTAAGATATAATAGAGTGAGTTTACTGCAAAAATATCAGCTTATGCCAAAATGTCAAGTGAAATAGAGCAGATAGGTATGGTAAAAAGTGACTAATGTTATGACACAAAAATCATTTGCTGGCTACTTACTTGTTTTGAAAATAAATCCTATTCAAAGATTAAAATGGATAGCATTTCTGTGTTATTCTGCTGATCTACTGTAAAGAGTTGCTTCTCTCAAATGAGGAATTATTTGTGAATCCAGAGCTATTTATAGATGGTTAAGATACGAGCATTCTCGTTAGTTATCGGTTTTATTCTTCTCCAATCTATTATTTTTATCATCTAAATCTCTCTTTGTAAATACACTCCTTCCTCATTGCCGGACTAAATGCTCTCTCAACCATTCTCTTGCGAATCTGTATTTTTGTTCAGTCTCGTTCTCTGTAACACCTACATGCATTGCGTCATTCCCTTTCGAAGTTAGCGAAGTTGTACTTTGTGATGTCAACATATTTCAGTGCATCACATTATAACAGAAACGACAATTGCACTTTTCCACGAGGTTTTTTTAATGAGTGCGACGCGTTTCTGGGTAGGTAGTACCTTATAGCCTTGTTTTTCCTGATGTTTCCTTGGTTTTTTCCGTTTACCTGCCACTTCCCCTACCTTACTCTGTTCCCCACCCCCCTCCCCTCCTTCCTTCAAACATGTTGAATGTATAAATGTGGTGTGCCCTCTGCTTAATGTGTCTTCTACCTGATGATGGCTCTGTGAGCTGAGACGCGTCGTACTCATTAAAATATCCTGTGGAAAAAGGCGGCTGTTGTTTCTGTTATAATTGAACTTTGTGAGTGAAAAAGCTTAATTATATCACTTAGTCTTAGAACATGGGTTATCTTTTGATAATTTCCTCCATGATATCCTATCCTATCGCGTTCGCATCTCTGACACTTATGTATCGCATCACACAGCTCTGTAGAGTGTCTTCCACCACATTCACCCTTTACTTTCCTGGTCCACCACTTCCTCTCACTCACTCACATATACTCCACTATCGTATATCTGCTTCGTCATTTGACTCTTATCCCTCCTCTCAACAATGCCAAACAATCGGAGCACACTATATTCATGTAATATGCCCATTGCTGGAGAATCTAGCTAATATTCATCATTCACCTACTCATTCCAAACCTGAATAACATTCCTTATACTCCAAGCACACTCATCAAAGGACGTATAATCCTAAGATTGGTTGCCTGCAGCCCTCCACACTTCCCTATCTAATGCTGGTTCCCTCATCTCCTGGTATCTCATCCTATGAACATTCCTATTAATTTTGGACTAATTTTCTATGAACTTTGGCGGCCCCGGTGGCGGTGGGGTAAAGTCCTCGCCTGCTAAACCGAGGGTCGCGGGTTCGAGTCCCGCCTGGGTGGGTTTTTCACCACCCAGGGCATGGGTGTATGTTAAGTTCTGTTGGTCTGGTCCCTGGAAAACCTGATGACAGTCTCAGCAGCCTATCGGGATTTCGGGGACATACGGGCCAACAGAATCGTCCGGCAGCAAAAGAAAAAAAAATTGAACTTATTCCTGGTCTTTCTCTGGGGACGTTTTCCTCTATTTTACCTTAATTTATTCTCACACACCTATTCTACACAAACCTATTCTTCTTCTTCGCGTACCTATTTTACCTCATTCGGACCAATCCATTTGATTCACCTCATCTGTTTGGTGACCTACGTAATCCTTTCCTCTTCTACTCTTTGCCCATGTGGCCATTGCTGGAGAATCTCGCCTATATTCATTCATTATTCACTCGTTCCAAACCAGTATTATTTTTCTGATACTCCAAGTGCACTCATCATCATCTGGTGTTCTGCCTGCTGGCAGGTCCCGTACACCACTGCTGTCTCCATCCGCTTCCGTCCCGAGCTTCCTTCTTTGCTTCATCATAGCTGATGTTCTTCACCTGATCCACCAGTTTAATTCTTCTCCTTCCTCTCTTTTTCTTTCCTTCAACTGAACCCTCAAGTGCCACAGTTATTATACTTTTCCCTCTCATCACATGGCCCAACCAGTTTCCTTTCCTTTACCTTATTTCCTTTAGGAGCGATCTTCCTTCTTTTAATTTGCTCAAAACCTCTTCATTTCTCATCTTATCTACCCATCTTACTTTTTCCATCCTTCTCCACACCCACATTTCATAAGCTTCTATTCTATTCCTTTCCCTCTTATCTAATGTCCACGCTTCAAATCCATACATGAAAACGCTCCATGAATAACATTTATCTAGTCTCTTTCTCAGCTCCAGATCCAGGCTTTTATTGCATAGCAAGTTTTTCTTCTGACTGAAGGCCTCTTTTGCCATTGCTATCCTTGCTTTTATTTCTGTAATACTTCTCCAGTCGTCTGTCCTCATCGTTCCTAGGTACCGGTAGCATTTAACTTTTCCTATTACACCTTCATTTATTTTCACACTCATTTTTGACAGTTTACTGGCATCACCTTTGTCTTTCCTAGGGTTATCTTCATCCCATATTCCTTCATCCCTTCTTCCAAAACCTTTATCAACCTTTGAAGTGATTGCATATCATCTGCTAATATCACCATGTCATCTGCGAATCTTATACTTCTTATCTTCCTACCTCCAATGCTGACTCCTTCCTCTCTCCCATCAAAAGATTTATGGATCATGTCCTCAACATATATATTCAAGCACTGCACTATAAGTGCACTATTCAAGCAAATATTCAAGACCTTATCTGATACTCCATTCCCACGAAAAAAAAGCCTACTATTAACCTTATCTTGGCGCACTAAGGTTTTGCTGCCATTTAATAATGCCGGGAGGAGAACACTGGTTCAATGCGATTTTCGCATCCTGGAAAAACACTCATTCTTAGATACGTTCGACCTTTCCTTTCAGCATTGGCATGTCTTATAATCTCTTCCTCTTTCCTCCAATATTTTGCGAACACGGCCCATGATACTAGATGCTCCATTTCCAATGTCCTCTGTTTCTCCGTCGTACTCACTATCTTTATCAGTAGTTAACAGCTGTGCCCCTTCCCCCCTGTCTGCATTTTTTTTTGTATTTGAAGAAGTTCAACTTCTAACTTTTAACTTCGGCTATCTTTATTTCACTGTCTAGAATCATTGGCCCAAGGTTATCATCATCTAGGGTTCCCTCGTCTATATATACCCTATACAGATTAGTTGGTTTACTATCACTGTCATATAGCTCCTCTACATATTCTTGCCATCTTTTTTTAATATCTTCCTCCTCTATTAATTGTCTACCTCTCCTGTCCTTAATCTTTGGTAGCGTTTGACCTCAATTACCTCCTGATAACAGTTTTACCGTATCGTGTAACGCCTCCACTTCCCCTTCCTCTTGCAGTTTCTCCATTTCCTCGCCTTGCCTTTTCCACCATTTTTCCATCGCCCGATTGATTATTCGTCGTTGTTGATTATTTAGCTCCTTATATTTCACCCTACCTGTGTCGGTGTGGACGTTTTTCTAATTCCTTCTCTCCTCCATTTTCCTAATAATTTCTTCCGTAACCCACTGCTTCTTTACTCTCCTCATTTCCGCTGCTCCAATGGTTTTCTCTGCCGCTCTTACAATGTCTGTTTTTATATTCTCCCATTTTTTCTCAATTTTTCCTATTTCCTTGGCTTAGCCTATGTACCTTTCCACTATCTCTTGGTATTTCTTCCTATTTTTCCCTTTCTACGCTTCAAAGTTCCACCTTTTCATCCTCCTACTTTTATTTAGCTTTTTGACTGTAACCTCTTAATTCATATTTATTAAATTATGATCCGAGTCTGCATCAGCCCCCGGATAGCTCCTCGAGTTCTTTACACTGTTCCTAAATCTTTGCCTTACCATAATATAGTCAATGTGGTATTTCCCAGTGTCTCCCGGCATGTACCATGTGTACCTCCTCCTACGATGGTGTTTAACACTTTGAGTGCGTAATGACGTCAAATCACGTCGTGGTTGTTTTAAGCTGGTGCTGATGACGTAATATCACGTCATGGGTACCGTGAGTATTCTAGCTTTCAGTTTGGGGCCTAGTGAAAGTTCTCTAATGAAAGCTAGAACACTCACGGTACCCATGACATGATATCAGGTCATCACTACAAGCGTAAAGACAACCATGACGTGATTTCACGTCATGCCGCACGCAAATGGTTAAACCAAGTGTTTTTAAATCCTAATTTTTTTCTCCTACAAAATTCTACTGCCTTCTCTCCGCGATCATTTCTCGTTCCTAATCCAAACCCTCCCACTTCATACCCATCTCTCCCTTCTCCCACTACTGCGTTCCAGTCGCCCATTACTATTAGATTTATCTTCCCCGGGACTTCTCGGATTATCATTTCTGTCTGTTCATACACCCCATCCACCTCTTCCTCCCTATGATTGCTTGTCGACATGTACACCTGGACCAATACGAAATCTGTAGGGCGTGCTTTTATTTCTACCACTAGTATCCTGTCACTCACCTGTTCAATATTTACTACCCTCCTCCCCAATTTTGCGTTCAATACTAAAGCAACCCCACGTTGACTCTCCAACCCAGCACTATAGATTGCTCTATAACTATCACTCCAGTAGTCCCCGCTGTCCTTCCATCTCACCTCGCACAGCCCCAAGGCATCCGTTATCCCTCTATCAATTTCCCATTTAATATTCTCCAGCTTCCGTGCCCTCATCACTGTCCTAATTAAGTCCCTATTTTTATCGGTACGCTCCTATTCTGCCAATCTTCCTTGGTCCTTATATCCTGTGATGGCTCTGTTGTGCAAGGATTTCGTGAGATAACGACCTCGGGGGCCTTGCCTCCCCCTATGCCGGGCCCGACACCCGCCTCATTGGGCGACATCCCGTAGTTGCCAGGATTCATTTCTCTTTGATTGACACTCATATTTCTGGGTTGTATAATAGTCGGGACAGGAATCCCACCCCCACTTCCCAACAGTATGTTTCACGTGACACTGGACTACCTTTCGTCTGGCTCCTACCCTTCGACCTATCTGGCATGGGTGGCCCTACCGGGAGCGATATTAATTGCTCCCACCAGTCCAGCTCTAGGGGTCATTAGAACGCGCAAACCCTTCCACCACGTCAAGGTTGTAGTCCGCGGGAAAGGTTTTTTTTATTTAAAATTACCAAATACATATTTAGATAACCAAGCAAATGGTGTACTGGATACGCGAGGTCTCGACCCGCAAGAGAAACCAGGGCGTATGGAATCATAGTTCACCCGGTTTTAAGGTCTCTCCGAGTAAATGCTCTCCGGCTAACAGAGTTTCATTTTATTGGTTGTAGCATAAGTACCTCTAAATTGGCAAAGGGAAAACTCATCCCTTTACATCCGTTTTCATGATGTTCAAAGGAGTTCTATCTTAAGCGTTTTTGTTCTTTTAATGTTTGAGGATATCGACGCAAGTGATCAGTGCAGGACAACTTTTACTGAGTGCCACCCACATAAAACGTTAAAACACTCTAATTCTTGTGTCCGCCTTATATATGGCCGTAGCTCTGGCAGAATTTGTATAAGTTACGAAATATTTCTTCCATTGTACTCATGTAGTTCCATTTCAGTACGTTTTGTTTACACTTTCGATGCCATTACTCCTAAAAACTGAATACTTTCATTCATTAGTGATGTAGACCTCATTGTCCATGGTTCCGTTTTGTCTATAAGTGGTTAATGCAGTGTTTTATGCATGCTAATACTTGTCTACTGTTTTAAAGATGTACGTAATTAGGGCGAAATTCTGCGAAAAAAGAACTTCGTTTTACATAGGAGTTGCCGGAAAAACATCTCCCAAATGTATCCAAAATATGGTTGTGTGAATTACTGATGCGAATAGACGTTAGGTATCTTAATAAACCTTTAAAATGGTGATAAAAGCTTGAAATTCCATGTAGACTTATGTATTTTGGCATTTTAGGTATGTATAGAATAATTCAAAGAAATTAAATGTAACACTGCAAAAAATGCAAAGGCGTCTGATGGCCTTGTGTCATTAAAAAAAGCCGTGAGCATGTTCACGGGTTAGGAAACAAATTAAGACTTATGCTTCTCTTTCCTACTAAAAATATAGTGTTGGTACTGTTTTATCACAATATTTATCTCGTTTTTCTCACCGTAGTCTTATATGTAATTGGCACGCAAAGAATGGAGAACCCTTAGGCTGACTAGTTGAAATATTTTCCATACCCAAAATAGTTGTTAATCAGCCTACGACGTTTTCTGGTTTCTAGTGCCATTTCGTTCAATTATAACCTCTCAGAGCATGGGTGTTTGGTTTCGTCTGTTGCTGCTGTTAGTTACCCGACATAAATTGGCCATACCAAGGTCTACACCAGCCTCTTCTTCTCATCCTTACCCAATGTCCCCGTCATCAGCTCCCTTCTATTGCTAAACGCCTCCTTAGCTGGCGCTGGCGCTGGAGCTAGGCACTTCCACGTTAGTCCTCCTCTCCGTCCACCTCACCTTCTCCATCCTTCTCCACATTCACATCTCAAATGCCTGCAGCCTATTCTCGTCCTCCTTTCTCAGGGTCTACGTTTCTGCCCCATACAACGCTACGCTCCAAATAAAGCTCTTCATCAGCCTCTTCTTCACATTCTTACCCTATGTCCCCGTCATCAGCTCCCCTCTATTGCTAAATGCCTCTTTATCTAGCGCTATTCTCTTCCGTGTCTTTGCTACTATTCCCGTTTTCCTCTTGCGTGCTACCTAAGTAATTAAATTGCTCTACTTGATCCAGTTTGTGTCATCCAACTTTCCGACATTCACCGTCCTCGCTTTCTTTGTCCTAAAGAATCTCATGACTTTAGTTTTCTTATGATTTATCTTCATTCCGAATATCCCGCACTGTATCTCTAAAGCGTCTACCAAAGCTTGCAGTCCCTTCGAAGGTCCACTAACCAATGCCTGATCTTCCGCGAATCTAACCGATTTGATCAGATGCCCTCCCACTTTGACTCCAACTTCAAGTCCTTCCCATGCCTGTTTTACCATTTCCTTCGCATGAATGCTGAAAAGCAGCAAAAATATTTGTGGTAGTAAAGATGAAGTAAAATAATTAAACGAGATAAAGTCCTCGCCTGTAACCCGATGGTCGCGGGTTTGAATCCCTTCGCAAAAGGAAGGCTCGGGGTGCGGCATTTATTATTCCAGCATTTTTTTATTTGCTCTAAATAAATTTTGAACAGAGTGGAGAAATAATGTCGGTCTACTTTAGTGATCACTTTTTTAAAAGTATTCTACCGACTTAGGGAGGCATTTTGTTGAATGTCAGAGAATATCCACCCGGTTTTCTACACTTTTCGGGGCCTATTTCCCTCTAGTATATCCTTTTTCGCCTCAACATACGATGTGCCCTTCCTCATCCTGTCAATGTAACCTTTTCTTTTTCTTCTCCTTCCCCGCTTGCCCAACATCCTTCCCTCTATCACATTCTTGAGCAACCGATCGCCCCTTATTACATCCTCTTGCCACGTACTCTGCCGAACTCGAACTTCATTAACCCATTCGGGTAAAGAGCCGGCGAATCACTAGTCACATTAAAGACGTATTTATTCTTTAATTTGTTTTTAATTTACGTGTAACTAATGAGATGTGAACAATCAAACTATTTTTAATCCATTAAAAATTATATAATTTACCCACTGAAGAAATTTCAGTCTGAAAGGCACTCTACAGCCAGAGATATCAAATGAAAATGAAACGAAAATTTTGAGAAAATTAAGTAGGAACTTAGGGCCAGAAATTCCTAGGAAAATTAAGAGGCGAATGGGTTAAGAAGTATTACCGTAGCGTATTAAAGGATATAAATGTGGTGATAATAACTTTCTTGATGTGATAATAATCCAATGATTTCAGTAAATTGTTAATAAAATGTGCAAAATCCTCGTTAACTATTGATTGAATCTGTGTCCCTCGTTAAGCACTCTTTGATTAGAACTAATTGTTGATGAATGACAAATTTGAAATAATTGTGTTTTTGAACTTCACTTTGTACCGTACTGTTTTTATTTCGTGAATGTAAAGCCGTACATCATCTGTCATCTTGTTTTCCAGAATTCGCCCCACCCGTTCCAGTGTCACGGTTTTGTCTGCGACTCGAGGAACTCCGCACGACGTCTGACGTATGTCTTGGCTGCAGCCTTCCAAGAGTTCTCGCGACTGCTGAAAATGGAGGATTCTAAAGAGGCTGGCACGAAGAGGAAATCTTTCAAGAAATTCGCAATCGACCTCAGAACCCCGGAACAAATTGAGGAAGACTTGAAGCAGCCGGAATCGGAGGCCTAAATAATTGGATACGCACTTGCGGCTCATAGAGATGGCTGCAGTGGTAGTTTTGAGCCCTGCTGATATTTAGATCAGAGTTTTAAAGGCGTTTCACTCACCGTGGTTCAACATCCATGTCTCTAAACTCAAGGTAATACCGGGGAAACATCCTGACGGTATCTCATATTCAATTCACTTTCTCTTTCACCCAAATCCACTGTAATAAATCATTTGGCTCGGCCTGCAATCGTGGAAAACCTCTTGCAGGATCTATAGTCTCCGAAATGAGCCTTCTGCTGACTGTGTATTCTAAGCTGAATGCCCTCAAGACTTCGGCATGAAACGCTTTCAAGTTCCTGTGTTCGCCCATATCCCACCAATTACCGGGCATTTGGCTGATGTAAGCCGCCTGATTGATTCCGTCCCTAAGTCCTGGGGGTTCGGTATCACAGCGTAGTTACCAGTGACTTAATGTCGTGCGCAGATATATGTGCATTTTTTTTGGAGGTCTCGTTATTTATGTGATTACCAAATGATTTTCGTGAATATTACGTGATATAACTCATAAGCTAAAGCTTTCATATCTTGCCATTGGCGAGGAAGTGAGTCACTTTTTATTACGTGTGTGATCACTGGTTCAGTATAGTGATGCTGAGTGAAATGAGTTCAAGTGGATGAAGTCGTGGTCGTTCATGTGATAGTGACAGGTTGTCTATGTTTATAGCTTCCTGTCCCGGTTAAAGGTCTAGCTTTAAAATACTTTATTTAGTTTCGCAATTCCTTGCTTTTCTAGTTTATCCTTCGATGAGATTCGAGTTGCTGAATGTAGTCTTACACATTTTTTAGAAGATTCAATTTTGCTGTTTTATGCGATAAGTACTGGTCGCACTTATGTGAATACTTAATTCATATACCCGTCTGCTCATTATTTCCGCAGTAATTTCTCATTATTCTTCCCTGCTTTCCCTTTTAAGATTGACAATTCTCTGCAATCTATAATTATTATTATTATTTCTTGAGTAACTTTTCATATTTTATTACTCCTGTGGATTTTAACCTTGGAAAGTTCTCTTCGCTAAGAATGAAAGAACTATTTGACGTTCCTTAATTGAATTGTTTGCTATTTAGAGCGCATGTTTTTGTCTTCAGAGTTTATTTACCCCATTTGACTGAATATTTATTGTTTAATTATGTGGTAGACTTATCGATAGCATCCGTGGCCATTGTCGTCGACAAGCATTTCTTCGGATGGTGATTTTTTTTTTTAATTTCTCTGTATTGTTTGGATGGATAATTGTTATGATTTTAAATTATTTACTTCTCCTGAAACAATTATTTTTATTTTGCTTTTCTTGTTAATTCCCACTTTTGGGTTAAGATTTTGCAACATCCATGAATATTCGCGACATATCTATCATTCAATTCTTGTATTAGTAAGTTGTCCCAAGACATGCTTCCAAGATATTTGTATCGTGAAGATTTTCATTTCTTTTTTTGCATCCAGAAGATGTATGAGTTTATAGCCAATTAAGTATTCCCATGCTCTCAATTGGCAAATATTTCATTTTCGTTTTTATTTGTCATATCACGTGATTCTGTTGTCTATTCACCCTGTCACCATTGCTTTGTAACTTTTCTTTTATTTCCCCGAGAGCGCTGTTAATGATATGGATGGTGTATGCCAGAGATATTACTTGTAAGCACCATTTTGTTTTATACAATTAAGGTTTTATACAATTCCTTATATTTTCTCTAATTGACTTTCTGCACCAGCCACCTTCTATTACTTTCAACGCACAATTTTGATGTTCATATGTGAATGTGAATATGATACTTTTCTCTTGCCATGACTGTGACTTTGAAGAAATTTATATTATGCTATGTAGAGATTTGTAAATAGTGCAAATTTTATGTTGAAGAATAAATACAAATGTTGTTTTATAATTTAGCCAATATTATTACTCTATAAATGTGAGTAACCAACCAGGGTAGCAGAATCTGAACAATGATTTGTGGAGTAAGTGATTTCTATTTCCGAGTTTTTCCGAAAGATGCAGAAGAATCCTGATTTTTTTCATTCGAAAAAATTTTAAACACAGTGACGCATTCCGTGTATTGCTATCCAGAGGGCGTTGCAGAAGGACGCATTAGCTATTTGGGTGCTGAAACTGTGAACTAGTTGGAAAGAGACTGTTGAATCGTTTGTGGCCTGAAATGGAATATCCGATTATAATCAGCCGCGCAACATTCGAATGTCCTGTTTTGTACACGGGATCTGAAGGACAACGGAATCTTAAGACTTTCCTCAACCCTACAGTGATCACCATTGGACGTTCAATCTTTTCAAATATTATAATATTTTCATTTCTTTTTTAAGTTTTTCATTCTTTTTCTGCGTCCAGAAGATATATGAGTTTATAGCCACTTAGCTGATTTTCATGCTCTTAATTGGTAAATGTTTCTTTTTCGTTTTGCTTCATACTACGTGATTCTGCGGTCCATTTTCCCCATCACCATTTCTTCATGATTTTTCCGTTCTTTCTCCGGGCTTTTCTTGACCCCACGGTAGCGACATGGATTATTAGGACGTGAGTGGTCACCTCGGTCTCCTGGACTGATTAGAACTTTGGTGTTTTTTAAAAGATTGTGTCAGTTTTCTTCTTGAATGATGTCTAAGTAGCAGCAATCAGTCGTGACTTTAAGAATATTTGTTCAGCATATTTACAACTAAAAGAGAAGAGACTTGAGCCTTAAATTCTATTAAAGTTATGCTAAAATATGTATTTAATAGGGTATTGTTTTTTTCATTTTTAGAGGAAAAATAGCCGTTACAATGTATTGGCATCTTTAAGAGGATTCATTCCAATTATTTCTCAAAAATTACTTTTCCGCATTTTTAGAACATCACCTTTCACCTAGCACAACAAAGAACGTAGTCTTTGAAGACACGAGCGATGATGCACGGTTTATTGACATGAAAGTGGCCTTATGTAGCGATATGCGTACAAGAAATGATCATCATACTCGTATACATCTACATACTACCGTGTGAGCCGCATCATGGGCGTGTGACAGGAGGTGTTTGGACACCAGCCGTGAAAAGATGTAAGTTTTTGGGAGATGAAATTGTGACACGTATTTTAAGAGTGTATTTAGTGAAGCTCAATTTTAATTGTGATCACTTACTGTGCGCGGAAAGAACGAATTTTTGAACCTATACGTTCGGCAGTGTATCTTTCTTATTTTTTCGCATCTGTCAGACCTAGAGATACCGTGAGGAGTCATGATAATGTTCTCTGGGCCGCTCTGGATATATCAGTTCTGAATTTCTCAAGCAACCTAAGCCTAGCGTGTAGTCTCATGGGCTCCCTCTTGAATCCCTCTAAAATTTGTGAGACACTATATGTACGCTCGTGGCAGTTTTTGTTAGGACACCAGCCGTGTAGAGGTGTAGAATATGAGGTTTTGGGAGGCGCAAAGTCAGTGTATTATGAGTGCGTTTTAAGTGGAACTCCGGATTTCTCATGTTCGCTTATTGTGCACTGAAAGAGCGAGTTTTTGTACCTATTTGTCCGGCAATGTATCTCTCGTATTTTATTTCTTTTTTCGGACATAGAAATGTAGTGCGGCGTGAAAATGATATTATCTATGTTACTCTGGAACGCACCAGATCTGATTATCTCAAGCAACCTAAGTTTAGCGTGTAGCCTCCGATTCTCTCGCGGCCCCCGACCTAATCCCTATTGAATCTGTGAAACACCTCATGTTCGCTCGTAGCATTTTTTTACGAAGCTTGCAGCTTTGCTCTGTATCTTATTAATTTTTTGGTTGCAGCTTTCTGTCCAGGGTCCCAAATGCTCGCATCGTATTCGAAGTGTGGCCTAACCAGAGAGAAATAGGGGACATCTCTTTTACTGTTTTTTCCACGGACGTTCCTTTTATACGCTTGATAAATCCTAGTTTCTTTACTGCAGTGCCGCATATGCTCTGTATGTGTTTGATCGAGGTATGAAAAAAAATAATCGGTGTATTCGAAGTATAACGAAGGAGTATGAACTGCAAAATATCATGCATTGCAAGCGACATCAGAACAAATAGGCGGTCTGTGAGACCAGGCGTCACCACTGTAGGGTTTACCTAATCCCGCATGGAAAGTGCTTCTGTCGCTGTGGATATTTCACCTTTAATATGTGAGTCAAAACAAACACTGAATCCCTACTTCTTTCCCAAATATGTTTTTAAAAAGTCCTCCTCTTCCTTTTGGAATGCGTTCGCCATTGAAATCCAAAATTTAGTCTCGAAGATTGCCAATTATTACACGAAAATATTTTTCATGAACCCATTCTTATATCCTTAGAAATCGATTGCAGAGTCATTTCTACGAAATCAGTACGTTTTGACATAAATTTTCGCATTTATTACTTAATAATAAAAAATAAGGCCATAATGCGCATGTAATTTATTTGTGATCAATTTACAATTAGGTTTTGATCCTTAAAAATACTATTCCACGAAAATGGCACATATATTAGATATGAAATCACTATTTTCTCGTGTTTCTCCAATTGAAATCCATATAAATTCATGTTAATTTTACGAGAAAAAAGAGCGCGGAAACATTTACTTCCTCATGTTAGGGAGAGGACATCTTTTTCTTAGTAATTACGTTATGAATAAAAAGAAATTAATGCCCTCTCTCGGTGGACTCACCAAAAGTGTGATATCAGGGTAAAAATTATCCATTTTAATTTGTAACTTAACAATCAATCACAGATAGCCTCATTCAAGCAATATTTTTCCGTTCTATTGCTAATTACTTAAATTTTAATCATAAAACAGGTTGACTACTACATCTAAATCAGTTACGCTCGCATTTATAATAATTTAAGTTATAATTAAGAAGTGTCATGGCGTATTACGAAAGACTCACAACGGACATCAAGCGAAGAAGAGCTTAATATATGAAAGAGTACATGGTAAAAATGCAAAAGCTGTGTACGAAGAAGAGAGAACTGCAAACTAGGAAGCGGTAGTGAGGACATTCGTGGGATTTGTAGCTCTCTATGGATCGGAAGCATGGGCCATATGAAAAGTTCACCAGGACAGACTAAGTGCCTTCAAAACCTGGTGCTGGAGGAGGATGCTGAAGATAAATGGACGGACTAATAAGAAATCATGAGATTTGACGAAGAGTAGAAGAGAAAATGACCATATACATCACTTGACAAAGAAGGAGAAGCAAATTAATTTGACACATCCTGAGGCACAATGAGTTTGTAGAGAACGAAATTGAAGGAAAAATGAAAGGAAAAGTCTCCAGAGGAAATCCCAAGAATTAATACATTCACCAAATAAAGAGGTGAGTACATGGTAAAATCTTCCAGGAAGAAAGGGAACTAGCATTAAGGTGGGAAGGGTGGAAGGCTGCAGTCAACCAATCATAGGATTTAAAGACCTACGATGATGAATTGAGTAATGATTTAAGAAGCATCATTGCTCCCTGACACACACATTTTTGGCGGCTTTCAAAATAATATTTTGATGAATAACTGCCTCATTGACAGAAAAACAGTAGAAAAAGGACTACCGCAGTTTACAACATGGCCCGTCAAGATTGGCCCATAGTATTTCCGCCCTTACTCAGGAAGGACTTGACCTCAACAATACCTTGGACTCGCAGCCTTGGTAGATCTGGAGACAATTTGAGCAAGATGTTACTTCGAGTGAAATTCTATCGGTTCGTTACATAATAAAGAAAACGATCACATCTTTCAATTAAGCCACTCTTCATCAAGGTATTTGCGGTATATAGAAGTCGTTCTCCCTGTGATTAGGTGTGGTTATATGATTTCGCACCTCAGGGACACGATTTGAAAAAGATAAGGGGTTTTGAAAGTGCAGATTGTGTCATAGGATAACGAAAATAATTTGAATGTGAACTCAGTTATTTAGAATATTGATATCTTACTCACTGTGCTGCTTTTTTAGGAAAATGTAAAATACCTTTGTTTTAGAGGTGTTGTAAGCATACGGGCCTCAAGAGAGTGAGTTCAAGGAGCCTCAAAAGTGACAAAAATCCGAAATCCGCATATTATATTTAGCTAATCATGTAGAATTTTAGTTCCATAGAGCCATGTTTTTGAGCAATAATAATTATCCATATATTTCTTGTATTTCTGCCTTTCAATATTGCCAAAGTTGAAAAAAATTTTTTTGGAGTATTGCTTATGGTTATAGAAAAACTACGTTCCAACAAACCTTTTATAGCACAATTTGAATTTCTCGAAGTTGTGGCGTCTAAAATTCATTGCATTAGAGACTTGATAATTCCGATACAAACCTGAATAGAGAGGCCCACTCCTTCAGATAAAAACTTTCGCCTTATAAGAACGAATCTCATTTCGAATATGTATCGATTATACGTGGTTTTATGGAATGGGACAATCAAAATCTAGGAGATTCCCGTAGAGAATCAACGGGAATTTCATCTAGTTCTGTATAAAAACATGTCATTGTATACTTATTTTCATTTCAGCTTACTGTTACGTCATATAGGCACACCCAGGAAAAATATTTCCTGTTTCCGGGCCACCGACTCTATCGATGCATATAAGTGCAGTAAAAATTGCAGCTCGGTCGATCTTATAAACCTCCATACACTTTTCTTTTGAAGGATAAGATAGAAGAGAACAGAATGTTTTAGGCCCCAAGGATTACTAGCACTGTCCAAATAATTCCATGCAATAATGAAGATTGAAACCGTTGCTAAATTCGGACTCCCATTTTCCATAATTCAGCTGGCCTAGTGCAGTCACTACATTAAGAATCCAGCTGAATCGGCTGATTCAAACCTTCCAATTGCTACACAAATGATCAATACTGTAAACTGATGAGATAATATACTGTAAATCCTACAGAGGTAAATAATTTACCTATTCGTAGGACTGGATGGCTTAAAACTAATTATATCGCTAAAACTGAGAGATAAATTTGATGTTACATTGTATTTATTGTATTACAGGCGTCTATCATGGGCATATAGAGTAACACTTTGTAGAGAGAACATTAGATAATTTTTTATGCATGCAACCAATTATTTTTATTACCAGGTATGTTATTATTTAAGGAGTTAATTTATTTAAGGAGTTATTAAGTTATTAATAAAGATAAAACCAGTAAAAAAGAGATAACAAATAGAATACATCAGTCAAAACTCGCAATAAATAAAATGAATAGCATATTATGGTCAAAAGACATAAGTAGGAAAACAAAATCGCAAATATATAAAACAATTATTCAGAGTATACTCCTTTACGGAGCAGAGACATGGGAAGTGACCAATAGGGATAGGCAGAGACTGGAGGTCGTAGAAATGGATTTTCTAAGAAGAAGCAGCAGAAAATCCACACTACAAAGAATAAGAAATGAAAACATAAGAAAAATTATGCAAGTAGAAGAAAACATCATACAAGAAATAGAGAAAATACGGCTAAAATGGTATGGACATGTAAAAAGAATGGAGGAGAAACGTTGGCCAAAAAAGATATTAAATTGTCAACCACCCGGAAGGAGGAAGAGAGGACGACCACCAGAAGACTGGACAAAGCAAGTCACCCCAGATATGAAAAGGAGACAATTAGAGAATGAAGACTGGAGAGACAAGGAGGCTTGGGGAAGAGGATGCGAGAGACGGCCGACGGCTGTATAGAACTATGAGTTCATATTTTATGTTTTTGCCTAAGAGTTCTCATTAGTTATCACTTTAACATCATGTGGAAGGTCATTTCTTTCGAAGAATAAAGAGAAGAGAACAAAATATTTAAGGCCCCTAGGATTTTTAGCATTGTCTGAACAATTTCATCCAAATATGATTATCGAAACCGTTGCCGAATTCTGACTTCCATTTCCATGATTTAATTAATTGTATCTATGTAACTTTTTAACGCTGACGGTTTAACATTTTTGTGGTTATGAAACGCTCTTCCCTCTGTGCATTATTTGTTCAGGACGCATCTCTTGAAGTGGCCAAGGAATGTGGCGTGTTGGAAAAAAACCAGTGCTCGTGCTGATTTCGAACGAAAGGAAAAAAAACGACCGTTTTCTTTCTCGCCTCCATATGTTTTCCTTTTGTCCGGAACGGTGATTCTGAAAAGTTTTGTGCCGTGCCCAGCAGCGACATTATCGCAATCCGCTGACCGGAAGTAGCGCTTCACGCATCGCGAGACCTCCATCGAGGGCATTAAAATATAAAAGGATCCCCGAGGGGTCGGTGGAGCATCCGGCCCGTTGTGACGCCCTCCCCCGCGTATATGTGTGTTGGTCACTGTGACGTGATTCCCACGAGACCCAAACCTCACTTGTTTTTTAATTTATTTTTTCGCCGAGGGTGCGTGCATGCCTGCAATTCTCCTAACCTCGTTACCGGATTAAAAAAATTCCTCTCTCGTCACAGGGGAGGTGCGATGGTTTTTTATTTGTGAGAGACTTCGACGAATTCTGCGTTGATGCATCGACAAGCTTCATATGCCATCACAATTGAATGATGGAACGTGATGCGTACGAAGGCCTGGCCACATTAAATATTCTGGTTTTACTTTCATTTCCTCATTAGAATAGACGTCATCGTAGCCGTCAGAAGCGATGGAAGCATCTGATACACGGTTTTTCAGGTCATGCACCAGTGTATTGATATGAATTGTATGCATTTTTTTAAAAAAGAAATTATCTTTCGATTTGAATTTTTCCTGGCGGCAGCGTTTGAATTCAAAGGATAGAAAAAGATAACCCATGGCAAAAATTATACACTTATATACTCTGTGGTTTCAGGCTTGATGGAGTGGGATCGGAACATAACTAAGTATGAAAAAATAGGCAACTTCCACTGGGATAAAATTTATTCCGACCGGTTTCGCTTTTTACAGCATCTTCAGGTGAAGACTTCAGGTTGCCTATTTTTTCATATCTAATAATACACTTATTTCTACAAATTATTATACGGTCAGATTAGACCTTCAAAATGCCTGCTGGCAAGTTCTTCAATTCAGAAATGACTGTTTTGGAAAGGAAATGTGTTTAAACAAAATACATAACCGTCATTAGGTACATCGGAGAAATGGTCATGCAATACGCCGAAACACGTATTGTTAACGTAAATTAAGCTTGTAGTAATGGGGAGGTGTTATGGTTTTTTTGTGAGAGAATTAGACGAATTCTTTGTTGATGCTTCGAAAAGCTTCATATGCGATCACAGTTGAATGCTGGAACGTGATGCGTACGAAGGCCTGGCCGCATTAAATATTCTGGTTTTACTTTCATTTCCTCATTAGAATAGACATCAACGTAGCAGTCAGAAGCGATTGAAGCATCTGATACACGGTTTTTCAGGTCATGCACCAGTGTATTGATATGAATTGTATGCATTTTTTTAAAAAAGAAATTATCTTTCGATTTGAATTTTTCCTGGCGGCAGCGTTTGACTTCAAAGGATAGAAAAAGATAACCCATGGCAAAAATTATACACTTATATACTCTGTGGTTTCAGGCTTGATGGAGTGGGATCGGAACATAACTAAGTATGAAAAAATAGGCAACTTCCACTTTGATAAAATATATTCCGACCGGTTTCGCTTCAGGTCTTCACCTGAAGATGCTATAAAAAGGTTAGATTTTTCATACCTAATAATACACTTATTTCTACAAATTATTATACGGTCAGATTAGACCTTCAAAATGCCTGCTGGCTAGTTCTTCAATTCAGAAATGACTGTTATGGAAACGAAACGTGTTTAAACAATGTACATAACCATTATTAGGTACATTGGAGAAGTGGTCACGCCGAAACACTTATTGTTAATGTAAATTAAGCTTGTAGTAATGGGGAGGTGTAATGGTTTTTTTGTGAGAGAATTAGACGAATTCTTTGTTGATGCTTCGAAAAGCTTCATATGCGATCACAGTTGAATGCTGGAAGCTGATGCGTACGAAGGCCTGACCACATTAAATATTCTGGTTTTGCTTTCATTCCCTCATTAGAATATACATCATCGTAGCAATCAGAAGAGGTGGAAGCATCTGATACACGGTATTTTTAGGTCATGCGCCTGAGTATTTGGTATGAATTTTATGGATCGTTTTTTTAAAGAAATTATCCAGCGATTTGAATTTTTCATGGCGGCAGTGTTTTACTTATACGGAAAGAAAAAGATAACACGCAGCAAAAATTATGCAGTTATTTCTAAAAAGTTTTATTCAGCCAGATTAGAATTTCAAAATGTCTGCTGGTAAAGTTCATCGTTATGTTCATACATTGGAGAAATGGCAATGCAGTACGCCGAAACACGCAACGTTAACGAAAATAATGCGGAGAATACGTGTCTGTTGATTTTCTCTATTGAAAATTGCTGTTTCAACATGTCTCGTCGGACACGGTTGAATGCAATTCATTGTCAAGATTAGATTATGTAATATGTGTCAGTTATATTCTGTATTCCACCTCCGTAAAACGTGCGACCTATTTCAAACATAAAATCCCTTAAAAACTTGGTCCTCATTCTCGCAAATCTCTTTTGTAACACCAATTTTATATGACACTGTTTAGTCTTCCATTCGCATTCTGATGCGCTAATTCCCTGGTGATAGGCTTTCGCCCAAATGTGTAAATGTGTATAGCAAATTGCGTGCATCAGAGAGATGGATTGCTCGAATGCATGCGCAAATGCATGAACGTGAAATGAGGAAACAGCTCCAGCTCTGAAGTTAGATCTGAGCCATTCCCAGCGTGTGATATTTAGCAGGTCTATTCGCGATATTCTCCGGGTGACGGATTCATTGGTTGGCGACGTTTCGATGGCCATGTCGACCACCATCTTCAGGGCAGAAAGTCGTGACTTGGTGCCGGAATATGTAGACCAGGTGAGCTGGTCAAGAGACACCTGATTGACTAGACTCTTCCGCTTTGTTTTTTTTCTCTCTGATCATCCTGAAAACTGGTTTCCAAGTTGGAAAATGGTGCTCAGGAAGATCTGAGAGGGGAAATGGTTGCAGGCTTTACTTTGCAGAAGTTATTCATTATGGACCAAATAAAAATAACTTTGTTAACTCCACTTGAGGTTTAGTACGACCTAGGTCTCGATACTTCGTGTCATCTTCAGATGATGACACGAAGATGAAGATTACACGAATTTTCGAAACCCTGGTCGTGCTAATAACGTTGGTCCATAACATCAGAGAGATTAGAGGAAGGCGGAAAGAGTCTGTCCAATCAGGTGCCTCTTGACCTGCTTCCGACACCCTCAAGCCAAGACATTCTGCCCTGAAGACGATGTACGACTCGGCTATCGAAAGGTCGGCAACCAATGAACCTCTAACCCGGTGGACTTCTCGAATGGAACATCAGTCTCACCTCTAATTGCTTGCCCACGCTCTTGCAATTACTGTGAGTCAAACTGTGCAATCGTGTATTACAAAAGAGCATCGTGTATTACACACTTTATCGAGATACACTCTCAACGTTCTCAAGCGCTATTAAGGCTCATTCACAACAACTTAACTCGGCATAGCTTGGCTTATTCTCGTTCCAAAAGTGAGCCAGTGCTCGATATTTCTAACCAATCACGGCGCACCACCGCCAAATTCGATCCTGCAATCGATCGATGAGACTTATCGAGAGCGTTGTCAGCGTGACGTTGTACCGTTGAGAGTTGTTGTCAGCCCCCCGAAAAGTCTCATTTGAGCTGTAAACCAGTATCAGATTGCACTTGTCCTTCCTGACTGATGTACCCCACCCAGTGGTCCCCACCCGGAGATCCGATTGGGTGACTATTTAACCGGGAGGATTGCCATCATGTCATATATATAATGCAGGGCTACATCTTTTTGGGATACAAATTTGGTGGTTTCCCCGTTGCATCCTACATTACAGTACACCGGCCGATTCCGTGAACTTCACTCTCGCCCGAAGCCGTGGCTGTTGATACCGGTCCTATCTCCTTGATCTGCGCTATCAATGCCTTCTGCTGAGACTGCTGCCTCTCAGTAGTGGGGTCGAATACGGGAAGCGTGCAAAAGTTGGTTTGCTAGCCTGAAAATTTTTTTTTCCATCGCCTTCTCGAACCTGAAACCCTAGGAACGGGAGTCAAACTCGCTCACACTGGTCGAAACTGGACCCCCAATATCAGATAGTGCGTTGAATTATAGAGGGATTAAAATGGAAAGTTTGTGTGTATTTGATGGTTTATTATTCACTACCTTGATCAACTTTTCCGTGTACATTTTCGCTTTAACTTACCCACAGGGGTCTTCACCACAAGCCACGTTTTCAATGTGGCTGCTCGAGGAGATTCCAAGGATTGCTGTTGATTGCTGTCCGACAATCGATAGCTAGACAGGGCATACTATTGGGTGGAATTAATATTCCGTTGAGCTGAGCTCAACTCCAGGTTACGCCAAGTTGAGTTACGCTACTTTAAGTCGTTGTAAACTGGGAAGTGTTATTCTCAAGGGCTCAACTACGGGGTTGCATCTAGTCAAGTTACGCCGTGTTAAGTTGTCCTGAACTTAGTGGACTGGAGTTTAGTGATAAGGATTCCTCCATATTCATACCCACGCCGAAACCAATGGAACGCGATGACACCTTCATCCTTGACTTCTTGGGTGGTAAAAAAAGGAGTCGCGACCGCGCCATCTCCTGACGACGCACTCCTGCGCGGCTTCCAAGATTTTTTTTTACATTTTTTTTTTCGGGGACAAAATATTCACGCTCGCCCTCGCTGCCACCGCCTGCAGTCTCGACGGCGCCTCTCCACGCCGCCAACCGCCGGAGGAATGGAACCTCCAAGAGACGTCCACGGACGGATGATGCCTTCCTTCCCCCTTCTGGGCGTGCCACCGGTCTCGACGGATCTCGTTTGTATTCCGAAAAGCGTGTCCCACGCGCGTCGTGTATCTCCCCGAATTCTGTAACCCTCCTCTCCTCAGTTCTTTCCTTCTCTCTCTTCCACTGCCGCCGCCGTGTCACACTAATGCCTCGTTCAGACATATACGGTGCGTACCAGGAATGGCGATAGAAACGAAATTAAATGCATTTAGGATTAATAAAGTTAGAGCAACAATTAATATGTTAAATTCAATTCCATGGAGCAAAGATATAACAAACAGAAATAAAAGATACCTATATAACACCATATATAAAAGCATACTTACATACAGAAGTGAAATATGGCAAATGAATGTGAGTGACGAAAAGAAACTTGTAGCTACAGAAATGGACTTCCTCAGAAGGGCAGCCGGAACACCCATGCTTGATAGAGTAAGAAATGAGAGAATACGAGAAATAATGAAAATGACAACAACCATTCTGGACGAAATCAAGTCGAAACAACTGCTGTGGTACTGGCATGTCCAGAGGATGCTCAAAGAAAGACTGCCTCGCACCATCATGGAGTGGAAACGGTATAAAAGGAGAAAGAGAGGAAGACCACCTAACTCGTGGAGAAGCGGAGTAGCCAAAGCCATGGCGGAGAGAAACCTGCAAGAAGGAGATTGGGAAAACAGAGAGGCCTGGAAATTGGATGCCGTAAAGCGCAAGCAAGCGCTCTAAAGACGGACATATGTATATGCATAGTTTTGACCCGGAGCGAAACGTAACTGGGAGGTGCGAGGTAAAACTTACTCGGGAACAAAATTAAATGCAATATTTATTTATACGTTTGAGTTATATATTAACGTGATTGCACGATTAATATACAATTTTTATTGAGTCGTAAAACAGACATATTACAAATATATCTCTAACAGGCAGTATTTAATCACTATGTTACACTAACGTTTAGAGTATCAACGATTCTTTTGTGTAAATGGGTATATTTTTCAATGAATATAGTGCCATAATTTGCTTGTAAAGGTTTATCTGATGAGTGCACATAAAAAAGAATGATTGCTTGAAATTAAACTGATGATTAAAAATTTAAGACTAAAAAACATTGTATTAATTAAGCTTACATGATTCATATGTTGGTACCATATACTTAATGTTTATGGAAGCATCCTCTCCTCCATATATTTCCGGTATTTCTTATGTCTCATCAATTAAATCTCCAACATTTTCTCTTCTTTGCCGAGTGAATAGACACAAAATTGCTTGGAAGGTGGTAATAGACAAACTCGACTACCACCACTACCTGCCATTATATTTTGATATGGTACGAGAAACAGCTCATCCCTATAAATTTTTCGCTCGCCAAGGGATATATGATATGTTGGAGTATGGTGGCTCTAAAATATTACCAATAATGCAATAGGGGGTTTAGTTTTGTCTCTGGACGAAACTTTACTCCCGGGAACGAAATTAAACTAAACTATACTCCTCTGCACCCAGTTTAGTTTTATCCTCAAAAGCAGAGTGGAGAGGATAAATACCTGATAATCTGACAAATGTATAAATGACTGTGTAAAGAAATACAATAATAAATTACAAATCCATACTAATTGCCTATCTACACCTATGGGAAGTTAGGTCGCAACCTTAGCAAAAATTCATTTTGGACATAGATTTTAATGGTTATGATTCCTCCTTCTTCTTCGCTTTAAGGATAGCAACGCAGTTAACAATATGAATTCCAGAGGTTATCATACAGGGAATGCCTCGTAAAGACGAGCATCCTACCGTTATCATTAGTGAACACTTACCTCGCCCGCGTTAGCAACGGGAACGCGTGGCAACTAGAAACAATGTATATTAAATGATACCATTCAGATGGCAACGAGAGAGATATATTTAATCAAATAGTCTATGACTGTGCAATCATATGGAAAAATGGAACATTTGAAACGATGGTGGACCATTTCTTCGAAAAAACTTATTAAATTCAGTAACAGGCCTCGAAATCCTTCTGTGTCATCTGATAAATAATTTGACGTTAGTAATTTCACGATTCACGTAATTTTTTGTTGACTGCGTTGCTATGTTCATTGAGCATAGCAACGCAGTTAACAAAAGATTACGTATTGCTCATAGCCTAATGGAAGGAGGAATCCGAATATTTAAATGTATTCAAAATCACAAATCACTACTCATCATGTGGTGCGAAACTAAATCTTCCGAACATGAAGCACGTGGTCGTGCCGGGTCGAAACTAAATTTTACCGAAATTGAGTTTAGGTTCGTCCTTTTAGTTTTATCCCGGAGTAGTTTTGACTCTGGTGTTAATATTCGATCCTGAGTTCAGTCCCTTGGATATAATTCCATTTCGTTTCGCTCCTGCACTCTGCTCCCAAAGATAAAACTATTGAGTTTTTACTAGCTTCGACTTAAGTTTCGATTGCCATCCCTGGTGCGTACCGTCGAGGAAACTCTGAACACATTCACACAACTATCATAAACTCAAATTAACGCTCACCTCCCTCTCTCGGGCATAAGAACAAGTAATCAGCATAAAGTTAACAAATCAGACTTGTGGACATCGTTTATGGATATCATGACCTCTAAATGACAGAACTTTGATAAATTTTCGCAAAATTAATCCTAACAACCACACCTATCAAGCGACCACCCCTCTCAAGGACTATTTTTCAGCGAAACCGTCGGTTGTCGCTAAAATTAAGGTTTTCCTATTTTTCGCACATCAAATTAATATGCTTCAAAGTTTCCTGGGAGAAACTTAATTATGAGGAAATAAACTCCATTTATATAGGTTTCAACAAAACGGTCGATTTAAATAGTTTTCAAATCAGCCGCCTGTTAATTTGCATGACACTCCAAGAAACTGAACACCTGTTGGACGACCATACCTACTAACGACCATTTTTCAGCGGAACCGTCGGTGGTCGCTTAATACAGGTTTCTCTGTATTACCACAGATCGACCTAAGTTTTGGCAATACTATGTCATTCTGGAGAATTCTCACCTTTTAGAGGGAATAGGTTGGGAGCCGCTAGAGGATCGGATGCTGCGTACGAGACTTAACTTTGCTTGATTAATTCAGAGCAAATGTGTTTCAGGGAGACACAGAGAATATCATTTTGACGCCACATTATCTCTACATCTACAAACTGACCTGCGAGCCGCCGCATGGGCTTATGGCAAGGGGTGATAGGTCACCAGCCGTGTGAAGATGTAAGTTTTTGGGAGATGAAATGGTGACATGTATTATAGGAGTGTATTTAGTGGAGCTCAATTGTGGCTGCTTATCGTGCGCGGAAAGAACGAGTTCTTGTACCTATCTGTTTGGCTGTGTATCTCTCTTATTTCATCGCATCTGTCAGACTTAGAGATGTAGTGAGGAGTCATGATAATAATCTCTGTGTCGCTCTGAAAAATATCAGTTCTGGATTTCTCAAGCAACCTAAGCCTAGCGTGTAGCCTCCGAGTCTCTAGAGGCTCCCACCTTAATCCCTCTAAAAGTTGTGAGAGACTGTATGCTCGCTCGTAGCAGTTTTTAACGAAGCGCGCTGCTTTCCTTTGTATTTTGTTAATTTTTTTGGTTAAATCTTTATGACCAGGGTCCCAAATGCTCGCGGCGTATTCGAGGTGTGGCCTAACCAGAGCGAAGTAGCATCTCTCTTTGACTTTTTCATTCGAGGACCTTCCTATTATACGTTTATTAAAACCTAGTTTTTTTAATACTGTGCCACATATGTTTTGTATGTGTAATCCCCACGATATATCAGAAGTTAAAGTAATTCCAAGATATTTTACTGTGTCTGAAGACTCTAGGTCCAACTGGTGCGATAAAATGAGAGAGATACATTGCCGAACAGAAAGGCGGAAAAATTCATTCTCTCCGCGCACAATAGGTAAGCTAAATTAAACCGTAGCGCGACTTAAAATACACCCATGATATACTTCACAACTTCACCTTCCAAAACCTCATTATTTACACCTCTACACAGCCAGTGTTCTCGCAACCCCTACTACACGCCCATATGACGACTATTTTGTACCGTTCCGTTCCAGTAGAAAACTATCTACTGACACGTTAACGAACGGAGGCAATCTCAGGTTTTAACTTGGAGGAATTTCTCCGTCCAAGGTCCACTTTTCCAAATGAGAAGAAAAAAATCTTTGCGATGTCTTATAGAATGTATTTATTTGACGACCCAGGTTTCGCTGCTGTGCAGCATCTTCAAGTAACGGTATGAAAAACTCCGTCGGCATTCATACAAATACGAGTGAAGGTAGGGGAGTAGAGGAGGGGATAGGAAGGGCTGGGGAAACCAATGAGTGTGAGTGGATGACGGTGACTTTATGAGGAATTGCAGAGGTATTTTCACCTCTCGTTCTCCGATGGAAAAATTCCTCCATTTTAAGCATGAGACTCTTCAGATCTGATATTTTTCGGAGAAAAACAGAGAATATTATCATGACTCCTCACAACATCTCTAGATCTACCAGATGTGACAAAATAAGAGAAATACACTGCCGAACGAGTAATAGAGCAATTTCACTTCAGCAAACTGGACTGTGTATCGTAGAAAAGTCTTCATTCTTAACATTTGTAAGACCTGCATATGTACTGACCTGGCTATAAAATATTTTCTCTCTTCATCTTTCTAACTCTTGATCTTATAAATCCATTTGAGTAACTGAGCTCCACTAAATAACTCCTATAATACACGTCACCATTTCATCTCCCAAAAACTTACACCTTTACACGGCTGGTGACCTATCACCCCCTGCCACACGCCCATGCGACGGCTCGCAGGGTATCATGTTGATGTAAATACAAATACGAGTGAAGGTAGGGGAGTAGATGAGGGGATGGGAAGGGCTGGGAAAACCATTGTGTGGGTGGATGACGGTGAATTTATCAGGAATTACAGATGGCTTTTTTCCTCTTGTTCTACGATGGAAAAATTCCTGTATGTTATGCCTGAGGCTCTCTTTCATCATGTACAACGGTCAAGTAGAAATAGCAAGTCTCAATCGAAAATGGATTTTTTTTTTGTTATTAATACCTGAAGATGCCTCACAGCAGCGAGACCAGGGACGTGTAATAAATACTTTTAATGTGGAAATGTAAAAATTTTTTACCTTACTCTACGATGGAAATATTCCACCAATTGGTACGAAGGCTTCAGGATCTGACGACGCTTGTTGTAACGTTAGCGAAACTGTTGTCCGTTAATATGAATTCACGCGCTAAAACCCGAAAAAACTGACCTCAGTATTCCGCCAAGTTTAGCTTAAGACTGTCTCCGTACGCTAGCCTGTCAGTCGGTAGCTTTCTGTCGGTACGTAACCGTAATAAAATATGACAAATGTTTTCTTCATATTCGACGAATTTGTTCGAACTACATGTTTCAATTTTTTTTATTTTTGGCTGCAAATTAATTCAAAAACTTCATAGTGAGAATAAGCCATGGCAATATTTATTTATGAGTGAAAGTTGAGATTCTTATTATTTTTCAGCATTAAAGTTGTTCTGTCTCTCGAAAACCTGATGTCTTGCTCTACGGTAACTATATTTTACCTCTTAACTGAAAATCATCACAATAACGTCGATAGCGGGTACGACCACATATTCTTCTTCTTTCTTCTCAAACATATTCCAGGGTAAATAATTACTCCCGCTCTGCTTTGAAGTACCCTACTTACTGTCCATTAAAAAAAGTCAAGTCCGTTGAGTTTAGGGCTTCAAGTTGGGTTAACCGATTATGAAGAAATTAAATGCATAAGATTGAATAATTATTTCTACGTTTACTGATGCGAGTATGAATTTTTTCCTATTCTTATCTGTACTTCTACGGTTTTTTTGAAAGGTCCAGTTTTCGGCGCTCAAAATCCGATGGCCAGACTCGCCATTATCTTAATATTTATTGTAGAAATGAGAGATTTTTCTATAAGTTAGCCAAACATGTTTCTAATATAATAAAGGAAGCATTTTGTTTTTATATTGAGTTTTACACGAGCTATTGTAAATGTAGTTTCCTTTGTCGAAATTAAATGAAGGTATTGGTTATCGTAATTTTGCGAAGTGAGTGGGTCTCCAGAGCTCCCTCTCCTCTCAAACTCATGGTTGAGCGAAAAAAAGATCTCAATCTGTTTTTTAAGTACCCTGTCTATTTTGCACGGTCTAAAATAAGTGGAAAGTAAGAATATTGTCGTGTTGCATTGTGGGTGGCATCCCAGTAATCTCGAGGATGCAACGCGGAAGCATAGCGATTTTCCCCTCTCTAGATTATGGATAAATGTAGTCGATCAAGCAAGTCTCCGCCGAACAAGGCGGTATTTTTAACGAGCGTTCATCGATACCTCAGATCGTGCGGTGAAGTGCCTGTTGTAAATTGGTCCTGAGTCAATGTTTTTAGAGGCCTTGTTCTACTCGGTCGGTATGCTAATATCATTTATGATTGCAGGGAATAACCGGGGGCCGATAACTCTTCCTTGAGGAATCTCAGATGTCATTCATGAGATGATCGAACAAATACCACCAATCACTTATTTTTGTTATCGCTCTTTGAGAATGCTGTGTATCCATTTCATTGCTTTTTTGACCAATCCATATGCCTGTGATTTTGTTACTAGAGTTATTTGCAAATGAAGCCTCCGTAAATGCCTTAATTAATACGGTGAGCAAAATTTAGACTGGCGCTTACTTTCCACCTAATGTTCCCATACCGTCAAGAAAGAGTCCCGGTCTGTTTTCACATGATAATCATTTCTGAACGAAGAGATAACTGATTCAGAAAATATTTTGGATATCCAAGAAGCTCACAGTTTTACAGAAAAGCATGAGCTTTTGAATTTTGAATGCAAATGGTGATGTTAACAATCCCATAAGCCATAATTTCCTGGGTCCTGTTCGTTTAAGTTTTTAAGCTGTAGATAGACATGGAGTTTTATCCAGGTGTAAGAACTGAATACCGTGACTAACAGTAGAGGGGTCATGATAATGTGGTATGTATTTGTATCAAAATGTGAAAAGAGTTACAATGCTTTTATTTCGACAAATTTCATTCAGTTATCGCAGACATGTTTGCTCATTAATGTTATCGAACATGACTGAATTGTTGCTTTTCTCTGCGTCAGAAGTAGGTTTTTGCCACCTTTCTGCAAGCTAAGGTGATTTTATAAGACTATCTGATTAAGTAATCCTACTTGCGGGATGAAGGAAGGCAAATTAAATAACACAATTCAAATGCATTCATTTGATATGAGGGCTGTATATCAGTGAAATCAGAAAAGTTTCCTTCGGCGTTTGAACATTAATTACGGGTATTTGAATTATTAAATGGCGCATGCGAAACATTATGACATTTATATTGGTGTAAAATCGTTGAAAAGCGTGGTGGGATGAAACATCTGTGGTGGATAGTAATTCTTTCATCCAGCTATAGTATATAGTTCCATCGCGTCAGGTCGGATCATCACTAATATTTCACTCAGTTTACCCCGAAATGTTGTAAAGAAGTGAGGAATTATTTAATTTTCATCCAGGCCGGTGTCGTTGAAATAAAAACGTGAATAACTGTAGTGGTGAGCGAAGCCAGAGCATCCAGAGTTTCGATCCACGGATACAACAGCTGCTACTTTCCTCCAGAGCGGAATTCATTTGTAATTTTTAAAATGCATTTGCTATGCAATACGTGATAATCGCTTGTGCTTAGAACTTTTAACTTCATCGGACAGTCGCTTTGCTTTGAAAAGCGTGGTGGAATGAAACATCTGTGGTGGATAGTAATTCTTTCATCCAGCTTTAGTATATGGTTCCATCGCGTTAGGTCGGACCATCACTAATATTTCACTCAGTTTACCCCGAAATGTTGTAAAGAAGTGAGGAATTATTTAACTTTCATCCAGGCCGTTGTTGGTGAAATAAAAATGTGAATAACTGTAGTGGTGAGCGAAGCCAGAGCATCCAGAGTTTTGATCCACAGATACAACAGCTGCTAATTTCCTCCAGAGCGGAATTCATTTGTAATTTTTTAAATGCATTTGCTATGCAATACGTGATAATCGCTTGTGCTTAGAACTTTTAACTTCATCGGACAGTCGCTTTGCTTTGAAAAGCGTGGTGGAATGAAACATCTGTGGTGGATAGTAATTCTTTCATCCAGCTTTAGTATATGGTTCCATCGCGTTAGGTCGGACCATCACTAATATTTCACTCAGTTTACCCCGAAATGTTGTAAAGAAGTGAGGAATTATTTAACTTTCATCCAGGCCGTTGTTGGTGAAATAAAAATGTGAATAACTGTAGTGGTGAGCGAAGCCAGAGCTTCCAGAGTTTTGATCCACAGATACAACAGCTGCTACTTTCCTCCAGAGCGGAATTCATTTGTAATTTTTTAAATGCATTTGCTATGCAATACGTGATAATCGCTTGTGCTTAGAACTTTTAACTTCGTCGGACAGTCGCTTTGCTTTCAGCAGCAAAATTCAAGACTTAAGTTTAGTCTCACTAAAATCTTTCAGGTAGCTCCATACCGATGCTTAAGTGCTTAAATATCGTCCCCATAGCCGTTGGCGCATTTGGATTAGGAGTTAAAAATGCATAAATGGTTGTGTTATTTTGTGTGGACTTTTAATGACCAAATCTTTGGAAAAAAGCGACATGAAATAATAACATCTTTTTGATCGTTTTAAGCAATGATGACTTGTGAAGGGATTAATTTTTCATCCTTTAACATTCACTCTTTCTATTCTTGAAAAAAGAATAAATCCTCGTAAATGGAACAGTTATATCTATTACTTATGGCCAACTCATGCAGGTTATGTCAAACATGATGCACTGCGTGAGGTAAAGCTAGACTTAGGCTTTTTTGATTTTTTTCAGCAATAAATCTCACAAAATCGTTTAAATATTCATTAAAACGCATATGAGGAGGTTTGGAGCATTTTAAACAAAAGTCAAAGAGAGTAGGGCACATTTGACTTGAGGCCTGGTCACAATATTACCAAAGTCAAAAATATAAACCATTTTTTTCAAACATCCATACATATCTCTTTCAGTGTCTTTCTCCGTCACGGTAACTTAACTCAAATCGACGTTTTATGTGAAAAAATGAAAAAAAAAACAATTTAAAATGCTCAGTCTTAAATGTTGAGCGGCCGTTATGATCAGAGACCTGGGTAAGCAACGAGTAAACAGAGCCATTCAGGTACTTGTTGATCCTCAGATTCCAGAGTTGATCTCGGCGAAGATGAACCTGGTCGGGAAACAGGTCGTCCGTGAATGATGCTGCACTCGCATTTCGGTCGCCCAGAGGTCTCTGGAGGCTTAGTAAGACGGGAGGAGACTTGAACGCCCGTGATAATAACTCGATGGGATCGTAGAAATTGGTGGAACTCGCCGGCGCAGGTGATGAAGTCAGGGTGCGAAAAGAATAGGTTGTGCTTGGACAAATGAACCGCAGGTTTCTCCAGAAATTTCTGCTGTATGCTGTCAGATCCTCCACCCGCGCATACACTCTTGCCCACCCTCACTGACACCAAAGTTCGCTGCAGACGACTGACAACGAGAGAGATGGAAACAATGGAGGCAAAGTTCCGCTATATTCTCGAAGTCAATTCAGCTTTTGAAGTAGCCACAGTGTAGGCCTGATTCCTGCTTACGTTTCCGGTGGTTGCACTTCTGATACTCGTCAAATTTCCTAAACACACTCTTAAAGATACTGTGGGAATGCGATATTTTTTACTGTTATCCCTCGCCTCGGCGGCACAGAATTCTTCCCATGCACCCTGTTCTTCCTTCACCTTCGCCCAGGAGTGTTCTTGGCCTCCCTCTCTCCGTATCACTTAAACATCCTTGATAGGCACCAAATTCTCAAAATCCCTTCGCTCTCACGAGGGTGTCAAGCGTTGAAATCTCCGGACGTTGGGGGTCTTCAGTGCCTATGGCCGAACTTGAGGGGCGGCTGTCTCCTCAGGTACTGCTGGATGAGGGGTCTCTTGCCTTCCACCGTGGACACCTCGACGGTGTCGTCGTCATCGGCAGCCTCCACCTCGACCGCCTCTGGGTCTCCGAACTCCGAAGGGCTCTCCGACGCATCCTCGATGTCACGTTCCGTGGTGGCAGCCTGTCCGAAGTTGTCGTTGAGTCGGTAAAACTGCGGTGCGTCGGCGCAGGCCACGGAATCCTCCATCCTGGCACAGGTGAAAGTTTCCTGGAATGGGAGAGAACACAGTTGAAAAGACTCGACCATTTCAGGGTACTTCTGGGATGAAATTTGATAAGAGCAATACATTTTTCTAGCCCCTAGGCTTCGAGCTTGGATATCCAAACTACCCGTCAGGAGTGTCAGTCGGTGGTTGTTGTTGGTTATGGAGGGTGGTTAATTTAATGATATCACCGGCAATAGAAAGATCTGGGTTCGAATTTTTTTTCCAGACAAACTTTTTTTCATGGATTTTTTAATCCCTTGTGCACATATTTTTGCACTTATGCGCGTGACAATATATTATTTCATCCATGTTCTTCGAAGTTATATGAAAAAAAGCTGTTTCAGAGAGCGTCCAAGAAAAAAGCTCAGTTAAAATATATTCCTTTTTGGCTAAGGAAAAAAGGACAAATAAAAATGTTTTTAACATCATATGATTTAAGCAAAGCCGATGCTGGTGTTAAAGCATCAACTCAGTCATGCTATTGCGAGTACGCGAGTAACATGAGTAACATAATATCTTCTTTTTGAGGAATTTGGTCAATAAAAATTCATTAATATGCCTTTTGAAGTGTTTCAATGTATTGATACACCTTTATCGGGGCTAGACCGTTTTCATTTACAAAATTAATAGAGGACTTCTTTTTTTAAATTTTTTTATGAAATACATCTTTTTTTAGATAAATCACCTATTATTTTTGTTATTGAAAAATGTCTAGCCCTGAAGAAGTTGTAAAACAACATGGAAACATAAGCCAAAGCATATTTTTGAAATTTTATGCCCCAAATTTATAAAAAAGTAGATACGTAATAATATAGAACTTAACCGACAAATCACAAAACGAACAAATTGCACAAGTACAAACTTATTAATACCTAAGTTTCGCTTATTACAGCATCATCAGTGGCTGATGGTGCTGTAATTAGTAGAACCTGGTGCTCCTGATGCTGGGTACCTGATGATGCTGTAATAAGCGAGACCGAAGTCTCGTAATACATTTGTACTTGTGGATTTGCTGGTTTTGTGATTTGTCAGTCATGTTTCGGTTCCACAAAATATCTCCGGAATCTCCAGAATTTGTATGTATAACTTGGTCAACAGCAAGAATTTTTGATAACTTGGGTAAATGGGAAAGATTTAGCTTCTTACTGGTTAACATGGCTGATGCAGTCATTATGGCTTTTCAGACGGGTCAGGAAGGCCATCGCTGCCAACATTTCGGTGGCTTTCTCTGCCATCGTCATCGGGGTTAGTTAGCCCTGATGGCGATATTTGATATTTTATTTATATTATCTGGGTCTAATGAGGCTGAGACAGCCCCCTCTTCCTCCAATCCAGAGCTCCTCTGACTTACATATACATGGCTCGGTAATATTTTACGATTTCATATCATACATATTTTGGATTTATCAAAGAGTGGAGATAATAAATTTTTATCACAATGTAGTATCTGATCTTGATGATCACTGTCTTTGTATTAAATACACCTTATTGCATAAAAGGTTCTCATTCATATAAATTCCAGCCTCTGATTTGGTTTGAAGAACATGATCACAATCATTTTTTAATCACAGCCATGTGCTTTTATGTATATCAGTCACTTTATCACAGGTTGTTAGTCCGTTCTTTAGATTATCACAGCGATATATTGGTTTTATAATTATCTCTATCTCTGCCATCGTCATCGGGGTTAATTAGCCCTGATGACGATGAGATTTTATGAGAAATTATGGATACGCCCCGGAAGATGGTGATTGAGAAATTTCAATAATCTCTTCTGAACCTTACGAAACAAATTACTCCTCACCTGATTGAAGATGGTCTCGCCGGGGCAGATGAAACTCCACTTCAACGTGAACTCATTGCCGTCCTGCATTTGAATGGGCAAGCAGACGTGGAACAGTTGACAATCGTTGTCAACGTCGGCGTAGAATCCGTAAGTCCTTCCCTCGCACTGGAAGTTGTTGGAGATGTCCACGCGGATGGAGGTGGCGTTGCTGGGCAACCCCATCTGCTCCTCGATGCTGTTTCCGTAGGATGGGGCGTCCACCTCTTCACCCTCGTTGCTCAGGCTGTTATCGCTGCCGTAGTCCAATTCGGTCTCACCCTCGATGGCCCTGCCTGAGGACCTCGCCTCCGAAGACACGGGTCCTCTCACGGCTGCCGCGGGAGCCCTTGATATTTGACGAGCCACCTGGAAACAGAAGGATCCACTTTTTGAGGTAGATGGAGAGGAAATGGCTCCATCAAGCTGTTATCTCACAGCCTAAATATCCACCACATTGCTTCCCCCTTGATTGCCACTGGATAGCTTGGGCGAGTGGACGCATTAGCGGATTTTATGCAAAGATGTGAAGGACACAAACTCGAGCGAGTAGAGCAATTTAAATACTTAGGTAGTACGCTAGAATAAAATGGGCATAGTAGCAAAGACAAACGTAAGAGAACAGCGGTAGCTAAGGAGGTGTTTAAGAACAGAAGGGAGCTGATGATGGGAACATTGGGTAAGGATGTGAAGAAGAGGCTGGTGAAGGGCTTGAAATGGGGCGTAGCGTTGTATGGTGCAGAAACGTGAGCCCTCAGAAAGGAGGACGAGAATAGGCTGCAGGCATTTGTGATGTGGGTGTGGAGAAGGATGGAGAAAGTGAGGTGGACGAAGAGGAATTGCTTGAGATGGTGGACGAGGAAAAGAAACTTTTGAATGAACTCCGGGATAGGGAAGGTAGATGGCTGAGGGATGTAATAAGGGGCGAGAGGTTGCCGAAGAATGTGATAGAGAGAAGGATGCTGGGCTGGCGGGGAAGACGAAGAAAGAGAATAGGTTTTATGGATAGCGTGAAGAAAGATAGATCGTATGCTGAGGCGAAAAAGGATATACTAGAGATAGATAGGCCCCGAAAAGTGTAGAAAATTGGTTGGAGATTCTCTGACATTCAGCAAAACCTACCTTAACCGGTAGAATACCCACAAAATCTAATGAATGAAAAACAAGCACTTGGTTATGATTCCACACTTTATTTAAATCAAAAACACCTATCTTTAAGCCACCCAGGTTACAGCCACCCAGCTGTTTGTACCTGATGATGGCATGATATGCCGAAACCTAGGTCGTGTTGATTTAAATAAATTGTGGAATCATAACCAAGTACTTGTTTTTCATTGATTAGCAAGGAGTTCCACCGACCGACGCCAGAGACAGTGTCTTATATTCAAAGATCTTTCTTTTAACTTTTACGTATGTAACTGCGTAAAACATAAATTAGTTACTTATTACTCTTGTTTCAACTCAAAATTTCAATGGTTTTTCGCTGTAAATGCTATTTATATTTTATAAAATTTAATATAAGTAATCAAATTTTTAAAAAGTAAATTAATGCTGATTTTAAGTGTGTTATCGATGGAAAACATCGTACTAGTTCACAATTAGTGCGTCAGACCTTGAGCGCTAAGGTAACAACCTGGGGCAACAAAGATGACGGACTGACCACATTACCGCTTTACACATGGGCCACCATTGCAAGCGCCCTCTCCATCTACCTAAATCGCAGGGTTGGTCAATATCGGTTGCATTCTTCCCTCGATAGAGGGAATGAAATGAATGAAAAACAAATTCTTGGATATGATTCCAAACTTTATTTTAATCAACACGGCCTAGGTTTAAGCCACCCAACTGTTTGTACCCGATGATGGTATGATGTGCCGAAACCTAGGCCGTGTTTGCAATGGTTTCTGCAACGTAAACAAATCAGAAATTAATGTACTTTTATTCTGTATTCTCCATAAGCAAGGCAAAGGGCTGTCCAACGTTCCTGTTGCTTTGAGAGTGCACTGGTGCTTGAATATTTTTATTGAAAATCAACATGTACTATATTGTAGGATAACTCTGAAGACAATGGTGGAGGCAGCACCCGAAGCGTCCGAAATGAATGTTTCACTGGGTGGAAAACCCGAGTAGACGTCACAAAAGACCTTAAGTCAATTGTGTGTAATAACTAGTTTTGAATCAAGATTTGCACTGTTTGCGCTACACGTTGGTAGTAACTGTAATTATCGTAAGAATTCATACATTATCTCCTCAAATTTTTTCTAAACAAATGGCAGGTTGAAATCGATTCTCGGCTTGCTTTTTTTTAAACTCTGTACTAACAATTCTACGTGCAGTACGTTTCCTCTTGCTCCTGCCAAGTCTTTGGCAGGAAAGAGACGTAATAAGTTAATATCCTTACAGTCTTCTCGAGAATCCTGTGCCTCCTCAAGAATTCATAGTGCTTATTGGAAGTAGCTCATAAAATAGAGACGATGGTGAAGTATTTCTGCTGCAGAAAATGAGTGCCGACTGAGGAAAACTTACTCGTGAGACGAAGTTCGCAAGCCTGTCACATCCTTTGACGCGAGTTTAGGAAGGCACCGTGTATAGCACAAAGTTGTTTTATTCATCAAACTTGCAAGGTCTCCTCCGCTCTTAGCCTTGGGTTGTCTAAAGGAAAAATATTCCTCCCCTTCCATTTTGTCATGAGATCGACAGCGTTGGGATGTTGAAAAGTACGTGTAGCGGTCGGAATGCAGAATGCAATGGTAGTGCGTGCAATTCGTCTCGCCAATCAATCCACGAGGCATGCAAATTTCCGGGATGCGTCCAAAGGACACGTCTGGTATGATAAGCAGGGTTTCCATGCCGAAATACCAGTTGGAGGGGGTGGTGAAAGTGTCCATCAAAATCTGTCAAGGTATCTTGGGAGTGAAATTTATATTTGTGGCACGTTCTCACGTTTGCGAATGATGTCTACATGCTTAAAATTGATATTTGATTATTTCTTTGAAGAAAATTTTTAAGTCCTGTGAAATGTTTTAAGGAAAATATTTTCTAAATAACTCATTAAACTTATCCAGGAATAGAAATTAGTGCTGCAAGTGATCAAATGCCGGAATAAGTTGTGAACTCATTTACGGGCTACAAGAGGGACCAGGGCCTGTATTAACGGAATAAGATCTCGAAATCCGTGAGATATGGATTTTCAAAAAGTATTTATATTTGTAGTTAAGAAAACTTTGAAAACCTTGCCGGAAAATAGGATCAGTAAATTGTTTAATTCTAAACTAAATCGAAAACAACCCACATGTATTAACACTCACCCTAATTTTTGGATATGCTGAAATAGCGGAGATGAGCAACAGGGCCACTGAAAAAATAAACGGAGTATAAGATAATTTAATAATTTCTAGGAAACAAATTACATTGTAATTGTATCAATATTTGCCATTGCGGAGAAATTAAGAAGAGAACTATGATTGAAGAATATATTTGAGAAAATACAAAAACATTTATTTTTTATTCAAGCTTTTCCAGGTTTCATTTATAAGATAATAATAGCGCGGTGATTTTTTTCTCTTGGCCTATCGCATTATCTATGTTTTCTATTGATTTATGAAGGTATCCAGAAAAATTTACATAAAATAATATGAAATGAACAATTTTTAAATTATTTATGTATTGAAAGGTGATAGAATTTGTTAGATACGTTAATGGAAGTCCATCAGCCTTGTTTACATTCCTTCCAGCAATAACATTAAACTTAATTAACGAATTTTAGAAGACTTGTCTTCATGTATGCAGGCGTAAATATTTTACTTGATGTCATTTATAGTGTCACAGCAAAAAAATCTGATTCTGTGAGAAAGAATATTGTACTTACCAGATAAAACGAAAAAGCTCTTCATTTTGGCAGAAATTTTTTCTCCCTGAAAAAAAATTAAAAAATTAATTAATTCGATATGGTGACATGAATCAAAGTGAAGGGTAGGAATGAATTAAATGTGCTGTTAGCACCATTGAAAAGTATTCATATTAACTAATCAATGACATATGAAATATGAATCATCAATTTTATCTCTTTGAAATGTACACATTTGTTTTTCGACATTCGTATCTATATCTGGGGCCAAAACTATTTCGTACTCTGCCTAAGGATGTGGTAAAGAAAGACACAGAATCGGGATTTGCTTCAGCTGTTAAAAAATGGCTAATGTGTCCCGAGGAAGTTGAGTCTTTGTTTCAAAATATTGTATAAAAATGTGTTAGAAATGTTAATAACTAAAATGGGGTTGTGTTTGATTGGCGATTGTTCACTGTCAACTTAATTCATCTATTATATGTGTATATACATTTTTTGTTTCCTAAATATAAGTTTTTGTTGAACTGTGTAAATGATTGATATTGCTCAAGTTATTGTAAAACTCAAGTTATAGTGAACGCGTAATAACTTGAGTTATTCATTTTTTTATATGAATGCACAATAAGGTATTGAAGCACTAGAAAATTTTGAGATCATGTGTTTGATAACCGATCAGCACCAGCTCTGCCACAGTAAATTTCAGATGATGGTAACCCCAAATTAGGTAGTTCCTCTGGGGTACCTATGTTCCTATACTTTGTATACATAACCAAATGTACATACATACATATGAATGGAATAAAGAATTATCATATAATATATTATTATATTATACTTTGTAATTAATCCATCTGAAACACTAGCGCTAGACAATATGAAAACCAAATTCAGGCATCAATGCTTCGGTAATGCAGAAAAATGTTCAAATTATTTTCGTCAAGCCAAGACTCATTACGATTTTCTCAGTTACCGTTGTCGGAATAAACTGCGATGCTTTTAAAGGTTCGCCTTTGTGTACAAATATCTCTCATGTGGTGTTCCCTGTGTTATAATGGCAGTGTATGCCCGTCAAGTTTTACAGAAAGCGTTTATTTACAGTCGGTTAAGGACCACAGAAGCTAGCTAATTGCTCGTGTCTTTTCAGCTGGTATAAGTGTTGATTGAAGTAACGGTGGAGATGGAAATAAACTATTTGTCTCTCCTCTTGCAAATGATATTCTGGTGAGTATATGTATTGTGTATTAGCCCAAGGATACCGCGTATTCTGCGAAATCATTTTTCAACGTTTTTTTTATAATTACCAGATGGATTAACAGAGAAAAACAACTGATTGCTAGTAATTTATGTGTGAAGATACTTAATAATACCCTTTATTATCCTTTAAATCCATAATAATGTAGCAGTTCTCTATATAATACGGAAAATATTAAAATTTGCATTTTCTCATTATCGAGTTTTCGGTATTGTGAAGGGAAAAGAAGCTAAGTTTCTTCTTTGTCTTGAATTATTTAGTGCCTCGTGATCAAGAATAGTATTGAATGAAACGCTTTCTTCATCTAATTAATGTTTATTGAAGATATAATTACTATTTACTATTTCAAGAAGATGGCTTTATTCAAAATATCGACTAAAATGATCAATAAACAAAATAAAGTTGATTTCTTCTTTGTCTTGCATTTTTTAATGTCTCATCATTAAGATTAATATCGAATGAAACTCTCATTTTTCTTCCTAGTGATGTACATTAAAAATATAATTATAAATCACCGTTTTACGAAAATAGCTTTATTCAGAATATTGACAAAAATGATCAATAAATAAAATAACATTATTTTTTGCTCACTAGATGATCCCCGTTGATGAGTAAATTGCCACATGTGACCATATTGATACACGATCAGTACTTTCGGTGACCTGTTTAGTTCCTACGATATCTACCGCAGGAATCGTTTTGATTGAAAGCTGTTGATTCTAATTGCAGTTTTTCAGTTACATCTACATCCACATAATACCCTGCGAGCCGCCGCATGGGCGTGTGGCAGGGGGTGTTAGGTCACCAGCCGTGTAAAGGTGTAAGTTTGTGGAGATGGGATGGTGACATATATTATAGGGGTGTATTTAGTGGAGCTCAGTTTTTATTTTGGTCGCTTATTGTGCGAGGAAAGAACGAGTTCTTGTACCTATCTGTTCGGCAGTGTATCTCTCTTATTTTATCGCATCTGTCAGACCTAGAGATATAATGAGGAGTCATGACAATATTCTCTATGTCGCTCTAAAAAATATCAGTTCTGAAATTATTAAGCAAGTTAAGCCTAGCGTGTAGCCTCCTAGTCTCTAGGGGCTCCAAACTTAATTCCCCTAAAAGTGGTGAGACACTATATGTACGCACGTAGCAGTTTATAACGAAGTTTAAGTTTTACATGGCAGGAAACCCATGCGGGTTGGAACATTATTGAAATTTTCTCGTTAATATTCTACAGGAGACAAATAGTAGTTCGGGAGATGTAATCTGTTATATTCTGTGGGATAATATTTAGGGCTCTAAACTAAGGACTCGGAACCATCAATTTTCTGAAATGAGTCAGAATAATACGCTGGCATAGTAGCGCTCCTCTATTTTTATCCTCTCGCTGGTCTTGTTTTAGTAACTTGCTCGAGCCATCCGTTCCCGTTTGACCTTCAAAGGATATTTTAGTAAGGGTAAAAAGAAGTCATTGAAATTTTCATGGTAAACTATATTCCTACCATCTTTGATTGGCTGATATTGACCGTATTTACCCACGTTAATAGCCGAACGTAAGCATTTAGAGACCTTGATTCGAAACCAGCTAGTTATGATTTAGGAGGTGAATTCATATATATCATTTTCCCTTTCATCAAAAGATCACATTAAAGACAGGAATGAGGATAAGTGCATATTGTGGTTGCTTCTCGAGGAGGCATGGAATAAATAGTTGCTTATTTTTCTCCAGCTATCTTTTCTTATGCCTGGACCGATTAACGCAAATTTCTAGTTTCAAGAGAAATTGAGAACAGCGGACTAACCCTCGTAGTAAATGATAAAATGACCCTCTCAATTAATGTATCAGTAACGTGAAATATGCTCTAAATAATTCTTGATGAAACATAGTGAGGTATAATATTTTGAAAATTTTCCCCAATCCTTAGAGACATTTTATTATCTCAATTTCTCTCATCTAAATTTGTTCATTATATCTCAAAAAAGCTAAAGATTTTTTCGCAAAAAAATGCAATACCCATAATAAAAGTCTTCTATAAATAGCTCCAGAATAATTTTTGTACCGCTAATGCCTGTTATCTCTAAATGTGGGAAATTTCTTCCTGTGAATGCATTTAACTCTATGTAAAAACTAGCAGATGAGCCACTGGTTATCAACGGGAGAGATAAAGTTAGAAACATTATGGCAGTTTTGTGAATACAGTAGAGTACTTTCCATTTATTTTTTTACGATGAGGAAATTGTTTCATGAAGTTGATTTTTCCTCTGTGGAAATTCTCACTCATTTTCACCTGCCGGAGACTCCGATAAGGTGATGCCATTGCTTGTTTATACATCCTCAAATTTTGAAAAAGTATGTTTAGTGGCTTAATGGTGCATAGCATTAAGCTATTTTACTGAATGTTTTACTTTCACAGCAGAAAACCTCCCTTGAAATGTCAGCTTTGTTGTCCACTATCTCATCCTTTCTGAAAATGTATCTACTTGATGAAAATACTGGAAAGTTATCGGTATGATAAGTGGAAGTATAAAACTATATTCGATATTGAAGAGCGTTTTCAGTTCAATTGATGGACCACATTTCAGTACACAAAATTATATGAGTTACCGTTGGTGATTACTACAAAGCATACAAATGGATAATTGCAGAGAAGAACTCAAATGATCTACTTAATTTGCGAACCAGAAATCCAAAGATCGCAAAATTAGAACGCATGAGGTAATGATTGTCTCAGTATTAGAAGAGAGACAGAATAACTCAATGTTTAAATGTAAATTGATAATCGAAGCGGCAATACAAACGTGAAAATTACCAGCCTCTTAATTATAATTTGCGGAAATATCTATTGTTAACTCAGCAATGGCCACAAGAAATAATATTTCATCTTTTCTCTTTTGTTTTCTGTAAAAATAAAAAAATCTCAGCTTTAAAAAGTATCAGACTCTTACCATGTTACTGGTCGAGATAGTTGCTAAAAATTTAGAGCTGCTTCCCATGAGACGGGTAAGCGCTCAGGAGAGACTATATAAAATATTAAGGAATTTCTAACAAATTAATCAAGTCAGAAATTTTGCAGTGAGCTGTTCGAATCAACTCGAAAACTTAATCAATCACTCACCGCAGTAATTCATTTGGAGTCGCAAAATATCTTCCGTTGTGAAGGCGTTTGCAGCTTGCGGCGTAAAAATATGATTCAAATGAAAACAATATACTAATATACATTAAGTTAATTACTCGGAATCTCAGTGATTTCAAGCATCAACTTAACTTTGATATGGGTAACAATATTAACTATAAGTTTCTTGTAGTCATGTAGAGTTACAAGTTTGTTTTTTTTCATTCTCTCAAATACGACTAAGGAAAATTCTTGCTCAATCTAAGGCTGTGTGAGCGAAATATCATCTGATCCCGAAATTAATTAGTTCAGTCTAATTTTTATGAAAAATATCTCAACCTTACAAAGATACCAAAATATAATTAGCCTCTTACCGATCTACTTTTCGAGATATTTGCCAAGAAATCCCAGACATTATACATGGGGAAAGGTACATGTGTGCACTACGGAGAGAACTTATTAAAAAATGAAGAATTTCAAACACCACAATCTCATCAAATAATAGAATGTGTAGTTTGTATGTTTTCTCAACAACTTATGAGAATAAATAAAATATAACCGCAGTATTTTTTTCAGAATAACGAAAAACCTCCCATTAGGAAAGAGTTTTAAACAAACCGCGTGAAGAATGAGTCAAGTTATATACTTATATGCATATTTTTCCTTTATTATTTTGAGTTTTAGTCACATAAAAGCATTTAATTCGACCATTAATAGTGGAATATTTAATTCATGCTTCCTACAGCTGCTTTAATTGATACGTTCACTTTGATACGGTCTCCATTATGACTTGGAAACTATCTCGCTCAAACTTTCCAACAAAGCCGTGAAGGGAACCAAATATGGCGAAGCGACTTAACAACAATGTCACATTTTAGGGGAAATGAAAAAAAAAAATCCCCCTCTGCTCACCATGTCCTTCAAGACTTCTCTATCGTTGCTCATGCCACAAAAGAGGATCTCTTTTCCTTCCACGAGGAGTTCAACCTTCTTATCTGCCACGACTGCCTTTGAACTGCGCTCCGAGGGCGACAAGAGAAAACCAAGGCACGTAACATCTTCTCCAACGAGAGGTCGAGGCCTTTAGATCGTTCTTGGCAATAAGGGTGGCTCTCCACGACCCTCCGACTTCAGCGACCACAAATCTCTAGCTCCTCGAACGAATTCTCTCGTATTTTATTCACGCAGAAACTGAAAGACAGATACCCCTTCCCACCGGTGATGTCTAGCCTCGAACGCGGCGAGATCAGCACAGAATGGAAAAATACGGAAACTGAATAAATGCAAAGAAAATACGTCTTTTTTTGCTGATGAAACGCTACGACCGAACTCAGGGTAGCAAAATTCTTTGAATGAATGGAGCAGCTGGGGAACTCGGAGGTTGTGGAGATTAAACTAGTCCAACCAAAAAAAATCTGTGAGTTTAACGTTGATACGTATGCATACATATCCATCACGCCTTTTTATTTCAGGTAAATCGCAGTAAAATGTGTTGAATTCTCAATTTGCGACAAGTGAAACTGATTCCGCTTATATAAATTTTTTATAGTCCTCTGTCCTTATTCCTCTTTCCCTTTCATCCCAATTTTCCTTCATTTAAATGCATGCATTACTTCATACCTCCCCTCTCGTTTTAAAGGTTTTACTTCACTCAAAAGTCCCTTCCACCAAGTTTAACTATGACTTTTTTCGGTATATCCCTTCTAATTACAACGTTCACTCATATATCATAAATACACTTTGTTATCCGGTTATCGTCTATTCTTCCAAAGTCTTCAAACCGACGACAATGGTTTTTCAAAATACGTCGATGACGATAATTTTTACTTTTTTACCAAGAAAGTTAATTGCGAACGTTATATTATTCTCCGAAATTAGATAACTTCCACAAAGCCAAGCCTACAACCATTTCCATTGTCTCTATACACTCTTTAGGGATTTGATAATGATATAAAAAATAAGCATACAAATGCAGTATAAGGGTACATATTTATCCAAAATATTTTGAAACTTTTGACGAAGAAGCGGTCTCGTACGTCCATTTGATGGTATCTCAAAAATTTAAAGCATTTTCATAAATTTTCTATGGTAATGACGTACTGATCACAAAAAAATTCATCGATTCAGTCATAAATGTATTTCATTTCACTTTGAAGCATTCCGTAGTGTGTCACTCGGCAATTTCCACTCCACGAATCAAGAAAGAATATAAACCTCCCGCCTTTCATAAATACAGCAAAAACAGTGACACTGATCTATTAAGGTAGTTTGAGTGAGATAGTTTCCTAGTCATAATGGAGACCATATTCGAAAGATATGTTTTTAATTCAGCAGCTGTAGGAAACATGAATCAAAAACTACTTTATTAATAGTGAAATGATATACTTGTATATGACTGGAATTCTAAGTAGTTAAATGAAAACATTTACTTAAGTCTTTAATTTGACTCATTTTTTTCGCGTAGTACGTTTGAAACTCCTTCATAAATGAAGGTTTCTTGCAATTCTGAAAAATATTACTGAGGTGGCAATATGATTTATCTTGAAAATAGTCGAAAAAACATACAAATTACGCACCACTATTTTATTGACGAGATCTAGGGGTTAGAAATTCTTCAAATAGATCTCTCTGGAGTGCATATACGAAAAATTTCCTATGTAAATGGGGTGGCTATGGGCTGGTCTTTTCGTCAAAAATCTCGGAGAGTAGTTCGGTAAGGGGCTGATATTTTGGTATCTTTGGGAGAGTAAGTTATTTTTCGTTATAATGAGACCCAATTCATTGATTTCTGGGTAAAATGGTAATTTGCTCAAACTACGTTAACTACGCCTTACCATTTAAAAAAATTATATTATTCAAATTTATTTATTCAAAAAAATTTACCCGCCATGTTTAAATATTTTCAAATGGCTAAGCATGGCAAATGTGCTGCTGAAGGATACTGTCTCTTGGTTGTGGCTTCTTTGAAGCCGTCTTCTCCCTTGCGTTGCCATCTTTGATAGCTAGGGCATAACATATAGTTGCCTTGTATCCACCAAAAATTTTCATGGGAATTAGGAAGCCTGGATAGCGTAGTGGTCTGCGCATTGGTGGTTCGACTCCCGGTCCAGGCCGAATTTTTCTCATGGCAATTTATTTTTAAAAATTCACCCACCATGTTTGAATATTTACATACGCCTTAATATTTGGCGCCTTCCTCTTCCCTTCCCTTCCTCTTCCCTAATTCTGTCCCCCATTCTCTCCCTGTAAATAGTTTGTGCCCTTTAATTCCCTGCCACGCACGCATTTTTGATGGCTCTCGGGGTACTAAATTGAAGTAAACGTAGAAAGGATTCTAAGGGGTGGAAAAAGTGAAAACGGTCGAGAAGTCTGAAAATGATGAAGGTGCTTGGTGAGGCTGAGGGAAGGAAGTGAGGGGGAGGCATCATATTATTATTTTACCGGCGTCGAGGCCCTATAAAAGGGTCGTCGTCATAATCTACGCTCATATTTTGCGGAAGCGGTCATCTTTATGAAGAGGGGACGGATGCAAGGATGAGGAGGGGAAATGCGTGAGGCGAATGAATGGGGGGTTTGCGTTGGTGTGGTGACTAGAGTATTGGTTAACCATACGGATGGCCAGGGTTCAAATATCTGCAGAGGAGGATGTTTTTCAAAGGAAACCAGATCCCTACTTGATTGTCTTGTGGAGGGCACTTCAAGTACAGTAATCCCTCTGTCGGATGAGACGTTAAACCGTGGTCCTCTTGGAGCCATTCGTTAAGAGCAGGCTAATGCCGACGCGGGGTTTCTATCCATCCTTCTTCCTTACCTGTCCTCTATGGCGCAAATGACCTTAGCCTTTCAGTCACCTCCCCAAATATCCAAGCGAATGAATGGCTTGCCAGCTTACACCTTACCGTGTGAGACTTTACCGGATGAATCCGCTGGAGATAAGTGATACACACCACATAGAATAGCATTGAAACTTGTGTTTTTGGCTTCGATTGGAATATGAATTTAACTCTATCCGAAGTCCCGGAAGATTTTGTGCAAACCTCGATGATTCTAACTTCGAATTTTGAAACCGCTTGAAAATCAAGTTCAGTTCACGTTTTCCCGCGAATACATCCACGTGGTTCATTTTATCCATCTGTTAACTAGTGCGCCTTTTTATATTGTAATGCTTTAAAGAATATCTACCTACCCATGTTAAATCAAAATTCACCGTTTTAATGTGGATAGTCGTAACACAAAAATTCTAATTGAAAAGTATCGCCTTATTAATTGAGACGATTTGGATTCGGAAAACCAGTCAAAATTCGATTCGATTATGAAAACCTTTCGAATTGATCTGAGGAAAAATTACCATGATTGGTATATATACCTATACTCTGAGAAAAACGTCGAGGACTAAGCTAGAATACATTGTGATACCATATTTTCCATCAAAGCTGGCAATTGCCCAAAGTTTGTAAAAATCATCCAATAATTATTCCATGTCCAGAGTTCGGCATTTATAACTATAGCGATAACAAGGAGTTTCCGTTTGACCGTATTTTGGCGGCTCGCATTATCAATAATGTTTCAAGCGGGAAAAATAATTAGCGCATGTCAAATATTATTCAGATACTTATCTGGGATACTTGAAGTACCCTTATGAGTAGCGATGTATTTGATGGGAAGCCATATAGGAGGGAAAAATTTTGGAAAATCGCAATTCTTCCGAAATAGAATGCTGCCTAAGAGAATAATTGCTCTTTAAATGTAATTAAAGCGAAAACACTAGAATTTTTCCTTTAGATAATGCCTGAGTACACTCTATTCAGTCTAAATCAATTTTTATTTCTACTATAGATTAAATATTTTCATACAACATATACTATTTATTTACCTATAAATAATATACACGTATTGAATGTATTACTTTTTGTTTAGTCAAACTACGAGTTCTGCGAAGAAAAATTTCGCAATTATGATTTACTACTAGTCAAATTAGTTGAGGGAGCAATAACTAACCTCATGTTATATGCAAAAAATTCTCTGATAAATAAGCCTTTCACATGTCTCTCCACATGCTAATCTCTAGAGAAATAGCAATATTGTAAGGATATAAAAGTGGGCTACTTGTAATCCATCAACGCTTAAATTTAAATCCAATTAGTAATTGTTATGGTCGAATTTTCTGAAGAGACAGCCTTGCATAGAGTACCTAACAGAGAGTAAATGTACATTTCTGTGTGATTTCAACAATTTCATGTGAGATATCGTGGAAGTTCGTCATATTATAGCAGAAACAAAAATTGCACTTTTCAACAGGATATTTGAATGAGTACGACGCGTTTCAGCTCACAGAGCCATCATCAGGTACTAGTCTTTATATATATAAGATCATTATTCCACTGCACGACTATAAATATATCAAATGGTAGTCCATTCCCCCTCAGCTCGTTACCATTTTAGCCTCAAGAGGATAAGACCCGTTGTCCGATTGAAGACCCCGAAGTTCAACCATCCTACCTCAACAGCCATTGAACTCGAAAAGAAACGTTATCGTGCCTATAAATATGGCGTCACACCGTTGTCAAATCTGCGCATATTTGGGACACCGCCACCGTGAGACGTCATTTGACCGGACACCGACGAATGTCAAAATGGGATATTGGGGGAGGAGAGGGGTTGGGAGGGGGAACGGGGGAAGTTTGTCCGTGACTGAGGAGACAAATGCCTTGATGTGACGTCAGGAGGAACGATTCGGTGACTTTGAGGTGCGATCATCGCGATGGAATGTGTCACCCCTGAAACGAATTCAGCGTCTTTGGGAGATAAAAAAAAATAATAAATTTAAAGCGAACGTCGAACAGTGTTCGAGACCACGTCCGCAATCTATCGTTATGCTGAGTCCGGAGACTTGAACGCCTGAATGTTTGGACGTGACCCTTTTTCACAGTTTTAATGCCAAAAAAGTTCAAAAATAAGTAAAAACTTCCCAGAAAAAGGAAAGAATTGTAAAAAAACCTAAACAGACCTAAGCATTGAGTAACTAGCAGAAATAGAAGGAATATAATCAGGAACCTATTCGTCCATCAAAAATTAATCAAAGTTTTGAAATAATCTTTGGGAAATAAAATTGAAAAAAATTAAAGCAAACGTCGAATAGTGTTTGAGACCACTTGTAAATAACCTAATCAAAATTTATTACGGTCAAATATTTGACAAAAAATTTGACCAAATGGATTTAGGGATTGTTAACTGGCAAAAATAGAATGAATCAGGAACCAGGACGGTAATCAGGAACGCATTTATCGGTTAAACATTAACTCAAGTTTCTAAATAATCTTTGGAAGATAAAAAAAATTATAAAATAAAAGTGAACGTCGAACAGCGTACCACATCACCCATTTATCGTTATGCTGAGTCCGTAGACCTGAACGGCCGAATGTTGGGACGTGATCCTATAACACCATATTCATACCAAAAATGTTCCATAATAAGTTAAAACTTCCTAAGAAAGGGAAATAATTGTAAAACATCGTAACCAAAATTTATAATAGTCAAATGTTGGACAAAAAAATTGACCAAATTGTAGGGAGCATTGCGTAACTGGCAGAAATAGAATGAATCTAATCAGGAACATATTCTCCGGTCAAAAATTAATCCAAATTTTTTTATAATCTTTGGGAGATAAAAAAATAATAAAATAAAAGCGAACATTGAACTGCGTTCGAGACCACGTCCGCCATCCATCATTACGCTGAGTCCGGAGACTTGAACGCCCGAATGTTTGGACGTGATCCTTTTTCACCGTTTTAATGCCAAAAAACAGTTCCAAAGTAAGTAAAAGCTTCCCATAAAAAGGAAAAGAATTGTAAAAAATCCTTACCAAAATTTCTTATGGTCAAATGTTTGACAAAAAATTGACCATATTTTTGACACAAAATTGACAAAACTTTTGAGTATCGTGTAACTGGCAACGGAAGGAATGTAATAAGGAACCTATTTTTCGGTCAGAAATTAATCAATGTTTCTTAATTATCTTTGGGAGATAAAAAATGTAATAAATTTGAATCGACCGTCGAACAGTGTTTGAGACCACGCCCGCCATCTATCGTTACGCTGATTTCGGAGACTTGAACGCCCAAATGTTGGTGCGTGATCATTTTTCACCGTTTTAATGCAAAAAAGTCCCAAAATAAGTAAAAACCTTCCAGGAAAGAGAAAGATTTGTAAATAACCCTAAGCAACATTTACTACGGTCAAATTGTGTACAAAAAAGTTGACCAAATGCTTTTTGGTATTGTGTAACTGGCAGAAATAGAAGGCTATATAATCCGGAACTAATTAGCCGGTCAATAATTATACGAAGTTTTGGAATCAAGTCTCTTATTTTAGAAATTCTTCGTTTATTTCCTTCGTGACTTGGTAGAATTTCAGTTGCCTTAGGCGTGACTTCATGGAATTTACTCAACATTGTAAATGAAAGTAACTTTTTTAGATGTTGTGCCCATACATTCTTCGTCTTCTGTATTATGGGTACCTGATGATGATGTGCCACGTCGATACATGTGGTTGCACAAGTGGATGAAGTTTTGGGTGACTGACCTCAGTTTTTGGGCTCAAAATCTGGTGAAGTTTTGTTCCGATCAATTCCAGCTATATCCTAGGTCTGCATGGTTTTCTGTTCCAAGTCATCCTGGGAAAGTCGAGATGCTGATGCGCCTGTCTATTAACAGGAAGGGTGTGGATGCCACTTCAACGTGAACTGAGTTGACATGTATAGATGGTCGAATTTCGTACCACAGTTCAATATCCAAAATATACCACTTCAACCTCCATGGCTGTATTTCAACCTCCTTGGCTGTTTCTCTTTTTGGAAACCAAGCAACTTTGCGTAAGGAATCAGACTTCCGACTTCGGACGAGTGAATTTCACGCGTCTGATCCTGAAAAAGCTCCATTTGAATGTTCTCTTATCGGGTTCCAACGCTTATCTTTTCATTCCTGACTGCAGTTTCTTCAGTGTTTCAGCTGGCTCCATCAGCTCAAAAGTTAACCGCTTAAAAGCTGACAGCGATCATTAACATTTATATGGTGAAAACCGAGAAAGGTAGCCTTCAGGTTCAATACGCATGGAGATTATCATTTAGTGGATGAGCTCTACCCTCATTAATGAAATCCACTTTCCGATTGAAGGTGTTTGCTGTGGTTAGTACGACATGGTGTTTGATGAAGTCCATCGGAATTAACACAGAACGCAGCCTTATAATGGCCTCTGAGATGCAAGTTCTTCTTCTATGCGGTACTTATAAGGTAGAAGAAAGTCTAAATTGTTTAATCGTGCATAGGCCTCTCTGTATAGTGTCGTAAATCATGCCTAATTGAAGACCTGGTCAATGAGGGCTTGTGCAAGTTTTCTTTGAGTGCTCGAGACATTTGAATCGGTATTTGGGTGGCTCTCCGCGACCATTGGACGTCAACAATCCCCTACTCTTACCAATTGCTCTTTGAACGGATTTCTCGTCTTATTTCCTCACGCATTAAGTGTGTCAAAGATGTTGCTTCCAACAGTGAAGGCGTAATCACGCATGCTACAACCGAGTATTGAGAGATTTAACTTGCAAACTAAGCTAAATGTTAGGATCAATAAAATGTTGCTAGAGAACAGAAGGGGCAATGCAGATTTTGAATGACTGATTTGAGAGAGCAAAAGTAAATTCGGAGGCAGTGCTTTAACTGAAATGCCAGAGGAATTGATTTTACGGCAGTGTTAGCTTTGAAATTATTTCATCCTCGCACCACATCTGTGTAAAAACATGTCAAGATAATGTTTTTATGTCACTAAATAGTGATTCTTTGAATCAACTGGCCATGATAAATATACCACCACGATGAAATCTAGAGTTCACGAGTCTTTGAACCAGTAAAAACTCATAAAATTATGTATTTTCCTCGCCATTTTTAACGAAATGCTGATATTATATGACTCAGACCAGAAGTTCTCAACCCTTTTTCAGTGGGTTACCACGCAATAGCACATTTAATTTAATGACATCTATTCTTTTTGGCCCCAACTAGACGTCAATTAACCAACAACACTAACGCAAGGCCATGCTTCATTTTTTTGCGATCAATATGTAAAATAAGCGGCTACTATATGTCAAATCAACGCAATAGATGTTATTTACTTTAAAATAAATAATCAGTATGATTTTTAACTACTATTTCTCCATTTCAGTCAATGTAATAATTATAAACGTAAGAATTTACAGTTTATCGAAATTAATTGTTTGGAAATATGTCGTTGCTTGTGTTGTTACTCTCCTAAAATTATTATTACCCTTTCTGCTCTCAAAATTTACCGAGAAAATAATGTATTTGGCAAATAATCATGCTCATTCATGATTTAGCTTCTGATTTTAAATCAATAGGGAATAGCGTACATCTTCTTTGGCTATTTACGATCCATCAACTGAATCAGATGCGTCCTTGTGGAAAAATTACTATGATGCAGTCGCCTTCCATGACTTCATCACCGTCATCCTTTCGCGAGGCCATCCAACGAGAGTTAAACTTGTCCGGGTATTTGAGCATAATTTATATCCATTGGCATGTGATCAACCCTCTCTATCCAGCCATATAGTCATTAGACAATCGTTGAGAAGAAGGAACTTAATTTCTCCTTTATAGTTGAATCCACTTGTCCTCGATAGCAAAAAGTAATCTTCAGGTGAATATATAATCTTTGCCTCACACTTATTTATCATCGAATCCTCAAAATGATATAACTGATAAAGCAGCATTTTATTGTAGTTTTACTATTGAGTCAAATCTTTTGTATTGAGTATTCGTTTTGATGTGTCACGCTTGCACAGAGAAAGTGTCTATCCTCGAATTCACAGAATGCACAGAAATTAATATACAATTAAAATGGCTGGAAAATCGTATTAATTCTTGTCCTGAACGAATAGTTAAAAATAAAATGAACGGAATATGTTATCAATATCGTCTCAATGAAGCCAGAAATGGCCAATATAGTCTCAGTGAAGCGCGTATAAGTTCCCGTGACGTTTTCGGAGAGACGACCTACCTCCAAATTTTCACAAGCATATTATGGCATACATTTTCACAAACATACAACTTAATTCTCATGAAAAGTGTTGAACTAACAGCATTATGGCACGATGAATGATGTGTAATCCTTTTGAATAAGGTAAATAATGGCAAAATACCTGGTCATATGCATCTTTAAATCAATATATATTAAAGTAATTAATTTTACATTGAAAAAACCTCCATCAAGATTTTTTTCAAGTTTTCGAATAAATAAACCAATATCAACGTGGTTTAAGAAAATCAATAAGACCAGTATCAAAAGTGGTTTCCTGAAATTCTATTTCAATACCCCTAAAAAAGTAATAAAAGTTTTTAATAAGAGCTTTGAGGCCCTTTTTCAACAAAAAGTATGAAATTTGGGCTGGATGGAAAATAAAAGAGCGGTAAAATATCTTTGTCTAATTCCCAAGTACTATTCTTAAGGCTTAAAATTTTCTATAGCACTACACTTTGGACCATGGCATAAGATATACCATCTCTGAAAAATCTACTTCCTAATGATACAACGAAGTGAAACGAAAAATAATGCAAGATGTATTTTTTACTAATAGTCACCGGAGCAGAAAAGCTCTAATATTATAAATCTTGGATTAAATATTTCCTATACACTACTATTATATAAGAACCTCATCAGTCTAAAATTCGCTGAGAACACTTGGTATTTCTAACCGAATTATCATGGTCCTGAACGTGCAAAGGGAGGTGGGGAAAATAATTAGACCGATTATAGTTTCTAGGCGCCTACTCATATATGCCCTCACGATAGAAAGCTGCATTTCACCCTCCTGTTCACGTATCAGTAATGGCGAGTTCAGAGATTTTCCATCCGAACCTTTAAAATATATATGTCTTAGCATGGATACTCAAATTTATATAATTTCTACCACCGCTAATCTTGTCTAGATGCCTTCTCACGCATTGACTGAAGGTTTTTAGCTGTATTTACAGCTCTCCAACTCATGCATCGCCTCTATCTGGTCGAGAGATATTCCCACTGAATCTTCACAATACATGTATACCTCTGTATAAATTCTCATGCTGTGAATATTTCTACGGCCACTGATAGTTTCCAGGCGCATTCTGACTCAATGTTTCGTTAAATAAAGCCGAATTTCACCCTTATGCTCAGGCATTGGCTGGTCAAAAGATCCGAACTTTTAAAAATGTAATGCACCCCGAAGGGCCAAAATTGTGAGTCGACGCACTCCTTACCTTATAACTGGATACTCTGGTTAATTCTGCTGCGTTATCCTCTCTGTGCGGTCGTCCAAGATGTCCCTAAGGGTGTCCGTTCCGCTTCGTTCCTCGGGAGTGAATCAAGGAGGGCTCTCGGGGCGTGGTGCTTATATCCCCAACGGGGGTGGTCGAAGCTGTCGCCCGCCGCGCGAAGGGAGTAGAGGGATGGGGGAGGGAGAAGGGGGTGGCGCACCGAAGGAGGATGGGCCTGGGAAGTGGGGGAGGGTGCATATCTTTGGTGCGTACGGGATTGCGTGATGGTGTTGGTGCGGTGTCGGAGGAGCGGGAGGAAGGGGAAGAGGTGCGCGTGTGAGAGTATTGAGGAGAAGCGGGCAAGAAATGGATGAAGGTCTTGGGAGAGGGGGAAGAAGAAGAGAGAATGGGTTAGAAGTCGCGTAGAAAAACTGACATTGAACGGAGAGTACACTCCCTCCTTACGTGCGGTGATGTGCGCCTCGGAAGAATGTTCGTCGTTTTTTAAGGCTTTTATGAATACATTCATACAAACATACAATCGATGAAGTGTACTGAAGAGTAGATAAGGAAAGGACCAAATAGAACACCATACAGGAAAGAAGAACCGAGTTGATTGGACACACCCTGAGACACAATGGGTTTGTGAAGAACATAAAAGAAGGTAAAATTGAGAGAAAAGTCCCCAGAGAGTTACCCAGGAATAAGTTCACGGAACTAATAAAGAGGAAAGTACATAGGAAGAGATACCAGGAGGTCAGGGAACTAGCATTAGATAGGAAAGGGTGGAGGGCCGAAGTCAACCAAACTAAGGATTGAACGACCAATGATGATGACGTTCATACCCATCACATCATTCCCTTTTGGGGTGAGCAAAATCAGAAAATATAGTTTTCGCCGTAAGCCGTACCTTGCTGGCTCCTTTTCAATAACATCAGCCATAATATCATATTCTTACAAACCTTGCCATGTTTGTGTCAGTCATTTGAGTCTTTTCCTTGGCAGTTTTCAGTAATTTTGAGTAGAATATGCAAGATTACCAGTCTTTGCAGTACCCAAGGAACGTGGAGCTTTCCCTACTTACGGCTGCGATGCTCAACCGATCAGATTAGGCGCAATTTCGGCGGCATGCCACAAGAGAGACCAAAGCCTAGTAATACTTTAGCCTCCCTATCACTCATCTGCTCCATCTTGGATCACTTCCATAAGGTCCACCTTGAGAGCCATCATACCGTTGCCCGCGACCCAACACAAGGAGGTATCACTTTAGCGAACAAAATCCGGGAAAGGAAGTGGTTCTTTATTGATATGAGACTGTAAACTATATGATTTCAACTGATGGGATTACAGTCAACGCACATGATGCAAAAACTCTGAGAACCGGATTCAAAATGCTTTGTAGACTTTAACCGCAAGGGGGCGTAGCCTTTTAGTTGACTTGAAGTCAACCCTCAGCTCAGATTTTAGATTTTGCATCACACGGTGGTTTATTGAGGTGAACTTTCTTGATATGAGAAGTCATTGACTTCAATTTTCATACCGAGATAATCAGATACCAGGGATTAAACAGGGAACACCAAGATAAAAGGGAAAACCAGGCCCACGGGTAAAACAAATAAAACCAGGGATTAAAAAATCAAACTGCGATGGGTTAAAATTTTCTTGCAGCCAACTGACTAATAGTGAATTTCCATGAGTTAACTTGATAGTAACCAAGGGCTCTGGTTCTGTGTACCACATAACACTGTCTTTTAACAAAAACGAGTCTTATATGTAAGGAAACGTGTTATCTCACTTTACTTGCTGATAAAATCTACAACCTCTGGTTATAAAAATGGGCGTAAACCTACCTCCCTACTCATTCGTAAAAAATGCATGCTTGCATTTATTTATTATGTGTAAGGAATATTTTCATTAATTCAAAATCAAAGTTACGAGTGCGCGTAGCGGATATTATGATCATCTAAATTATTGGAGGATTAATAGAAATAAAATTAAATTCTGTGATTGCCGTAATGAGGTGTTAAACTATTAGCCGAGCGATATATCGACTAATCCGCGTAATTTTCAAGAAATTGTAACCGGGAAAGTAAGCCGCAAGATCTTTATTTCATCATTTATATAACTTAATTAGAAGAAAACGAATATGTGTTTATGAAATAATAATTTTGTTTGATTGAATAATAGATTTCAATATTGTGATGACTGTAGGGAAAACATGTACTTCATTATTGATAATATTAAGACAGTAACTGCGGTTTTAAGCTTTACCATGCAATTTCCTTTTATTATGTGCGGCCTAAATCTTAGAACATATTTGTACTCGTAAATTTATAAACGTTTATACTTAATGTTGCACGGTTTCGCTGCGAATGAACTATAGGATGTTCCCGCATAGTTTTGAATGTAAGTAAAGGACAGTATGGGCTGTTGCGGAGATTCTTTTCCTGTGTAAATCCTCATTAAGTCTGTAGTGTAATGGAGCCAATTGTTGACGGAAAAATTGTGCTAAGTAGTAGAGGTTTGGCAACAGCGTCCTCCATCATTTCAAATCAGTCAACATTATATAGAACGCTCGTTAGCTATACTTGAGAATGCATACAGAAGCTTTTTAATTATTTTATTTAGCAATCGTATGTAAGGAATGATGAATTAGCTGTGGATGTAGGATACATTTCCTCTTGCCCATCAGCTTTCAGAGGATTACTCTCTGGAGCAGATAAGGGTATTTTGGGAAGTGCTGTATAAATGGTTTGGGGGAGGGTGAGGCATAAGCAATTTATAAAATTCAACCAGAGACCGCATTCATAACGTAAGTTAGACCACAGCGTTCTCTACTACTGAAGGTGGAACGCTCTATAGCTATTCTTCAAAATGCATTCCGAATCAATTTTTTTAATCCAACAACGGCGCGCACACAATTTAAATCGGGCAACAGTACCAGTGAGGCCCACACTGTTGACTGAAGTTGGAGCGCTCTAAAGTTATCCTGCTAAATTCATATAGATGCAATTTATGCAAACATTTTTTTAATCAGCGGTACGAAACCAGAGCGCAAGTTTGGCAACAGCGCTCTCCACAAAACTCATACTGCCGACCAAAGCTGGAACACACTATAGTTATACTGCCGAATGCATGAAGAAGCATTTTATAAAAACCTTTTTTCAGCTTTTTCTCACGCACCCAGAGCTTAAGTTTGGCAACATCGCTCTCCATAAAGATAATGCTGGCAGTTATATGTGGAATGCTCTATAGTCATACTTGAGAATACATGCAGAAGCTATCAAATTATTTTATTTAGCAATTGCAAGTGAGGGATGATGACTTAGCCGTGGATGTAGAATACACTCCCTCTTACCTCTAGCCTTTTCAGAGGTTTACTCCCTGGAGAAGATAAAGGTCTTTCGGGAAGTGAAGAAAAAGGGTTTGGGGGAGGGTGGAGAAGGGGGGGGAGTACGAGAGGGAATGAGGGAGGAGTAAGGATGAGGAGCTATGCCGAGACAGGATGGAGCGAGGGAGTGAAGGAATGAAAAGCGTCGAGAATCATTTTTTTTATTTTTAAGGGGGAAGGAGGGAGCCCCCATCCTCTCCTCTGCGGAGGATGTGAATGGATAAGGTCGAAATGTGGGGGAGGGGAAAGAGACTTCGGCGGTGGCTAGTGGATCGGCGAGACTCAAGAGGCGGAAGTAAATATAACGTTATTTTATGCGAGTGAGTGCAGGGAGACGCAAGGCGCTCTCGGGCGGAAAGTGCACTCAATGGCCGGCAGGGCGCGTGCCGGGGCCTACGTCGGACGGGGACAAACGCGTCCCCAAATCAAGACGGTTGACACACAAGGCAGGCAGTCGTCTCGGCTTCTTATCCCGTATCATTTCACGTAGCTCACTCCACCCTACCGTTCATGAATCGACTTCTGCTGTTGGTGAGGGGGCGTCTCATCCTAACCCACACGTAGTTAACTGAGTATACTTTACACCCTCAGGCGTCACTTCGTGGAAGTATTTTATGCCTGAATCCATATTAAAACAATCCTTGTACTTTTCCACTAATATTTATTAATGTACTACGCGTTTCGCAGCTTGCTGCATCCTCATTGTACAGTTGTTTACATGTTACTTATTGATAGTTACGATAGTAACTTCAGTAAGTTGCGAACATTCAGTAAGTAGTACATTAATAAATATTAGTGGAAAAGTACAGGGATTGTTTTAATATGGATTCAAGGAGTTACGGTCGTTACTATCGCAACTATTAATAAATAAAATGTAAACAATTGTACCTGGGGATTCATCAAGCTGCGAAATGCGTAGTACATTGATAAATATTAGTGAAAAAGTACAAGGATTGTTTTAATATGGATTCAAATAGTTACGATCGTTACTACCGTAACTATCAATAAATAACATGTAAACAATTGTATTTGAGGATGCAGCAAGCTGCAAAACGCGTAGTACATTAATAATTATTAGTGGAAAAGTTCAAGGATTTTTAAAATATGGATTCAAGTAGATAACTGAGGGTACAGAATTATCTATCGGGACTGGTTCCACATGAATCACTCACGGTGAAACTTTTTAAAATTGATTTCCGCTGGAGTCATCTCGTTACTCCGTGCTAAGTTTAATTTTCTTTAACGTGCCGATCTCTTGCACTACAACATTATTTTATTTTTTTGTTTATTTATTGATTTAAATAGGTCGTAACCATTAGGAAATTAGCCTTATGGCAACGGTCAAGAATATAAAATAAGAAATGAAGTTAAATAAAGTCAAAACAATATACTTATTGTGAAACTCATGACTTATACACACAAGCTCTTAGTGTTACACCCAGGTGTAATTTAGCTCTTATTTTATTTCTAAAATGTTAACTGTGTTAGGAAAGAACTTAAAAATATCTTCAGGCAACTCATTCCGGGTACATCCGATTTCTGTGGCCTGTATTTAAATTTGAAACTGTGGTCCTTCCTACCTATATAGTTGGGTTTGTCTTACCTTTTAGTGAATTCCACCTCTTTTTTCTTTCCTGTCCAGCCTTTTCATCCTTTATTTATGATGGAAGGAATGAAATCTTTAGGAACAGAGAAGAGCTCTATGTAGCCTTACCCAAGGAAAAAGAGACAGTGGAACGGTGCAAGAATATTGGAGCTAAAGCAAAACATCTACCTACTGATCTCTTTACCTCCCCTATTATTTTATCTGCTAATTTCTCCTTATTACAGAAGTCATGAAAAATATAAAAGAGAAAAACTAGCTCCAAATGATCCTAAGAGAGTTAAAAAAACCGGAAAAAGATGTAGGAATATCGGAACTGAAGAAAAAAACCTGATGATCACTTTGTCTCCAAAATCATGTCATCATTATGTTAATAATCCAACTACTTATAGGTAAAAATGAGGGAAGAAATTGTTCTAGGTGGTCCTAAGAAAGAAGAAAGGGACAACGAAAATGTGGAAGAGTACTGGAACGAAAGTTCAACACATAATGATCTCTTTCTTTCGAATATTCCTCAATCGTTCTGATCAGAACTGAAGGCATGAAAGGTAGAAAAAAGAAGCTAGCTCTCAGTGGTCCCAAGAAAGGAAAAGGTACTGTAAAAATATGTAAGATGCAAGAAAAAACGAATCAAAACACCTGCTACCTCCTTTCTCTCCAAATAAATTTCATAATTTTGTTTATTACGGAAGGAAAGAAGGTGGAAACGTGGGGAAAAAAGATCGATGTGTTCCCAAAAAAATAGTCAAAATATATAAGAGTATTGAAAAAATGAGGCAAAACACCTGCTGATTCCATTGTCTCCAAATATATTCCATCGTTATTTTTAAAATGGAAATGAGGGTAAACAAGCTCGAAGTTGTCCCGAGAAAAAAACAGTGGAAAGGCGTTAAAATATTAGTTTCAGAGCGAAATAATTATCTTAGTGAACCATTTACTTGAAAGGTAGGTAAAACGTTAGCTTGGAGTGTGGCGCTTAAAAGATCGAAAACTTGATATTCACAAGATTAATGTGAAATATTTCGTTGACTAGAGACGTGGGTGGAAAAGATGAAAGAAAAATTGATCGCCCGACTTGCACGTCTTTATCATCAGATCCTAATTCTTTCTATTAGACGTGAATTCACGTCCTGATTTACAGTAACGTTGCGGGATATGTAGCGTGACTGGCCGAATTTCGTGACTGTTATCCTGAACATGTTCGTAGAGGAGAATCATGGGAATGAAAACGCTCATTTTGGTCAGAAAAAAATGTTTCGTAGTTCTATTCGGGAAGTCCACCGGGTGAGAGACTCCATGAGTGCCGACGTTTCGATGGCCGAGTCGTCCAGCGTCTTCAGGGCAGAAACTGCCCTTCCCTTAACTCATTGAGTGTGGCATGACGTGATATCACGTCATGGTTGTTTTTACGCTGGTTAAGATGGCGTCATATCACGTCAAGGGTACTTGAGTGTTCCAGCTTTCACTCGGGAACTTTCACTAGGTCCCCAAGTGAAAGCTGAAACACTCACGGTACCCATGACGTCATATCACGTCATCAGCACCAGCGTGATATCACGTCATGCCGCACTCAAAGGGTTAATCTATCCTGAAGACGATGGACGACTCGGTCGTCGAAACGTCGGCACTCATGGAGTCTCTCACCCGGTGGACTTCCCGAATAGAACTACTAAACATGTCAAGCCGGGAAAGCCTCAATTCAGAAAAAAATGTATAATTTTTTAAACAATCTATAATTAATGTGTGAAATTCTTTTCGGGAAATGTTGCGTGGTGCTGATCATTTTTGGCAAATTTATACCGGAAGGAAAAAAGGGTGGAAACGTGGGGGAAAATGCTCAAAGTGATCAGAATTTAAAAAAGTCAAAATATGTAGGTAAGAGTATTGAAAAAAATGAGACAAAACACCTTCTGATTACATTCTCTCCAAATATATTTCATCGTTATATTTATAATGGGTAATTACCAAATTATGAAAAACTGAAACTCCTTCTTACATTTATCAGCCATATAAAAAGATAATTTGGTCAAAAAAAAACAAAAAACACCAGAAATGATAACAAATTAATTGTACCCTGCCACAGAACGTCTATGTATCATAACTCTTTTCGTGTCAATTCACGCATTGTATGGAATTCGATTCCGCAACCGCTGAAAAATATTAAGTCAACCGAAAGATTAAAAAAATTCTTGCTGTCTTATTATCTCAGTGATAGTTAATATTTTAATAATAATAATATAAATAATAATAATAATCCTTTATTACGGGCAGGTGCCCAATTTCCAGAGCATGAGTAGTACATGTAACTTTTAATAAGTGTGATTCTAATAATGAATAATATGTTAATACACAACAGAAAGGAAAAAATATTTACAAAATGTAAAATAGATACACAGTACAAAAATAGATATCAAATATAAAAAAACGTAAGAAAATTCAGAAACATTCAGAACAAGTAATAATTAACCTTATAGGAAGTAATTTAAAAAAATAAAAAATAGATACAATATCAAGTAGATACAGAGTAAACAAATAGACATCCAATATGAAAGTAATAAGAAAAAAGTCAAACACTTTGGTGCACAATATAAAATAGATATCCATGTAAAAAATTAATAGTTAAAAAGAAAGTCCTAAGCTTTCTAAACAAGTCATAAGTAGACTTACAGGAAGTAAAATATGTACCAAAAAAATTAACAAACTTACGAATTTCTTTAGCATCATAATTGACTAGACATATTCAGATAGACCTTGTAAACACCTTCTCCTATAGACAGCCGGGGAATCATGGTGTATATCAATGTATGATATGAGTGAATTATACAGTCTTAATATGCGAACAATAGGTTCGTTAAAAGAATAATTTCTTCGACAATATTTAATATGATATAGTTTAGATCGCCTGGTGCTCGTGAATGATGCATCGAAATGCAATAATGCAAGTAAAGGCGAGCACTTGACAATATTATTACATACATTGTACAAATACAACAACCCTGCAAGTTTTCTTCTTACTGATAAAGTATGCAGATTTAATATAACCATTGTTTCAATGTAAGGTGTGTGTGGAGTATGGAATCCGGCATAGAAGTTGATTATTCTCAGGAAATTCATTTTGTTAAATATCTTGGATTAAATTCATGAATGTGCTACCTTTTGTGATTGCTACAATGTATTGAGCATGGAATTGTAATATTTGTTGTGGGCAAGTGCTGTGATTCGATAAGATTCTTGTAAATAGTGACATGTTTTCTATGTGATTGTTACTATTTTTGCCTGAATTGTAATTACTTATGCCTGCTCCAAAGGAATTCTTTCCTAGAGCCAATAAATCTTATATATCTTATAATGGAAATGAGGGTAAACAAGGCATAAATTTCAAACACGGGTGTTGGCGAAGACGGAGGGTTATCATCCGCGCCCAATACAAGAAGCCATTAAAATAGCAAAAAGGCCGAATAACTTCAACAGGGAGGATGGCTACAACCTCAGCCGGGTTTGAAAAGGGTTCCTGGCTCCTTCAAGTGTCCAGTGGCTAATGTCTTCCGCCCGAAATTCAAATCGGTCCAACAGTCGGGCAACGTACGATATATAAGATTGAGACGAGGCACTGCACACTTATTCACTTGAAAACGCTGCCAGTAGGAGGAGAGAAACGTCGAGAAAAAAAATTCTCACCGCGCAGAATTTCCCGAAAAGAATTATATACATTGATAAAAGAAGCTGCGAAAACCTTCAAGCAAAAAAATAATCTTTAATTGATGAAACTTCATCAGCAAGTAACGAAGTCAGCAGCTCATCATTTGTGGAAATTCTGTTTCTTTCTACACGTATATTTATGAGTAACTAATGCATCGTTATAGCCGTAATAGCATATATAATAGTATTTTTAAAGGACATTTAAAAAACATTGCCACTAATAACTGTACCAAAGTTATGGGAGCATACAAAAAACACTTTATTATTAATAAAGTACAGTGAACAATATTTTTGGAATAAGTGCAATGTCAATCAATTTATCATTTAGCCAAATAATGCCAAAGCTTATTGTTCATTATATTCTGGCATAAATTTTTGTATTGCTGAAATGAGTCGTTATGTTCACTGAGTTAATTTGTAATGCTCTCTTAAAAATTATATTCCAGCATTGGAACATCGACAGGCCGTTTTTATTAGGCTGGGGTTATCACTATTTTTAACGGAAAAATAAAGTAACTTTGTCAAATCCACTTTTAATACATAAAATACACTTAAGAATTTGCATTATTTGCGTTTTCAGCTTTGATAAGTGCAGTACAAACTTGCCATACGTGGTTTTATCATCAGTTATTATCATTTTTGACCAGGGACATTTATTGTGATGATGATGTGACGAGCTCGGTTCACAAGTTGGGCCACGATCTTATTTTCTTTCGCGTTTTCCATCTAATTTTCTTCAGCAGCATTGGGGCATCGATTGGATTGGATTGGATATTTGTGGAGGCGACCGATGGCTAAGGTCATTTGCGCCATAGGGGATAGGGAAGGTAAGAAGGGTGGATAGAAACCTGGCATCGTCATTAGCCTGCTCTTAACGAAAGGCGCCAAGGGGACCATGGTTTAACGTCTCATCCGACAGACAGAGTACTCTACTGGAATTGCCCTCCACAAGACACTCAAGTAGGGATCGGGTTCCCTCTGAAAAACATCCGCAGGGATTTGAACCCTGGCCGCCCGTGTGGTAGGTGAGTACTCTAGCCACCACACCAACTCGATCCCCTTGGGGCATCGATCGGCCATTTTTATTAGGCTGGGTTATTACCGTATCTTCGGAGTAAGTTTCTTAATCAAAAGTGTAAAACGGAAAACAATTAATTAACTTTATCTAATCCTCTTTAAATTTGTTATTGACGCTTTGATTAGTATGGCTGAAACTTGTCATGCGTGATTTTATAAGAATTCATTATTTTTTTCTAACCTGGGACATCTATTGCGATTATGATGTGATAAGCTAGGTTTACTAGTCGAGCTAGGATATTATTTTGATTTCTCTTTATCCGTATAATTTTCTTCACCCACTGACTTAAGACCCGAAAAAAAATCAATAAAGTACTTATAACCTACGGCAGTATAAACCATGAATTAATGGTGGATGGGCTGCGAATTCTGTTTACTCTAGTAATTTATAACGCTCTCCCAAATGTTAAACGTCGGCGTTGAAACATCAATAGGCAATCTTTGTTAGGCTGGGGTAATTACAGTTTCTTCGGAGTAATTTTCTCAATCAAAAGCATAAAATGGAAAAAAAGAAAGTGAATTTTTTAACTCTATTTTAAATAGTTATTGACACTTATGAGTTTATAATATTTGCATTACTTTCTTTGATTAGTATAGCTGGAACTGGTCATACGTGATATAATCAGCATGTATTATTTTTATCTGGTCATGGGATATTTATTGTTGTGATGATGTGATGAGTTTCGGTCGGGCAACGATCTTATTAATTTTTCGCTTTTTTCGTCTAATTTTCTTCACCCACTGACATTAGACCTGAAAAAAATCAATAAATGATTTATAGCCTATGAAAGTGATAACCACGAATTAATGGTGGATGAGCTGCAAATTCTAATCACTGTGTTAATTTATAACACAATCGTAAAAATTATACATCAGGGTTTGGACACCTATCGGCCATTTTACAAGGCTGGGGTAATGTGTACTGTTTCTTCGGATGTTCCAATGGCTTTAAAAACTGTTGATTTTTTACATTGTGGCCTGTGGAGGATAATTTTCGCGGTAGCTGTTATTTATTAAGCCGGACCTATTTCGGGAGATGAGGCACTCGGCCGATAGTGATTGTGAGGAAGCTGCAATGGGATTTGTTAGCATCTTGCCAGAAAAGATTCAAGGATAATCGATTCAGGAAGGAGTGAGCAGAAATTTCAAAAAAGGACCTTTAAGACTGGAAGTGAGACATTGGCACTGGTCGTTCCGAACGATCAGATGTAAAGTATTCCGTCACCGCCCAAAAGAAAACGAGGGACTCGACATTTCCCAGTTTCCAGGAAAATGCAAAGCAGCATCAATAAAAGTAGTGAATATCCGCCTCGTGTCCATAGCCAGGGATGAAGGCACCTCTAGGTGAATCTTCTTTTTATTATTTTTTGCTTTATATTCATCCCATCCTCGCCGCTTAAAGGTTCAAGGGCAGGCCCTTATGACTTCCCCCGCTAGCAATGTGCCCGAGCACTTTCTAATACGGCTTTCTTTGTGATCCCGTATGATTCATGCCGTCCATTTTGCCGCAAATATCTGTCTTACTTCACTGGATATTTGATCGAAAAATATGGTTGGTACTTGTGAGTCGAACGCTCGTGATGGAAAATTCGAACCGCAAATCTTTCAAATCTTGCTACTTTCTCTAAAAAAAGAGTACACTGCGTGAACAATTCGTTGAATCTATGACGGAAAAGTACTCCAAAAGACAGATAATTACCTATTTACATCCGTTTTGAAATGATATCCTCTGATCTCCAAAAATTCGCTATATTTCATCTGTTGTCATCCTTTAAGAGTCAATGGCCAATGTATTCGTGAAAATTCTCTTTTGCAATGCCTAATTGTCCTGAATTTAGGCTTGTGACTTTTATTACAATAATGTTTTATCCTGATTATGGTTATTTCTTACGCAGCAATTCTTTTTCCCTATGAATTTGAAATTTCAATTGCATATATGTTCGGAATACATGATTGGTTGTAGTGAGTCGAAAGCCCGTGCTGGAAAATTTGAACCGCACATATTTCAAATCTTGCCATGTTCTCTGAAATGTTACACTTCGTGAACTATTCGTTGAATCTATGACTAAAACGTCCTTAATGTTCTAAAAGCTAAAAAATATATCTATATACATCATCTTTGAAATGATGCCCTCCTACCTCCAAACATTCGCCATGTTCCATCTGTTTTTTTACCTAGATATCATTATCTCAAAAATTAAAAGGTTTTTGTTCACTTATCACAGAAATAATTTTATTTTCCGACCTGACTTCGACATTAGCTATGTCATTTTCAAGGTGTCATTGCTAATGTCGAAACCAGGTCGGAAAATAAGACCATTTCTGTGGAAAGTGAACAAAAACCTTTTAATTTTTGAGATAATGATATCTGTGGTGCATTTCCATAAAATATCGCCGAATACTCTAAACTTTATGTTTTCTGTCTACTTAAATAGCCACTTTATTTGTGAAAATTCTCTGTCGCAACGACTAATTGTCCTAAAAGTGGGCTAGTGACTTTTATTACAGTTAAATTTATTTACTTTTACTACATGCGTTGTTTTAATTCACATGGCAGTGGATACCTACTACAAGGGTTGTTTCAAAAATAAGGTTCCCACGTTTTTTCCAGGCACAAGGATTTTTTTATTTGAAAAAACGAATACACCATTGAAAACGTTAATCTTTAAGCTATTTTTCTACATAGTCGCCATTTTTTTCTACGCATTTTTTCTGACGAGTAATCCACTTTTGCATTCCCGCCTCAAAGAAATCCGCCTCCAACCCGTTGAGAAACTTCTTGCAACTCCTCGGCACCCAGCGCGCGTTTCCCCATACACTTCACTCAACTAGCGATGAATCTCTAAGGGTGGTAACTTTTTTGCGTGTAAAAATCGGATGACCGCACGAATTTCACACCTGACGGTGACGGCGATGACGGGCTCCATCGCGGATAGCTGTCAGGCCGGTACTGAGCGTTGCAGACAGACGCTTGTTGTTGGGATCGGTGGTGGGACAACGGATTTGCCAAATATCGCCTATGCATCACGCGCGGCAATGTTGCAGCGTTGGGAACCTTATTTTTGAAACAACCCTCGTATATTTGAATATTGAGGAATCTGTGATCGTAGGTGATTGGCAGGACATTTTCACCTCTCGCAGATTTGATGTCCAGAAAATTACAAGGAGCTGAAAGGAGATCTAAAAAGTACTTACAAAAAGTGAATATCTCACAACGGCTTTAAAAATCTTTTGTGATTGATCAACAGCGACGGTACTCTTCTTGGAGAGAGAAATGAACTAGGTTCGCATCAGTTATGCATCCAAGTGGCTCAGCAAATGTGAAAGTGACATTTCTTGTTTCAGTCAGCATGCTGGTTGATCATCACACGAGGGTGGAAATCTTTCATACTGGCAAGCATACTCGAACTAATGCTCATTCAACTAACGTGTGAAAAGGGCAATCGTGTGAAATTGACAGAGGAAAAATCGTTCTCCTGGAATGGGAATCGAACCCAGATCCCTCGATTTCGCGCCGAATGTTCTAACCAATTAAGTTACCCAGGCGTCCTCTTCCATTGTGAATCTCATACAGGCTTTAAGGAGCAAGTTGTCCTCACAAGTACCGTGTATATAATGCCCGAGGTACTCTTATGAGAGCGCTAAGCGCCACAGTCCACGGGGTAAAGCCCAACTTGAAACAGAAAGGTGTTTACTTGAAAGAACCACGGAACTAGCGCGCAGTTACTTCAACGGAGTCACCCGCTAATGATCACACAATTGTGTGAAATTCACAGCGGAAAATCATGCGCCATTCGTTTTTTACGAGATCCAGTTGTTAGAAATTCCTCTTTTTTAAAATTAGGTCTCTTTTGGAGTGCATACACGAACCATTTCCCATGTAAAAGGGCTGGTAGTTTTACTCAAAAATCTCAGTAGGCAGTTGTGTATGGGGCTGAAATTAGGGTATCTTAGAAAGAGTGAGATGTTTTACTTTAAAATGAGACACATAAAGCATATAAAGCCCGAGGTACTCTTATGCGAGCGGTAGATCTGGGTTTGATTCCCAGTCCAGGCGAATGGTTTTTTCACTGTGAATTTCACACAATCGTGTGATCACTAGCGGGTGACACCGATGAAGTAACTGGGCGGCTAGTTCCGTGGTTCTTTGAAAAATTGAAAGGGGATGTCTTTTCCATCGCCTGTTTTTCAATCTCCGCCATTTCCACGGTTAGAACACCTCCAATCTGTTCTTCTCAGGCTTCCGACTACTTTATCATTGTTTATCATTTCGACCGCTCCTGGCCGCAAAGTAATACCTCAAAAATCATTCCATTCAGGCGTATCTTGAATTCCTAGTCCACAAAATCGTATGTGTAAAATTTGAGCCATATAATCGTATCTGAAATTCCGTCCGTAAAATCGTATGTCAGAATACCAGTCCACTAAGCCGTACCTCGAAAAATCAGTCCAGATAGCAGTATCTCGGCCAATAATTTAATTTTCGTTTTGGGAACTCGATTTTCATTCATTTTTTTAAATTATATTATAATTTTATTAATTATATTATCTATTTTAATATATTGAAATTTAAAAAAAATCAAGATACGCCTGAATGGAATGTTTTTTTGAGATACTACTTTGCGGCTAGGAGCGGTCGATTTGTTCAACATACATTTTAAACCAAATTTTTATACTACCTGATGGAAATTATTCTAAAGATTGGCTGATTTTTCAAAATTTCATTAATATATTATCATCGATTGAAAGTTTACTGATCTTTTCAAAGTTATTTTGTTAATATTCTTATTCCATGGCAATTGTAGATATAAAAATGAATTCAATTAAGAGTACAGGTATTATTTACATTTTGCTTATCATAGTGAAATAATTTAAGGTCCGGATTATAGTCTAGTTAAGTATTATTGGGCACCCCCACCGATTTCGATATGTCTCTGGATAAATTCATGCTATCTAACCCATGTTTATTCTAAATGAATCTACTATGCTAAACATAATTTCTTTTTAATATCGTATTAATTAGAGATGGGTCGGTTCCGGTACCCGGTTCTCGATACTGCCGGTTCTTGGCCCTTAGAACCGGTATCGATAACCGATCGCATAAATTAAACGGTAAAGGAACCGATCGCATAAACGGTAAAGGAACCGGCACGGAACGGTGGCAAGGATTTGAATTATGCTCCCAAACCACTCAAAACCCCCAAACCCCCTAAAGCAAAACCTGGAGAAAGCACCTGAAGTAAAGCCTGATGTAATGTGATATATTGGCCGATCATATTGGTTTGTCTTTTTAAACTTGGACTAATGTTGTTATACTTGGCTAATAAAATTATGGAGAAGATCTTGTTTAATTTACTGAGCTTTCTGGTTTATTTGCCTCTGAAGAGAAATTATTGTCCTTCAGTTCTTGGTCGTTTGTCGTAACTTTCAATTCATTCAGAAAATAAGAGTCCATTGTTGGAACCGAGAACCGGGAACCGACAGGTAAGAACCAGACCGGTATCGAGAACCGGAAAAATTTAGGAACCGACTCATCCTTAGTACGTATAAATTAATAGGACCTAACGGGTACCGCTATCAGGATTTTATTGAACCGGGCGTAAGAATTCCAAAATATGAATTTAGCTTAGAGAAAATATTTTTCATGTTTTTTTTTACTTCGGTAAAATTCCTGGAGTAAAAGCTCCTGAAGACAAACTTACTTTCATAATTCTCATTCGACAAAAATTTACTTTTCTTGGGTTTGGTTGGCCACCGAATGTGATGAAATTTCTCCTCTCTTCCCTCGCCTCTCGTTTAAGATTAACCTCCCTTTCTCTCGAAGATTTTCTCGAACTTCTTCTTCAACTTGTCGTTAAATACTTCCATGAACGAATACGATGAATGGTTCCCGATGCGAATATGAGTGATAAATATCAAATTTCCGGTTCCGAGAAATATTTCTGAGAAATATAATTCCATTCTCACCGCATGTTTAATATGCCGTCGTCCGGAAGAGCTTGTGGCTAAGACGTTTCCTTCCCTTGAGGGGCGCGGGCCCGCCTCGAAGATAGAGTGGAAAAGAAGAAGACGTTGACCTGTTATTTCTTAGATATTTGGTCGCTTCGTTATCCATTCCCTTTGGCATACATTAAGGTAATAATAATAATAATAATAATAATTTATTCCACTCCTTAGAGAGTATACAAACATAAATAAAACGTAGGGAATACATTAGTGGAATATAGGTACCCCATAGGTTAACCTGTTTTGGGGTTACCATCTTTCACATTATAACTGAGGCAGCGGCTGGAAAAAACAAAAACTCACAAAGTATAACAGTTTTTACGTTTAGTATTTAACCCTAAGTGCACAACAGCAAATAATAACACAACAAATAAAAATACATCAGTACAATACATTAATGAACAAAGATTACCCAAGACCTTTTATTAGGTCTTCAACTTTCTCTTTAGTGAATAGCCATTTTCTTATACTACTCAAAAACTGAGGAACGAAGACTATGTTTGACAATTTATCTGGGAGGGAACAGAAAATCTTTGGAGCAATGTACAAGTAACTCTGTTTGAATGCTTCATTACTTGGTTTAGGGATAATTACACCAGGTTTCTTTCTCAGTCTGTAAGAGTATTCTCTCGTTTCCGCTCTGTTCCCACCTCGAATGTCAAAAATTTTTAACACTTTGTAAACAAAAAAGTGTCTCAAAGGTAAAATTTTGAGACGCATCAAAAGTGGAAAAGAATTCTCAGTCATTGGCTTCCGCAAAATAATTCTAATCAATTTCTTTTGAGCAGTTACTAAAGGTTTTAGATTAGAAACATAGGCTCCTCCCCAGCATGTTATACCATATTCTAATCTCGAATTTACCAATGTAAAGTAGACAGTACGGATAACTGAAATCGGACAAATATAGCGCAAATAATAAAATTTTCGTAATATAGATCTTAGGTGGATGTGACTTTACTATGTGAGTCAACACAGGTACTAAAGTACACAGTTTTATCTATTCAGTTTTATAAATTTTGCTTTAGCTGGCGAAATGGGTTACCTATTCAAAACTGTGGTTAAGGCAGAATATATGCACATTATTCCATGAATTTATTTTAAATTACCTTATTTGTCCGACTACAGCGCCATTTGCATGGAATTACCGCATTTCGATTTCAATTACGGAGGTAATTCGCTAATTAATTTTTAAAAATAGGTGGTTTGATGACTATATTAATTTGTGTTATGGCAGTAAATGCTCAAATGGGACATTAATGGCGGACATGTTGTGTAAATGGTTGCGAAGACCTATATCGAAGGAAGAAAACAATCGATGTCGAACGATCTTTCCGTAAAACTGATCTGAATATCCCATTTCATTGTTCACGTCAGTTTATCAAAACACTCCTTGAAGATACTGTATGTCTTCAGAACTTCTGAAATAAATGAACCTGAGGCCAGTGCCATCTTGGGAATTCTAGACTGACGCCTCATTTTAAATACTGGCTGAAACGGAAAAATACGTGCAATTCATTTCCATCAAATCATGGATCAGTTTGACTTATTTGACGTTACGCTTCCCGCAGGCTGCTGTCACCAAGTCTCGCTACCGTTATACGAAATATTCTCACTGAGTTTCATAATAATGAAAATTCTGTGGCAATACTTTTGACTAAAATCTGAAATTTTCCCCTCTAATATTAATTTTCCGTTGCAAGAACGCAGTAAAGAATAAAGAGTTGGTACAACTGGGGATTTGATTGTTAATTGAGCCAATGGAAATTGTTCAATAGTGTCTGTTTTTACTGTTGATAGAATGAATGAATTAATTTTTTTGAACTATTAAGTAAATACTAATGAAATGAAACAATGTTTCACATGCTACATAAGGCTAGCCTGTTTTTGGGGTATCATCATGTTACAGGACGTCTAACTGTGAATATAGTCTCATTACATGAATTATTCTCGCAATATAAACGTCAGTATACGATAAAAAATTACCAAAAAAACAGTAAATTTACATATTTTCATAACATGAATAATAATAATCACAATAAAAATATCAGAAATATAGAGAACCAATATTAAACAGTAGAATTTCCAGCGGATGTGTATATAATGTGAGCAAATCAACTTGCTGTATACTCTTTTATATTCAGGTTCATAAATGTTGTAACAATTCATCGCCAGGAATCTAGAAATGGTTTTCCACATTTTTGTATTGTAATATTCAAGTTTTTTATGCTCTTTGAAAATAACCTTGTATTATTAGTGTTCTGGATATTTTCTGGTGACTTATTGAACATTTTTGGGCCCGTATAAACAAAACTGCGTTTAAATACCGTTGAGGTTTGCCTAGGATTAGACTAAACATTTTTTCGCAGACTGTAGGAATGTGTCTTATCAGTTTTCTATTCTTTACATAAAAAACTTCTTTATTTCATGAAAATATAGGTGCCTTAGAGGGATTATTTTATGCTTTTGGAATAGCCAGAGTGGAAACTTCAACGGTCGTCATGATTTAAAGGTAATGATACATAAATAAGATGACATCCATGTGAACCTCAGTTCAGTTCCTTAGAAACCTTTGCAGTCCCCTGAGAAATCTGTGCTACGGAGCTGATGTTCATGCACCTCCCATAGCCGAAGAACGAGCCGTTACTTTATGACAATTCATTGAGTACGTTAACTCTTCCTCTTGCTTATGGTACTGTCAGGCTTGGATAATTCACGTGCATCATATCTGTCCGCCGCTGCAAGTTGTACTACATTAGCCCTCCGACCTTTGGCACGAATTCGACCTTTCCCGTTGGAAATAATAGCCGCGTTTTGCCTGAACGAAATGAGGAACACCAGAGTCTGAATCATAGCGGAGTGATGAAGTTCGCTTCGCCTCGGAGTCGGAGGGTTGAGCCGAGGGGAAGTCTGGGGTCGACTGGAGGAGGAGGAGGATGTGCCGGGAACGTGAGGAGAACGTTAAGGGCGACCGAAGACGAAAGAGGCGAAAGGGAGGGGGGGGCGACGCTGGCGGAAGGGCACTTTGGGCCGTGGAGTGGGGGGCAGCGGGGGCAGTGGCGACCGATCAATGAAACAGCGGCGCCCCTGAAGAAGAGGCCTGTGATTACCGTCGGTGAGGTCAGAAGAAATTTCCCTCTGGTTGAGTTCTTGGCACAAAATCAAAGTTTGGATGAAAATAGGCACGGCGCTAATCGTGGTGGTGGCATTGCTTCAGTAAAAGGAGCGTTGGGTATGGAGGAAGCAGATGATGTTTAGAGCTTGAGTAAAGGTACTGTTAGCTTTTTCGGTATACATACTTAAAAACTACTACGAGCGAACATATAGTATCTCTCAAGGTAAGGTGGGAGCCCCTCAAGACTCGGAGGCTGCACGCTAGGTTAAGATTGCTTGAGAAATTCAGAACTGGTGTGTTTCAGGGCACTACAGAGAATAATATTATGACGACTCACTACATCACTAGGTCTGATAGAAGCGAAAAAATAAGAGAGGTACATTGTCGAACAGATAGGTACAAAAACTCGTTATTTCCGCGGCAACAAGCAAGCGACCACAATAAAAACTGAGCTCCACAAAATACACTCCCATAATACACGTCCCAAATTCACCTCCTCCAAAACCTTACATCTTTACACGGCTGGTGTCCTAAAACCCTCTGCCACACGCCCATGCGGCGGCTCGCAGGGTATTATGTAGTTTGCTTCAGTTAAAGGAACGTTGGGTAGAAGGAAGATAGAAGAAGCCGATGACGTTCAGGGCATGAGTAAAGCAGAGTCTTTCTATTCGATATGTCCATAGCTTTATCGATAGGGGTCTTCGTAACCAATTCCACCACACGGCCGCCATTAAAGTGCTAACTTAGCATTTACCACCATTGCACACCCGAGAAAATCTGCGAATATGCGGCGCCAGCCGTCATTTCGAACACACATGTACTGCCAAATCATCAAAAACGTTGAATATCTTGTGCTATACTTATAGATAATACACTAAAATAAGCACATTAATGGCGGACGTGTTTGCGTTGCGAAGACCTGTATCGAAGGAAGAATACAATCGATATTGAACGACCTTGGAGTAAAGCAGAGCCAACTACATGCCGCCACAGCTATGTAGATGACCCAGGAGTAAAGGCATTATTAGCGTTTCGGTATACATTTTTAAGTTCAAAACCAGTAATTCTAGGCCATCAAAATTAAATACAGGGCTTCAAATTTACTCCTATTTTATATGGCGTCAAAAAGCTAGCGATAGCCTGATAACATTCGAATTTTCTATGCACAAAATATGACCTTTTTTCAGCCTTTTCGTATACGATTCTGGGATCCCGAACTTTGAAAAAATAATTGAAATGATGATGACAATAGCGCTTCAGGTAGTTTGAGCGAAATATCGCTTCACCAGGAGGTCAATGAATTAGATCTCATTTAATAGAAAAATATCACACCCTTGCAAAGACTCCGAAATTGCAGTCGCTTACCTCACTCCTTTCCGAGATATTTGCCTCAAAATACCAGACATTTTACATGGGCGAAATAGTGCGTGTATGCACTCTAGAGAAATATTATATGAATGATGAGGTATTTCTATCAATTTGATCTCGCCAAAAAATTAATAGCATATGGTTTGTATGTTTCCTCAACTAATTTTGAAAAACAAATCAAATAGTCACCGCAGTAATTTTTTATATCCACAAAAAAACCTTTCGTTGTGAAGGAGTTTTAAACGTTGAGCGTGAAAAAAATGAGTCAAGATAAAGATTTACATTGATATTTTTATTTAATAACCGAGAGTTTCAGTGAGGAAAAAGTATACTTTGTTTTGTCTTAAACATTACTATATTTTGAATAAATTTCCATGAGAAAAATTCGACCTGGACCGAGAATCGAACCACGGATCTTTGGTTTGCCGGACCAATGCGCAGACCACTACGTTATCCAGGCTTCCTCAAAGGTCCGTGGTTCGATTCCCGGTCCAGGCCGAATTTTTCTCATGGCAATTTCTTCCAAAAAATTCACCCGCCATGTTTGAATTACAATATTTTACTTATGCTTCCTACAGCTGCTGAAATTAAAACGTATAATTCGAATATGGTCTCCATTATGACTCGGGAAATTGCTCGCTTTTTTTAGTAATTCTAAATGATTACCGTAAAATCATTAGAGTGACAGACTTATAATTTTTATTTTTCACATTGCTAGTAATGTTTCAACTATGATGTCGTAATGTGGCCATATTCGTGAAAATATCTCAAAAAACCATTGAGGAGTATAGAGAGGGCACTAGCTATGCTGGCCAATGGTAGAAGCTAAAAACCAGTTCGCCTTCTTCGTTGCACCTCATTTTCTTTTAGCGCTTGCCGGCTAACGTACTAATTTGAAATTTTACAACGTTTTCCATCGATAACTTACTAGAAATCAGCATGCACTTACTTCTTTCCCATGCATCCTTCGTAAACATATTGTGTATTTATTAAAATTGATAATAATCCGAATTCCCGGTTAAACATAGGGCAAAATACAGTAGAATACCAAGCAAAAAGTGGCAAACTATGTTTCAAGAGTTACTCGTCATAAAATTCGAACAAACGGTTGATATTCTTGCTTTACATCCGCTAATTCGTCCATTCTGTCACGCTATCCATAGGGAAGTAAGGAACATGAATATACAAATGGATTGTTGACTCGTCGCCAAAAACTGTTGCCTAATATTCCGTAAACAAACAACTTTATCGATTGTGGCTCCGTCTACTGATGAAAGACGGCAGTTCAAATGTAAATACAGTCTACAGGTCGTAAATAATTACGTCTTACCGGCTTTACTGTCCAGTAATCATTGTGCAGTGAATAAAAAATGTAGTACTACACGTGGGACGTAATAACACACTTTTTTAATATTTTCCGGTCTACAGATATATTTATTTCCTCTCCAAATTTTATTACACAAATGCACAATTAACTTCTTAGCACTTCGTGAATATCGTTCTAAGGCAATTTAGTAATAATAAGAGGTGAAAAAGTGAAGTGAATTAGAAGATGTTTAAAAAGTAACTGTTAGGCCTGAAAAATGGCCAGCCATTATTCATATCATCAAGTAGTTCATATCTTTTCAATCATTATTGAATATTCACCACAGTCTCATGTTAACAACAGTTAACAACGACCATTTACGAGTCGACTGAGAAGACTTTTTTATCGCCACCAAGGCAAGCCAAGTAGCGCCAAGGATTGGGTGAACAAGAAGTGGAAATTTAGGCAACACGTAGCCTAGGCAACGATTCCAAACAATTTAATCCATTATGTATATTCATGGTAAGGAAAGAGCAGGGATTACCAATATTGTTGTCCTTTCGGTCGTTAGGTTTCAGATTCATAACGTTGTGTCCTCTTCATATATCTCACTGCATTAAACCCATCTCTTTTACCTTGGAGCTGCGGTTCCCAAACGAATCTCGTACCCCTAATACAACGATAGACTTGTAGTCTTAGGGATAAACGCCGAACAGGTTGGTAACCGCCACCATTAACGAAAGAGAAATCCCTTATTCTGTTGCTAATGCCTACTCTGAATCTTATAGCATCAATGCCATTTAAATTTTAATCCTTAACTTTATCCGTCATACGTTCCCTTGATGTCGCCGCATTTTGACACTGATATAAAACCACTAGCTCAAGATAGTTTGAGCGAAATATCATTTTACCTAAAAATCAAAAAATTTTAAAGAATAATGTCTCATTTTTCTAATGACACCAAAAATTCAACCCCATACCTCATTACTTTCCGAGATATTTGCCAGAAAATACCTGCCCTTTTGCATGGGAAATGGTACGTGTATGCACTCCAGAGAGAAATTTTTATCAAAATGAGGAATTTCTAACATTTAGATGTCGTAAAAATAACTAACAGCTTGTATTTTGTATGTTTTCTTAACTATTTTTGAAAATTAATCATATTGTCACCGCAATAGGTTCTTCGGGATCACAAAAAAACCTTCCGTTTTGAAGGAGTTTCAAACGCAACACGCGGAAAAAATGTCAAGATAATAAAAAAAAATGTAAAGATATTTTCATTTAATTACTTACCATTTCTGTCATATAAAACTAAGTGTATTATTGCACCAATAATAATGCAATATATTCAATTCGTGTGTCTCACAGCTGGCGAAATTAAATCGTATAATTCGAATATGGTCTCCATTATGACTAGGGAACTATCTCGCTCGCTCTACCTTGAGCTGACGCCTTCGCCGCGTTTCTATTTTACTCTCAAATAAATGGTTCGCTTTCTTTTTTCTTTTCGTTACTTCTTCGCTTTTAAATAACCTGATTGCAAGTTGCCTAATTCCTACGCTCTGGCCGTCTCACTCTTGCTCGACTTCTGACTGATTCTCTTTTGCTATTTTCGTTGCTAGATCTCGGTCACCCGCAACTTTGTGTGTGAAATTCCAAAAATCGTTCACCCTACGGCACAAAACTAACACATATATCAAAAAAATTACTATAAACATTGACTCATTAACTAAATCTCCAGTCTGCGCACAACAAACGACCAAATACTATTTTTTGTCGATATAACGCCCTCATCGTTCAGGCATCTGTACAGCGTTATTCTTCATTTGTTGGATTGGATTTTGGGGAGGCGACACCTAAGGTCATTTGCGCCGTAGGGGACAGGTAAGGGAGGAAGGGTGGATAAAAACCCTGCGTTAGCCTGCTCTTAACGAAAGGCGCCAAGGGGACCACGGTTTAACGTCTCACCCGACAGACGGAGTACTGTACTTGAAGTGTTGTCCGCAAGACACTAAAGTAGGGATCGGGGAGATCGGATTGGTGAGGTGGCTGACCATACGGACGGCCAGGGTTCAAATCCCTGCAGTGGCGGATGTTTTTCAGAGGAACCCGATTCCTACTTGAGTGTCTTGTGGAGGGCACTGCAAATACAGTACTCCGTCTGTCGGATGATACGTTAAACCGTGGTCCCCTTGGCTCCTTTCGTTAAGAGCAGGCTAATGCCGACGCCGGGTTTCTATCCACCCTTTTACCGCTATGGCGCAAATGACCTTGGCTGTCGGTCGCATCCCCTAATATCCAATCCAAGTAGAGATAAGGTTTCCTATGAAAAATATCCTCCTCCGCAGGGATTTGAACGCTGTATGGCTTTCCAGTACTCTAGCTACCACACCAACCCGATCCCCTTCGTCTTTCGTTTCTGTGTCATTTCCTCTTCACCCGACTTCCCCGCCCACCATTGTAAATCGCATCACACCTTAAGAAACACAGTTATGCTCGGGGTATAGGAAGAGAATAGATCTAGGAGTGACGCGTTGCTCGATGGTGAACTGGCAAATGGTTGAGCAGTGATCAGGTGCGGGAATGAGGCTTGATGTAAGGTTTGAAACAAAGGAGGTGATGTTAATTCCAGCGTCACCTCCAAATTATTTCTTTTCCTGTCGTCCCTGTCTTTCTCTCTTTCTCTTCGTCTTTTTTATTCTCATCGTCTCTCTCTTTTTCGTCTCCCTTCTCCTTTCTCTTTCCGACCTCCCGGCTCTGCCCGCAGCATTCCTCATTTCTCTCGCCTCCCGACGCTTCTCTCGTGAGCATGGTTATTCATGAGGACCTCCAAAGCAAAGGGATCGCGTTGATGTAGAGGCAGTGTACTTCGTCAGTGTCAACGGAATGAAAGAATGGAAGAATGAATGAATGAGATCGAGTCGAATGCAAAGACGAAAAGGCACGCTTAAGGTAGTTGGAGAGAGATTTTTCTATGGCCACTGTAGAGACTAGATTCAATTTATATTTTTGGATTCTTAGCCGATGCGTGACACCTGACACGGTTAATTCGTACTCGATGTCGACTACGTTTCACTCAATCGCAATTGATATCTGTCGAGAATTTCGGTCCAATAATTATTACATCTGATTGCCTATACCGATGTTTTGATTATTTTATAAATAATAATTTTGGGCCATTTTATTTTTCCTTTTAAAACATGTGCGCAAGGTGTATTTTTTCTTATTCACTTTGTCTTGATCTGTACTCTCACCATGCTATTATTCCATGGATAGTCGTAATGATAATTTATACATAAATATAAACGCTCGCAGAGGCAAAATTAAGGCAATAATTGGACTAAAATCCGCGACAATAATCTATAGTAATGAAATATTGTGTTGTTCAGGACGAAAAAGTTTGATTTCACATGATTTATATCCTTGGTAATCAACCTTGAATACAAATTAGTAGCCGGGGTTACACCGGAAAGTCTATTATACAAATTACTTGCGGCAGGCGACTTTCTACATTAATTACAAAAGTAAACTGCAAGTGTGCTAACAGTGCTTTAAAAAAAATATAAGCCAGCCGCTTGCAAATAGTAGGTACAGTTATCTGTTTAAACCAGTCTGGATCTGCACAAACTTGCAGAAAAATGCCGTCACTATACTCTATCCTAATATTTCTTGCGGTAGTAACTTGCGAAAGTAACTTTCCATAGTAAACCCACCTCAAGGCTTTCACCTAACTCGTTTGTTCCACGCGTAAGATTATATTGCCGTAATAACCGAAGTTTTTCCAAAAACTTTGTATAATTTATTACGGTGAATAATTAACATATTTGATTTCAACATTTCTCGGGTTGCATCCGCGTCAGTTGTCATTCAGCTCAACAGTTTCGCCAGCTATCCTGCTGGCGTCCGCAGGTGAAGGATGGCGAGAAGGTTTTGGTCCGTCATTATATGGGCCAAGTTAGGCGCCAAAAAGCGATCAATGCACCGGCCAATCATGGAGCAGCGTCGTGTGAAACTTACTACTCTCTACCAAGCGCTGTGCAATGGGTATCCATCTTCTCTGTTAAAATTCTTTGGTTTTTTTTACGATTTCTATAGCCTCTCTCATTATTCTCGGGAAGTACCTGTTTTCCTTGGCTATTATTTTTGCGTCTTCGAATTGTACGGTGTGTCCCGGTTTACTCCATGAGTATCATATTTTTTAATTAGTGGATACAACATAAGAAGTATAAACTGATAACTTTTTGACTAAGTATATATGTATTAAATTATCTTCTTTATTTTATTAGGGCTTTACGGAGCGGATAGCCACTTCATAACCAAGGGAAAGTGGCTGGTGTTCTTCGGCAAATATTATGTAAAGCAGCATGGTGAGTGGCTTATTTGTTGATATAATTTAAAATGAGATATTTTTCTCTCAGTAACTATGTAAGTTCATAGAATTTTATGAAAAGCGACGCCTCGATCAGGCTAACTTTGATCTTGTTAGAATATCTTTTGAAATGAGGCCTGTTTTAAACTAAATCTTTTCTTTCTGAGTTAAGTTGCTGAAGATCAACGAGAATTTTATTTTTCGCTCGGCTGTTGAGTTTTATCTTACCCGCCAGTAACCTTATGTTTTTTCATTATCCTTCAATACTTGTAATTGGTAGAAAGTTTGTCGAATAACTTTGGGTTCTTAACCCCTCGGCTTTGTTTTCGATCTGTATATATTCCTCATTAGCTTCGAAATAATCTTTGGCCTGAATTACAGTAGCTCTATGGGCTTATACTGAAGCTGATTAATTCAATTTTATCGTCTGGCTGTGTAGTATTTACAGGTGCAACGCTGTTATTTCATGGGATACTCTTTTCTCGGTGTACTGTAATCTGGTTATACAAATGTATTTTTTTTGTAAGTGAAACGTGAGTCTAAAATAGAATATTTCCTCTCCTGTATTCAAGCAAATACAATCTTTGTGGAAATTTAAAATAGGTTGCACAATAACACAATAGATTATGGCTAAACATTACTGGCAAGGTTTGTTTGTGGCTACTTAAACCATTAGATCGATTCCAAATGTGGAAGGGAAATTTAAAAAAAAATATATTTAAATATAGAATATTTGCGTGTTAATGTGATGGTAGCGTTTCAACATCATCTGTGAGAAAAATTTGCATAGAGACTATGCAGTTATCATATTTATGGTTTTCTGGCAGGAGCGGCATTTAGCAACTTTCCTTTCTGTATTTGGCTTTGTGAATTTTTCCATTCAAAGTCATTTTCGTCTGTTAGTAGGTTTAGAGTTTTTTCCTGCTACCAAACCTAATGGCATTTAAAATTTTTAAAATAAGCTTAGAAAGGACAATACCTCTCCCTAGGCCACCTGAAGTGACCATTTGGTGTCTATAAAACCACACTGTTTGTTTGTGGCTTAACAGACAATAAGGTATCAATAATTTTTAAACCTGAGACAAGAAATACAACGCTGTAACCTATGGGGTACCACGACGGTAGTTATGAATTTAGCATATTTTAAATATATACTGAAAATGAATTTGTTTATTTAACTGTAAAACAATCATTCACTTCAGGATCTGATTTGTGAGTAGTGAAACGGCAGTTTTCCTATCAAGTACACTGTCATTTTCTGCATTTAAGGAAAATTCGAGGTGTTATGAGCTAATTAATCTGGTATTTACTTCTCAAGCATGCCACCGGGAAAATTTTTTCACGATGGCCGACGTTTCGATAGGTGACATTCCTATCTTCTTCTTTAGGACCGTCGATGAATCTCTCCCACAACATATCATCTCTCATCTATACCCCTAAAGATGATAGGAAAGTCTCCTACCAAAACGGCCTCCATGAAGGCATTAACCCGATCAGTAGCCCGAGAAAACTCATTAGGCACCCAATTGAAAGAGCAAGGTTCAAGATAACATTTTTTTCTGGGGGCCGGTCTGCCGCAAGTGACCAAGCATTGCGTCAGACCAAATCGGGTGGGGCAGTTGGGCTCAACTGCTTACATCTTCTTACGCTGTTTACACTTTCTTTAACAGGGTGGGTATATGGATTCGAGGTCATTATGGTGTCACTCGTATGATACTTAAGTGAAACTTTTGGAAGCAAAGTAGGACGAAACACCTTAGTTTGCATCACTGCTAACCGGGCGGGCGTTCCCTTATTTAAATTTACCCCCTCGACCCGTCGCACAGTGGTCAATATGCCCCGAAAGTTGGTCACCATGAGAAATAGTATTCCAATTTTGATAAAGTTTGCATACCGTTGTACAGAGCAATTTCTCTTACTTTAAGTGCTATGTAATCGTTTGTATTTTGTTTATTTATTTTTGTTATTCCGTTGCGTTTATTTTTTTCTTAACGTATTATTGAAGTTGTTGATTGATGTCTTCCTTTAAGAAGGACGTTCTCCCTGTCGTCTTAATAAACCTAAGAAAATCAACACATACTTATGTATTTGAGTGTGTTAAAACCAAATCCGCAGTCAGAATTGCAAAAAAATATATTTTTGCAATTTGAGGTTATATAAAACCAGTCTAGTCGGAGTACGCAAAAATATTTTGGGCGAATTATTCGCAACTCCTTTAATTATTATCTGCAATTGTAATTGAGCTGCAATAAAAAATGGTGCATGTGTTCAATAATATATAACAAATGAATGTTATGGGAAGTTCACAAAATCATTCATACAGTCGAGTGCAGCATGCTCCAAGCCAAGCTCGTTTTTCGGGACAAAAATCGAACTTTATTTTATTAATAACTATCGAATTAGAGGATTGTAGATGCTATTCTTCGAGCTACTGTTAAGTTTTTTAAATTCTTAACAATGTGATGCATCGTTTATATCAGAATTATCCAGAATTCATTAACTTTTGGTTAGTTGAAGCGCGGATTTTCGCTCAAAAACACCATTATTTTAAACGGCCTTGTTTAAAAAATATATTTAAAAATTGAAAAATTAAATAATATCAACTTGTAGTGCTGACTTTCTACTGGAGACTCCATCTTTCATAAATCAATTCTCTTCGCCAAGAACAAATTGGCAGCACTTCAAAAATAAGTTTGCTCTTATGGACGCGCGCTCGATGCACTTGTTACCCGTAGGGCGCTCGTTGTCCATGTGAATAGTGTGCGCAAGTGGGTAAATGTTTATCCAACTGCTGTGACTTTCGACTTTGTAACCTTTCCTCTCACCGATCCAGCAATCAAAATCCTCTATGTAGATACTTTATTTTTCTTACCTTGGCCAGGTTTTGGGGACTTTGGACGACTGTGCGTCGCCACTGTAAATGCGTGTGTAAACAAAGTCCCAGAGCTCAAACAATCTTTCTTTCACAACATTGGCCTCAGTATTCTCAGGGGTATTCAAAATTGTACAAAAGATTGTTAATAGAAGTATTTATATTTTTTAATCTTGCTTGAAGTTCGCAGTTAGGGACTGGGGCACAGTCCTGGATCCCCCAATTTTCCACCTTGCTCAATATCCAATTAAGCTACCCTGACGTTTTCACTTTCACTTTATTTCTTCGGGGCTTTTAAGGGAAAAATGACTCTAACGAAGTTCCAAGCAATTGATGTCACAGAGTACCGGTCATTCTACACACAGCGATGCAATCCACGATGTTAAAGACCAGTCTTAGGACACATTAAATCTTCCGTTTAACTCAAACGAGTACAAAGTATTCAACTTCGACGGGCGTTACCAACTATAGAGGAATGTGTAACACTAATAGTGAAAAAAATTATTTACCAAAGAGGGACTCAAGTATGAAACTTTATCTTCCTGGACTGTTGCATGTTGAGCTCAAAAATATGGAGTGTCATCATTTGCTTAAAACAATACTAACAAGTACAAACAATTGACTTTTGATGTATAAATTGATTAATGTGAGCTATTATGCCAGAGGGAACCCGATCCCTACTTGAGTGTCTTGTGGAGGGCACTTCAAGTACAGTCCTCCGTCTGTCGGATGAGACGTTAAACCGTGGTCCCCTTGGCGCCTTTCTTTAAGAGCAGGCTAATGCCGACGCCGGGTTTCTATTCACCTATCCTCCCTTACCAACCCCCTATGGCGCAAATGACCTTAGCTGTCGGTCGCCTCCCCAAATATCCAATCCAATCTTTTATACATTGAATTTGTTCTAAAGTGGCAAATGGCCTAGCATTCGCCCTAAGCCGTAAGGAAAACCGATAAAACCTCTCTCAGGCCGCCGTGTGAAGACTCTGTTTACTTAGATATTTAGTCAGTTGATAGTGGTATTCTTGCTGCCTTCTTTACTGGATTTATGTTGAGGTGTCGAGCTATGTTGATGGCGTTGATGATGTGTTGTCGGAGAATGATGTGAAATACCGCATTGTAACGCCGTTGAACGTTGATAATTATGGGCCTAGTTTGCGAAGTGTATATATGGTTTTTCCTGTGGTGTATCGGGTGATTTTCCTAGTGTAACATAATCTGTTCTTCTTTTGGCCGGGTTTATATATTGGAGTCGGTTGCTTCCACCCATTTTGGCACAAAAAACACTTTTGGCGCCATTTTTAATTTTGCTCCATTGGAGTCTAGTTCTTCCGCAATCTTAGTTCTAACAGACATCGGAGGTACTTCAGCTTCTGATATATAGTGGGGAACTCGCATACAAAACATATGCGGCACAGCATAAAAGAAACTAGATTTTGTTAAGCGTACAATAGGAAGGTCTTCAGATGAAAATATAAAAGAGAGATGCTACTTCGCTCTGGTTAGGCCACACTTCAAATACGCCGCGAGCATTTGGGACCGCGATCATAAAGATTTAACTTTTAAAAAAATCATAAAATAAAAAGAAAATCAGCACGCTTCGTTAAATACTGCTACGAGTGAACATATAGTGTCTCACAACTTTAAGAGGGATTTAGGTGGGAACCCCTACAGACTGGGAGAGTACTTGCTAGGCTTAGCTTGCTTGAGAGATCGAAAATTTATATATTTCAAAGTGGCACAGAGAATATTGTCACGACTCCTCACTACATCTCTAGGTCTGACAGAAGCGATAAAATAAGAGAGATACGTCGCCGAAAAGATAGGTGTAAAAACTCGTCCTTTACGCGCACAAGAAGGGGCCGCAAAAAAAACTAAGCTCCGCTAAATACACTCCCATAATACACGTCACCATTTCACCTCCCTCAACCTTATCCCTTATATCTTTACACGGCTACACTCCCTATTACACGTCCATGCGGTGGCTCGCTGGGTAGTATGTAGATGTAGATGAGGTAGAAAGATTGACATTGGTTTCGGAAAGGCTCACGTAACTCTTTGACCTTCCTATCAATGGTACCACGCCTATCGCTGTCGGCCAAGTCCACCGTTTACCGAAGTCTAGAATAACGGAGATTATTCCTTTCATCGTCCGCCGTAATCCGTTTGATATCCCATCGTTCAGGTAACCGTTCAGCATTCTGCCTTTCGTGTCCTAACTCATACTCAGCTTAATTCTAATAACGGGTAACTTTTCCGAGATGTAAAAATCAAAGACCAGGATAGCTACCATATTTTATGTTTATCAAGTTAAGAAAGTAATTCTGCCCAAGTGCAGAAATCAAACCATGAAATTCAAGGGTATTAAATCCTTGTTTTTCATTTAATCTTTTTAGGAGAATAATTTATTAGTTTTTGGCATATTTTTTACGATGAAAAATTGTAATACGAAAATTAAATAAAACTTATTGGTAACTTTGATCATTGCGATAAATTAAGGACGAACGCAATAATTTCCGTTTTATCTCTAAATATTTAAACCTTAGGATTACAATAAGCTTCATTTTTTTCGCTTTAAAAAATAAATTCACCCTAAATGATAATGATCATATTAAAAATGTAAAAAAATTCTTATGAAAATGAAACAAGGCTTGCATTCTTTTAACGCTCTATATATTGATTGAATTGCGAAAATAATCGCGTAGAGATTGGCACTCTATAGATCGGAAGCAAGGACTAATGGAAAAGCGGACTAGAATCTTTCAAAACTTGGTGCTGGAGGAGGATGCTGAAGATAAAATGGACGAACAAAATAAGAAATGATGAAGGGTACAGGAGAGTAATAGAGGGAAGAGCCATATGGAGCACAATGCGGAAATGAAGAACCAGTTGTATTGGACACACCCTGAGACACAATGAGTTTGTGAAGATCATAAATTAGGGTAAAGTATAAGGAAACGTCCCCAGAGGAAGACCCAGGAATAACTTCATGGACCAAATAAAAACCATTGACGTAGTATATATTCCTATGTATTATTTTAAATACATAGGAAGAAATATCAGGAGATGAGGGAACTGGCATTATATAAAGGAGGGTGGAGGGCAGCAGTCATCCAATCGTATGATTGAACGACCGGTGAATAATTATGAATAACTTAGGTAAATTGTACATATTCTATCTAAATGGTCAAATTACTCGAGAAAGTATATTTAAGCTTTTTTATTAAAACTGCGAAGTATTTTTTTCAAAAATAGCGGAAGGTCATGGGGGACTGAATAAAAATAAAATATCGGCTCTCACCTTTTCCTTTTTCACCAAGGTATTAGCGAATGATTGCTACAAAATAAGTCTTATGGCGGTTGTCCCATGCGAATAGCGCTGCAGTCGGCTTCTATGGAAGGACAAATATGGTAATTAAAAATATATTCGAGGAATAATCTGAGTACGTGCGGCTAAATTTTGGTGGTCAATAAGTAACCCATTTAATTAACGAAAACAGGATTTTATGAACTGAATATATAAATTTCCATATTTGAAAATAAACACTTATGCTATTTCCACACTTGTATTCGTGTCGCCGACTATGGTTCCAGCATATTCTGCCATCATCAGGGTACATTTCTACAAAAAACTAAGCCTTTTATACATTTACAATGTGGTGTGGAGAAGAGTCATCGTTCCCCTCTCTCCCTTCTCTTCCCGCATTATAAATGTACTAGCTGACCCGTGCGAATATTTCGCACAGTATGCAGCTTCTTCCTGTTTCTTTCTTCTTTCTTCCTGTTCTTCTACCTGTCGAATATTTCGCACAGTGTGCAGCTTCTTCCTGTTTCTTCCTTCTTTCTTCCTGCTCTTCTAACTGTCGAATATTTCGCACAGTATGCAGCTTCTTCCTGCTTCTTCCTTCTTTCTTTGTGTTCTTCGAACTATCGAATATTTCGCACAGTATGCGGCTTCTTCCTGTTTCTTCCTCCTTTCTTCCTATTCTTCTACCTGTCGAATGTTTCGCACAGTATGCAGCTTCTTCCTGCTTCTTCATTCTTTCTTCCTGTTCTTCTACCTGTCGAATTTTCGCACAGTATGCAGCTTCTTCCTGTTTCTTCCTTCTTTCTTCCTATTCTTCTACCTGTCGAATATTTCGCACAGTATGCAGCTTCTTCCTGTTTCTTCCTTCTTCCTGTTCTTCTACCTGTCGAATATTTCGCACAGTGTGCAGCTTCTTCCTTTTTCTTCCTGTTCTTCTACCTGTTTCTTCACATGGACAATTATTTTTTATTTATGTTTGTGTTAAAGATACATAACGTAAACGGTAAACGGTCACACTGATTGAATATAGAATGTGAACAATCTAACTAAACCATGTGTTAATAGATGGCGCCTCCTACAGTCTTTTAAGTGCGTAACCATATCCAACATATTAGTGGATTATATCGTTAACAGATGGCACTGTTTATTATTGATCATTTTTTTAAATTTTTTAACAAAAACTTTAATTCAAAACCAATTGTCTATTTTTCGTCAATAGCGGGAACATAATCCTTAAAACGATGTTTGAATCATTAATTTTGATGAAGAATTATGGGAGTTATGGCGTTGCGACAAAAAACACCTTAGAGAAATAATATATATGATGATAAAAGGCTGAGATATTTGGACTAATGTACCCTGATGATGGCATAATGTGCTGAAACCATGGTCGATGACGGAAATGCTGTACATCTTGCAGTAATTATTTTTTCATATTCTAGAAAATTGGAAATTTTACGTTTACTCCGCTTTAAAAATTGTATCCAACAAGTGACTTCAATTTATTATCCTTAATATTATGCCGGAGTCAACAAGTTTAGGGGAAAATTCAAATCAGCACATTATCATGCCGCACCCGGTAGTCAAACTCAAATTATTTCGAGAGATATAAACTGAGAGTTATTTTAAAAGAAATGGTAAAACGACGATAGATTTGGTCATGTTTCACCCAGTTTGATTATGCCTGCATCGAAGAGCAAGAGCATCCCGAAATAAAAGTGTGGAAATTGTACCTGGGTTTATTTTCAAATGTGGAAATCCATAGGTTCCACAAAGTTTGTGCCAACACACCCTCTTATGAATGCATAAAGATGTGTAGCTAAGTACTTGACTTCGATCACACGATCAAGCTGGAGCCACCATAATCAAAATATGACGACCGAGATGATTCACCGTCAAGAATTTCTGCGTTTCCGGCGCGCGGGGTCGCCGTTTCCACCGCCAAATAGACTCGGTCACCTTTTTGGATGGGCTGCGGGAAGAAGTCGGGAGCAACATGACCTCTCCCTTCGCCTTATCTAAAAGGGGCGAGCCAATGATCCCGATTATGGAACAAAAATACCGTAAAAATTGCGGAGACCCGCTCGGTCGACTGTGGACGAGGATGGGGGCGCGTCGTTAGGGGGGACGAATTAGGACGGGTGGTAGATGTACCGGGGGGGAGATAATCATTCTAGGAAGTCGTTTGTTGAGGACGAAAAGAAGAAGTAGGAATGGAGGAAGGAAGGGCCCTTCTTGGTCAGCGGACGTCCAGACGACGCAGCCTATAGACTCCCGCTCCCTCGACCGGGGTCAAACTCCGAGAATGGCTATGGCACTGGGCGTCGAGCCTAAAAGCGCCCGAAGAGGGTGTTGTGGCGAGGGGTGGACGAACCGGCGTGGAGGGTGTCAGACGGCAGGACTCGCGAGGCGTCTCAGGGATAATTAGAGGTCAAGAAAGAAGACGCGTAGACAGAGAAATAAGCTGTACCAGACTATGGTGAACATGGAATTCCAAAACAAATTAACTGATGTTGATAATTGATACTTATATACATTGTTGACAGATATATATTAATTGCTCATATGCCTATGATGCAGATAAAATACAGTTACAAAAATATGTATATTTTTATATTTTTTTTGCATGTGAGCTTTAGGTAGCTCTAAAGATTTCCCTGTTTGGAGCAACCGTCAAAAAACATTGGTGCACGAATATGGTGCAAAGTATGTGACAATACGTTTAGTTTTTGAGAATAATTATTTAGTAATTGCAATAAGATTTATGAAAAACAAAAAAAATTGATTTTTTTTATGCCGATAGCAATATTATGCATATAAATATTGTACATTGTCATATTATTGCGTATTGTCATTGTTGTTGATTGATGGAAATGATAAAGGCTGCAGCTTTTGGGTGTTCCCCCGCGTTTTTGTTCTTGACGATTATAGTTTCGCCTAAGTTCCAGTAGGTGTCTTCAGGTCAAAGTAACCTGGGCGTTCAGGGGTCTTCGACCTGAAGAGTCCGTCAGGTTACTTCAGGTCGACTTAACCTGGGCGTTCGGTCATCTTCGATCAGAAGAGTCGGTCAAGTCAGGTCAGGTTACTTCAGGTCGAATTAACCTGGCATACACGTGTATTCGACCTGAAAACGCCTTCTGGAACGCAAACGAAATGCAGTCGTCAAAAAACAACAGCATGGTAAAACCCCTAAAAAAAAGAAATTCAGCCTTTATCATCAGAGCCTCACGGAAGCCATCGCACCGAGTGATATAAACGACCCTAAAAGTAAGAGCTGTAAGATCAAAATAGAAGGAAGCCTCACCAGAGAATTCGAAGTTAATCAGGGCTCTTGACAAGGTGATGTGCTATCCACCATGCTCTTACATGTGGCCCTGGAGCGGGTGATGAAAATTCAGCTTACTAGGTGCTACATTGTTCAACCGCATATCACATTAACTAGCTTAAGGTAGTCCGAGCGAGATAGTTCCCTAGTCATAATAGAGACCAAATTCGAATTATACGTTTTAATTTCGCCAGCTGTGAGACACACGAATTGAATATATTGCATTATTATTGGTGCAATGATACACTTAGTTTTATATGACAGAAATGGTAAGTAATTAAATGAAAATATCTTTGCATTTTTTTATTATCTAAACATTTTTTTCGCGTGGTGCGTTTGAAACTCCTTCAAAACGGAAGGTTTTTTGTGATCCCGAAGAACCTATTGCGGTGACAATATGATTAATTTTCAAACATAGTTGAGAAAACATACAAAATACACGCTGTTAGTTGTTTTTACGACATCGAAATGTTAGAAATTCCTCATTTTGATAAAAATTTCTCTCTCGACCGTACTCGAATTATGCGTTTTCATGTCATCGCTTATAGGACACATTAATAAAATGCATTATTAATGGTGCAATAATATAGTTTTATATGTCAGAAATGGTATGTTTGTAAAGGACAATATCTAAATGTCTTTAACTTGACTCATTTTTTTCGCGCAGTGCGTTTGAAACTCCATCAAAACGGAAGGTAAATTGTGACTCCGAAGAATTTACTGCGGTGAAAATATGATTAATTTTCAAAAATAGTTGAGAAAATATACAAACTACACGCTGTTAGTTTTTTTTACGACATCAAAGTGTTATAAATCCCTCATTTTTAAATAATGTCTCTCTGGAGTGCATACACGTACCATTTCCAATGTAAAAGGGCTGGTATTTTTTGGTAAATATCTCCGAAAGTAATGTGATAAGGGGTTGAATTTTTAGAGTCATTAGAAGGGTGAGATAATATTCTTTAAAATGAGACCAAATTAATTCCTTTCTAGATAAAATGATATTTCGCCCAAACTACCGATTAAACCGATGATGTCGAAGTGATTCCACGAAGACTCAAGGATCTCGTGGAAAGACTTGAGAGATTAGAGACGGTGACGGAGGGAGAAAAAGTTTGACTTAAAGTGAACTCTGCCAAAACACAGAATTTGTTCTTGTCGATGAAAAGTACTAGTGTGATGTATATATACCATAAAATGGAACAATTATGGGAGTGTAATTATTTCATGTATTTAGGAGTATTAGAATTGTTTAGGTTCTCCCCGCGTTGTAGCATTTTTGCGGACGACCGCTTCGCCGGTATTCCTCGTCCTGACTGTCATCAGATCCTGACCTGATGATGTCGACTTGGTAGCTTCCTCTCTTCTCCAACCATATCCATTACGTAATAAATTCTCAGGCTTCACTTGGCGGAACAACGTTGCGATGGTTTGTAGATAAATTCACTTTGTAATATTCCTCAATAGGTTTTATTATTCGGACCTAGGGTTCGACTCAAGTCATTATCAAGGTCTCATCTCAAGGTATCATTCATACCTTGATAATGACTTAACTTGAGTCGAAACCTTGGTCGGAATAACATATCCAATACCTCCTAGTTTGTCTTTCTCGTTACCAAACTTACCCTCCCCATCCTGCTCCACCCCCACATCTCAAACGTCTCAAATCTACGTATAACTTCCCTTCGCAACGACCCAGTCTGCGACCAGTACAACGCCACGCTCCATATCAGAGTTTTCACCGGCCTTTGCCTCATCCCTCATCCCATCCCATCAATTACCTCCTCGTAGGTTCCGAAAAATACTATTAAAAATGGCCTATCAATTATAGGAGCAAGTCAGTCGCTTTGAAAATTTATTCATCAGCGAGCCCCTTATTTTTAGCCTTGCTAAATACTGACCTTCCGTTAAAGATTCACGCCCCGACGAACCTAAGACGTCACTCTCCGCGGGTAGAATACCAATCGTTACCTGGGGAGGCCCCTCTCCCGGCGGCCGCGCTTAAAATTCTATCTCGAAAAATCTTAATATTATTTGCAAGGTGAGATAATTACGTAAGAGGTATAAGATCAAACCCCCGCCGGTTATTCAATCAGAATTGCGCGATCGGAATCCTTGAGCGTCGAGTTATATCTGTATATACACCGAGTTTTCGATCACATGCGAGGCCTGCAAGCAAGGACTATTTTCCCCATTCAATTTCCTTTTTATTTCCAAGATTTTTGCTACATCATCAGCCTGGCAATTCTTGGACATTTTTCTCTGATTCTCATTTGTATTTCACATGTTGCGTAAAAAAATGTTAGTTTATTATAATTGTTAGCTCGTAGGCTTCCGCGGATGCAGTGTTGACTGTTCCTTTTTTCGGGATTCATTTCGTGATGTATGTTTTAAGAAAACAACAATATTTCGCTGGTCCTCCTGCCAGCTTCATCAGGTTAACTGAACTTAGTTCAGTTCATATTATCATATTAATAGTTCAGTTAATCTGATGAAGCTGGAAGGAGGACCAGCGAAATATTGTTGTTTTCTTAAAACATACATCACGAAATGAATCCCGAAAAAAGGAATAGTTATTATAATAGCTTTTTGCCATTTTCACTTTTTTTCATCCCGCTATTTTCCTTTGCAACAAATCTGGCAACTTCAGAGTTTGTCATTTTTTTATCGAAATAGCTTCATAATATAGGGTCTCATCTAAAAGGAATAAGTGAATCATTTCTTGATATTTGAAACTTATGAATGGCTGGTTTGTAATAAGCTTGGGCGTATATTCATACCACGCGTGTGACTACTTTGTATACCATTGGAAAGCGTTTTTGTAACATTTCTTGACGAATGAAATCATTTTCATACACGCTTGCAATGCTGTTTCAGTAAATAATGTGCGTTACGCTATTATTCAAAAATATACTTTGATAACTATTTACTTGAATGAATCAGTCATGAAGAATAAACCAAGATTAACTGCAGGGTGATTCAAAAGTCTTGTTATCATTGCGGAAAATCATAACTTTTTTATTTTTCAACATAGATACATGAAAAATGGATGAAACTGTTATTAAATACATCAAGTTTTACCTATTATCACTACAAATGTTCAATGTGAACTCCATTTGAATAATGAGCGATAACAAATAGAAATTGATGTATTTAGCAACATTTTCATCTTCGTTTCATGTACCAATGTTGAAAAATAAAAAAAGTTCTGATTTTCCGTAATCGTAACAGGACTTTTAAATCACCCTGTATGTTGAAATAATATTTAATGCGCATGTCCATTTTTAAGCCGTAGGCAAAATACTTTAAAATAAAGAATAACTAGATAAAAATTACAGTGCATGCGATTCGCTACTATACGAACAAGAAGAATATTTCTTGAAACCGGTTTCCTAGAATACAAAGCTATAGCATTCTGAAAGAATGCATAACTTTGGATTGAAGAATTGAAGAAGCTATAGCATTCCGAGAATCCAAAGGTATAGCAGTCTGAAAACAAAAAAGTATTTTTTTTTCAGACTGCTATACCAGGATATGTATTTATTCATCGTTTTTGGGAAGGAAAAATATTGTTTTATTGTTTTCACATCACAAATTTATGTCCAAAACTTAAACTAAACTTAAATTAAAAACTTAAAAAACTAAAACTTTGCGGTGGTCGCTGAGAACTATTTCTTTTTTATTTTCAGGCGCGAACAAATGATCTTTACATTAGGTTACTAGTTAAAGCTGGTTTTTCCATTTTATCATTAAAAAAATACTTTTCATGGCTCTTAAGGCGAAAAAATTCAGAGTCATGGAGGCAAAAAAGGCAATATCTAGATACGAGTTACACTATGACCCTTGTGTACGCTGGACTGCGATTCATCTTACATCTGCAGTATTTTGCTTTTTACAGCTTCAACATTTTTATTTCGAGCGATATCAACGTTATAAACCGCCAGTTGACCTCTAAAAGTGATAGGTTTTTTTGATAAACATGAAAAACGACTTAAATAAATAAACTTAAGACAGTGGAAGCTGCAGATATCGTCAAAAAACAATGATCTGCCTCAATAAGTATAAAAAGGCAAAGAATTTAAAGTGAAATCTCAGGAAAGCCAAACTGAAATACTTGTTAAGGTTTTAAATACTTACATACATACAAATCACGCCGTTCCCTTCCGGGATAGGCACAGTCACTAAGTTTCATTAATAAATACATATTTGCACACCTAACTCTGCTTCATTAATTTCCTCCATACTGACCTACCCTCGCAACTCTCTTTTGCGTCATTTACCCCCATTCAGTGCTTCATACAAGCCCTCCTGTTTTTCGAGATTCCGATTATTTCTTCTCCTAAGAATTTCCTCAACCACATTCAACCACAACTTTCTCGGCCTACATCTACCTCTCGCAACATTCACATCACTCTTATATATCTGTATCGTTATTCGACTGTCATTTAATTCCCCTCAGCATGGCCAAACCAACGAATCACACTCCTTTCATAATTGTCCATTACTGGAGCATCTAACCCACATTCATTTATTACCCACTCATTCCATCCCTGGCCCATTCCATGACCCTATCCATCCTACTTTTGCCACAAACAATCCTCAGATAACTCATACCCACGGCATTTAGTATACTCTTATGTAGTTAAGGTTTTTGTGGTTAAGGTTTCTGCGGGAAAAATTCCCAATTTTTTAATGCATTTTTGTGAAAGGCATTCACCTCCCTCCCAACCAGAAGAATTCGTTTTTGATTGTGCCAAAAAGCGTATTCGCCATGATTTGCCATTCACCCCCGGAGTCTCGTTTGCGTCCAGACTTGGTCCTTCAATAAATCAGCGTATGCCACCGTAGCCCTCCCTTTTTACAAGCCGGAGGAGCATAAAATTCGGACCGTAAAAATTTCGAATTTTTTGGCTGGGTGCGAACACCCAGCGAGGAGCACCGAAGAATGTTCGATCGAAGTTATCTTGCGTGGGACGTCCCAAAGGCGTGCGGAAAAATATACGAGCAAATAACGCTCGCGCCGGCACGAGTGCCAAAACCCATCCATTCAATATTTGAAGCCTTGACACGTTGGACGTGGCCGGTCGCTTCTGCGGATCCGCGTTCGATGTCCATAAACTCATCCTCCGCCTCCTCTCTTTACATCGCTAATATTTTTCCTTCATTCATCGACCTTCACATCGTTTTATTCTAAAAGGGGGCCCGCCTCCCTCTACCCCGCCTTGCCTTCTAGCGGCGAGAGTCTTTATCATCGGGGATCCCGTTCAAAGTTGCCAATAAATATTCACCCGACAAAGGAAAGTATCCCTGGCCGGGAATAGTGAGGGTCACAGCGCAATGAAATGTGTTCGTGTCCGTGGTTCAAACTCGGTAACTTTTTGGGACGCCGTTATACTTTGCCCCAGCTTCCATTTTCTTATGCGAGATTCTACTTCTCACCCCGTGTGGATTTTTGCAAACAAAGGATAATCTCCCTGGCCGGGAAGAGTGAGGGTCATCGCACAATGAAATGCGTTTTTGTACGTGGTTCAAACTGCGCAGTTCTTTATCACGCTGATATACTTTGCATCGACCTACTTCTTTGCGCGCTAGATTCTTCCTCTCATCCCGTGTGGATTTTTGCAAACATTTTACATAACTCTTTACTAGAACCTCAACACAGAGAGTATTTTTTTAAGGGGGATTAACTGTAATGAATGAAGGATAGTACAGAATATTACGAATAAACCATAAAATATCATAATACAAATAAGGAATAAATCTCTAATTGCCGTAATAATTGACACCACTCGTCAAAAAGAAAGAAATTAAAGTTTACTGTGTTGGTTTAACGAAAACGTCAGTGACCAACCAGAATACCCTCCTGTGATGGTTAACCGGAAAATTGACTTCCTCGCCAGTGACCAACACAGACATACACACACACCCCAAAAAAGGATCCTTCTCAAGGGCTAATGGGACCCCGCTAAGAATGCCAGGTTATTCACACATTCACTCTCACAAACACTCAAAATCACTCACTCACACACACAAATGGGCCCAACTTCTGGGAGAATGTTGCTCAAAAAGAGCGTGGTCAAAATACACACACAAACACGGACGAGGGTGAGCGTCGGATACGCGTATTTCGGCCACAAGGTGGCCCTCTTCAGCGAACTGAAGGGAAAAAACACCAGCAACTCAAGGTTGAGCGCTGGCTACACATCGTGGAGGCCCTATTCTCCTTGTAGGAGTGATAGGAATCAAGTGAATTCAGTCATGCCTATTCACTAACGAAAAAGGGGGCGAAGCCAAGGAAGAGCTCAGATGAGTGTGTGTGTGTCTGCGTTGGTCACTGGCGAGGAAGTCACTTTCCCGTGAACCATCACAGGAGGGTATTCTGGTTGAGAGGCCGGGGTAGGTCACTGACGTTCTCGTTAAACCAACACAGTAAACTTTAATTTCTTTCTTTCTGACGAGTGGTGCCAATTATTACGGCCATTGGAGAATTATTCTTTATTTGTATTTCAGGAGGTAGGTAGTTTGAACGAAGTTTTATTTCACCTAGAAACATTTGAATTTGGTCTCATATTATAGGAAAAAAATCACCCTTTCAAATATACCAAAATATCACCCCCTTACCGCGCTACTTTCCTTGATATTTGCCAAAAAAACCAGCCATTTTTGCAAGAGAAATGGTACGTGTACGCACTCCAGCACAAACACTCCTACCGACACTTTCAACCTTGTGTTGCTAGTGTTTTTTCCCTTCAGTTCGCTGAAGAGGGTCACCATGTGGCCGAAATACGCGTATCCGACGCTCACCCTAGTCCGTGTTTGTGTGTGTATTTTGACCACGCTCTTTTTGAGTAAGATTCTCCCAGAAGTTGTGTGTGTGTGAGTGAGTGATTTTGAGTGTTTGTGAGAGTGAAAATTTGAATAACCTGGCATTCTTAGCGGGGTCCCATTAGCCCTTGCGAAGGATCTTTTTTTGGGTGTGTGTGTCTGTGTTGGTCACTGGCGAGGAAGTCACTTTCCCGTGAACAATCACAGGAGGGTATTCTGGTTGAGAGGCTGGGGTTGGTCACTGACGTTCTCGTTATACCAGCACAGTAAACTTTAATTTATTTCTTTTTGACGAGTGGTGCCAATTATTACGGCCATTGGAGAATTATTCTTTATTTGTATTTTGTAGGAGGCCGTAGAGCTCGAGTTTCCTCGATTTAAAATATCATGCTAAACAATGACGTTAAATTAAAAAAAATATGAACATATGGAGATTTCATTGTAGTTTCCATCTTCTAAAGAATTAATTAGTCTGTATCCGTCGTCCAGGAATCATATCCGTAGGAGACAGTCGACTTCGATCTGAAGACGCCAGCAGGATGGCTGGAGAAACTGTCGACACAAAAAGACAACACGCGGAAGGAAACCCGAAAGCTAATCTTCAAAAGTTGAAACGCCGCGGAATCCTTCATCCTAACAGAGAATATTATCATGATGCCTCACTATATCTCTAGGTCAGGTCTGACAGAAGCGATAACATAAGAGAGATACATTGACGAACAGATAGGTATACACAAAAACTCGTTCTTTTCTCGCGCACAATAAGCGATCACAATAATAATTGAGCCCCACTAAATACACTCCCATTATACACGTCACCATTTCACTTCCCAAAACCTTACATCTTTACTCGGCTGGTGTCTTAACCCCCCTGCCACACGCCCATACGGCTGCTCGCAGTGTAGTACGTTGATGCTGGCGTAGAAGCGCATGCTCGCTCTAAGCATGGCTAATAAATTTAAAATTGTCCAACTGAAAATAATAAGCAATAATTTTCGTTGCCTGTATTAAAAAAAGTCAGTGGAAACAAAAACACAGTAGGTCATTGAGGAGAACATATCAAGTTCCCGTTAAATAAGAAGAAAGATGGTGAAACCGCGATATGGAAGGTTCATCTGTTATAAAAGACGTGAGAAATGTAATCCAAGGTTTTTGGATTGCGTCACTGAAGGAGTCCTCACCGATGACCTCCTGAAAAATTATTCATCACTGAGGAGTGTAGTTGCGCAAGAGTCTATAGCTGTGATCGCTCTCGGAAATCCGCCGCTGAGCTCTTGCGATAATTCGTGGCACGCGTTCCCTTTGGAATACCGGGAAGGAAGTTCTGTCCGACTCCGGCATTGAACTGGCGCCAGGTGGCCTAAATAATATGCAATCGCACCTTCGAGCCCACGCGTGAATGTCTTCGTTTCTTCAACCCACTTCTAAAATCTTACAGTTGTTTCCTGCAGATGTGGTTGCAGGAGCGATAGATACAGACTAATACATTCGGGAGAAGTTTGGGAAACACGGTAAAACCTGTACATTTTCACATGTTTTTAAACATATTTTTTATCTTGATATTTGATGATTTATTAAAAATATACTATACTTTCCTTCATAAATTCTAGTTGATTCTTCTAAAAATTGAAAATAACTTCAGTTTTCGAATATTTACCGGTAATTTTCCCATATGACTTATGTGTGCGACTTTTTTAAAAATATAATGATAAATATTTTTTGTGCCCAAATAATAGCACTGCGTGTATATTTCTATAAAATCCTATTTTCTTAAAGTAGAAAAAAAATGAACTTCAGTTTGATATTCAACTCAGTCTTGTACCACTCGTGGTATATTCATGAACGATTCTCAAAATAAGGGAAAAATAGCCTACTAGGAGATAAAGCCTTTTAAATAGACCACCCTCATAAGTGTTTAGCAACCACCGCCGGACTCATGAGTTAATGGCAGCTGAAAGAGGTGACCGCTGAAGGGAGGGAGAATTAACATTGCTTACATATATGGGTAATTCATTCCGTTCCCAAAAAAATCGATCGCTCAGAGACGTGACCGCTTAAGGGAGGTGGACGCGGTGGCTGGTGTTACTAGTACGTCTAAACGAGGGGAGGTTCAGGTTCACAAATGGGCGGATTCAATGAAACTTGGGGGCTGCATTCTTCTACACTTCTTCTTCATTCTTCTTGTGAGTGTGAAAATTTGGTGTAGTAATAGAAGGGGGATGACGACGGAGATATTGGGTAAGGATGTGAAGGAGAGGTTGGGGAAGAGCGTAGCGTTTCATGGGTCAGATATGGAGCGTAGCGTTTTATGGGTCAGAAACGTGGACCCTCAGAAAGGACGAGAATAGGCAACAGACATTTTAGATGTGGGCGTTGAGAGGGATTGAGAATGTGAGGCGGGACGGAGAAGAAGATTAACGAGGAAGGGCTTGAAATGGTGGGCGAGGGAAGGAAACTTGAGGATGAGAACAGGAAGAGGCAGGCCAGGTGGCTAGAACAGGTAACTAGGGGCGATGTGTTGCTGAAGGACGTGAATGAAGGAAGATTGTGGCGCAAGCGGGGCAATACAAGAGAGAGAATGGGTTTTATGGATGGGATGAAGAAAGGTAGGGAGTTTGCGGGATTAAAGAAAGGAATACGGGTGTAAAGGGCCCTGGAAATTTAAAATCTATGGGAGTTTTTTATGTACCTTCTTCCATTTATGCCTTCATCAACTGGTCCTTGGATTGGATTGGATTTTTGGGGAGGCGACCGACAGCTTAGGTCACTTGCGCCATAGGGGATAGGTAAGGGTGGATAGAAACCCGACGACGGCATTAGCCTGCTCTTAACGAAAGGCGCTTAGAGGACCACGGTTTAACGTCTCATCCAATAGACGGAGTATTGAACTTGAAGTGCCTTCCACAAGACACTCAAGTAGAATCCCTACTGAACACAGAAAATTTTTGAAAAAAAAAATGAAACAGAGGTGTCCTCTGAAAAAATTTCCTCCTCTGCAGGGATTTGAACCCTGGCCATCCGTATGGTTAGCCAGTACTCTAGCCACCACACCAACCCGATCCCCTCTGGTGCTTATAATTGGTCGTTCAATCCTAAGATTGGTTGACTAAAGCCCTCCAATCTTCCCTATCTAATCTTAGTTCCCTTACTTCCTGGTAGCTTTTCTTATGTACTCTCCTTTTTATTTAGTTCATGAAATTATTCCTGAGTCTTTCCCCGGGGAATTTCCCCTCTGTTACGTTCAGTTACATTGTTCACAAACCCTTTGCGCCTCAGGGTGTGTCCAATCCATCTGCTTCTTCCATTCCATATGGTTTTCCATATGGTTCTTTTCTCCTCTGCTCTTCTTTAAACTTTTTCATTTCTCATTTTGTGCGTCCATTTTATCTTCAGCATCCTTCTCCAGTGCCAGGTTTCGAAGGCTTCTAGTCTATTACCCTTAACGGTATATCACTTATTAAAAATAATTAATTTATAGTTGGTGTTCAGTATTTTTTTTTGACTCACACGGTCGCCGGGAATCGGGAGTCCATAATATGGCCACGAACGTAAAATTTAGCTTCACCGTCCTCCCTCTGTTTCCAATCTATTAATATGTGTACAGATATAAATCTACGGTGGCGGACCGTGGGCTTCAATTTTTTTCCTTCTCCGCGCCTCGCACGTGATCCGAATCGTTGAGAGAAGCAGTTCCCTCGGTGAGGAATCCGTGGCCTCCCGTGATGATCACCATCTTGTTTATCCTTTAGCTTTGAGCCACGCAGCCGTCGCGTCGTGCACACATTCACGCCTCTCGCTCTTCGTTTTTTTCTTCTTCTTCTTCCTTTGTTTTATTTTTGTCGTCCTTTCGATGCACCCGCACGCACCGCGAGGACACGAATGAAGAATGGGTGGAGGAGACGGAGGACGAATTCGTGTCCAAAGACTGGAGAACGTACTCAATCGGACACGCGTTATAACAAGAAAGGATTTGATGGGATGCGGTAGACTAATGGCCAATTGCAAGAACGGCACATTTAGATGATTCAGACAGAAGTATTCGATTAATTTATTGGTTTCATCAATGGCTTCATAACTTATGGAATGGAGTTGTAAGCTCCATAACTAACCAAGATGGCGGAAGCGCAAATAGCCGTCCAGAGGCTTAATAACTTGATAAATGAGTTGTTTTGAGACGAATGATCATTTGTTTACCCTAATTGAATAATTTTTATGTGCATTAGCAATTTCATATATCATAAAATTTCTTAAATTTGATCTAGCGGCGGAATGTTAGATCGAAAATTCTAAGGAAATAACTATTGATGGATTAGTTATGAAACTGGTAGATGTGCTCCTACAACTCGAACATTTTTATGAGTTATTAAGCACTATTCAATCAAGACTACATCAAATAAGCTGCTCGCTTTTTCAACCCATTAGAGATATCTCGTAAACTATGGTATCAGTAGAGTGACGGAATATTTTTTGTCATGTGAATAAGAGAACATTTTGAATCTGACAACTAAGGGTTGAGATCTTGGAAACCCTGGCATTCTATCAGGAAGACTGCGTTCTTCCCCGTGGAGAGGTAGTTTGCGGGCAATGGACCCTTCCGCTAGAGGAGAGCCTTCGGCGTTATAGCTATTGTGTTTTCTGTCTATCGTTTTCAGTATAACTGTATTGATGTCTGAAGACCGCTTTGCATGATGCTTATCTTAGTAATCATAGTCGGACTTAACTCTGCATGCTTATATCCGTTCCGTGTAAAGGGTATAATCGAAAAAAAATTTTCTTGTGACCACTATGACTGGTTTTATTAATGTTGCTTTGAATGTTTTGTAGTCAATACGGTAACTATGTCAAATCAGTCGGGCCAAATCTATTTACCTTGCTTAGTCCATCAAATTCCCGGAGAGAGCAACTGAGTACTGAAATCCAAGGTCCTTTAATATCGTTTGTATTCTTCCTTCAATACAACCACGTCCACCATTTATGTGCTCAATGAGCATTTACTGCCATGGCGCACACAATTAAATCAACAATTATACGGCGCAAGTTGTCATTTGGAATACAAATGCACTGAAAAATATACAAAACGTTGAAAAAACTATGGTATCCTTGTGAAGAATACACTAAAATAAACACATTGATGGCGGACTTGTTTAAGTCGCGAAGACTTATATCGAAGGGAAAATACAATCGATATTGAACGACCTTGCTGAAACCAGCATCGTGTAAAAACAGGCTCCTGGGAATCGAAATCGATTCAATCCCAAATTTGGCTGAAAGTTATCGACACTCATATCAGTACTAAATTCAGTGCTGATCTAAACATCGCGTAAACCGGCCTTAATACTTGCAAAAATTAGTGTAAGAACAGCCGCTGTGCGAGCAGCATCGGTTGACTCTGCTGTCACTTCGAGTTTCTGCGTTTGCGTTTAAAGGTCAGCCGAATTATCGACTCGGCTATCCCCCGCCCGGAAAACAACGACAAACTCTGCTTCGCGCTCGCACCTTCGTTTGTTTGAGCAGAGCGCGTGCACTGTGTCTCAGCTGCGTGGATACCTGGGAAGAAACACAAAAGAGTGTAGGGACGCGGGAAGGAATGTCAGTTATCAAGGGGTGCGGGTCGATCCTCTAAAAAAAAAACGAAGAATACAAAGCCCATTCCAACCTCCTCACGTTTTTTTCGTAAACTGCTCGTTTCTCGTCGAAAAAAAATTCCCACGCCTCCGAATCCAAACCTACACCGTACACGCCTGAGCTGCCGGAAACCGCCCTGGGCACGCATTAGTGATGAGCCTCTTTCTTGTACGGGACTAAACGGTATATTGACGTCAAATACCGACGGTGTCCATCAGTCACGACAAAGAGATGCCCAGTTCGGTAGCTTTAAAATTTAGAATTAGTGAAAAAAACCATTACAATTTTGCGGAAACTAGGTAAACCGAGTCAGAATTCTGAAACCGCTTTCTCAAGCCGAGATGCGGCTTACAGATGTTATCGGTGGAAAGTGAGCTATTTCAATCTGTGCGTAATGCAATTGAGACACTCTTGAAAACGAAATAAAAAATGAAAAATTCTCACAATATTGGTAGACTCGATTGGTAAGAATATGGTGCGTTGGTTGCCTGCAATTTAGGATACGGTTAAATAAATCAACAATATACAGTAAGTCCTCGGTAGGCGTCGTTTCGAATTACGTCATAAGAGGACGCATCATACCCTTCGGTAAGGAAAAGTTCTATCGAAATCCACAAGATGGCGTCACTCGCACCCGATCGAGGCGTTTTAGCGTCAGGAGTCTCCTACTCCAGGATAACTCTCGCACAAAGCAACAGTCGTCGGTAAGTTGTAGCCAAGACTCCGGCGCGTAAGTACAGGCAGCGCTGATATAAGATCTGTGAAAGAAGATTGAACTAATTGTATCACCGTCCGAGCACATCATGGCCGAAAACCATTCAGGTAGCTTGTAGAAATATACCAATTACAGATTCTATCTTACATCCGTGACGGCTGTTACTTAGCATTCCGATAGAAGAGGGATTGATACATCTCCATTAGTTTTAGATATGTCAATAATAATAATAGTTTTTTTTAAATATACCCGACATCTTGCCTTTTTCCCGACGGTTTAATTATGCTCCGGGATAAGATTTTCATGTTTCAGATACGAGCATCCCTTGGAAAAGGTCTATTCTTTATACTATAAAAATTTCAAGTTGATGACGTAAGACTTTAACAAAAAATCTGGGTTCGGAAATCATCACAAATCCGACCTATCGAGCGGGTGTGATGCGTCCCCTTAAGGCTGGGACACCATCAACGTGTACTTGTGACGCGAGACGTTAACGGGACAACGGGAGACGGGGAACGCAAGTCAGCGGTCACAACCAACGTTTCGCCGCCAGACAGCCATAGGTTTTACGTTCCAATATTTCTTTGCCTTCTGTGAGTTGAAGTCAAAGCCGAATCATATTTATTCTGATTGTATCATTTAAAATTACGCATTCGATGCACGCATGTAAAGAGTTTCGGCGATTCAAAGGTTTCTGACATAGACGATTTTCCGTTATAAATCCTTCTTTCCCGTCACTCTTGAGTGTTCGACAAAAAAATTCAAGCAAAAGTTGTGTAGGCGATTTCTTTTCCGATAACCGAAATGCACTGACATAAAATCGAACCACTTCCCCGCGGCGACTGTGCTGTTTATAATTCATTTTTTATGTTATGTTATGTTATGTTATGTTATGTTATGTTATGTTATGTTATGTTATGTTATGTTATGTTATGTTATGTTATGTTATGTTATGTTATGTTATGTTATGTTATGTTATGTTATGTTATGTTATGTTATGTTATGTTATGTTATGTTATGTTATGTTATGTTATGTTATGTTATGTTATGTTATGTTATGTTATGTTATGTTATGTTATGTTATGTTATGTTATGTAATGTTATGTTATGTTATGTTATGTTATGTTATGTTATGTTATGTTATGTTATGTTATGTTATGTTATGTTATGTTATGTTATGTTATGTTATGTTATGTTATGTTATGTTATGTTATGTTATGTTATGTTATGTTATGTTATGTTATGTTATGTTATGTTATGTTATGTTATGTTATGTTATGTTATGTTATGTTATGTTATGTTATGTTATGTTATGTTATGTTATGTTATGTTATGTTATGTTATGTTATGTTATGTTATGTTATGTTATGTTATGTTATGTTATGTTATGTTATGTTATGTTATGTTATGTTATGTTATGTTATGTTATGTTATGTTATGTTATGTTATGTTATGTTATGTTATGTTATGTTATGTTATGTTATGTTATGTTATGTTATGTTATGTTATGTTATGTTATGTTATGTTATGTTATGTTATGTTATGTTATGTTATGTTATGTTATGTTATGTTATGTTATGTTATGTTATGTTATGCTATGTTATGCTATGTTATGCTATGTTATGCTATGTTATGCTATGTTATGCTATGTTATGCTATGTTATGCTATGTTATGCTATGTTATGCTATGTTATGCTATGTTATGCTATGTTATGCTATGTTATGCTATGTTATGCTATGTTATGCTATGTTATGCTATGTTATGCTATGTTATGCTATGTTATGCTATGTTATGCTATGTTATGCTATGTTATGCTATGTTATGCTATGTTATGCTATGTTATGCTATGTTATGCTATGTTATGCTATGTTATGCTATGTTATGCTATGTTATGCTATGTTATGCTATGTTATGCTATGTTATGCTATGTTATGCTATGTTATGCTATGTTATGCTATGTTATGCTATGTTATGCTATGTTATGCTATGTTATGCTATGTTATGCTATGTTATGCTATGTTATGCTATGTTATGCTATGTTATGCTATGTTATGCTATGTTATGCTATGTTATGCTATGTTATGCTATGTTATGCTATGTTATGCTATGTTATGCTATGTTATGCTATGTTATGCTATGTTATGCTATGTTATGCTATGTTATGCTATGTTATGCTATGTTATGCTATGTTATGCTATGTTATGCTATGTTATGCTATGTTATGCTATGTTATGCTATGTTATGCTATGTTATGCTATGTTATGCTATGTTATGCTATGTTATGCTATGTTATGCTATGTTATGCTATGTTATGCTATGTTATGCTATGTTATGCTATGTTATGCTATGTTATGCTATGTTATGCTATGTTATGCTATGTTATGCTATGTTATGCTATGTTATGCTATGTTATGCTATGTTATGCTATGTTATGCTATGTTATGCTATGTTATGCTATGTTATGCTATGTTATGCTATGTTATGCTATGTTATGCTATGTTATGCTATGTTATGCTATGTTATGCTATGTTATGCTATGTTATGCTATGTTATGCTATGTTATGCTATGTTATGCTATGCTATGCTATGCTATGCTATGCTATGCTATGCTATGCTATGCTATGCTATGCTATGCTATGCTATGCTATGCTATGCTATGCTATGCTATGCTATGCTATGCTATGCTATGCTATGCTATGCTATGCTATGCTATGCTATGCTATGCTATGCTATGCTATGCTATGCTATGTTATGCTATGTTATGCTATGTTATGCTATGTTATGCTATGTTATGCTATGTTATGCTATGTTATGCTATGTTATGCTATGTTATGCTATGTTATGCTATGTTATGCTATGTTATGCTATGTTATGCTATGTTATGCTATGTTATGCTATGTTATGCTATGTTATGCTATGTTATGCTATGCTATGCTATGCCAGCCATGTCATGTCATGTTATGTTATGTTTGTTATGTTACGTTACGTTAAGTTATTTTACGTTACATTTCATTGTATTACATTACATGATATACTATTGGGAGCACGTAGAGTACTACTCACAGCATGGAATAATTTTTCATTTATTCATTTCATTCACTTATTTATTTTTGCTGGCCATGGTGTCGGCATCTCTTATGTCACCATCAGAGTAATCAAATAAGCCAGAGAAGCATGCTGCTTCACCTGTCATATTTATCGGTGCGGACTTCCATGGAGGAAAAAATCATAGGGCTTTACCCGGACTCGAACCCGGAATCCCTCGATATCGCGCCGAGTTCAGTAGCTGCAGTGGTAAAAACACTCGGAGTAATATCCTGGGGTCTAGTCCCGGTCAAGATGATCGATTTTTTACCTCGGCGGAATTTCGTATCGTTTGCACTTGTGGAAGACTCGGAAAAATGTATAGCCGTGGCTAGTTTCGGTGAATTCTAAATTCGTCTGTTCCTAGGGAGGAAGGTTAAGCGAGGTCAATACATGGATAATGGCGTTGAAGTAGCCATAACTATGTGAGAAATCATCTCATCTGAGTTCATTGGTCGTTCACTCCGAAGATTGGTTGACTGCAGCCCTCCACCCTTCCATATCTAATGCTAGTTCCTTGCCTCGTGGGGGCTGTTTCTCAGAGCTAATAGTCTAAAAGTTACAAGTCACGAGACTATTTTCACAAGGCGGATGGGTTACTCAGATATACCTAACCAAAGACTTCTAATAGTTCAAAAAAAATGGCGGGCCTAATCAAGACCGTAGATAACTTGTATTTTAATGATTACGATACATTTTTGGCGTGCACCTTGCAATATTTCCGTCGTCGTGAATTTCGACCGAAAAACAATTTGCCATGCTCAAACTACGCGCTAGTTGACTTTCATTTGTTTGTTGACTTGTTTTTCGGGGAAAATTCACGACGACACAGCAGTCGAGAGAAAATAATTAAATATCCTGATGTTTCACGCTCTTTAAATCATTAGTAATAAACAACCACTTACCAATTCGTTTCTGTTGAGTAATATAATCATGAATAACAGGAAATGCGAACTGTAAGTCACACGCCGACATACGTCATGTTACCATGGTTTCGTTATGATATTACGTTGTAACGCCTTAAATAGTGGTTCAATAACGATAAAACCAACTGAAGATGATATCTTGAAATGTAAGGTTTGTTAATGACTGCCATTTAGAGATCATCCTATAAGAAATACGTCGAAATTAACGTTTAAATCTAATAATGTTAGGTGAACCCGAAAACTCGAATTCGCTCGGGATCTTTTGAGGTAAGTTGGGACAATAAATTACTTTCCAGCACATATTCAATCATTTGTATTTACCCAAAAACATTGCACTAACTTTTGAATTGGAAATATTGCAAGGTGCACGCCAAAAATGTATCGTAATCATCAAAATACTAGTTATCTATGGTCTTGATTAGGCCCGCCATTTTTTTGGACTACCTAGTAGAAGTCTTTGGTAAGGCATACCTGAGTAACCCATCCGTCTTGTAAAAATAGTCGCGTGACTTGTAACTTGTAGACTTGCAGCTCTGAGAAACAGGCCCCTGGTATATCTTCTTATTATTTTCCTCTTTATTTGGTCAATGAACTTGTTCCAGTGTCTTCTTCTGAGGAATTTTCCCTCCATTTTACCTTCAATTATGTTCTTCCTCATCTGATCCAGCCCTGATCAAAATAAAGGCTGGACCATAAACTGTTCACTGCAGTTAAGTTCTTGATTACGAAACTGCAGCTGTTATTTTTTTCGTAAAAGTCATTATCAAAACCTGCTTCCCGTGGAATTTAGTTCGGCTGTGCGCTAGCAATCCAGTGATTAAAAGTAATGCGAACTTTTGACGCAGATTTTGCGCCTGAAATGTAACTGTGTGTCGTAGGTATGATTTCCTAATTTTTGTAGAAAAGAATCTCTTCCCTGAAGTAATGCTTTTTATGACATAATATTTTTTAAACCGGTTGCGTAGTTATTTTCAGCGTTTGTCATGAAACTAATCAACATCTATGTCTACAAACTATCGCTCAAGCCACCGCTAGGGTGTGTGGCACGGGGCGAATCCACCCCAGGCTAGCAGAACTAATATACCAAATGAAATCAGAACCGCGCACGTTCGCCCGGATTTCAGGTGTAGGCCAAAAGTACTCAGGATAATAATGCGTGGTGACACCAGAAACCAGGAGAGTGCAACGTAAATTAATATACTAGCATGAAGTTTGCTATTCAAGATACAACAAATAAGTCAAACTAACAAGTAAAACTGAAGCCTAAAGCATGCATATTTGGGGATTGGGTTGGTATGGTGGCTAGATTACTGGCTAACCATATGGCCCATATGGTTAGCCAGTGGGCTAATGGGCCATATGCTCCCAACGACCTCAGCTATCGGTCGACTTCAAAAAGGAGTAGAAACGGCATGTCTATATATGGAATTAGGGTTACAGTCCTGCATGTATCATTTAGTAGGCTTTTCCGTATTATTTTTTTATGTTGTAACCTACCACGGATTAATCAGCAACCATAACCATATGGGCGGTCGGGGTTCAAATTCTTGGAGAAGAAGATGTTTTTCAGAGGAAACCCGATCCCTACTTGAGTGTCTTGTGGAGGGCACTTCGAGTACAGTACTCCGTCTGTCGGATGGGACGTTAGAACGTGGTCCCTTTGGCGCCTTTCGTTAAGAGCAGGCTAATGCCGACGCCGGGTTTCTATCCACCCTCATTCCCTTATCTATCCCTGATGGCGCAAATGATCATAGCTGTCGGACGCCTCCCCGAATATCCAGTTCAATCCACCTTGTATATTTAGTAAATTACTTAAATAGTATTCATGAAAAACATAGTTTTGGATCATAAATTATATAAAATGTCTACTTTCGGATCGGATTGTCGCGGTGAACAGTTGACAAGCTTCCCATGCCAAGAACCCGGATTCAAGAGGTCTCTTCCGTCTGATTTCATACTCCTCTTGTGTACCGCATGGAAAACAATCAGGCATAATCATCCGTCTCTTTGGCGGAACCTTTTGCTGCCTCTCACACGGCAAGGGTAGCAAATCCCACATACCAGATGGCGTGATTTCCTGGTGGCTGCCATAGCATACCCACCTAACTGTAATGCTCCCAACGACCTCAGCTATCGGTCGACTTCAAAAAGGAGTAGAAACGGCATGTCTATAGATGGAATTAGCGTTACACTCCTGCATGTATCATGTAGTAGGCTTTTCCTTATTATTTCTTATGTTATAACCTACCACGGATTAATCAGCAATTAAGTTTATTCTAGCGGCAAACCACTATAAGAGAAATTTAAAAAAACCGACCTCGTTGTTTAGAAAAAAATTTCATGTCTCCAATAACATCTAAATGTGACTCACTAATTGCACTACTCTCCGAGATATTTATCAGTTATAAAATTGGTTTCCAAGGTATTTGGTCCGGCCCTACGCCAGGAATTCAGTATACAGAGTGTCCCATTGATCGTGTGTCATTTTTGAACTGTAATTTAAGGCACTATATTTCATGCCATATAGATGAAATTTGGTACCTGGGTAGAAAAAGGTTGTAAGTTTTGTTGAGTGTAAGCAAAATTTTATAAATTTGACTTTTTGACCCCAGAAATAAGGTCCAACCAAAAATCCAAAATTTGCTTATGGGCTTTCAATGTTAAATTATTCGAAATACAAAAAGGATAGAATTCTTTTTCGAAACTTTCAACTATTAGATTTTTGGGCACGAAGAACATAAGAAGGGGAATTTTGTACATAAGGGAAGATTTGTACATAAGAAGGGGAATTTTTAAAGCAAATTTCGCGTCCGAAATGGCGCGAAAACTGTGTGTCGTTGGTATGTTTTCTCAATTTAAATAAGATTGATTTCTGGCCGTAATACTCCTCCCCAAAAATTGTCTTTGTACAAGATGCATTTTAAAAAGTAATTAATCAACATATTATTTACGAAAGACGAAGTATTGGGTCATAAATTACATAAAATTTACAATATGCTTCTTATAGCTGTATAAATTGTAAATTTTACTCGAATGTTGACTCTATTACATATGTCTAAATTAAAATCTCACTTCAACTACCTTCACGGAATTTTCGCCAATCTTAATTGTCGGTGGTACTCATAAGAGGCTCGAAATAAATTTTCTAAAAAATGGAAAATCGATGAAATTTTTATGAAATAAAATCCATCTCAGTTAATCTATTCTGCGGAAGGAATAGAGGTATACAACCGTACAGATTGGACTTGAATACCCCTAGACAAACTTGCATCTACATACTACCCCGCGAGGCGCCGCATGGGCGTGTGGAAGGGGGTGGTATGTCACCAGCCGTGTAAATATGTAAAATTTTTGTAGGTGAAATGGTGACGTGTATTATGAGAGTGTATTCAGAGGAGCTCAGTTTTTTTTGGTCGCTTATTGTGCGCGGAAAGAACGAATTTTTGTACCTATCTGTTCGGCAGGGTATCTCTCTCATTTTATCGCATCTGTGAGACCTAGAGATGTACTGAGGCGTCCTGACATGTGTCGGTCTTAAGTTATGTTAGGAAATAAATATATTTGGCGTGCGATTAATGAGACTCACGATTCCTATGTGAGACAAGTCGCTTGATGGGCCTCGGATCATACAAATGAAAAAAAATGCTTTCTCAGCGGCTTTCGCGAGTGAGGTCTCATCTAAATTTTTCAGAAACCAGCTCATTGTAAATATAATAGGTGATCCAAAGAAAAGAAAAATCGTAACATTTGTTGGTCTAACTCACAAGAACGGACTGAGGTTGTTATACAGCAATACGAGGTGAATGAATTGGAAACTGCTGGAGACTTTAACAAGAATGAAGTAGAATTATAGATTTAATTGGTGCTCCAAAGAAAAGACAAGTAGTAACTTTTGTTGGTCTAACGCACAAGAATGGACTGAGTGTGTTATACAGCAATACGAGGTGAATACAAGATGAATTGGATACTGCTTTAAAAATACCGCCGCAATGTTTATAAAGTAATTTATGTGTGATGCCAAGTATACCCTGTGGTGGATAACCTCGCCTCGCCTTCCATAATCTTATATTTCATTTAATGTAGAAGGCGTTTATTAAGATATTGTTCCGCGCACCTTGATCATTTCGTTCATTAGTGTTCATGGCGTAGTTAATTGGAACAAAATTGAGAAAGATGGCGGTACTTTTATCATTAAAATAGAGCATTTTTTTCTTAACCTATTGAAAAATATCACATTTTTGTACATAAAGTACTCCAACTGATCCACGGAGAAAAATATTTCTCTTCTGAAGTATCCGAATTTTACGAGATTGTTCTTTATTAAAAATTGTCTCATGATACTGATTGTCACACACCCTTGTCGCTCACGGGGTCAGTTGGTAGTTGTAGAAGATTCTGCACTACGGTGACCTTCGTTTATCAAACTCTTCGTAGGATTTGATGCTATTGCCAGTGCGGGAATAAAAATGACCACGAAAGTTATGTTATGTCAAAGTTAGCGGTATATATAATATTAATGGGTTATAGGCGCCTACATCAGGTATGACATCGAAAGTTATGTAATGTCAAAGTTAGCGGTATATATTATATTAATGGGTTATAGGCGCCTACATCAGGTATAGCAAAAACCAGAAGAAGTTTTGCATACCAAATGCAGACGTCAGAGATATATTTTGCATTTTGGCTATTTTTGGTGCACATTAGGTTCAAATGTCGCTATTTTCGGTGCACGAGGGACGTTTAATATAGGTTAATGGCATCATCATTGGCCGTTCAATCCTAAGGTTGGTTGACTGAAGCCCTCCACCCTTCCCTATCAAATGCAAGCTCCCTTACATCATGATATCTCTTCCTATTTTCCCTCCACCCTTCCTAACTTTCCTCATTGTTTGTTCCATGAGGTTAATTGCATATCTTCATAATTTTAACTGATATACTTTGCTTTTGAACTGCATATTGCCAACTTTGCCATTGTAATATGGCCTCCAAAACTGAAGCACCTCTTCTCAAATTATTGATAATCCACTCTAAAAATCCTTGTACTCTTGTTTTATTTTAGTTTTTCGTTTTTAACGAACTGCGTAGCAAAATAACTAGTTTTGAATAATTGACTTTATCGGTTCTACATATGCGAAATACCTTACTTCTGCATCTACATCTACATAATACCCTGCGAGCCGCCGCATGGGCGTGTGGCAGAGGGTGCTAGCACACCAGCCAAGTAAACATGTAAGATTTTGGGGGGTGAAATGATGACGTGATTATGGGAGTGTATTTAGTGGAGCTCAGCTTTTATTGTGGTCGATTATTGTGCGCGGAAAGAACGAGTTTTTGTACCTATCTGTTCCGTAATGTAACTCTCTCATTTTATTTCTTCTGTCAGACCTAGAGATGTAGTGAGGCGCCATGATAATATTCTGTGTCGCTCTGAAACACGCCAGTTCTGAATTTCTCAAGCAAGGTAAGCCTAGCGTGTAGCCTCCGAGTCTCTAGGGGCTCCAACCTTAATCCCTCTAAAAGTTGTGATACACTATGCGTTCGCTCGTAGCAGTTTTTAACGAAGAGGACAGCTTTTCTTTGTATTGTATAATATTTTATTCATTAAATTACATACAAAGCTAACATCTTGACACCAATCATCAAATTCATCGGTGGTATATATCGAAAGCAGGGAAGTTTCCCTTAAAGTGGATGAATACTCCAGTTTTAGGCGTGTCAATTTTTCCTGTTCTCTCTGGCCTAGCCTCTACCAACGGGGTGTGATTACCCATTAGGTAATCAGGAACTTGCGCCACAAATCCGTTGTAGAAGATGAAACCCTTCTGAGAGAGTAGAGAGTGAACAGAGGATGATGTCACTCGCTGGAGGAGGAAATGTTGGCGAATATTTTCGGTAACAATGGTTTTGGCATCTGTATGAAACCTCGATGGCAATCTCCGGTCTCAATACGGTGTGACGAATCTTTTGTGTGCGCCTTAAGCAGGTGATGAACAAATGGGAAATACCGACTTTTACCCTTTGTATTTGTCCTCAAAATATGCCCAACCCTCAATATCTGTCTTCTTTTCCGTGTACACTTGTATAATTGGAAAGCAAGTTCACTCCTCGACCTAGAATAGTTTGGCCCCTGTCATTAGAGTCCTATTTTCTTTCGGCATTTCCTCTCCCACCCTATATTGTCCTCATGGCATTGGCATACCTCTGTAGGACCGCCAGTACCCCTCTAACCATAATAGCGGTGGGCTCATGTCTTAGGGCCGTATTCATAGTCGTTACCTGGGTGTCCCCCAGGTGTGGGGGACTTAAGAGTAATGGTATTCATAAGATTTCTGCTGTTTGCGCGGTTGGAGCCCGATGAGATAAGAGCTTACCATCCGCCATCCCTGCCTTATCGAGGTGCAAATGCTTGATTCCGGAAGGGGTCTTCGGTGCTTTGTCGCGTCCCCGAATGGGGTCGCGCCTAGATCAAGGCACCGCTTTCCGGTGACTAAAGGAGTTAGGTTAGCCTAATGTCCTGAGATTTATTATTGAGAACTAAATCTCAGGGCATTTGACTAACTACTATGTACATATTTATAAAGCTAGCGTTATTGCTGTTACAACGGTTTAACTCAAACCTCTGTCGCATGGTTAGTTTCAGAATTGGCCGAGGTTTGCAACTTTTACAACAGCTCGTGTAACACTCAACATAGAAACAATTTTTTTCCTTTGATATGCTAAAAACATGTGTGGCTAACCTATTTAAAAATATCTCACCTCTAGAATTAATATTAAGAGAATGGTAATAGCGTAAAGTCGGACCACCGGGTTTTGAGCGCCGAAAACAGGCCCTTCTTTTAAAAAAATATCGTGAGAGTGTAGATAAGGTTACGACATTTTTTTTACAAACATTATTAAACGTAGAAATGATTTTTCTATCGTATGCATTTTTTTTCGTTAAAATCGGTTGACCCTACTTGAAGATACAGCGTCCTAAACTCAATGGGCTCGACTTATTTGATGGATGGTAAGAGGCCTAATGAGTCACTCACTTTGTAGGTTTGGCTGATCGTCTCTTGAGTGATTAAATACCAGGTTTCAAAACCGTGCTTGGATGCTGTAATTCGCAGTCGGTTGCCGGCGGATCTTTTCTGCGGCACTCCCCTGACCTTTTTCCTTCCCCCCTGCAGAACAACCGAATTGAGTTAATTAGTAACCGGCCTGCTGGGTCTCCTGTGGCGTGGTAGTTTCTTCCTCTTCCTTCTTCCTCTTCCCTTCCTGAGAGAATAGGTACTTGGTCGGCTCCTCTCCTAAGTGCTAAAAGTAAAGAAAAATTTGTTAACTTTGTATTATTTTCACTGGCCAGAGTTCCAGAAATTTTGATCTGTACTAATCGCTTATATTCGACATATTTAGTTTGTATTAGAGATGGGTCGGTTCCGGTACCCGGTTCTCGGTACTGCCGGTTCTTGGCCCTTAGAACCGGTATCGAGAACCGATCGCATAAAGTCGGTACGGTAAAGGAACCGGCACGGAACGGTGGCAAGGATTTGAATTATGCTCCCAAACCCCTCAAAACCCCTCAAACCCCCTAAAGCAAAACCTGGAGAAAGCACCTGAAGTAAAGCCTGATGTAATGTGATATATTGGCCGATCATGTTGGTTTGTCTTTTTAAACTTGGACTACTTTTGTTATACTTGGCTAATAAAATTATGGAGAAGATCTTGTTTAATTTACTGAGCTTTCTGGTTTATTTGCCTCTGAAGAGAAATTATTTTCCTTCAGTTCTTGGTTGTTTGTCGAAACTTTCCATTCATTCAGAAAATAAAAGTCCATTGTTGGAACCGAGTACCGAGAACCGGGAACCGACAGGTAAGAACCGGACCGGTATCGAGAGCCGGAAAAATTTAGGAACCGTCCTTAGTTTGTATTATTTGTTTCAAACTTTTGACGCTCCTCCCTACGGGCACTCACGTCATCACCGATGAATTGCGGGATGCGGGAATTTAATAATAAACCCCCGTGTCCTTATGTGTAATTTGATAGAAGCCGGCGAAATCCGCTTTTACCCTGTCCGTCTACATTTGTTTACATTACTAAATAGCTCGCATCGATCGAATCGACAGCTAGTATCCTGCTATCTTACGTTATTTTAGGTGACCTAACAACTCGAGTAAAATTATTTGGTCTGTAGCTACTCTGAAAGACTAAAATCTGATCCTGAAGTGGTCTGCGACTGGACCGAACTGGTCTTCATTTTAAAAGATCTTTTAAGATGTTTCAAAACCAGACATATAACAGACCACTTCCAAATCAGGTATTAGTCTTTCAGAGCAGTTACTTCTGAGCAGTCACGGATGGAGATGGGTAAATTTCCACAATTTTCATTTCAGGTAATGACCGTAATTTCCCCAAATTTTATAATTTTCTGCCATAAATCGCTATTAGAGGATTAAATAGGGTAGCCAATAGCAATAGCAAGGGATTAATGGCAGCTAAATCATTACTTTTGCCACATTAATGTATTAGAACAAAAGAAAATTTAAAAGAAAATACGGAAGCCCACACGCATTTCTGCGTTCTTTCGTTTGAATGGGAAAATTTCGTTCCAATCATTAAAAACGATAACCAATAACAAGTGAGTTTCACATGTCATTGTTGATAATTAATATTATGTTAAATATATATAGACTGAGCTTAAAATAATATATTTACAATATATATCGTTATGAAAAATATCTGAGACGGACCAGGGTTGAAATTCGCTATGAAAAAATCATTTGACTTGACCGGGATTCGAACCCGGATCTCCCAATTGCCGGTCAGGTGTGTTAGCCAGTTACACAATCAAGGCATACCGGCACCTGACCGGCAATTGGGAGATCCGGGTTCGAATCCCGGTCAAGTCAAATGATTTTTTCATAGCGAATTTCAACCCTGGTGTATATGCACCCGTGCGAGTGACTTCGTACCACATTTTTTGTTAAATGCAATGTTTGGAAATCTGAGACGGAGTAGAATATTACCAAAAATTACGGTAATTTTCAGGGGCTGCAGTAAATTACGTAAAGTACCACAGTAATTTACGAAATTTCCGAGGTAATTTTCACAATGGCCCATCTCTAGTCACAGACCAAATATTCTTATCTGAGAGTTTAAGCAAATGACAATTTCACTTGATATTTACTCATAGAAAACCTACCATAAGTCAGCAAAATATTCTATCAGTTGAGAATTGGGAAATCATTCAAATCGTGAACCATGCAAAATATCATAAGCATAAACCTCGGATTATCAAGGGCCATGGACAGCAAAATCGCTGTGGACGAGGGATACCATTACAGTACTTGAATGGGCTAACTCTGACTCAACCTTAACTCACAGGTCCGGTGGATCTGTCTGTTACGTGAATATGCTACAGAGAGGTGAAACACATTGTACCACTTACATGAATCTGTGGAAGATCTCTAAGTGTTTTTTAATCTTTGTTGATTAATGAAGTGTCTTATTATTTGTCGTGCTTTAGCTGTAGTCGTTAATAGATGGTAGAAAGAAGAGGTTTTTGTACCTATCAGTCCATCAGAGCATTCAGACAACATGTGGAACCATGGAAAAATTAGCATGCAATACCAAAAGAAATAATGATCACTTCTTCTTAGGTTATCAGCCGTCATGCTGGTTGGCAGCTACCGCTTTCCTCCATTCATTTCTCTTTTCTGTTAGTCATTTCATTTTGGCATATGATTTACAACCGACGTTTTACATTATCTGTTTGATGTAAGTCTTTCTGGGTCGACCTCTACAATTTTTTTCCGGGAATGTTTCCCTCTATTATCGTTCTCAGCCAGTTTTTGTGCCGTAGGATGTGTCCAATCCATTCATTTCTCCTCCGTTTCAAGCTCTCCCAAAGTGTAGCATGTTCATTAATTTTCTGGAAGACTTCATTGTCGGAGATCTTAGCTGTCCAACGAATTTTCAGTATCCTTCGATAACACCATGACTCAAATGCAGTAAATGTAGTAAAATACAGTGAACGATTGCCCACTGTATGGCTACATACCGAAATTCTTTTTCCTCTAATTGCGATTAGAAATTACTTATCCTCTTTGTGATATCATTCCCAAAGGGATAGAATATGCGATTTTGGACAGATCATCAACTTCGACTTAAATATTTTAGATTGCTCTTGAAATCTTTGTCTTCGTTCCTACAATTGCCTGCACTCATAGTTTTGCCTCCAAATTTGCGAAGTACAATGGTCTATTTGTTAGGGCTTCTCTCCATCTTACTGAAAATTTCCATATTTTTTGTCATTATGGGGCCAACATATTTATTCGAGTTAGTTATGATTCGGTGATTACTGTCGAAATCATTGGTTTCCATTACGACAATCACTCAACCCTACGTGAATAAGTTTCATTCGTCTATAAAATATGTTTGCTGCCGGCACTAAAATTGCAGAATATTCTGGCATACCATGGACATGCGTCAAGACAAATCAATATGTTTTTACATGAATTAGCGTGGCCCCGGGACTTGCGTAACTTACTTTTATCTCTTTTAAGGAGAAACTTCTGTCTAGGCTCTCATAAAGCAATAAAATGATCAATCCGGGGACGAATGTCAAGAGCTTTACCCAAGCAGGGCATGCTTCAAGAAGGGAAACATTTTTCGTGGCTTTTCGTTTGAATTGAAGAAATTAAATGCCTGAATAAAAGATGCTATATTCTTCACGATTGAAATCACTGAGAAATAATTAGTCGTTATTTGTACAACGGTGATTTTGCTGAGTAATATACACTTGAAGTACAAATATATATTATAGCTCCGGTACAATCTAACCCGAGTTCACTTGAAGTACTAATGACTTGTTGAAGAAACTTATATAGCTCCGGTACAATCTAACTCGAGTTCACTTGAAGTACTAATGACTTGTTGAAGAAACTTATATAGCTCCGGTACAATCTAACCCGAGTTCACTTGAAGTACTAATGACTTGTTGAAGAAACTTATATAGCTCCGGTACAATCTAACCCGAGTTCACTTGAAGTACTAATGACTTGTTGAAGAAACTTATATAGCTCCGGTACAATCTAACCCGAGTACTTGTCAATTTACGGATGCTTTTGTTCAAAATGTGGCAGTGATAAAGTATACTCGTTAATTAACCTTTATTATTCACCGGAACAAATAAAAATTTCAATTCCTTAAGCCAATATTATGACGCTAATGTTATTACTGGTCGCGGACTCAGATTCCCGCTGGACGCGATAAGGCGCGCGCTTCGACTTGGTGGCAAGCGCCCATTCTTGGGGCGATACCTGGGAAACCATTCGGTATGAATTGAAAATATTCGACACAAAACATGTCAAATGTATGATGAGTCGCTGGTATAAGCAGGGAAGCAATGAAAAACGCCGACTGCCACGTAATCGCAAGTAATGGCCGGAAAAAGGAAGAAATAATCAACATTTTAAAAGTAGGTGCGATGCGGCACGTCTTCCCCTTCTGCAATTGCAATAATATTTTGCACACTCAATTTTCTAACCCAATGGCACAAATTGAGGAGGTATGCCAAGAAGAATTACTGGAAAATAAGGACCACCCTAATGCTACATAGGTATTAACAAGCCTCACTAAATTGATTACGTAGCTTCCCTATTTTCAACATGAGAAAATTATATTACTCTTTCCTAAACACGTTAAGTCACAAACACATCACATGAAAAAGACAAGTTCATAATACGTTTTTTATTCTCAACCAAAATACAATTTTATATTTATATTTTAACCTAAAATTAACCTGAATCCAAGTTCGATGCTTGATTTTAAAATGCAGTGTAAACAATCACTCCTTGCATAGAGATTTCAATGTGAAATTGAATGATTCTAAGGAATAAACATATATCATGTGGGGGTTAGTTATTAGTACAGAAGAAAGATGATATTTTGAAACCTAAAGTGGCCTTTTTAATGGCACTGATTTGTGCTTCCCTTAACTCCGCGAAAATTAGTATCCAAGGTCCTTTTTCGCTTCAAGAATCTGACCCTCGACTTCGAGACGACGACGACGAGAATGAATCTCTTCTACGTTTGGAGTGATTTTTAAATATATGTTCTCCTCTAATTGAAGTTTTCTTTATTTTTCATTGTTTTGCGAGAAATAATATCTCTATTTCGGGCATATTTCAGCGATAAGGAGTAAATGCTAAAGTACTTTAAAAATTAATCGTGCTTATCTCTGTGTCATGAACTTCTCTATTCCGTAATATGCAAGTGAAATTTGTAGTCCGAAGTTTTCGATTAGGAGCCGTTCAGAAGATAATTTCGCTAATTATCTTTTAGTTTATTGATACTGGGACGTATGAGGCGGTGCCTCCCCCATCTCACCCTACCCAGTTTACGTGAACACACGCCCCGAGTGGAGGAATATTACTACCGCGCGGGACTCAAACCTTCGTCTCTCGCATTGGCAGGTCGGGACCTTACCCCGTTGCCACCAGGGCTTAGGAGAAGTTCCAAAAACTTCCCTAAGGAATAAACATTGATCATGTGGGAGTTGGTTATTAGTGCAGAAGAAAGATGATGTTGTGATACTCAAAAGTAGCCTTTTTAATGGAACTGATTTGTGCTTCCCTTAACTGCGCGAAAATTAGTATCCAAGGTCATTTTTTATTTTTCGCTACAAGAATCTGACCCTCGACTTTGAGAATGAATCTCTTCTACGTTTGGAGTGATTTTTAAATATATATGCTCCTCTAATTGAAGCTTTCTTTATTTTTCATTGTTTTGCGAGAAAATAATATCTCTATTTCGGGCATATTTCAGTGATGCCGAGTAAATGCTAAAGTAATTTAAAAATTAATCGTGGTTATCTCTGTCTCATGAACTTCTCTGATCCGTTAATGGCATAAAATTTCATTCGAGGAGTTGAAAAGACGTTAGCTACTTAATATTGGCAGGAAATATAGACCACTCGCTTCATTTCGTGGTAATGAAGCACTAAACACACTGCGCCGTTCAGAATCTCGAGAAATGAGCCGCTTTCCCACACACAATGCTGTAATGGCAATTTAAGTCAATGTACGAAACAATTTCCGGTAAATCAATGCAGGAATTGTTAAACTTTTAATTCATTTACTAGTGACAGAAACGATGCGCCGGTATTCGAGATGAGTATTATGCTTCAAACGGGGGTAAAAAACTATGAAAAAGTGACGCTTCCAGGCAATTCAGCTCCTTAACTTTGTCTTTTTTATGCTTATCATTAGCTTAATTAACATTTCAGGGCTGATGCACGCACTTAACAAGAATTCGGTCTCACTCCCCTTACCTTGTAATTCCGGACAACAGAATCGCGATTGAGACACTGCAGTGTACTTCAAATAGGAAAATAATACCTTGGCCTAAAATAGCTACCAGTTCGTAGCATTTTTTGCAGTATTATGCATTTGAAAGCCAAAAGTGACTTGAGCATTCAATGAAGTAATCATCCTAGCAATGCTTTATTTTACTGAAATTAGTAAATAATAAAAAATGTCTCCGGGTCGAATCGAATCAGCCTTAAGGAGACATTCCTGATCCATGAAATATAAATATATCCCCCAAACACTTTGAAAAACGCAATATTTGGCACATGCGAGCAGTAGTACACAGTAATGGTTACTAAGAGTATAACAAGTAACGTTATCCGTCCAGCGCCCAATGAAATATCGTGTCGCGGCTCTCACGGATTTTTACCAAGGTTTACATGTTTATATGATTTGGTATATTAACTCAATTGTTTCCGCGCACAATAAGCGATCACAATAAAAATTGAGCTCCACTAAATACACTGTCATAATACACGTCACCATTCCTCCTCCCAAAACCTTATCCCATACTAATTTACACGGTTAGTGTCCGAACACCCCCTGCCACCACGACCATGCGGCGGCTCGCAGGGTAGTATGTAGACATAGATGTAATTCCACTAATTTAGTGTCTTATTAAATAAGCTATATTTTGAGTTTCCCTTAATATTTTGGTCATAAAC